>JABBOT010000010.1:9224276-10424276 GCA_016165875.1 Acanthopleura granulata
AGGGCCGCTTGAATTACGTTGACAGGGAGTATAGAAAAGCCCTGAACAACAGGTAGATCTGAACAACTGTCATCACTCAGCTAATTTTACCGGGTACTTAAGTACTGATATTTTCTTCTGCTGACTTCTGGATTGTTACAAAGGTTTTTCTGGCCCAGTGGTATGAATTTCTTCCATTATGAATCTTCTCCTGTGAGATAATTGGTTATTAGGTAATGAGTGTGTATTTTGGTGAGTGGCGATATCTGGTCACCAGCGTGTAGCCAGACGCCTGACTGCATCTCTGCCCTCTGTGGTTCCAATACCAGGTATGTAGTCATGAAAAAATGAATATTTTCCCCATGTCTAAAGGACAGTTGAGGTTTGCAATGAAACATTCACCGTGTTTTTTTCTTTTCCTTCACAAACATACAATTCGAGGCACTTTATATTTCTGGATTGTGTAGATAAAATTGCATTTCAGATCGACAATGTTTTATAACTTTTTAAAATTTATCTTAGATACCTAAATGAACAAGCTTTCTAGATGATTTTGAACTAAATAATTCAAGATGTTCTTAAATGTCAAGAGCAATGGTATAAACGACCTTCATGGCTTGTGGTTCACGTGCTGACGTCAGTTACAAGTGGAGGAGTAAATTTGTGGAGGACACAACAAAGAGCAGTCAGACCTGTCATAGTTCAGGTCACAAGTTCACATTGGACCCTGCTGCTCTTAATTACCCCAGTTTGTTGGAGAATGGCTAATTGTTCTCTGTTAAATGGCACCATTTCCTTCTGGCTGTTAAACCTTAGGTTGTTTCAGCGACAAGCTACTTTGCAATTATGAGTTTTTTTCTCTTCATATCCAAAAAAAAAAAGAAAAGAGAACTGCAGATGCAATTTATGCAGAGGAACTATTTTAGCATGTTTGGGTCATGGGATATTCCAACAATTAACCTCTAAAGTACACATATGAACTCTTTTTGTTTATGATTATCTATGCATTATATTTTCCTTGTAAAAGGTGTATATTATTACACACCATTGCCCTGCAATAAATTGATATTTATTATCTTTTGTCGCAAACTTCAGGCATACCCCTGTCAGTCAGCGGAGCTAAACTTAAGCCGAAAAGAAAAACATATTGTTACAAATAAGAATTCTATATTTTATTTAAGACTTACAACTCTGGCATTAGTTATTACCTTTGTGTTTTTGAAAACCAATGGAAAAAAAAACATTAAATTAAATTTATTTTACTACATGTATGTAGATGATACATTTGTTACAATTAAACCTTTGTGCAGCCTTCAGACTAAACCCAAGTCATCCCACAGCCTGTTCCTACAGACAGGTGCTGAATGTAATCAATGTACCTGTAGATTTTCAGATTTCTGATTATTGTGCTGTTAAACATGCTTCTTGACAATGTTGTAAGGTATTATTGTGTTACACAACTCCTGTTCACATAGGTTTCCTCTATCCATAAATTGACCTATATATACCTCGCGCCACCCCCATTATAAAAGTGAATTATTCTTGAGAACAATGTTAAACAACAGTCAGATAAATAAGTAAATAAATCGAGTGAAAAATAAATGAGTAGTAATGATACCCAGCCCATGTGGTTTGTCCTGGAATCTGTTCGACTGATGTAATGTTTTCTGTGGAAGTAGATATGAATGGTACATCAGTGTTTAGAGCCTCCAGGAAGCTGATATACTGTGGGCGAATTAGCAGGATTTCATTTGGAAAGAAGGAGCATATGTGACCACTTAACCAGCACTGGTGTCCAGTAATCTAGCCAGTCAGATGTCCACTCTTGACCAGGGCTGTATCCCTGCTCTGTCTGATCTCCACTGACCTTTTGGGTACTGAGCTGTACATGGTTAATCCTTCTCTTCAGCTGGTCACTTTGAGCTTCCTAACTTGAAAGGCTGTAGGAGTGGTCATAGCTTGATGTTACTGGATTGCAGAGTCACTGGTTTGTTAACCCTCACTTTGTCTGGTCAGTTCCCCAGGCCCTGATCAAGATGGATGAGATAGCAGTCATTGGATGAGGACTATGGACTGACCACCTTTGGTACCTGAACTAGTGGACTGTACCTACTGAGGCACACCTGTCATCACATGCTGACCATGGATTCTGGCCACAAGTTGGAGGCCAGTCAGAGACAGCCATCTGGCTATCTTATGGTAAGTTTGTCATCATTCAGTTTCCTTTGACATTTGATGCATCTGAGCTTTTTTTTTTAATGGCTTGGGAGGGGGGGTTGCAGGTGGAGGAGGGATGACTCAGGTATGCTTGTTGACCTAATAATGATTTATTTAATGTAGGTTCAATCATTTTACATTATTTTAAATTGTTATCAACTTTAAATATATAATTAAACTATATGGAAAAAGGCTTTTATGGTAATATTGTATGGCCTACACCAGTGGTTTAAAATAAATGTGTAGTTTTCATGAAAAATAATGCATATGGTTGTGAACTGGTATGTAGCATCAAATCAGGTGTGGATCACATCACTGCAACTATTAAACATAATCCCTGTAGGACTTCCAGAAAACCAACACATGTATTTATCATAGCCCTCAAACACAAAGGCTAACAAACCGTTATATGTTTCATGTGGTAAAGAATAAATGTTGATAATTTTTCAATGTTGAGTTTAATAGATAACACAAGCTTGAGCTTGTATGATATATATATATATTTATATTAACTAAATGCTTAATGGAGACTTTCTTGTGATCGCATCAACCACCAAGTTATTTACAGATATATTTACAGTCAGAAAAAGAGCATCAGAATTAAAATACACACTAGGATGTTTATCCGTGTAATTGGGCTTTTTAAGTTATACTTTTATAAGGATTCCTACAATAATCTCAGCAATAAATAAAAATTAAGTAGTGTTATGAATACATGCCTGAATTAAATTTCTGGTACACTAACCTTCTCCCCATGGAGCCCTTCAATACCACCACCCAATCCTCCCCCCCCCCCCACAACATTGTCCTGGATGTTTTGAGCAAAGAGTGTCTGAGAAAGTCTAAGCATTAAGGCTTGACTAAAAGCTGTAATTAAGCAGTAAAGACTGGGAACTAATGAGACCACCTGGTTGGCTGTTGCCTGGAATCCTGGCTGGCTGAACCACTTGATAGTGGGATGTATATCATGCTTTAAAGTCACTCAGGATATTACGGCCAGAGACTCAAGACCGTTGTGCACAGCTGCTGTTGTTGTCACAAGTCTTCAGGCCTTGCTATCTGGTCACACTAAATTCTTCAGGCCATTGGTATCTGGTCACACTAAAGTCTTCAAACCACTGTTATCTAAACACAATCCTTCAGGCCATTGATATGTGGTCACAGGTCATTCGGCTGTTGGTGTCTGGTCACAAGTCTTCATGCCTATGGGATGTAGTCATGTCTTCAGGCCATTGGCATCTGGTCACAAGTCTTCAGGCCACTGGTATCTGGTCACAAGTCTGCAGGCGATTGGTATCTGGTCACAAGTCTTGAGGCCACTGGTATCTGGTCACAAGTCATCATGCCAAAGTTATCTGGTCAGAAGTCTTCAGGCCTTTGGTATCTGGCCACAAGTCTGGAGGACATTGGTATCTGGCCACAAGTCATCAGGCCATTGGTATCTGGTCACAAGTCTCGAGGCCACTGGTATCTGGTCACGTCTTCAGGCTGCTTGTATCTGGTCACAAGTCTTCAGGTCTTTGGTGTCTGATCATAAGTCTTCAGCCCATTGGTATCTGGTCACAAATACTCATGCCACTGGTATCTGGCCCCAAGTCTTCACGCCACTGGTATCTGGTCACAGGTCATCAGCTCATTGGCATCTTGCCACAAGTCTTCAAGCCTTTGGTATCTGGTCGCACTGAAGTTTTCAGGCCATTGGATTCTGTTCACAAATCTTTAGGCCATTGGTATCTTGTCACAAGTCTTCAGGTCTTTGGTATCTGGTCACACAAAGTCCTCAAGCCAGTGGTATGTGCTGTCAGGTCATAAGGCTTTTACTTTTTGGTCACGAGTCTTCAGGCCATGGCATCTGATCACACTAAAGTCTTTAGGCCATCGTATTCTGTTCATAAATCTTCAGGCCATTGGTATCCGGTCACAAGTCTTCAGGCCTTTGGTATCTGGTCACACAAGTCTTCAGGCCACTGGTTTCTGGTTGCAAGTCTTCAGGCCACTGGTATCTGGTCACGTCTTCAGGATACTGATACCTGGTCAGAGGTCGTCAGGCCACTGGTATCTGGTCACAGGGCTTCAGGCGACTGGTATCTAGTCACAAGTCTTCAGGCCACTGGTATCTAGTCACAAGTCTTCAGGCTACTGGTATCTGGTCACAAGTCATCAGGCCATTGCTTTCTGGGCACAAGTCTTCAGGCCATTGTCACAAGCCTTCAGGCCTTTGGTATCTGGTCACACTGACTATGTGCTTATGTTTATCCCAGGTATGATGTGTTCTGCTCATGGGCAATTATGCTCAATTCGAAACGCCTGTCTGGCTTATTGAGCATCCTATCCTGGGACCACTTTTCCACAGTTAAATAAAGCTTTGTTTTATGTTAAGCCTGAAAATGTTTACCTGTCTTGATACAATTCACGCAAAGAAAAAAAGATAGACTGGTTGTGGTGGTGTAGTTTATATGGGGTAGATTGAAATGGGCATAGGGTTCAATCTCATATCCGGTCATTCCGAGTGAGTTAAAAATACTCTACAACACTTGGTGCTGAGCCAAGGACTTTCGATGTCACTTTCATTTCAATGGGTGCGGCATTGTGCCTGGTGACTTCGGCGTGGCGTTCCAGTGAGGCAGTTGGATGTCTGCATTTATACCTCAGAGGTCCATCTTATGAAGGTGTAAGTTATGTCAAAAAAAAAAGTCATGACGACACATTGTAGATATACATCATCATGGTAGTTAAGGTTGACGTAGCCTTGCACCCTCCTCGTAAGAAGGGCCCCTGGTCTGCAGCTGCTACAGGGAGATGTCAGATGACCGAGCAATTTTAAACTACATGTAAAGACACGCACACATTAAGAAAAGGTTGGGGATAATAAGATGAGCCTACCACCTACCACGCACCTCCCATTCCACCAAGATGAAACGACTTACCATAACTGGGATTCATACATCCAGGTAAGAAGGATTAAGACCGGAAGCCTGCAGTATAATTAACCTCAAAATACCTACAAAGACAATTATGTGCTAAGCTTCTAATCAAATGGACCCAAGACTTTTGGGGCGGTACAATGTCAGGATGACGATTGAGTGGACAGACAAGCCAAAAGTTAAGATTATATACCCGACTAAATTAAACTGGGTTAAACAGTTATAGAAATACTGTAGACATGGCGTAGTGCCTACTCTAAGTCACAGTGCACGCGCGAACGGGATTAGTGTCACCAATTGATTTCAAGCTACATTTAAGGCCTGAACTGTTATCCAAATATCGCGCAATGGCGATTCTGTCCCAAGCTGACTCAACTAATGCTCTGTTGCACTGCGTGAGTAATACATCATCAGTTTGCTCACAAAACATCGTAAATTTAGAAATGAATTGACTACACAGCTGTGACCAGAATTACCTTCGACAGGAAGGGGTCCCCATCAAACTGTTCATGACATGTAACCAGTCGATAACATTTTGACCGCCGATTCTATGCTATGGAAATACAATTCCGGCGATAATTGAGCACCAGGTCTGTAATGTTTTGTGTAAAAGAACACGAAGTTTGGAAAGAGGACATGGGCATAACCCTTACAATCATTGTGAGCTAGAAGACATTTGATGATTGGTCCATTAGTTTTTGGAGGTATCTTTGAATGCATTCTGAAATTATTTGTTGGTTAGATTTATGGTGGCCTCTATTTCTGCTTAATTCGAGTCCTCTTCGGCTCCTGTCGGATGTTCATCAGGTTGTATTGGTACATGTATAAAGAACTAGTATTCGCTGGAACCCAAGTAGTCATGGGTAATCTGAGCACATCGATGGTGTGATATTTGGCAGCAGGGGGTGTAGGCCGTTTTCCCCACTGGACCTTTTCCCATAGGCCCTTTTCCACAGGGCATATTCTCCATGGGCTTTTTTCCCTCTGGCCTATTTACCCATAGGCCCTTTTCCCCACTGTAGATAGAAATCAAATAAAAAAACATGTGCCGTTATGTGCTTGAAATAAAGAAATGGGTATTGTTGTAAAATACATACAAATCAAACTCAAAGAACTATTCATAGGCATTGTTCATATGCAATGAGTCTTATTAACATACACAAAACAATGGTGAGGCTATTTACATAAACAAGTTATGTGGGTGTTGTCCCACATGGCTGTACAAATCTGTTTCAGTCTGTCCTGTAAGTCTTTGGTTGCTTTTTCAACTCGTTCTTGTGGCTACCGACCAACAGTGCTGCAGTAGTGCTCCCAATGGAGCACGGATTACATATAACTGATGGAATATGTTTGGCACCATGGCGTTGTTACCATCCATAAACCAACGTTCACTTCTGGCAAGGTGCTGTAAGGCTTCATCTGAGGCATCTCTATGAAGTGTAGTCATTACCACTGTCATGGATGATGAAGGGCTCATCTTTCTCTTTGGCAGTTGTTGTCCATTCAGAAGGTATAAGGAAATCTCAAGAAGTTTTGGGCTCATTTGAAAGAGTTTCTCTTTTCTGTTTTCGGATTGTTCGCTTCAGTGTTTGTGTCTTTCCATTGCGAGCTCTTACTGGGTTGGAAGCTTCTAAAAGAGCATCAGCAATAATCTGTGCTGGTCTTTCACTTGAGTTTTGGGCTCTGCCTCTCATAGCTGTTCGAAGTTTTACAATTTCCAGAGCATCTTCATCTGGTTCATGAGTGTGGTCCTGTGTTACATCAACATAGGTCATGGCCAAGTCTGTGTATGCAGTGCCTTTACAATGACATGTTTTTCTCCAAGAACATTCCCAGCATATATGACCAGATACCCCATTCTTCTTTATGTACATGAAACCTTGGTTCAGCAACTAAAATGCCCTATGACTCGTCTTTATGACTGCTATGGTAATGAAGACAGTTATAGTGCACTTAACTGAGTAAGACACAAGTGACAATCCTCAATAAAAAGGTCACTTTATATACAACATAGAATTTAAGGTGGCAGGATTGAGTAAACCTGTGAATGTCATTGAGAACTTATTGAACAAAGGGATTTATCCTTAATCCTTAATCTCATGTACCTGTATGTTCCTCAAAGCACTAAACAAGGGAATTACAGTGAGGTGTAGTCTTCAGATCAGTCTGGCATTAGAACTTTACCTGATTAACTGCAGGAAACTTGCTCAGGAGGCACATGTATTCACCAGAGGTATTATTACTTTTAATCTACTCAGTGCCAAACATAATGCCCCCTAGCTTCTCAAATCTTACATTATCTTGCTTTATACCTACAAAAATAACCAAATTAATTCAATTTTATTGCCTCCACCATAATCTTGTATGCGTCATTCCAAACAACAAGGTTAAACAAACTTTCAGGATACAGATTAAATTTTTACATATACATGTAACCTACAGTAATTTAATATTAAGATCACAATTATCAATAGAAAAAATTACCAATAAGAAAATGTCCATTTCCCAGTTTTATTTAAGAGTTAACATTTCCAAAGTATGTCTTATGTATGTAGATAAAAGACTTGTTGCATACAAACAAAATAGTTCTTTGAGTTTGTGATTTGTGTATTTTTCTTGGATTACAAAACACACTTTCTTAACATTCATTAATGAAAAAAAATATATATATATATATTTCAAATCTCACACACACACACACACACACACACATATATATATATACACACATATATATTTCAAATAGCAGTACAAGTTTTTCTATTTGATTTGTACCTGAAGTGGGGAAAAGAGCCTATGGGGGAAAGGGCCAGTGGGGAAAAAGCCTGGATCCTGGCAGCATGCCCGGCATGCAACTCTCAAAATTTATTTTGTATTTGATTGCTGTTCACAAGATTTTTGTAATATGTAAAAGGTATGACCTTCTCAGTCGGAAGCCATAAATTGCTGGACTTTCGTACGCCACCACTAGCTGAGAAAGCCATCCTCCAACTGCTTGTCCTTTATGAACAAGTGGATGCTGTGATGCTTGGGGTTTAATGTCAACAATACTTCAGTTATATGACGACGAAGATTCATTTGTAAGTGTATATATACTACATCGCCCTTTCGTTAGGTGCTGTATAAACGAGAGGAATTGCCGAAGACACCCACTCCATTGTACTAATACCGGGGTGACCAGTCATTGTCATTTCCCCATAACGGTGAGCGAGGAAGAAAGCAACTTCCTCGCTAGTTTTTTGGTTTCAATGCGATCTAGCCCAAGACTAAACCCGGGGTCTTCAGATTTGTGCTTGGCACGGCGTATGAACACAGCAATATCACTCACACACCTGGTGGACTTTGTATTTGGTTTTATTTTGCTCTTGTTGGTTACATTTGTTTTAAACTTTAATAACCTATGTATTGTGAAACAGATTAAAGTAAATTTGAATCTTTTCATTGAAAAAAAAAAAAACTCCAAGAAACTGCCAAATCAAAATGAATTCTTCACCCTAATGTGTAACAGGGCAAATGCAGGCATGAAACATTTTATCACGTATACTTATCTCTTACAGGTCACGTGGCCTAAAACAATCAGCAGACGGAATTCCACCGATTTTTACAGAACGTCAAGATTAATGTTTCTTTTATCAGCAGTTTGGTTGGATGATTCACCTCCTCCATTCACATACTTTCAGTGCAAACGTGTCATAAAAATAAAATCGCACATTTTCATGTTCCATTCAAAAGAAAATATTATGATGTAAAATGTTAAGGACCGGGTTCACAATGGCCGAGTAGTCTAGGTGCTCGCCTACTGATCACTGTAGCCTCTGTAGGCATGGGCTCGAATTCGGTTCACGCCATCTCCCTGACTCCACGTGGGAAAGCATGCTAGTGTAACTTGTCCAGTAATGTCGGATTCCTACCACCATGGCTGCCTGGCCGTTGCCATATATAGCTGCAATACTGCTGAATACGGCATCAAAATCCAATCATGCAAGCAACCAAGCAAAACGAGAAATAAAATTTTGTTTTGGAAAATATATGACATTTTCGGTCTGTAAATTTTTGGCTTAAACTGCAAATACATAAGAAAAAACGAGAGTTTACCTGTTGTTTGGCCTCAAATATTGATTGGCAGGCCTATCCATTAGGCCTACATTTGCTGAAACTCTTTCTTGGGTAAATTAGGTGTCGCAGGAAAAGATAAACCATATCAAAACTCCTTTTTCAAAATTTGATATAAAATATCATAATAATGTCTGGGTAAATTAAAAGCTTGAGTATTGACAGATCTATATCAAGTGGCCCATTGCCGTAATATAACGTACATAGAGCAAAGTACGACTACCCTATCTGTTGTAGCTTTTCTGGATATATAGGCCACTCTCTTCTCATATACACGCCTTAAGCCATAGGCCTATGCACTAAGCCTAGATTGTGGTTATACCGAATATCATAGCTTTTGCGACATACAAACGGCCGTGCTGGGGGACTGTTTGTCACTGCCCAAAGCATTTCGTAGAATTGGCTCTGACTTGAAAAATTTCACCAACGGCCAAACTTGGTGAAGGAGGGGCGACTGACCCATCTGCCCCCTCCCCCAGTTCCGACGCCTATGTTTAAGCGGAGTCCCACAGCTTCTGAACACTCTCTCAGTATTTACTATCAAGAGAGGCGTACTCAGGGGTTTGACACACTACTTTTTGCAGTAATCATTTGTGATGTTATGTGAAACCATCACCCAGCACATAGGATCTAACAAATGCTACAAAGTGAGGTATGTTTACACATGACCATTCAGTATATTGCTATCCAGATAAAGGTAATTCACAATGTATATAAAAAAAGAAACTATCCTTCATGTCGTAAAGTCGGCGTGACATTGTTGACTTTGCACAGCTTCAAGTCCAGGTAAGATATACCATCTGGAGAATCTACATGTAGGTTCCTTTCAATCCAGCTAACATGGGTATATATCTTTCACTGCCTTTGTTATATTCATTTATTTATTTATTTGATTGGTGGTCTACGGCTTACTCAAGAATATTTCACTTATACGACGGTGGCCAGCATTATTGTGGGTGGAAACTGGGCAGAGCCCGGAGGAAAACCCACGACCATCCGCAGGTTGCTGGCAGGCCTTGCCATGTACGGCCGGAGAGGAAGCCAGCGTGAGCCCCCGCCTTTGCTATAAGCAAGTTGTTTAAGCTAGCAAATCATCAATATATCGTTGGGTCGAGTCTGACGAAGATTACACTTTAATAACTTCTGCATATAGTCGTAGGCCTTTTCATACGATAACAGACATGGGTCTGCCAAAAGTAGACCACAATATGTATCCCAAACTTCACATAGATATTATGAATAAGAAATTCAAGTCACTCAAAAAACGAGACGTCCCACGGATGGTAACCTTTGCAGGCCTATGCAGTGGACATGCATAAAGCTTTGTTGCCACTGACATTAATGCAGCAGTGACTAGTTTTATTAACCATCGAAACAATTAATGGGCAAATTCCCTTACCTAAATCCACATGAGTTATAGTAGTATAGCGAGTGGAGGAATCCCAAGTAGAAATGTCTGTATACAGTGTGTGCGTACAATATGTTTCATAGGGACAACTGAGCTTCCTTCTGCCAATGCGTCCAGTGAACCTTTTTTTTTGTCAACATATACTTATTTAAAATAAACCCATGTTTTCTGATTTTCTGGTGAATAAGCAAAGAAATAAACAAACAAATTGCCTGCATTGTCGTCCTCTATCACACCTGAGAATACTTTCACCTTCGCTTGATGTCAGACAGACATTTCTGAATCAGATGTGTGGGTCAGCCAGAGACAGACATCCCTGAATCAGGAGTATGGGTCAGCTAGAGACAGACATCCCTGAATCAGGAGTGTGGGTCAACCAGAGACATCCCTGAATCAGGAGTGTGGGTCAGCCAGAGGCAGACATCCCTGAATCAGTAGCATGGTCAGCCAGAGACACACATCCTGGAATAAGGAGTGTGGGTCAGCTAGAGAGAGACTTCCGTGAATCAGAAGTGTAGGTCAGCGAGAGACAGCCATACCCAATTCAGGATTGTGGGTCAGCTAGAGACAGACATCCTTAAATCAGGATTGTGGATCAACTAGAGACAGACATCCCTGATTCAGGAGCATGATTCAGCTGGAGACATATATCAATGAATCAGATGTACACTTTTGTGAGCTGTGTAGATTTGTTCTAAAGATAGCCATGAAAAAGGAACAATTACAGCCAAAAAACAACATAGGCCATAATTCAAAAATGAAGATTTATTGAGACTTGTAGACTTCTCCATTTCATGTTTACTTTCCTCATTACTGGAGCTTGCAATTAATTTGCTATGATGATGATAACTTGCTAAGAATGATAACAAAGATCACTCAGAGTGTCTGTATACAAATGTCTGTCTTCTGACAGTGCTAAGCCATCTGTAATTCTTCTGTTGCACTAATCCTCAAATGAGGAGAAATTTGAATATGCACTCCTTCTTTATTTTATTTTTGTATTAACCATAATTAATTTTAGCAGATCTATTGTGTGCTCTTTTCAACCAATATATATGTAACTGCAAAAAGGATACAGTTTCTTTTTTCATACATGGTTATAGTCTATCTAATGAATCCGTATTTTACTTTTCAAAACACTGTTAGAGAAATGTATTTTTTGGCTTTCATCACTAATAATAATTGTCCTAGAAGTTAGGAGTTAAGGTAGTGATAAAATAAATATACACTGGTAACAGGTATTCAGTATTTTCTATTTTTATTCAAAACTGATATTAGTTTCTTCAAAACTAGAACATATACACACATATAGGATGCTTCAATGCTTGACCTACCAACTAATTAACCAAAATGTTAACACTAAAAGTTAAAAACACATTAAAATCCGAACACTTTTGACCTTGAACAGTGTTAAGTACAAAACAATACAGAAAACACTCTCATTAGAAAAACAGCAAACAGATATGGCACTATGCAGGAATATATGTAGTACAGCAAACACTCATCAATTACATTTTTACTAATGGCTTTTTCTGGCTGCATGTAACAATATTCCACTTATACAACAGAGTTGTGTTTCTGAGGAGAGAAGACCGTGACCCATGAAGACAAGGAGCTGGAACTGACCAGGTCACCCAGGTAAGGCCAAAGTGATCAGACACTGCTTGACCAACAAGGAATATTGTGTAGTGAATGTTTTTGTCACCATTCTTTACATATCATAAATCAGCCATCCTTTCAACACATTGTATATTCTTCTTCTGAAGTACATTTATATCTATATGGCCATACACATGCTGGTCTTAGGGGTAAATTTTCTATGTAACACCAGCAAGCCTTTTAAAGGGATGAAGATTTTGTACACTGTAAATGTCTTTCTATTCCCGGAACATTTACTTTTGTGAAGTCCGCAGTAATGATTATTCCACGGAATATACAACCAGCGTATATACAATTCCATACAGTGCCTAAGGCCGTGAAGGTGTTGCAGGGAGTAAAACAAAAGTACATGTAAGTAACTAGAGATATTTTAGTCTCAAGCAAATTTATTTTTTAAAGCCACCAAGCCTTAGATTGCTCTAAATATGTCAACCCATTTGACTCGCACTGTTACACTTTAACTCAACATATTGTTACGTAAGTAGGTACCAGCATGATGTACTTTAATCTCACAATATAAAAAGTGGCCTCAGATGGATTCAGTCAAATGGCCTCGCCCATATCTGCACCACAAGGAAGCAAGCCTTTAAGCATGCTTATTGGCAGATTAAAATTTTTTTTGGAGCTGTGTTGAAGCCTGTGAGTTTTGTGTTTGTTATTTCTTTACTGTCTTCATAAATAGTATCCCACCCCATACATTCACAAAATTTAAATCGAGCCAATTTGTTTTCAAAGCAAAGCTGTGAAAATTGGTGTCAATGAAAAAAAAAGTTATTTACAGTTATCCAGTATAGCCTGAAGAGTAAAGGTGTTGTATAACCCAAGACAACCTAAGGGATAAAAGTTTTATATAATGCAGTATAGCCTGGAGACTGAAAGTTTTATGTAATCCAGTATAGCCTGGACACTAAAGGTTTTATGTAATCCAGCATAGCCTGGAGAGTAAAGGTTTTATATAACCAAACATAGCCTGGAGACAAAAGGTTTTATATAACCCAAGATAGTCTGGAGACAAAAGGTTTTATATAACCCAAGACAGCCTGGGTAGTAAAGGTTTTATATAACCCAAGACAGCCTGGAGAGTAAAGGTTTTATACAACCCACTATAGCCTGAAAAGTAAAGGCACAGTAGCGCTCTGCTGTAGCCATTTGCCAGATAACTATTTGATAGCCAAACTGTAGTTAATTCCTCTTGTTTTTCCAGCAAAGCCTGAATGTGACATAGATAGGGCATGGCATATCTTGCTACCTGTAGTTACAAATATATAAAGTGATTAGCAATAACCTTCGGCCTGGCCGTACAATCATAAGCTTCCACATCATCGTTTTAATGATCATACAGTGTACACTATTACTGTTAAACACAGATGTATCTGGTATCAAAATATTGGAAAAAGTTGTTCTCTCACTGAGTCAAATCCAGAAGTTGCCACTGCTTATGACTACTCCAAAGATTTGCTTGAAGTTAATCCAAATATTTAATCAAGATGTGGTATGTTTTTGTTCATACTACCTATGTCTTCATCTGCATGGTTTGAACAAGTAGAAATGCATCATTTATAGGTAAATATTCAACATAAAGCTGTATAAAGTCGATGGAGGTTTAACTAGATCTTCCATTAAAACAAATATTTGATTACTATTGGTTTACATTCCATTTCTTCTGTCTTCTGACTTAACCTCTGACATAAGCCTAGTCTGCCATTCTGGCCTGGATAAATCTGGCCAGCTTTTGTACTGCTCTGGTGTTAGAATGGCAGCTATACATGCCCATATTTTGCCAGAAGACCACATCCACCATACAGCCAATTCTGCTGTACTGGTCATCGGTCAGTAACCGGTCACTCTCCACGGCCAAAGGGGAGTGGGGCGCCTGATGATGCATTAGAACTAGGGCCAACTTGGGGTCACCATCACCTGAGGATAAATTACATAAATTAGAAAACTGGTTCGATTTTGTTATCATCTATATGTCTGCAGGTGTAATTGTTTGGTACACATTACGGCAGATTTTCCAGCTTGCATGGGAAGCAGTGAAGAGAATGGCACACCACTCTCTTGTTATCTGATGCTACTGATAGCTGCACATATATATATGCACATGTACATCACAACACCTGTTCATGGCATGCTATCTGTTCATGTCACAAGCCCTGGCCATGGCACAGTATCTTGTTATGTCACCACACCTAGTTCTTTCACAGGTGACCTGGTGAGGTCACAATATCAATACGTGATCATGTCAAAATGCCTGTTCATGTCAAAATGCCTTGTCACATCACAATACCTGTTCATGTCACAATACCTGATCATGCCACAATGCCTGGTCACGTCACAAGACCTGTTCATGCCACAATGCCTGTTCATGTCACAATGTCTGGTCACGTCACAATGCCTGGTCATGTCACAATACCTGATCATGCCACAATGCCTGTTCATGCCACAATGCCTGTTCATGTCACAATGTCTGGTCACATCACAATACCTGTTCATGTCACAATACCTGTTCATGCCACAATGCCTGTTCATGTCACAATGCCTGGTCATGCCACAATACCTGTTCATGTCACAATGCCTGGTCATGTCACAATGCCTGTTTATTCCACAATGCCTGTTCCTATCACAGTGCCTTGTCACGTCACAATACCTGTTCATGCCACAATGCCTGTGCATGCCACAATGCCTGGTCACGTCACAATGCCTGGTCATGCCACAGTGCCTCTCCATGCCACAATACCTGTTCATGCCACAATGCCTGTTCGTGTCAACATACTTGTCATACAATATAATACTTGATTGTGTCACAACAATTGTTCATGACATCTTCTCAGGGATCCATACATGTCCTATTTACAACCTGATATTCGGTTCATAAAATTGGGTTTAAAGTTAAATTTTGAGGTAGGAAACTAAATATTTTTGGTTAGAAAATTTATTTTTCATGAACAGAAAAATAACTAACCTTAGTCTGGATGTCAAAAATGAAAACTTCCACAAGCGGCAAAGGTTTATATGGCCCTTAAATGTCCAGGAAGTTCAAAGAATTTGACTGTCGATTTTCCAGGCCTCACTTTTGGTTTGATTATGGAATATTGATGTAGGTCACGGAAAATGGCAGAAACGGTGTTTTTTACCAAATTTTCAACGAATAGCCTATTTAAGATTCTGGTGTTTGGAGAGAAAACATCTCCTTTAGGTGAAAAACTGCCTCGAGGCACAATGACCATGAGCACATACATTTATACATAAGATACACTGGCCAAGTCCCGTTATCTGACTGCACTAACCTTCACAGGCGTTACTTAGGCTCCAACAATACACAGGATTGTTTTTTATGAAACAGGGGTGGTGTTTTGGCAACCATTTATTACCCTTGCTAGTCTGCAGCGTATTTTTATTCAGTTATAAAGAAAAGATTGGCATAGATGGCGCTGCATGTACCCACATACATGCCTGCTTGGTGACTTGATGGTTAGACTCATGATGGCTGCTGGTCATTTATGCTGTTATGGACCCTAATAAAGATATCTGGCAATGTTTTATAAATCACAACAATTTTCATTCAGAACAAAAAATGTATCTGGCTATAGCAGATAATGTTTATAGAATTCTATACATAATTACTGGTACACAACAGAACATAAAATTTACCTTGGTTTGTAAAATAAATTTTTGCTCACTTCGGATTCAAATTTGGCTGGTAAAAATTTCTTAACATAATACCTTGTAAATTTTCGACTTATATGAACCCCGATACTACATACATAAGATGGACTATTTCTGCAGTTAATTAATGTGCATTTCCAATCTTTTGGGACAGGTTTTTTTTTCATATCTAAACTACAGCATCCAAAGCAAAGGTCTTTCAGTGTAGACACTAATGCTCATGGACCATTATTTTCCAATCTGATCATGCACTGCGGATTGATTTATTTTGCTCAAGAATTTACGTTCAACTATTTTTAACACATCCAGCAATCAGAACCTCAGGGAATATACCTCTCATGGTATGAAAATGTCTTCACGCTTATAATGAAAATTTAAAACCTCAATCCTCCATACCCTCTACTTCAAGCAAACTGTGATGTGCCCCATGGAGACAAATCATCCACTGCTTCTTGTGTTGTGTGAGCAGAATTGCAGCTTGAGATTGTGCTTTTGTGACATTGTGATGTCAGACATTTGTGTGATGTTCTATGCCATGTCAACCGCCCAGGTGTGACATCATGATGTCAGACATTTGTCTGGTGTTCTATGCCATGTCGACTGCCCAGGTGTGACATTTGTCTGGTGTTCTATGTCCAGTCGACTGTCCAGGTGTGACATCACGATGTCAGACATCTGTCTGGTGTTCCATGTCCAGTTGACTGTCCAGGTGATCACATGTACACAGGCCTATACAGCAGGACAGCTAAAACCCATGATAAAATGCTCAGCTTTTTGTAGGGTTTTTTTTATGTGCCTATTAGGCTAAGTAATTGTATATGAAGTATTTCAAAACATTGTTTAAACTTAACCATCAGTTACTGGCGCAATTTTGTCTGAGTGGCAGCTTATCCTCATAAGGCATTCATATATTACTTTATTTGATTGTTGATTAAAACCTTACTCAGGTATTTTTCAGCTGTATGATGGTGGTCAGTTATATGTCCTGTTTGTATTTTTTCAACTTACAGCCACCCCACAACGACAACAACTTGATACAAAGTCTTTCTGACATTCTTGAGTAGAGCATAAATGACCAATGAAATAAATAAATAAATCAGGGCTGAACTGACAAAGTTGAACTTCTGTCCAAAAATACTCACACTTTGCTTTCCTCATTGCACTGTCCACTGAAGACCCCAGATAATCCATAATGGGGCAGATCAAGATGCTGAATTCTCTAGCATTCCGATGTGAAGCCACCTTTGCTGTTTCGATGGCCACATTCACAGATTTCTCCAGGTGTTTCTTGAAGGCATGCAGAAAGGCCAAATCTGCTCCTTTCAAATCACAGTCGATTGGCTTCACCACACTCACTGTCATACTGGGGATCTCCTGACTTTTTCTTGACAACCACCTACGTATCCCTGACAAACTTTTAGTTCCTTCTGAAATGCCCAATTAAAAGATTAAATTCCACAACATTATGTACAGGTCAGTAACAGTCATCAGGAGACATGCTGCAGCTGGGAGCTCCACTGTAATATTTATCTGATAGGTGTTGCATTGCCTAGCAATGTATTATTAAACACACCATTGGTACCTCATCCTGTAGAAAGGTAGGTGTACAGAATGTCTAACTTCCGTTTTGGCCTCTCGGATAAAGATTTTGTTGTTGTTGCAGGAAGCATGTGGTAATTGGAGCTGCTACGGAATGCTTCCTCACTCATCACATCACAGATTAACAACCTGTCATGAGTGGATTATGCTGCTCACTGCTCACTCTGCTTATGTGTTCCCACACTAAATGTCTCAACACAGTGCCTTTCAATCAGTTTTCCTTCACCTTTCTCACAGCTCCAGACTGTTTCAAATGATCCATTAAACAAATGGAAAAATGAAGGGTGTAGATCTGATTCAGCTTTTTTGTTTGTTTTTCGTGAATGAACAGAAATGGATATATGGGAATGCGCCTTAAACAGACCTCAAGAGCAGGACTGGTTTGTCCACGCTGTTCTAGCTGGCTGAATCAAACACTTTAGCTTCAGGACATAATGAACACTGGCCAGTTGCATGTTATGCCAGATGCAAATGAGGATAGGCATAATTTTGTACCAGAAATGCAGCCATCTCAAGGCAATACTCAGATCGCAACATACACAGGCAAATAATAAAAACATTATTAATCAGTTGTTTTCACATTTCACCAAGTATTGGTGTTCAGGTGGCAGTCATGGTGTTCTGTCCTACCGGTCACGTCACTCAATTGATAAAAAATTGTACAGGACAAGAATCAACTTTCAAGTAATCTGGAACTACATGTAATTTTGTGTCTGCGATACCAAAGATTTCATTAGAGCTTTCATTGACTTGCTTTATCTCAAATTTTTACCCTTATCTTGCTCAAATATAGACAAACTGTTCTTCTTTCCAGCAAGAACGCGGCCAGCATTATGATGCGAAGAAACTGGGTAACCCACAACCAGCCGCAGGTTGCTGGTAGACTCTGAAACGCACGGCGAGAGAGGAAGCCAGCATGACATCTCCACAGACAACTTCATCTTATGCGGACATGTACGCCTGTTCAACTGGCCAGTGGCAAGTACCTGCAGTACAAGTAGATTACCTTGATTCAAGACCTAAGCCAGTGACCAGCACCCCAAATGGCAGGTAGTTTACCTTGACTGTTACTGTCAACACCTGAACCAGTGACCAGCACCCCAAATAGCAGGTAGCTTACTTTCATTCTTACTGTCAACATCTCACCCTGTGACCAACACACCAAATGGCAGGTAGCTTACCTTGACTGTTACTGTCAACACCTGAACCAGTGACCAGCACCCCAAATAGCAGGTAGCTTACTTTCATTCTTACTGTCAACATCTCACCCTGTGACCAACACCCCAAATGGCAGGTAGTTTACCTTGACTGTTACTGTCAACACCTGAACCAGTGACCAGCACCCCAAATAGCAGGTAGCTTACTTTCATTCTTACTGTCAACATCTCACCCTGTGACCAGCACACCAAATGGCAGGTAGCTTACCTTGATTCTTACTGTCAACATCTCACCCTGTGACCAACACCCCAAATGGCTGGTAGCTTACTTTCATTCTTACTGTCGACATCTCGCCCTGTGACCAACACCCCAAATGGCTGGTAGCTTACCTTGATTCTTACTGTCAACATCTCACCCTGTGACCAACACCCCAAATGGCAGGTAGCTTACCTTGATTCTTACTGTCAACATCTCACCCTGTGACCAGCACACCAAATGGCAGGTAGCTTACCTTGATTCTTACTGTCAACATCTCACCCTGTGACCAGCACACCAAATGGCAGGTAGCTTACCTTGATTCTTACTGTCAACATCTCACCCTGTGACCAACACCCCAAATGGCTGGTAGCTTACTTTCATTCTTACTGTCGACATCTCACCCTGTGACCAACACCCCAAATGGCAGGTAGCTTACCTTGATTCTTACTGTCAACATCTCACCCTGTGACCAACACCCCAAATGGCTGGTAGCTTACCTTGATTCTTACTGTCAACATCTCACCCTGTGACCAACACCCCAAATGGCAGGTAGCTTACCTTGATTCTTACTGTCAACATCTCACCCTGTGACCAGCACACCAAATGGCAGGTAGCTTACCTTGATTCTTACTGTCAACATCTCACCCTGTGACCAGCACACCAAATGGCAGGTAGCTTACCTTGATTCTTACTGTCAACATCTCACCCTGTGACCAGCACACCAAATGGCAGGTAGCTTACCTTGATTCTTACTGTCAACATCTCACCCTGTGACCAACACCCCAAATGGCTGGTAGCTTACTTTCATTCTTACTGTCGACATCTCACCCTGTGACCAACACCCCAAATGGCAGGTAGTTTACCTTGACTGTTACTGTCAACACCTGAACCAGTGACCAGCACCCCAAATAGCAGGTAGCTTACTTTCATTCTTACTGTCAACATCTCACCCTCTGACCAACACCCCAAATGGCTGGTACCTTACCTTGATTCTTACTGTCAACATCTGACATAGTGACCAGCACCCCAAATGGCAGGTAACTTACCTTGATTCTTACTGTCAACATCTGGTCCTTCGACGTGGTGGAAGTCTGAATTGCAAAGGTTCAAAGTTAAGCATAATGATAAAAGAGTGAAAAAACATGTGGACCAACAACAACAGCAAAGTTTAACAAGCATTCTGGAAGGAACATGGGTCTGGATGAACTTTGTACTTGCTATTAGATCATGTTTTATCACTTTATCAAACTCAGGCAATACTTTGGGAGCCAAGAAGGAGTTCTTCATCATTGGAGATATAAGTGTAAGAGCTAGAGGACTTGAACATTTAGACCTGACAGACAGAACCTCTACATGGCCTTTTCTTAAATTTTGCATCCTGTGCTAAACTAGACCCAACACTGATTAAAAAAATCCAAATCAGTTTACTTAACATATCAACATCAACAAAACCTGTGCTAAAATACATTCCAATATATAGTCAATAAAGATCAGTATTTCTTCAGTGTCAACTTCTTTATGTTCTTTACTTTATAAGAAGGGCCTTAATTTGTGACAATTTTAACTTTATTCAGCATGACTGACTACATCAATCAAATGCTAAAATTTTCTTTCTGGTAGTCTGATTAAGGTTTCCACTGTCTTAAAGTTTAACTCATGTATAAACAGGATTAGTGCCTACCTATAATTGACTCTTACCATTAGCATCTGAACCTGTGACCAGCACCCCAAATGGCAGGTAACTTACCTTGACTCTTACTGTCAACACTTGAACCTGTGACCAGCACCCCAAATAGCAGGTAGCTTACCTTGATTCTTACTGTCAACATCTGAGCCAGTGACCAGCACCCCAAATGGCTGGTAGCTTACTTTCATTCTTACTGTCAACATCTCATCCTGTCACCAGCACCCCAAATGGCAGGTAACTTACCTTGATTCTTACTGTCAACATCTCAACCTGTTACCAGCACCCCAAATGGCAGGTAACTTACCTTGACTCTTACTGTCAACATCTCAACCTGTGACCAGCACTCCAAATGGCAGATAACTAACCTTGATTCTTACCATCAACGCCTGAGCCTGTGACCAGCACCTCAAATGGCAGGTAGCTCACCTTGATTCTTACTGTCAACACCTGAATCTGTGACCAGCACCCCAAGGGGCAGGTAACTTACCTTGACTCTTACTCTCAACATGTAAATCTGTGACCAACACCCCAAATGGCAGGTAGCTCACCTTGATTCTTACTGTCAACACCTGAACCTGTGACCAGCACCCCAAATGGCAGGTAACTAACCTTGATTCTTACTGTCAACACCTGAACCTGTGACCAGCACCCCAAATGGCAGGTAACTAACCTTGATTCTTACTGTCAACACCTGAACCTGTGACCAGCACCCCAAATGGCTGGTAGCTTACCTTAATTCTTACTGTCAACACTTGAACCTGTGACCAGCACCCCAAATGGCAGGTAGCTTACCTTGATTCTTACTGTCAACACCTGAAACTGTGACCAGCACCCCAAATGGCACATAACTAACCTTGATTCTTACTGTCAACACCTGAACCTGTGGCCAGCACCTCAAATGGCAGGTAACTTACTTTGATTCTTACTGTCAACACCTGAACCTGTGGCCAGCACCTCAAATGGCAGGTAACTTACTTTGATTCTTACTGTCAACACCTGAACCTGTGGCCAGCACCTCAAATGGCAGGTAACTTACTTTGATTCTTACTGTCAGCACTTGAACCTGTGACCAGCACCCCAAATGGCTGGTAGCTTACTTTCATTCTTACTCTCAACACCTGAAACTGTGACCAGCACCCCAAATGGCAGGTAGCTCACCTTGATTCTTACTGTCAACATCTCAACCTGTGACCAGCACCCCAAATGGCAGGTAACTTACCTTGATTCTTACTGTCAACTTCTGAATCTGTGACCAGCACCCCAAATGGCAGGTAGCTTACTTTCATTCTTACTCTTAACACCTGAACCTGTGACCAGCACCCCAAATGGCAGGTAACTTACCTTGATTCTTACTGTCAACACCTGAACCTGTGACCAGCACCCCAAATGGCTGGTAGCTTACTTTCATTCTTACTCTTAACACCTGAACCTGTGACCAGCACCCCAAATGGCACGTAGCTTACCTTGATTCTTATCATCATTAGCTGACCCTGTGACCAGCAGCCCAAGTGGCAGGTAGCTTACCTTGATTCTTACCATCATCAGCTGACCCTGTGACCAGCAACCCAAACGGCAAGTGCCTTTAATACCTAGAGTCTTACCTTCAACACTTGAGCCCGTGTCCATGGCAGACGGTTCATGTTCACCTTTGCCTTCTTTATTTGTTGTTTTTGCTTGACTTCTTTCATCTTTCATACATTCTTCAACATCATCTAGAAGACTGCGAATGGCATTTATTATTTCAGTTCTCTCATCTTTCTCCTCTGTAGTCTCCAGCTGGATAAAGACAGAGAGACAGTACAAGTACATCAATATCTGTGTCACGTCACCACAAACACCAGGTGAAGGCTTCTTATCCTTTGGCATCTTCTAAAAACACCTCAACTTCAATAAGCTGCAGATGATCATATCCATGTAGTAATATCACCCAGAAGTGACTACCATGTACTTAACTACAAAATGCTTACAGTGTCTTCAACTTGTGTGACAAGGATTTATAATGTAGGCCTACAAAGTGTAAAACAATGGAGTCAGTATACTTTACTATCACAAAAGGAATTTGTCAAATGATGCACAGTGGCTGTACAGGATGGACAGGTATTTGTACGTGGGTGTAAAATTGAGATGGAACTTCTCAAATACGAGAGGCTTGCTGCCTAAGTTGGCCGAGTATGGCATAAAAACCATAGAGGAGAGAGAGAAAAATTAGTCGGTTAAAGCGTCCTGAATCAGATCTAGGGGCCAAAATATGAACAATGAGGCCACAGGCTTGAATCACAAGGTTTGCCAGGTACTGGTCTTAATGAATAAGCCCAATTGGCATTGGAGCCGTTTTGTGAGAGTAAAGCTGTTTGGTCAAGACGCGGGTGGGTGCTCTCGTAAACTAAAGCGAAAATAATGCTAAAAACACGTGAATTCCTTGACCCCCTTTCCGTCAGTTTTTCTTCGTTATTTTTCCAGACTTTGTTCACACAAAGCGAAAAGGGATCGTGGTATCATGTGTCAGGTGTGTATTCTATAGCGACTACCGAAAATGATGTCTTGTTAGTGTTATTTTGCGTTAGTCTGTGGGAGGACCCATCCATGTCTGGCCCTAACAGCGGTAATCTCGCAAGACAGCTCCAATGCTGATTCGGCTTATAGTAGACTCCCAGGACAAACATGAGAGAGTTGTAAACTGTTTATTGTCACCGAGGTCACAGAAGAAGCGAGCAAGGAAAATATGGTGGACAACTAAAAATTGGACAAAAGCACCAGTACAATTAATTACATTAACAAAGCATTGGTTCAGCTGCTCCAAGTTTCAAGTAAAACACAATCAGTGCTTTACGTGAACCAGATTTTATTTCAATTTTCACTTTATTTAATGAAAGACAATATCATAAATGCCACATCACCCTGAATAATGCATATTACAAAGACTGGGTTAAACCTGTTTTAGGTCATTCAATTTTTAATTGTAACCCAATGAGTTACAGGTTATCACACTCCTGTAACCTACATATTAGTTACTGCTAAAAGGTCTTGCATGTGATTTCAAACCATGCATGTGATGCGACTTCAAGATAAATTTAGTGGAAATGGGCCCACAAATGCTGAAACAAATGCTGGAGATATCATGTACAGCACAGTTGGATTCTAACCTATATATTCTCATCTCATCATGGCCTTACTGTTGGCATATGATCCGCTGACCATACACCAACCATACACTGATCGTGTGCCAATGGTGAGCAAATCTGCTATCATTATCGGCATATCATCCGCCCATCATAGACGGATGATGATCTCATCATGGCGCCATAATCCGAGTATGATTTTGTGACATTACCTGGCTGGATTCACTTCAATATTCTAGCTTTAGTTTAAAGTCACATATTTATTTTACTATCTTGTAAATCTGTGATCACTATGTGAAAACCCTTCTAATATCGATAAATTGACACTACTTTAGTCCCAAAGCCTTCTACGGACAAAACTCATAACCATGTAGCTTGTGTAAATCTGTCATTACTGTTACTGAAATACCTCAACCTGGGGCAGTTTTGCGCAAGGGAAATCCATATGGTCATATCACCATCTTCAGCATACTGCTTGTACTGATTACAGCGTTTCTCGAAAATACGAGGGGACGGCCTTTAGATGATCTCAGACTGGTGCTGTTTTGCATGTGGGAGGTCCATAAGGTTAAACCATTATGTCCATCACACTGCTCTGTGCATTCAATGCAAAGTTAAGCTTGTCGAAAACAGGACACAGTAAACATCGATCGTCACCTCTTCGAGGCCAAAGTTGAAAATCACGAACGTTATATCATGCTTGAACTTTCCCATTCTCAGGAATGGAGTAGATAGTAATGTTAAGAAAACACATCAGCTGGATACAGTAGGCAGAGTGCTGGATACAGTAGGCAGAGTGCTGGATACAGCGGCAGAGTGCTGGATACAGTAGCCGTGTATGTCCCATGGGGGCTTGTCATGGCCTGATAATGACACCTTGAGCCCAAGGACTATGAAATGGGTCAACTGCTCTTCTTCCAATTTTATTCTTCTTGTAACTAGCAACCAGTTATCTTCCAGAACCATGATGGGCGTAGGATTTAAGACTAGGATCCGACTGAGCTGTAGACAAGGTTACTCTGCCTCTAGAGAGAGTGAACACAATATGTTATAGGCCAAGCAATCAGTTTTGTTTACCATAACATATGGAACACAGATATCTACTTGATACACATGTACATGCAGAAAACTAAACAATAAAGCACCAGTAATTAACAGAAAATGACATTAACCTATCCCATATGAGCTCTTCACCCTTCCACTTCTCTGTTGATATAACCTTTGAGATTCACTGCAGAAGTCACAATCCCGTACACACAATCCAGATCTATGCAAGCCGTATCAAATGTTAAAAGGGGTTTGAGGCACACGTAATTTCTTTTTATTAATGCTTCAATTATTTCTAAACTATACTATATAAGAGGACTTCTAGCACGCATGCAGAGAGCATGGCAACCATACCAACCTTATCATACAGTTCTCTCCCCTTATCTATCAGGGCATGAAACTCCTTTGGGTAAATGTCACACTCTTGGTTATCCTGGCGGGCTCTCTTCCAAGCATTCACCTCATCTATAGCTGGGCAGAAGTCAAGGCAGAAAAAATCTGAATACTGATCACAGATATAAAGTCTGTCCCAACTGACATCAAATGTGTGAACCTGCCAGGTTTACACTGAGGCCAGTCAAATTGCTGGCTGCTGGTTTTGATAAAAAATCTACATTAAAAAAATCCACTCCAGTGAGTTATACTGAATATGAAAGTCCTATATCCTCAAGTCGTAATTCTTGGCAATGAAGACTGAATGGATGTGTTAGGGCTGAATGGTCCGTGTGCTCAACTAGGTCTGATTGTGTTAGGACTGAAGGACTCGGTTGGCTCACCTAGGCCTGATTGTGTTAGGTCCGTCTGCTCACCTAAGTCAGCCTGTGTTAGGACTGTGGTCTGTTTGCTCACCTCAGTTTGATTTCGTTAGGACTCAACAGTCTGTCCGCTCACCTGGGTCTGAGTGTGTTAAGACAGATAGGTTCGTCTACTCACCTAGGTATGAGTGTGATAGGACTGAAGGGTCTGTCTGCTCACCTAGGTCGGATTGTGCCGGGACTGAAAGGTCTGTCTGTTCACCTAGGTCTGAGTGTGTTAGGACTGAAAGGTCTGTCTGCTCACCTAGGTCTGAGGACTGAAAGGTCTGTCTTCTCACCTAGGTCTGAGAACTGAAAGTTCTGTCTACCCACCTAGGTGTGATTAGGTTAGGACTAAAGGGTCTGTCTGCTCACCTAGGTCTGAGTGTGTTAGGATCAAAGGGTCTGTCTGCTCACATAAGTCTTTGTGCTAGGACTGAAGGGTCTGTCTGCTCACATAAGTCTTTGTGCTAGGACTGAAGGGTCTGCCGGCTCACATAAGTCTTTGTGCTAGGACTGAAGGGTCTGCCTGCTCACATAAGTCTTTGTGCTAGGACTGAAGGGTCTGCCGGCTCACATAAGTCTTTGTGCTAGGACTGAAGGGTCTGCCTGCTCACATAAGTCTTTGTGCTAGGACTGAAGAGTCTGTCTGCTCACATAAGTCTTTGTGCTAGGACTCAAGGGTCTGTCTGCTCACACAAGTCTTTGTGCCAGGACTGAAGGGTCTGTCTGCTCAACTAAGTCAGAAAGTGATAGAACTGAAGACTAATGTCTGCTCACCCAATAAATAAATAAACATCAACAAATGTTAATATTTGTGCCAAAATTTTAATGGAAAGCACATATAAAAATAACTAAGCACGAGATTAAAGAACATTAAAAACTATATCTGATAAGACTTTTTCTCTTTTTAAACATTTTTCTTACTGAATACAATGGAATATTTGAGTTGCAGGGAGGGCCTAATGGGCCATACTAATAGCTTATGTTTTACCTGAAGTTTCCTGATGTTCAGACATATTGCCACCCATCGAGCTGTCACTGGCACCTGAAACATAACAAAAAGGGCTGTTCAGTTAAAGCAAGCTGTGTTTTAAGCTTAAAAGAAAAACCAGATGTGGTAAAACCTCTCAAATGGCAGAGCTATATGACCTGTGACTAGAAACTGCACCTTCCTGCAAGGTGTGCTCAGAGAAGCCTTTGTATTCACTTCAACACAACTACAATTGTTCAAGGAAGCTTTCACCAAAAAAAGTTTCTGACAAACAACTGTATATACAAACTGCAATTTTTGGACATATTGGGCATTGTTCATGGAGTACATGTAAGTAGAGCACGGTCCACATGACTGGCAAATGTCACTTGACTGATACAATGAGTGTGTAAAATTGTTTTCTACAGTTTTCTCTGTTCCTAACATCTTTTAAGCCAATTCTGATCTCAAAATACATGTCACTGGCAGATCTAGGGGTATTGGTGGGGAAGGGAGGGGGTTGGATAATCAGGACCAAAAACATTAAAAAAAAAAAAAGCACAAAACCATAATAAATAAAAAGTAAGCAACAGCCTAAAATGAAATGAAGTAAAAAATCTACATTATGTTCTTGGTGGGGGCAGCTGTCTGAGGTTTACGCAAGTTTTCGGAGTGAACACTTTTCCTGGACACATGATAGGACTTACATATGCAAGTTATGATTCTTTGCGAATTCAAAGTTACACAGTTGCCGCTCCAGATTTTCATTCACAGCCCACTCTGTGCCCAACTCCAATGCTCCAATGTACTCAGCAAGGCTCCAGATAACTTTTTTGGCTGATGAGTATTTACTCATCCATTTCAAACAAGAATAGGTAAAATGTGAAGTGGATGAGTAAAATAAGATAGATAATTTGTCTTTTAATTTTAAATGGCTGCAATAAAATAAAAGTGCTTTGCCACAGTTTCTGTACTAAAACTACATGCATTTCCTCCAACAAACATACCAAAAAATTATACAATAAATAAAACAATAAATTAATATTCATCTATGTTGTTTATAATTGATACCACACATTACACCACCAGTATTGTAAAGACAACACAATTAACTAACCATATGTTTTATCGCGGGGACTGAATCAGTTTTCATTATTATTTCTGTCAAAAATAAATGTCCTGTCAAAGACACGATTACACTGATGTTGAGATCTTTAAGGAATTCTTCTGTGTATCGAGGTTTAAATGTCCTTGCTTTGGGCAAAACACTCATTTTTAAGCCTACCTTAGCTGCTAACGATTCAACTGCGCAGGTTACGGAAGTATTTCTATCCTCAGAGACTTCTGGAAAGGTGTGGCAGAGATCACAGGAATTAGTTTGGCCGGGAAACGAAGACAGTCGAGCGCAAAATGTGCTTCATTGTTGTTGTAGTCCCACACGTGTAACTGCCCCTGTTAGTTATAAGGGCTGCCGATACGTATAGAAATAAAGTTATTCCCGTATTTTTGTGTTTGATGCATATCTGTACGCAAGAGTTTCAAAACTGATGCATATTTTGGGAAAATATTCGTAATTTACGCAAATAAGGACACTATCTGGAGCCTGAACTCAGCATTGTACATGTTGACAGGCTGTGTTGTGGCATCAAGTCTGGTGTAATTGGGGTGAGAGTACCTGGCGAGGATTAGCTGATCCAAGTAAAGTCTCTGATGAGGACAAGACTCTCCAGTTTAGATATCTATCTGGACCATGTGACTGTTTATGCCTCGCTGTAGTGTAGACAGTACTCAACACACCGTCATAGCCCTTTGCCCTTGGGGTGCACATTTAAAATTTGTGTTCTTGCAGTCAATTGTGTGCTCTGCCTTACTAACCCCCCAGTACCCACTCTGCCCATTGTACACCCCAGTGGGGACAGAGTATGGGGGTGTGCTGGATGTTCACTAAGGCCATTAATTTTGTGCTGATGGACACTCCTTGTTCCCATCTCATCCTGAGAGAGTGGGGATAAGATTTATTGCCCTACCCATCTGGTTTCCTGGGGGGTTAGAGACAAAAGTATGACTCTTTTTCACTGGACATCGGAAGAGTTGACACATGCATAGCCACAGCAGCCTTATATTCTAACCACTATCTTTTGTATCTAGGTTAATCCGGATGTCCACAGCACGCAGGCCTCACCCTACAGATTAGCTCACTCAAACTGGCGAGTGGAGATCGAGCATTCTTTCTACATGTTCCCTTCTTTCCTTCTCTTTTCTTTCTATCAATAAACCTGTATTTAACTGCAAGGTATTTTCAGTGAGTTGGTTTTGTTTCTTTCAAGCTGATTCTGTTGAGGATTTTAATCACTTGCCCAGATTACCACGAGACAGTTCAGTGGTAATAATTCACTCTACACCCAGGTCGTACACTTACATGAGGTGATTTGTCTAGGAGGCCTGCTCCTTAATGGGCACATTTTTAAAGCTTTCCACAAACTAGGTTATCTCACACCAACACAGAGACCACAACTTTTGCAGACTTATTTAAGTTCAGGCCAAAAACTCTGCCTCCCATACTAAGGACGTTCAAAGCCCCACTGCTTGAATTCCCTCTGACTGAAGGTAGATCGGGGGTGGGTGGGTGGGTGGTGGGTTTGCCAAATAATTTGTTACTTTTCGGTAATAACCACTACTGTATATGGATGATGGAACAGACCAAGTGAAAATCGGTATATTCACATGAGGTGTAATACATGACGTTTTGCTGACCTTTGTCTGTTGACATTTCATAAAAGAGAAAATGAAAGTATGTGTGGCCCGGTTGGGTTTATTCTCTTGGTCACAGGCTTAATGCATCATGGGGAAGTGGGATGATTACTCAGCAACTCAGCATGTACATGTATTCCCTGTCTGAGTTACAAATCTCACTAACCCTGATGTATGAGTGGTAAATTTGATAAGACAATGTGATCTGGGATATGTACAACACTGAATGGAATCTATGGTGCTGGTAACATCTAAGCTCACAAGTGTGTATCGAGATGGTCAACAACAGCAATATGATATATCTCAGAAAGTTCTTCCTCCCTTGCCCTTTTGTATAAAAAGTTTGCTTAATCTGCTGATAATTAGGGTTTTAAACTCCACCTGGTTTTAACAATCTGGCTGAACTGTTTACTTTCAATATATTATCATGCTAACAAGCTCTTGTACTGTACATGCTTACTGTGACATACTGTAATTCTTCAGCCTTTTCTCATGTTTGCATGACATTTTTTCAAGCATATAGCAAAGGCATAATTCTGTGTTGACGGATAAAATTGTACTTTTTGGAAGCCCTGAAACTGACCAATGTAGTTCTCTCTCCAAAACCAAATTACAAATGTGCATAAATTGCACTGAAAGATGCTCTTTCATATATATGTGAAAAGGTTAGGGAATTTGGGTGCTTACCTGTACCTAATGCAGTGATTCGAAACTCTTCTTAACAGGCATTCCTGTATATACATGCAAATTCCATTCTCAGAACTGTGTCAGCATAGGTTTAGCCAAGGGAGTGTCTCAGTGTCTTTGAAACACCCTACTCTGACAAAATTACCATGGGAGAGATAGGGCAAATAGAGATGAAAGTGCCAATGAGTTTCAAATTCTGCCTAAATCTATGGGTGTCAATGCTTGATGCAGAATTGTGTGTGCTTACTAAATCACTATTTTTTTATCACTGCTTACGGGGTTCTGACTGCTGTTCTATAATCTAATCTCTCAGTTTCTTCCATAATATATAACATCAACTTCTGTGAATAGTATTGGACGAATCACACCTTATCCCTTGCTTCCCAAAGCACTTTATCCCACACATCATTTAACTTTCAGTTTTTGCAGCCAGAAATATTCAGTTAACAAAAGGAGTGTCATTATCAGAATATATGGTTGAAAAAAATGATAATAAAAAGGATGACTGTTCTGCCACTGGCACCAATGTCCTAAAATATTGTGACAGGAAACAAGAGATCAAGGCTCACTTGACTTTATATGTTCTTGTTCTAGATATTTGTTAGCTATAGAATAAGCTTGGCAGTTGAATGTAACTACTTACAAGCACTACCTTTTCACTTATGATATGATCCTCAGAAACTGAAATTGTCAGTGAACTCGGAAAGAAAGAAATGAAGGTAAACATTTCCAGATAACAGCAAATACAGTATATACGGAGCTGTTCAAACCTTCTCAGCAGGAACTTACCCTCTGAAAATGCGCCATATATACATAGGCCTATTTCTGAGAATTCACAGATAGAACAAGTTCTGACGCAAATGCCCTCAGCTACATGTAGATATGGCCACAGATATTCCTACATTAACAACTTATCCTTAATTCTTTCCCTATCCCCTCTCTGCCAGGCCGGTGTATTAACCCTGTATTAGTTTATCAAGACGAGAAGAAGTGAAAGGTTTGTCTTACATGCAATTAAGTCTTCAGTAATCCACTCGTTCCGGCTGCTTTTGGCTCTTCCTCGAATGAGCCGTTCCTCCAAACCGAAAGTAATTCAGCGGTTCCAGGCGCTTGCGCACAGTTTTGCCAGCCAAAATCGATGCCCGAAACAAGCTCGTTAGTTTAAAACAGTCGCTGTCGTACCCACCCACCATGACGTTTGTTTCGTTATTATCTATAATTTGCTCTCTCAGATATAAAACCAAAATATTACCTCCACATGGTAATGAAAAACACACGTGACGGTACATCGGAGGCGCTGTACATGGTACCAGTGGCAAAAACGAAACTAACCTCGCAACACTAGGGGGCGCTGCGATATCATCTCAGCATTACGCGCGAGATGAGAAAGCGACGATGAGGCGTCATGGCATCTCAGAGGATGTGCGGACACTGTGGAAAGTCGGCAGGAAAGGTTCTTTCTCTGGATTTTTCTTAACTTTTTTTTCTTTCTATGTTTCCTTTTAGTTGAAGTTATTTAGTTGGCCAAGGCGTACAGACATGCTGGTCGATAGCCTAATGTATTAGTACAGATACAACATCTAACAGAGGTCTCTTTGAAAAATCAGGGATATTTTCCTATCCGTATTTAGGCGCTGCGTAGCGTTTAAAATCTCTATGTTCCTCAATCAGCAATGATCAGCCCAAGGGATCGCATGTCGCAACGGTTTTAAAACGTTTGTGTTAGGGCCGTATCTATGGTGTCCCGTTTGTGCCATTAAAATAGCACTCGACGTAGACTTTTTACAGGTTAAAGCCCTTTTCAGAACGTCGAGTTTTACATGGGCATTTAACCTGCAAAAACTTGATGCACAAAGTCGACATCCCATTTCAAAACTTGACCTTGAGTTTTGCTTCCGTCAAGTTTTCAAGCAGAAACATCGTTAACGAAACGCGACGTCCAGTTTTTGCGTCGACTTTTTGCATGTTTAAGCTCCATTTAAAATTTGCTGTCGCGTTTCAGAACACAATGTTGAGTTTTAAATGGGCCTTTAACCTGCAAAAACTCTCCGCACAAAGTCTCCCTCGCATTCAAAACTTGACGTCAAGTTTTGATTCTGTGGAGTTTTGATGGTACCATTGTGCATGTTTAGGGAGCAGTTAGTTCCATGGGGTTTTGATGGTACCATTGTGCATGTTTAGGGAGCAGTTAGTTCCGTGGAGTTTTGATGGTACCATTGTGCATGTTTAAAGAGCAGTTAGTTCCGTGGGGTTTTGATGGTACCATTGTGCATGTTTAGGGAGCAGCTAGTTCCGTGGGGTTTTGATGGTACCATTGTGCATGTTTAGGGAGCAGTAAGTTCCGTGGAGTTTTGATGGTACCATTGTGCATGTTTAGGGAGCAGTTAGTTCCGTGGAGTTTTGATGGTACCATTGTGCATGTTTAGGGAGCAGTTAGTTCCATATTCTTTTTAAATGTTTCTACAACAAACTTCAAAACGCCGAATTTTAAATAGGGCGTTAACCTGTATAAACTGGATGCACAGTTGAGTTTCGGGTGCGTCAAGTTTTGGGGTTGATACAAGTGCTGTTTTAATGGCACCAATAGGACACCATACATATCAGCTGTGTTAGACCATTGCTTCGGTCAAAAATTCCTGCAGTCTGCCGTGTTTAGTCAGCCGTCTGCGTGATGTGGAATTTTTCTACGCATGATTCACACAGTTACATAGGATAGCTCAAAAGTCGAAAACTCCCACAGTGCCGAGAATTTACGATACACAAAAATATCTAGTGATCAGCAAGTGGTTAGTAACGGGGCCTCTGCCTAAAACAAGAGATGTGAGGTTAACACAAGCATTTTAAAGACCTCTGCAACATGCAATCCCCTCGGCTGATCATTGCTGATGGAGGAACATACAGATTTTTAAAGGCTAGGCAGTGCCTAAATCCGGATAGGAAAATACCCCTGGTTTTTCAGATGGACCTCTGTTAGACGTTGTATTGCTAGAATACAAGGTCTAATTTACCACTAATAACATTAGGCTAGCAGGTGGAGAGTGCCTGTCATGCATGTTGGTTAATATATATCTGACACATTTGTAACTTTTGTCAGAAACTCTACAGATCTGTACAAGGCTCTAACGTGGCCCTTATTTCTTACAGCACAACAACCAAGCCATCAATATAACTCTCAGGGTACATAAAATACACTGCACATACCAAGAACCCTATGCAATCCTTTCTAATGCTACGGTGTCTTATTATCTTGGAAGACAATGGAATTCACTGGAACATGTAGAACGTAATGACTTTTCCACTTAGTAATTCATTGTTGTGATATGTTTAGTAGAAACAGAGATATAGACGAATATAAAGTTGCAGATATCTAACATCAGGAGACCCTTAATTGTGAACCAAGCCAATGTGTATATCTGTCCATTTCTGTTCCACTATCTGGCAGCTGTGTTCCAACTTCCCATGACCATGGTAGTGTTTTCGTGATTGGAATGGTGTGATCCCAGCTGAAAAGTGATCTCCTTGTATAGGTGTTATAACTAGAAGCACACATACAATGCTTGCTTTAATCTGAATTAACCTGAGTTGTTACAAGTGTCAGTATACTGATGCAATATTACCTGCGCTCGCATATTTGGTGGTAACATTTGGGAGAGTCCTGTCGGTATGTTCTCACACTTCCCTTTCTTGTGGTATGGTGTCTGAGAGTCAATTCTGCCATTCGGCACGTATCATGCCCTACAAAAGTGCAGACCTGCACTAAAGTTGGCACCCTTACTTTGAGACTTCAGCCACAGTGACACGATGTCGGTGCAGTTTTCTATTCAACCTGTCAAATTCAGCGAGTCAGGCGAAAATAGAACATCAGCTGTTTCATTTGATTGTAACATTTGACAGATTGTAAGATGTGAATACGATATGAGCAGCCTGCTGGCCCTGAAGATCATCACACCATGGTAAAACTCGACAGTGCAGACTATTCAAGCAGAGACCCATGAGACGGTCCGCCAGCAGCCTGTTGATGGTAATGGCTGGCCTACGTGCTTTGCTCAATTTCTTCCCACCATAATGATGGTCGCTGTTGAATAAGTGGAATATTCTTGAGTGTGGCATAAAACACAATCAAATGAACAAATTAACACTAAAGCCAGGGCACCATTATAAGGGGGGATAACTCTGGTTGGAATGTATTGGTGTTGTTCTATTCCAGCATAAGGCCTAAAATCGAATTTTAGGTCTATAATTTTCATTATGTAATATTTTAAGCAAATATTGTCTTTATCCCTTACTCTTTATTAGGGAAATATTGGGAGAGGATGGGATAGGGATGAGGGATGCCGAGGGTTTTGGGTGGGGCTTGGGTGTCAAAACTAAAGCCATGTCATGTAAAAACATATTAAAGCATGACACACTTATTGATGTTATCTTCCCAATTTTACTGATGTAAGTGCAGCTCATAACACGGTTTCTTCTCGGCCACAGTCAAACAAGTGTGAATTGCTGAATAAAAATAAAAAAAATTATTCCACTGAAAGAGAAAGACTCTGTGATGTGATAGTAACAATTTTTAGGAACTTTTGAGTGGTTTTCATGTGATTTTAATGGAAACCAAATAAAGAGCCTTTAATATGCCTGACACTATAAATATGAGTGATGAAATGTCAGGGTTTCATGGCACTATTGCACATTGTTTGTGCCACAAATAGTTTTACACTATTATATATTAATGCGATAATTCAGAGAAAAATTAGGAATGGAATGTCTTTATGGAGGCAGTCTGTATTGAACTACTACCCACATGACTGAATGTCTAAGGAAGTTTACATGTATACTGCTTGTACGGAATTATATAAGAACTGTGCCACGGTGAACATATGCCTTATGTAGGTCTCTAGTGACTCAGCATAAGTCACGGACATCATTCAGCCATATCGCCTTGTCCCAAGATGTTCTGACTTTATCTTATTGAGGATATTCCATGTGATCTTCTAACGCAGAAGTGTCTGAAAACTTCAATAGGTATTCATCATGTGCCATCAGTCTAAGACAATGATTTTATTTAGAAATTTAATATAGTCAAAAAACAATTTTTAGACAAGAGGGATGAAACAAGTTCTCCTGGACTTTTTTTTCTCCTCCACACGAATTTGAAATAGTACAAAGGTACATAGGGTAGAATTGCTGAGTAACTGAAAATATGTTTCAGGACTTGGCAATTGCTAGGTATTTCTTCCTGTGTTACGGTGATTGTCAGCAAGTGACAGTGCGCCCATTATTTTCCAACAGTCCGCAGTCTTTGCAACTAGTGTTACTCACATAAATGTGGGCTCGATTTTTAACTGTAAATGCTTGCTTATGTGGTTGTTCTATATGCACAGCTATGCTAATTTGGTGCGATGTACCTATGTTGATGTTTTAATACAGTGCGATTAGTGTTCAGATGGACAGAGGTAGTACTTGGTGCAAATAGTTGTGTTAATTGGAGTATTCTGTAATCTCACAGACAGATGTGCATGTAATACACTTGTTGTGAGCATTAATTCTGTAAACAGCTCTAGAAAATATCACTTTACTAAAACGGTTCAAATCCAGCTATCGGTGTATAGATTTTTTGAGAGTGTGTGTCAGGAATGTGTTTTAGTCTGTTCTCACTTGAAGCTCTCACAACAGCATTGTATTGCGATAGAATTAAAGTAATCTTCTGGACGGCATGCACATACCCCAAAACAAACGCTCTAACGTTCCTGACCTGTTGATCACATCATATTCCGTGTCTGAATAAATTGTATATTAACAACATTACACGTAAGATTTGAAAAATTTATTTCTTTTACATGGATTAAAATTATACAGTGTCAATATTTCTTGCCCATGGCTAGCACATGTAAGTTGATGTAAAGAAAAATGGATGATGATTATATTGTACTTTGAAGGGTTATGTGCTAGTTGTGTATTAGTTTTTCTACCAGCAAACAGTAATTGTCTTCTGTCAAACAGTGTAATTGTCTTCTAGCAAACAGTGTAATTGTCTACTAGCAAACAGTGTAATTGCCTATGACAAACAGTGTAATTGTCTACCAGCAAACAGTGTAATTTTAATCCATAGAAGAAAAATGTTAAGTCTTTCGATAAATGTAATTCATACATGATTTATTCACACACAGAATGTGATGCCTGGATTTGCTCTGTTGGATAAATGAAGGACTTAAATCTCACGTACATGGTATCAGAACCCTGTACCAGTCATCATATTTGCACCTCACCAACCACTTACTGCCAACTGTCAATTGTTGACAGCAGAATCGACAGCTCAAACAACAGTGTGGCATCACAACTAGCATACTGTATATGCTGTTAAAAGTGGCGAATAAATGATGCAATTATGAATGTGCAGATAGACATATCCAAATATGTTTATATTAAAAAACAAGTGTAAAGTTAAAGCAAAGATTCATGGATATATTTAAAATTTGTTTAAAACATGGCATTTAAGATGTATCATACATAACCATACAAGAAATGTTTTTATAAGGAGAGAAAAATAAAGATGTCTGTCAGCAGAGTAGTGATTAAATCCTGCATATTTTGGCTTCTGAAAGGTTTTCACACTTTCTTTTCATTCTTTAGACTAGACAGTGTTTATTTTACAAGCTATACTACTTCTAGAATTGAGTAATGAAAATGAATGCATCTATCAGGGCAGCTGGAAACCAAGAATAAGATGTAAAGATACTGCGTTCATTAAAATTCATTTCACCGTAAAAAAAAGGGACTTCTTAGAATAAAACCACTTTTCTGTTGAGCTCATCCATATGTTAATGTACTCACACGAACCTCACTTCTGTTGAATGCTGAGTTACATTGCACCGTTAAATTGTACCTTTGAAAACTTCAGATAGTAAATTTCAGCAAGGATGTGCTCACTTTTTCCATGTTAAAAATGTTACACCAATAAAAGTGTAATGTTATTTAATAAATGTGATGATGTGTTTTGACAGGTGATTTTGAGGCATTACATATTCTAAGTGGAATATGTACATATATTTTCATCTATGTTTTGTCTGAAATGTGGAGGGACCATAATATACATCACCCCCCCTTCCCTCTTCCCCCCTCCCCCACCATACCCAGTCACACATATGCATCAAAGAAAGATTTCATCCCTGACCCCACTCCCCCTCCTTCTACCTCTCCCCTAAAATACCATCATTGGTGAGCAAATATTTGGGGATGTGCTGGTAAGAATGTGAGAGGCACATTTTCACCCCAGCTTGAAGCTTTACCACCTCATACTGCAAACACCCACAGTTTGGCTCAACCGTTTTAAATAGAAACCCAACATAACAGTCAGATGAAAAAAACACACATTCAGATCTTTTTTTTTCTGCTATGATCTTTTTTGCAGAGAATTTTTTCCCTTGGCACATTTGAGTGTTTTTGCCCAGTACAGTGGTGGCGGCTGCAAACTGCAACTTCTGGGCTGTGCCAACAGATGAACCCTGAAAAACATCTCGTTAGTGCATCACTACCAAATGTTAGGGCCACTTGTGGAAAGCCTTGGAGAGAATTACGTTGACAGGGAGCATAGAAAAAGCCCTGAACAACAGGTAGATCTGAACAACTGTCATCACACAGCTAATGTTCACCGGGTACTTAAGTACTGATATTTTGTTCTGCTGACTTCTGGATTGTTAAAAAGGTTTTTCTGGCCCAGTGGTAAGAATTTCTTCCATTATGAATCTTCTCCTGTGAGATAGTTGGTTATTAGGTAATGAGTCTGTATTTTGGTGAGTGGCAATATCTGGTCACAGCGTGTAGCCAGACGCCTGACTGCATATCTGCCCTCTGTGGTTCCAATACCAGGTATGTAATCATGAAAACCTGAATATTTTCCCCATGTCTAAAGGACAATTGAGGGTTGCAATGAAACATTCGTTATGTTTTTTTCTTTTCCTTCACAAACATACAATTCGAGGCACTTTATATTTCTGGATTGTGTAGATAAAATTGCATTTCAGATCGAATATGTTTTATAACTTTTAAAATTTATCTTAGATACCTAAATGAACAAGCTTTCTAGATGATTTTGAACTAAATAATTCAAGATGTTCTTAAATGTCAAGAGCAGTGGTGTAAACGACCTTCATTGCTTGTGGTTCATGTGTTGACCTTAGTTACAAGCGGAGGAGTAAATTTGTGGAGGACACAACAAACTGCTTCTCTAGCTGCAGTCAGACCTGTCATAGTTCAGGTCATAAGTTCACATTGGGCCCTGCTGCTCTTAATTACCCCAGTTTGTTTGAGAATGGCTAATTGTTCTCTGTTAAATGGCACCATTTCCTGCTGGCTGTTAAACCTTAGGTTGTTTCAGCGACAAGCTACTTTGCAATTATGAGTCTTTTCTCTTCATATCAAAAAAAAAAAAAAAAGAACTGTAGATGCAATTTATGCAGAGGAACTATTTTAGCATGTTTCTAGTTATATAGCCATCAAGCCTAATGGAATAAAATACACTGGGTCAAGGCATATTCCAACAATTAACCTCTGTGTACATATATGAACTGTTTTCATTCATGATTATTTATGCATTATATTTTCCTTGTAAAATATGTATATTATTACATGCCATTGCCCTGCCCTAAATTGATATTTACTATCTTTTTGTCGCAAACTTCAGGCATACACCTGTCAGTCAGCAGAGCTAAACTTAAGCCGAAAAGAAAAACATATTGTTACAAATAAGAATTCTATATTTTATTTAAGACTTACAACTCTGGCATTAGTTATTACCTTTGTGTTTTTGAAAACCAATGGAAAAAAAAAACATTCAATTAAACTTATTTTACTACATGTATGTAGGTGAAACATTTGTTACCATTAAACCTTTGTGCAGCCTTCAGACTAAACCCAAGTCATCCCACAGCCTGTTCCTACAGACAGGTGCTGAATGTAATCAATGTACCTGTAGATTTTCAGATTTCTGATTATTGTGCTGTTAAACATGCTGCTTGACAATGTTGTAAGGTATTATTGTGTTACACAACTCCTGTTCACATAGGTTTCCTCTATCCATAAACTGACCTATATATACCTCGCGCCACCCCCATTATAAAAGTGAATTATTCTTGAGAACAATGTTAAACAACAGTCAGATAAATAAGTAAATAAATCAAGTGAAAAATAAATGAGTACTAATGATACCCAGCCCATGTAGTTTGTCCTGGAATCTGTTCGACTGATGTAGTATGTTCTGTGGAAGTAGATATGAATGGTACATCAGTGTTTAGAGCCTCCAGGAAGGTGATATGCTGTGGGCGAATTAGCAGGATTTCATTTGGAAAGAAGGAGCATATGTGACCACTTAACCAGCACTGGTGTCCAGTAATCTAGCCAGTCAGATGTCCAGTCTTGACCAGGGCTGTTTCCCTGCTCTCTCTGATCTCCACTGACCTTTTGGGTACTGAGCTGTACATGTTTAATCCCTCTCTTCAGCTGGTCACTTTGAGCTTCCTAACTTGAAAGGCTGTAGGAGTGGTCATAGCTTGATGTTACTGGAATGCAGAGTCACTGGTTTGTTAACCCTCACTTTGTCTGGTCAGTTCCCCAGGCCCTGATCAGGATGGATGAGGTAGCAGTCATCAGATGAGGACTATGGACTGACCAGCTTTGGTACCTGAACTAGTGGACTGTGTCTACTAAGGCCGACTTGTCAACACAGACCTGTCATCACATGCTAACCATGGATTCCGGCCACGAGTTGGAGGCCAGTCAGAGACAGCCATCTGGCTATCTTATGGTAAGTTTGTCATCATCCAGTTTCCATTGACATTTAGATGCATGTGAGCATTTTTTTTTTAGTTGTGGAGGGGGGGGGGGATGCGGGTGGAGGATGACTCTTGTGTTGTTGTTGACGTAATTGTGATTTAATTAATGTAGGTGCAATCATTTTACATCATTTTAAATTGTTATCAACTTTAAATATATAATTAAACTATATGAAAAAAGGTTTTTATGGTAATATTGTATGGCCTACACCAGTGGTTTAAAATAAATGTGTAGTTTTCATGAATAATAATGCATATGGTTGTGAGCTGGTATGTAACATCAAATCAGGTGAGGATCACATCACTGCAACTGTTAAATCCCTGCAGCACTTCCATAATACCAACACATGTATTTATCATAGCCCTCGAACACAAAGGCTAACAAATCATTATTTGTTTCATGAATATAAATGTTGATAATTTTTCAGCGTTGATTTTAATAGATAACACAAGCTTGAGCTTGTATGATATATATATTTATATTAACTAATTGGTTAATGGAGACTTTCTTGTGAGCACATCAACCGCCAAGTTATTTACAGAAATATTTACAGTCAGAAAAAGAGCATCAGAATTAAAATACACACTGAGATGTTTAATTAGGCTTTTTAAGTTATACTTTTATAAGAATTCCTACTATAATCTCAGCGATAAAGAAAAGTTAACTAGTGTTATGAATGCATGCCTGAATTAAATTTCAGGTACACTAACCTTCTTCGCCATGGAGCCCTTCAATACCACTGCACAATCCCCCCCCTCCCCCTGCAACATTGTCCAGGATGCTTTGAGCAAAGAGTGTCTGAGAAAGTCTAAGCATTAAGGCTTGACTAAAAGCTGTAATTAAGCAATAAAGACTGGGAACTAATGAGACCACCTGGTTGGCTGTTGCCTGGAATCCTGGCTGAACCACTTGATAGTGGTGTGTATGTCATGCTTTAAAGTCACTCAGGATAGCATGGCCAGAGACTCAAGAGCGTTCTGCACAGCTGCTGTTGTTGTTTGGACCTTGGAGAGTTACCAGAGTCATTAGGCCTAGGTGTGTTTAATGGTAACAGGAAACAGTTGGTGGACAACTGCTTTAGCCTGTTCTCTAGGCTGCATTGATGAGCCCAGCCTGGTTCATTTGGCACTGCTACCTTCTATGCCCTATTCAGGGCTTTCTCACAGCTATATACCTTGCTATTGAGACTTGTGAGAACACTACCTAACAGTAAGAATACATTAGATATTCATATGAAAAGACCACAAATAAAACCAGTCACAAGTCTTCAGTCCATTTATATCAGGTTATAAACCTTCAGGCCATTGGTATCTGGTCACAAACCTTCAGGCCACTGGTATCTGGTCACAGATCATCAAGCCATTGGTATCTGGCCATAAGTCTCCATGCCTTTGATATCTGGTCACAAACCTTCAGGCCATTGATATCTGGTCACAGGTTATCAGGCCATTGGTATCTCGTTACAACTCTTCAGACCACTGGTATCTGGTCACAAGTCTTCAGGCCATTGATATCTGGTCACAGGTTATCAGGCCATTGGTATCTCGTTACAACTCTTCAGACCACTGGTATCTGGTCACAAACCTTCAGGCCATTGATATCTGGTCACAGGTTATCAGGCCATTGGTATCTCGTTACAACTCTTCAGACCACTGGTATCTGGTCACAAGTCTACAGGCCACTGGTATCTGGTCACAAGTCTTCAGGCTACTGGTATCTTGTCATAAGTCCTCAGGCCATTGATATCTGGTCATAAGTCTTCAGGCCATTGGTATCAGGTCACAAATCTTCTGCCCTTTGTATTTGGGTATCTGGTCAGAAGGTCTTCAGACCTTTGGTATCTGGTCACAGGTTTTCTGACCTTTGATGTCTCGTCACAAATCTACAGGGCTTTTGTGTTTGGTGACATGTCTGCAGACCATTTTTCTTAGAAATCTTCAGACAGTGCCATGAGCCACTTTGCATTTTCAGCCTAATCTGTTTTTTTCACCTTCTGATGCTGTAAGACTTCTTCCCACTTAAAGGTGTGAGTTTCTCATCAGTCTGTAACAATCTATCTACCTGTTCAGAAGGAAGCACATTTACATTGATGGTGGGCTGTGTAGGTGATTGCAGCCTATGGAGCCTGTACAGAGGGTCTAAACTTGTCTGCCAAATCTTGATGCACGTTCACTTCATACCATGGCTGCCAGTGAAGACGTACGTCTTGTAATTCTCTCTAGACTACTAGCCAGGCTGTGTCTGTGGAATTCTGTAGAATAACCCAAACAATGGAGGGACCATTGCAGCTTGAGTATATGGTGAGTAGCCCTGTATGATGTGCAAGGCCAGGCAAAAAACATGATCTACAGAGATTCCATGTTCGTTATATCTTCAGATCGCTTGATGCCATCTTTCTGTCAGGTCATGCATAGGGTTAATTTGTCTGTGCAATGCTTTGGTGCTGCACAGATTTATAACAAGGAAATGTGATACTTGTTCCCTCCACAATGTTACTTTCTTGTTTCAAATGATTATGCAGCATATTTTGTTTCCCTCAGGAAATGTCTGGTAACATGATTTACCTTTGTGCCAAACAGTGTGATGGATACTTAGAGAACAAAAGAAATTTGGGAATTCCATATCCTCAACCTCTGAAACCTAAACCATCATACATGTAGGTATGATTCATGTTTAGAAAATCCTAGCTACATGTATATGTGTGTAACGGTTTGCATTTACCACAGTGAAATGCACTGCGCCCACTCTTCCATAATTTTAGACCTTTTTGATAAAATGCACATGTCACTGATCAATCTAGATCCTCACATGCATAACTTTAAAACTTACTTAATTAAAATTTGTGCTTGGATGAAGCCAAATAAAATTGTGGGTGAGGACTACAGACTTTATAAATATGCTTCATTGTGTTTATTGCTTTAGTCATCAAATCCTGAAATTTCCAGGTGTCTAATAAAATGTAGATACTGTAATTCTTCAACCTTTTCGCGTGTTTTTAAGGTGTTTAACCAAGCATATTCTGACCTCATTTTCATGTGTTAACTGATACAGTTTAACTTTTTGTGCAGCCCTAAAATTGGCCAATCCGAAATCAAATTTAAAATGCACATAAATTGAATGCAAAAAATACTCCCTTATATCCGAAAAGGTTCAGGAATTAGTGTATGTCAAACCCTGAAAGGAAGGATGACTTTTTCTGTTATACTGCCCTATATGCTTCTCTGTAATGTGTGATGTTTAAGTATAACCACCTTCCATTTGCCACTTTTGAATACTGCATGTACTTTGGTCATCTCCTGGATTACACTCTTGCAGACCTGAGACCAGCAAACCTACCCTGTTTTTAGTCCAGAGGTGGTGTAGCGTTAACAGCTATGTTACCTGCCATGTATCACCCTCTGACACACTGTCAATCATATTCATCACCCAACCTTAACATGCCAGTGTTAGACCAGTGAGTGGTGATAAGTGTAAGGTCAAGGCACTGACCAATCAAATCCCCAGGGGTCAGTTTACTTATAGATGCCCAGCTCTCCTCAACTCAGCAGGGAGAGTGGTCAGTCTGTTAGACTTGCCATATAATTGCTGCCAGCAAACATTTCTCAGCTAGACCATAGCAGCAATGTTAGGCAAGCTTTGCTCAGTTGTGATCTGTGAAACTACATGAAAAAATGGCAGGCATGCATTAAGCGTGGTATGTATATAATGCAAGTGTAAAGAGACTGAATATTTCTGTTGTTTTAGTCAGATTACATGCAGAATCTCTTCAATTTAATACCTACCCAATCTGTTTCCAGATCTAGGTGAGGTCACTGTACAAAGATCAATATTAGATCTGTGTGTACCTCAGGCTGTTGATTACCGAATAATCCAGAAAGTTATTTTATATTTGTTTCGTTTAAACTTACTAGAGAAATGTGTCACTGAACGTTACCAGATGCAGGACGAAGTTTGTTAAATTTACTTTTATAGTCAGATCGTCAGAATTATTAAATAATTATAATATTGTTAATACTGAACTTAAGACTTTTTATTGAGACAAGTAGCATTTGTCAAATATGCGTGTTTATGCAGGAGAAGTCATTGCTTAAAATAATGTACCTGTGACCTATGTAAAATTTGCTAACTACTATTGTTAATTTTAATTATTAATATTAACATACCAGCTGAAAAGTTTAGACTTGTGTGTGATTAGGATGTGGGTTGAAGAATAAGGGTATGCTTGTGTTGTTCTCAGTCTCTCACAGCATCGGCCTCCTTGGCCTGATGCAGTCTGCCTTTGACTACATGTACATGATGTTCCCGATAGGAACTGTTGTTAAATAACCATATCTCCTATTCTCAGAGACCCGGAAACTGGGTGTCAGCATTGGGTATCATGTACATAGCTCTGGGTCAGGAGGATGGGCTAAGACACCCAGACACATCACATAACCAGAACCGTGATACAAACCCCTACTGTTTCAGCAGAGCCTTAGTAGTTTCTACTCCAGTAATACTTTTTGCCATGATACATTAATGGCTGCAATATTGTAGCAAAATTTTGTATTCAGCAATTGGCTATTTCTCCAGTGAAACCATAGAATTGTAATTCCATTCAGCGTTGCCGGCATACATTGACATTACCAGTGAAAAGCTTTTCCACAAAGGCCCTTGTTTGTTTTGCTCTGTCATCTTTATCCTCATAAATAGACATTTTTAAACCTTAAACCTACACCATATTATTTAGCTGAGCCTTCCTTTGTTGAATAGTTATGTCTTGAGCCATACAGGGCTCAGTTATTCAAAAGGGCATATATTTACCTTTGTCCAGCCTAAAGTGCCTCTGGCTTTTTGTTGAGACTGGTGTGAAGAAGACTGGATTTTAATTCACTTTTAATCAAGTGGAAAAAGAAATATTTTGAGGTGCAGAACTACAGTTGATGTCAGAGTTTTCCTCACTCTCAAAAGAGGGCCTGCTCTGTTTATTATGGTCGAGTCATCACATGATCTCCTCATAGACAACCTGGAGCAGGATCAGGTGGTCTTATGGTTCCTTAAGGGTGAGGTACAGTGAAGTAATCTGAAAGCCTCGTCTGGGCCCATGAAGGGCTATAAAGGTATATGTGAGACACGTGGATGGGCTTAATGGCGGATATTGCCCAGGTGGACTAGGTAAATCATGCTGACTGACACCCCTGGCAGATTTCCCATACCTTCTCTTCCACAGCTCTTCCCAAGACTTGTTCTGGTCTGGGTATACACTCTAGCCTCCCTAACATCCTACAGAGTTATTGTTGGGGCCTGTTTATTTGGTTGAGCACAAATCAACAGCTTGGATTGCCTTCAAAAATAAATACTATTAGAAACACCAGTGTAAAAGATGCTGGAAGTGGTGGTGCCAGCTGAAGATGTCTTTGTCTGCAGGATATTTGTGTGAAGATGCTTCCACTTTCGTTCCTGAAGAGACGCTTAATCCTCAATTATGACTAACTAAATGGTTTTATTTTCACTCTGGAGGCAGAAGTTTACTGCAGGGATAACTGTTGTCGATTTCATTTTGTAATGCAGCTGCGTCATAGAACATGTACTTGCTCATCTAGTTTGCAACCACAGTGACACTGCCCTTGGTTTTTGCGTATGGTCATATAATAAGTCCTAAATAAATTGTTTTTTCATGTCACCTTGAGTAAGGATTACCATATTAAAATTACTTACATACACGTACTTATGTTGTTTTATTGAAACTTGAATACTGCTCTTTATGTTCCTTATCATCTTCATGTAATTAGCTTATTGCTATGAAACCTGTATTGCTGTGTACATGTGTGTGGGCTGACAGGCGAGTTGACATTGTGGATTTAATTTTGAACTCCAAAAATACTGAAGCAAAGTCAATAAAGCTTCACACATGGACTGACTAGATTCATATGTGATTTTACGTGGATGACCTTTGACCTACTTTCATGATTTTGTCACGCCTTCAGAACCTCTTGGAGTAAAGTCCCAAAACTACCCTTTGTGAGCCCAGACCTCCCTCAGTATGGTCTCAGAACTGTCTGGTGAAACCCTTGTGGTGATGCCTCCATAACACATTTGTGGAAACCACAGAACTCTAAGAACGCCCAATCCTAAACATCCCCCTACTCTAATGAAACCCCAGGGCTGAATTTCTTCTGGGATTCCCCTTTGGAAACCCCCAAAACTCCTTTCTTGTATCCCAAGAACTTACATGTATTGTACAAAGTCATGAAACCCAGGATAAACCTGAAAACTCTCAAAGAAATTCGAGAAAATCCGTGTGAAAAGGAATGCCCAACCAAGGAAACCATCACTGATGGCCCATCAGAGTCAAATTCTGAGCAGTTGTAGCTAGGAAGTGTAAGTTTATACCTGTGGGCATGAATGTATGCAATGCATGTCACTTTTTTTGGAAGAAATCTCCTTACAACTTGCTGCACCAAGCAGCTGACAGTAGCTGCATCCAGAATGCTATCACGGACACTCACATGGAGAATACGGGGGTTTGCCGATGGACCCTAAACTGTTTGAAATTTCTCCAGTCCTCTCTGCTTGTATGCTGACAGGCACGGCTGTTTTTCATGACCTAGAGTGTATGAAAAGATTTTGTCTGCAAGTAATAACATTGCACCTTACGGCTTGTTATCCATGAAAAAGGCTCTCAGCCATGTTGCTGAGACTCAACCAAGAACAGTCCATTTGTCTGCACTAAAATGCCTTTAATTCTGTTTCAGTGGAAAAGTTGCTTGTCATGAGAACAATGTCCCCCTTTGCACAACTAAACTTACATTTAGATTCTGTCTCTGTGCCACTTACATGTACACTGTATACCATAGTTTTCTGTATTGAGTCTGTAGCGAAACAACTATCAACCAGAGATCAGAATTTCTGCATTGTTGAGGAAGTTTGAGTGACCAGCATTTGTCAGACACTCTTGCACTGTATGTGTGTGAGGTACGTGGCAGAAAATGTATACTTGATATATTCGTGTGAATGTCTGTCAGACAACTTGTGTGTGTGAGGTACATGGTAGGACACTGGATAGACTTATTTATCTGACAACTTGTATGTGTATGAGGTACATGGTGGGACATGTATACACTGGATAGACTTATTTGTGTGAATGTCTGTCTGACAGCTTGCATGTGTGTGAGGTACATGGTAGGACACGTATACTGGATAGACTTGTTTGTGTGAATGTCTGTCCGACAACCTGTGTGTGTGTGAGGTAAATTTCGGGACATACATACTGGATGGACAGATTAGTGTGATTAGTGCTTGTATGTGTGTTAGGTACATGGTAGGACATGCATACTCGATAGACTTACTTGTGTGAATGTCTGTCTGACAGCTTGCATGTGTGTGAGGTACGTGGTGGGACATGTACACTGGAATAGATTTATTGGTGTGAATGTCTGTCAGACAGCTTGTATGTGCGTGAGATATATGGTGGGTCGTGTATACACTAGATGGACATATTCGTGTGAATGTCTGTTTGACAACTTGTATGTGTGTGAGTTACATGTGACATGCATACTGGATAGGCTGACAGACATGTCAGTTAGACATCTGTTATTCATTTTAATTGTATGCATTTCCTGGCTGAGGTCAAGCTGACATGCATCACCACATATAGAACACATGTTGACAGGCTTGTGAGCTTAATGATTTTTATGCATCTAGGAAACCCAGAAATGACCAGGAGATTAAATAAACCGGTCATTTTCTCCATCCTTCACATACCGTTGGTTTTAGAGTCGTGATCACCAAAATTAGACGATGCCATGATATGGTTGAAATCTGGGTGACATATTAACTCATACCTTCTTTCAAAATTCTATGAATTTCATGTGAAACGTCTGAGAAAAAAAACATCAAACAGGTGCATCTCTGAAAAGGTTTAGACATTTAAGAAGGCTTAATTGGATGTATTTTGTGTCATTTCTAAAGTGTTATGCGTGTAGTGCGAATAGATAATTGCAGTGTGGCTATTCAAGGATGCATATCACAGAGAGATGTGAAGAAAACAGCAGTTTAACCAAGTAAATAAATGATGTAATTAGCATAGCACCACAGCACAACACCATGCCTTTAGCACATTTTATGAAAAAACATCTCTGGATGAGTATCCCCTCCCCTACCCGGTACACCATTCCACTCCGCATCAGCTTCTTAGAGCAAAATGAGCAGCTTGGCATCTTTCATTATTCAGACCCCCTATGGAATGCAGAGAACGCTGCAGCTGCTGATATATACCTATGTCTATATGCATATGCAAGGACAACATATGCAAATAGTTACTTGTGTTCTGGTTGTATATAGGTGATTTAGGGATAGGGTGTTTTAGAGACATTAACACATCTATTAGTAATTATTGGAGTATAATATTTCTGTCAGGCCTTGTATACATGTCCTGCTGGTTGAACTTTGGGGTCACCTCGTTTGTTAGTTACCTGCCAAAGGGTCGTGGTTTTTTCCAGGCCCTGCATGCATGGTCCTCCTGCCTCCCATGATCCTTGCTGCCTTTGTATGCATGTAAGCGAAATATGCTTCAGCATAGCATTCAGTCAACCAATTCTACAAGGTAAAAATTTGTTTTTATAATAGCAGCTAAATGAGCTGTAGCAAAAATTATTTGTGAACCATGGTATGACTAAGTAGTTAGAACTTTTAGTTAGCTTTTTAATTTTTTGTATATCTCTTTTCTTTCCTTCCACATTAAGCCTCACAGCCATCATGTAAGTTGAAAACCTTTGAGCATGGCATGAAATACTGACCAAGTAAATATAGGTGTATGGTCAAATTATTATGATAAACATTCAGTTTTGGTTACAAACAGGTTTACATCAAAGCTGCATGTAAGGAAATTATAGATTATGGAAATAACCTGCAGGACAAAAAATTCTCCTGCAGCCAGTAGTGTTATGCTTTGACATAATTGTTTGACACAGGATGAAACTGCAGTGTAAGTTTTACATTGTAACTTTTTCCAATAATGCAGGTAGCTGGAATACTTGCAAATCATACCTAGCAGCGACTAAAAACCTTGGCTCTGCTGCACTTCTTGTAGACACTGTTGCTGTTAATATTTGTATGACCATGGCAATTTATTTACAGTTCACAAGGCTCGAAATCCACTCAAACATATTAATTTGACGGAAATAATTAGGATTAGTGCAGTAGTGTGGACTGGTTTCTGTTACGTAACACCATTAGTCTAACAATGCTTTTAACAGCTTTCATGTTAACAGTCCCAAATGTTGTCACCAATAGTGTGCGTGTATAGTTAGAGTTAAGGGAGTGTTTACCTGTGGTTTTGTACAGGTGACAGCTACATGGAAATACCTGGACAGACTCACATGCTGGTGTTGTGCAGGGGAACTTTGTATTTGAGATATTACTGTTTAAGCCTCATGGTAGTGTATATATAGGTGACCGTTGTGTACATGTAGTTATCTGGTTGACATACTAGTACATCGATTTGGCACACATTTTCCTCTGTTCTCTAAATGCAAAATGATTTAGTGGTGTCATGAATGAAATAGAGGCTTTTGATTTGGATTGTGGACAAACATTGAATACATGAGAGCAGTACAAAAATTAGTAGACAAAAGTTTAATATACCTCGTGTGAAAGTTGTATTTGGGTTTTACACGTATTTTGAGGCAAACAGAAAAAGATTGTCACAAAGCAGTCAGGTGAGCATTTGCCTGCTCCTGGACACAGTAGTATATAGGCTGTGAACTACATGTATGGGGGATTAATATGTGTGAGACAGTCTAGAGTGGTCACTCAGCCAAGAGTCATAAATCAAGACAGAGAGAAAGCTGGGAGGGACAGGACATTAGGACAAGATAAGTTACAGCACAGGTTTACAAATCTCTACCAATTATGTCCATTAAAGCTTCGGATAAGGGCTACTACGGCAAACACTTTCCGGTGGATTTAATCAGAATTTCACAGATTTGTGTGAGAGGAAAAAAATTCTGGTAATAGTTTGCCCGATGCATTGACATGTAAATGTGTCCCAGGCAGTTGGGGCACCATATTGATTTATCGAGGATTTATTTCTTGTCGTATCACGGCTGAACTTTTTTTCATTGTTCATCTCCTGATAAACCTTAAGTGACGGGTTTAATGACCCGTTTGACCGACATTGACTAAACGGGGATAGACATATATAGTAAAAGGAATCTACTAAAACCGATCGACAAAAGCCGTGTCTAGATATGCTTAACGTGATAAGTGGACTAATTATAGACATTGGGCTTCTGTATTGTCCTCAAGGAAGCACATTTATTGTCTGCCTACAGAAACCTGAACCCTACCCCATATACATGTATACATGGTGACAGTTTTGCGGGATGTATTCACAGGCTTCTAGTCAGTTTGAAGTGGAAAGTTCTCTTAATAACCAGCCATATGCAAGTTGTTTGCTATTTTCGAGACAAGCTGCAGCTGTCAGTGCTGAATTTTGACAAGGGCAACAAAAAAAGCTAACCTGGAGTTGTTTTACGTGCACAATGTTTAGCGCCTGGGGTTGTAGGTTGTAAAGATATGGTGTACAAGTGAGGTTTTGATACAGATAGACTATAGTGTTATCTTTCACGATAACCTGCCCAAGGTAGCTAGGAGGGCTTTGTGCTTACCGGCATGACAGCTGGACTTATCATTGGCCCACCGTTTTGTCTGAGTTTAAATATATATATATGTGTCTGGTTGACATGTATAAATACAGAGGATACATGTCCGTGTAAATTAGAGCAGAAGATCTGTGAGTTTGTGACGTGCTAATGGTGAGGTTACGGTGACCAATGGAAAGACAAAACGGCAGGGTGGCAGCGCTGACATAACACCATCACTCACAATGGGTCATTTTCTGAAGGCTCTTACCATGGGCTGGAGACAAACAGAACCTCACCCCAGCCATCAAAGATGTAAATCTCCTCTGTGAACTCAGCCGTAGACTTTCGATCATGTATGAGATTCAGCTTTTCGTCCGTCCACCAATGTCTTGTTGGATGGAGCCTCCTAAATCTTGGACATCTGGATTAGGTTCCCAGGTAAGTTTTAATTAACAAATATCTGTCATGTTTTCCCTGATGAGTGTAAACATTTGACCATGAAATACCTTATGGGATGAAAATTCAAAAAAAAGTTTTTTGAGAGTGAAAATGTGAATTTGCGAGAAGGCTTTGAATCGAGACTTGATGATATTTCGTAAGCACATCAAATGTATTAAAAATATTTTCCTATATACATGTCTAAATTACTGTCTCTGTACCTAAATCAGGCAAGTTATGCTTAGGTCAAAAATAGTACATCTTTATAATTACATAGTTTCTGTAATCTTTGTGAACATGTTAAATGGAATTGTGTTTTGTGTATCATTTAATTTTATGGCAGTCATTTTTTATTTCTGGTAGTTTGCTGTAACATTCATTTCACATGTATTATTATATTCATATAAAATGGTGTTCATAGGTAATTAATTGCTCAGGTTACCTGTATTTAAGCTGACAGATTTGAGCCTGTTTTTTCTTGGGCTGTAAAAATAAACAGCCATGACTGAGAGGTCAAATCTACACGCTCCTTTTGTGTACACTGAGGAAATTACTTTTGTGTACACTAAGGAAATTGCTTTTGATTTGTGTATGCCTTTGGTGCACATCCAATTTACTTAGCATCCGTAAATTTTTGAGTAATGCTTTTGTATTTTTAGCAACAATGGCATGCCTCTATGTACTGGCAAATTCCAACATATTCTAAAAAAATTACTTCCCCAGTTTATTCTTATATGAGTAAAAGGATATTTATTTATAATTTAATTCAATTTTTTTACCTTGCTACCTGTATCACATTGCTGTACACATTAAGAGGGGATAAGTTGTTGAAAAATCATGTGAATTTTTGTGTAAATTACGTCACTGTTACTCACACAAGACTCATCCTGATCTGACTGGGGAATAAAATGTTCTGAAGTGATGGTTGTTTTTTTTTTTCGGTGTAACATAAACTATCATACAGTAAGTGTTTCTCATTCAACAGTGTTTATTCTCATACCTTTGTGGAGATAAACATTAGAGCGATAAAAATTTATAATTTGATCACTTTAGTTGAAAATTTATGACCGTAGTGTTAAAATCCTCAAGGCACATGACTTTGTGTAACTTACCATTCTGTTCCATTATGTTGCTGTAGAAACTCATGACTGGATGTTTTTATGATATCCCCCAACATTTGTTTTGTGCTCTATATGTAACTGTTACAGTTCCCAGAGTGGCCTAACTGGATTTGTACCTGTGGCGTTGGAAATTAGGATGAACTAAATAATGAAGTTGTTAAATTTAGTATGCATGAAGTTATCTTGTCTCTACTCCCATGTTCATTAATTAGCTATTAATAAGACTGTGAAAGAAGCTGTCTGCAAACCAGCCTTCAGAATTGATATCTCATTTCTTCTCTTTTGTCTCCATGTATAAGTCATCGTGTTTGTCTGGTAGGATAACCATAGTAATGGCTGCCACCAGGTTCTTCAGGATGGACATGTAGCAGTTCTCTAAACATCTTTCGTTAGCAACGCTCTCTATGTACTTAGTGTGCATCTTTAGTTAGCAGCACTGACTGTGTCTCTACTCCCAACAGTCCTGCAGAGATGTGTACTTTCACAGCTGCACACTGGTTGCTGGTATATGACAGACTGATGTTGATATATGACCACCACTGGCTGTATAGCAGCACGGCCAGAGGTTAATACCTTACACACTTAGTTAATGGCAGGCTTTCTAAGTAATTATCTGTCTGCATGGTTATGTTGATGAGGGAGAGATTATTTATAAATATCATGCCCTTTTAATACTTCTGTATTCTTTTTGAACTTTTATATGCAGCCTCAGCAAGACACAGAGTATCCATTTCATATCCAAGCTCCTAGAACCTTTTTGCCTCTAAAATGGAACCTGAATGTGATGATTCTTGACATACAACTGTTTATCAAGAGTTTGCCGACCTTTTTTTATGATTGAGATAATTTTTTTCATCATGAAAATGGTAATGATACACAGAATTGATATGACTGGAGAAATGTTAAGATGTTCAGGCTCTGATGTACAGGTACCATAATGCCTAAACCTACTCCAGGAGATAAAAAGACGGTTATGAATAGGTCAAGTTTAAACTCTACATTGCTTGGGTTGCCTGTCTTTTTTCCTTTTTCTATTTGTATGCAAAACAAGGTATTTTTGTACATGTAGTCTGAATTTTACTTTCAAAATGCCTCTAAATATACGTCAGATTAATAATTACGGTAAATTATGTAAACTTTTTGCCTATGACTAAGTTGCACATTGGGCGTGAGTCTGAGATCTGCTGCTCTGGGAAAGCTATTTGTGGGCTTGTCTGTAAGGTAATATGATATACTATGGGAAAAAAGTTTCAAAAGTGAAGTTTTATGACATCTATTTGCCTCCAAAAGTGAACTTTTATGATGGAAATTTTATCCCGTTTTCTGCGTTCTGTGCAGGACATTGCGTTCATTATGATTGTGACAGGATTTGTGGAAAATCGTCATGCTTTATGTCTGCAAACAGTGTAGAGGCAATTTACAGGGAAACTCCAGGAAAACGTGGTGTTTAGTCATGTTTTGTCTGCTCACAGGTTGTGGGTGAGAATGCCATTGTTTTCCCCTGCCTGTGGTGTAATAAACCAACTGTACATGCACACATTCAAGGCTGGGTAGAGGTGGGATGTTAAGAGCCTCGGTATACCTGACTTTTACATCATTGTTCTGTGTTAGATGTATAACGCCGGAGAGGAGGTCAGTTGCAAAGTGAGGAGTCGGCATTTCTACCGGTGATTCACACTTCTTCACACCACTACTTGAATGTGGCGAACAAAGCTGGGAAGACGTGTGTTAATTATGGTTGAGGATTTGTTTTCTTAAGCCACAAATGCAGTCTGTCGTTTTTAACTATGTTTTGTAAGGGTATGGCTCATGCTCAGATGTAAGCTTTCTTATATTTTTCACTTAGTGCAAGGCTCATGTGATGACAACCTCTAGTGCAGATCAGGTGACACATAGAGTGTGCAGAGCCGATATGTCACACTTGGCCCACTGAAAAGGTGGGAGATCAATTCCGTTTGCTGCCACGTTGGCGGAAAATACACTCTATTGTTTCGTTGATATCTGGCATACATTAATGTTCCAGAAATACTGGAAGGAAGACTTTTCATTAGGCCATATCAGTTAAGGCCTGTTTGTGTGAATGATACGCTTAGTTTTGAAGCCAGTATCTGATGCTATTGACGAATAAAGTGCAAAATGATGAACTCAGAGTACAGCCGAGTCTTACAGTATGAATACTTTATAAGTACTTGTACTGTCTGACACTTGTAAGATGCATTATACAGGACTTCTGCATGAAGAATGATTGACTACTTTGGAATTTCCTGCTTTGAGGTCCAGATCTGTATTAGAAATTTGGAGCAGACTATATGAGAGTAGAAAGTTGTGATGGTATTAATTGAAATTATTGTGACCATACCTATACTCCAGTGTTATATAACATACAAGTACACTTAAGTAAGGGATGAAGAGGTGTATAAGTTACGCAAGCCTTGATGACAGTTCTTGAGCCCATTCATCCACTTTTCAATATCAATCAGGTTTCTTCCTATTCAGCGTGTTTTTCACATTTGATCTTCATACTCAGGTGTGTCTTGGGGCAATACTTGACACATCACAAAAACTTTAAATCAATTACAGGTCTGTTCAGGTGAGAGGATGAGAGGTGTCCTATGGAAATGTAAGGATTGAGTGCTTGATGACAGTGCTTGGCTGGACTGACTGGACAATAGACCTGGTGGCTGAGGGCAATTTCTGAAGTGGGTATTTAGTTCAGACAAGGGCTTAGTGAAAGAGAGTCAACCAGGCTGTGAATGCAGCTAGGCTATCAGTTTTTTGTTGTTGTTTTTTTTTTTTGGTGGGGGGGGGGTCACTTTTGTTGAGACTTGAGTCTTAGTGCAACATTCACCAAGGCTCAGTATTTTACAGTCTACAGTGAGCTCAAGCTGAACTGCCCTTGAAAACTAGGTGCCTGCCATCATTGCTATGAACAAGATAGTTCCTAATGAATTTCTGGCAGGCACCATTGAAGCCTCTGCGAGTCCTTTTGAGGGTGTATACAAACAAACCGGTAGGACAGACTGATCTGTTTAGCTTGTTTATTATAACTGCTTACCAGAGATGTTGAGCATGCTGAACATGGCCACCAGACAGTTGTTTGTTTTAGCTCCCTGTACTGACACTGAACAATCCCCTATTCCTTCCCCAACCCCTAATTTTCGTCACCTCTGTAAATTAACTTTTCCACTCATGAAATGTCGAAATAATATGATGATGTAGTTCATGCAGAAAAAAATTCCATTTTGAGCATTTGATTTCTTTTCACTGCAGGGTTGTAAATGATTTTTGTGTGTACAGAATAATATGTAAGAAGCAGCCTGACAGTGAGGAAAACTTGTAACCGTGAAGTGTGTGAGGGTTGTTGACACACCTGTACCTGTGGAGGCCCAGGGGCTATGTTTGTAGACATGGAGAGGCTTATTTGCTGTGGTCAGTTCGGGTCCTGGATGTGTGCTGAACTTAGAGGCCAGAGTCAGACAAGCAGGAACATCCTTGTTTGATTGGGACTAGAAGGAAGGGGGGGGGGTGTAGGATACATAGCATTGTAGTGTCTGTGAAAAGGGGATTTGTAGGTCAGCTGTGGACAGGTAACCTTTAACTCTTCAGGTGGGGGTAGCAGGTAGTCAGGTGAATCACTTGGAGTTCTGGACACTCTTTTCACCTGATTCAGTGATTGCTCAGGTCAACTGGTCAAAGGGATCTCTCAAACTAAGTTGAGTTGAAATACATGCTGAGATTAGATAAGCATCAGAGCCTTATTGAGACTGATAGGTGGTAGCTAGGTACGTCAGGTGGGGATAGGTAACAGGGGTGGCGTACCTGTCAAAAGAGGGGTAGAGAAGCTGGATATTTATGTACGGGTATATCAGGTATTCTCAGGATTGGCTGAGCTAAGCAGGCAGGTAGGGAGACAGACAGGCTTGCAGACGGCTGAGAAGGCCTCTCATTCACTTGCTCACCACCAGGGCCTTTGATTACTATCAACCACCGTTCCTGCCTGGGCTTAGCTCCCTAGCTCTCCCCCCTCAGGCTAGTCGGTGGTGTAGAGCAGAGATTAGCTGGTGTGTATACACACTGGACAGGCAGATTGTAGGCTGGGGCCTCACCTACATGTATAGGCTGTGAAGGGCTAACCCTATCACAGGCAGGAGGTACAGACACGCCTGTCTTGTCTGAGTTCTTCTAGGTGTGTGAGGAGAACACTATACAACAACCGAACATTGGAGAAATCAGGGAGATTGTACCCCCTACTGGCCTTCTGTGAGATTCTGTTCCCGAGAGGATGTCTAGTTTACATTGTCATCCCTGTAGGAGTGGCTGAACGAGGAATCTTCGGTATGTCAGTGAGTAGTGTAAGGTATAGCCTGTGATTGTAATCCTCTATAGCTGGCTTTGACTTGTTGAATATAAACAGTGTATTACAACCCAAGTTTACATTCAGTTATTCAGTTTGAGGGATTGTCAGACGATAAGTTCCGTTTCAGAAATGTCACACTGGAGCAATCTGTTGCTGTCACATTGATAGTATATAGCACGTTATAATTGATATCATACATAACGAGTCTGCTCCAACATACTGGGTTTTCCAGGATGTGTCTACACAAGAATCAAATGGGTTAACCACACCTTATGTAGGCACAGGTGATTTACGACGGATACACGTCAGTGGCCCCGCTTTTGTGGAAGACTTAGGGTCATTTTAAGTAATTCTTACACAACAGTGTTTACCTGTCAGTCTGAGAGGGCATTGATAATGTTAACATGTGTCCCACGGGTAAAAAGTGGGTAAGAAAGTGAAAACTACGATTTGTGTTTGAGCCAAGATGCCAGTTCGCACTTCCTCTTCTTCGGAGTGGTTCACTCAGGTAGGTAGGTTAATTAGTACAGGACATGTAGCTGTCACTGATGACACTGTAGGGTAAAGTAGGTGGAGAGTTAAAACAGAGGAGCATAAGGTGGGTCAAACAGGAGAGTGAAATAATTGGAATAGTTTAGTTTGCTTATTGATAACATGAGTGTGTATATCAAAACTGAATGTAGGGTTTGTAATCAGAATTATCTTACCCTTTGTTTAGGAGTGAATCAGTTTAATATATACATGTAGATACAGTATTGAGGGTTCATGTACAATAATTAAAGGATATATATTCTACTGTTTTATAGTTTCAAGTCTGGTTGTAGGCCCATTTAATATAAACTGACATATTCAGAACAGTGATAGCCTTACTACATCTTTCCTGAACTACCTGAGTGTTGTGTTAATGTACATAGGTGTCATTAAGTGTGATAGAATGTGTAGGGTATATAAAAACATGTGTATGTAGTCCAAGTTTTATTGTAGGTCAATTAGTACACGACACGTAAAATTTGATTCAACTGATGGCACAATTTAAACCATGTCTTACATCTAGTGTATTTAAAATTAGTTGCTACAATTAAGTTCTTCATGTACTGTTGCCATGGTATTGCTGAGATATTGCCAATGTGGCATTAAGCCATGATCATTTATTCATTCCACATTAGCAACTCTTGCTCTTACAGTTAATGTACATTGTATCCATGGAAAGAATTTATTCAACAACAGCTCCATTATCAGCCATGCTTTCAACCCTAGCTATGCCCTTTGAGATTAAGGTGCATTGGCCAGCAACTGGTCCGTCTGGTGTCATGTCAGGTGTGCACACAAGATGACCGGCCAGGGTGTTGTGAGGTGTGGGGTGTCAGTATGCTGTGAATGGGTGTGGTGTCTGGTCTAGGGTCAATAATTTGCTGTGAATGAGTGTGGTGTCCTGTCTGGTGTCAGTATGCTGTGAATGGGTGCGGTGTCATGCCTGGTGTGTGTCACACAGCATTCCAGTTAGGCCTCACTATACATGTATCGTCTGAAATCTGTTTGCAGCAAGGAGACATGCTGGTGATACGACGAATTAATTAATCTAAGCCCTGTCATATCTCAGGTTAGCAAAGAAATTTTATCAACAAATTTTATGTTTGCTGCATCAAACTTATGGCAGTTGATTTGTTAAGAACCTCTGTAGTCCTGTCTATTGACCGCGAGGCTATTTTTGCTTTTTTTTGTTTGTTGCTTCAGATGGTGGATTATCTCGAGATCAGTCATTTCTCTACTTGTGCCGGTTACGAAACTGGATAGTTGATAAGTGTAACCTCATGGTGTAATTTAAGATGAGATGTCACATTAGAGATCAGAGGTGAAGGTATGTCACTGTCAGCTTGGGTCATCTCAGCAGCCTAATAAGGTTGTTTGTGTGGCCAGCTTACTCTGGCCATCCAGATATGACACGACACCTCATCACCGATAAATATGTCAACAAACTGAGGTACAGGCCTAGATGTGGATGTGTCCCTGGTTAGTCAGCAAAGGGGTGCTGTCGTTTTACTGTCTGTCCTGTAACTAGGAACAGTTCTTGGTGGATTATCAGTACAGTTAGGCATGCAGGAATGATTGAATGATAGACACGACTTCGGCAGGATTTCATCCATCTTGTGAAGACGGTTTTTGATAGGCTATGATGTATGCCTCAGTGATAGCAGTACCTGTAGGTTATTATCACTGCTTTACTCTTACTTAAGGTTTTGATTAAACTTGCATAGTGGTATATCATTGTATGGTATAGAGTCATCAAACCATGTATTTGTGTGTGTGTTGCTTTGTATACTAGTGTGAGCTCATGTTTGCATTTTTGTCCAAAATTGGTGTAGATTCCAATACAGTTGTACACTCCTCTATTGGCATGGAGTCCCCTTTTGGTATGGAGTCCTCCAATGGCATGGAGTCCTCTTTGTGTGAGTCCTCTTTTGGTATGGAGTCATACGGTAATGGCCCACAGACTTAGGTTCATGCAGTCATGTACATTGTGGTGCAGTCTGCCAGTTCAGCTGTTGCATGAACAACACACATGATTAGATGGAATTCTTGCAGCAGTGATTTGTATGTTAATATGAGACTGTATGTTTCCATCAGTGTTTGATCCCGCTTAACATCAGTTTTGATTTTAGTGAGGCAGTTGATTTCATTCCATCCTGGAGATGAATTTCTTGTAACATTGTCATATTAGGTTGACTCACAAATTAAGATCAGCCTTATACTGCTATGCGATGTGGACGTGGTTTATGCTGTGCCCCTACACCTTTGTTGGTCATGATGAAGGTGTGGAGGCTCAGTACTGCAGGTTTTATGCATGAATGCAGCAGTTGTCCAATATCAGGCAGAAGCACGGCTCTAATTAATGAGGTGAACGGATGAGAGGCAAGTGACCTTGCTACTACATTATTATGAAGAGCTGACTGATGTTGGTGAGTGGCATAGATCACATGTATGACTTTCACCTGGTTATTAACGAGGATTACCTGTATTAACTAGCTGTGAGCCTCACACACCTGTACCAGTCACACCTGGACTAGGTAATCAGCTCTGATTGTTATGTGATATGACCTGCTCAGTAAGAAGAGTGAACTTGACTGACCAGTGGTTACCTGTCAGACTTCACCTGTCCTCGGGCCACATCTCATTTAGACAGGTAACAACTCCCCAGGTACGTGTATGTATGTGGGAAAGCCGAGTGGATTTTGGATGGTGCTGTACAACATAGGTATAAGTAACACTCATATTTTCTTGACAGGCAGAAGTCTGTGTAGGTAGGTGTGATGTAGCAGATATGTTAAATAGCACTGGTAGTGTCAGCTTTTGTTTTTTTGGTTAATTATTTCCTCCTGTGGATAGGTGAGTTGACATTATTTGTTAGCATTTCTTCACCTTGTAAAAATGTGATTGTGTGTCATTTGTAGTCAGCAAATTGCAATGCAATATAGTGTGGCGATAACACGGCTGATGCCGGCTGATTTATCATTGATAAATGTTATAAAAAGTATAAACGTGTTTGTGTTTAGAAATATAGAAGGATAATTTTTGTCTTCATTAGGCCTTCTAAGACTGTAAAGGTGTTGTGGAACATTTTCTGGGAAGACTTTTATCTTGAGCAGGACAGATTCATGTGATTATATAGGGATGTTGAATTTGTTCTACAGTAATGCCCAGGGTGGTTTGACTTGAGGTAGGATTGAACTCAGGCTTGGTGACTTTTGGCAAAAGTGTCCAGAACACAAGGATGCCTATGGTGCACACCTATGTACTTGTACCTTCAAGCCGCCTTGCCTGTACTGTGGTCCTGTACTCGGGCCTTGGTGCTTTTCGTGAAGTGTGGGTTGCCTTTTAGCAGACAGTGGTTGGTTTGTGTGTTAGTGATCTTACACCAGGAAGTTGCACATCTGCTCACACTTACAATCTTGTCTGGGACTCACTCTACACCCAGCCATATTTCACTTGTCATGCAAAAAATAGGTTCTCTGGTGTGTGTAGACAACTGCCGACAACCAGAGCACATAATGCCTGTTCATTCCATCACTTATACAATCAGTCATTTAAAAACAGATTTAGAATTGTGGCTATGATAAGTTGCGTTCAAGGGAAAAATTTCGGCTTTCACCGTTAAGGAGTTTGGTTGGGTAAACATATTGTGTATGTATTACGTGAACTTATCCATGCCAGCGCATATGTAGCACATGTATATGCATGTACCTTAGCTTTATACGTGCAGGGCTCAAATAATTGTCCATTGTCTGGGTGTAGTGATTTTGTTGGAATATTAATTAGAAAGATGTATGTTTAAATGAGTGTGACTTTGCTGTAATGTTTGACAGAATGCCTTTATCATTAGATGTGGGTTTGGGAAGATGGAAGTCACACGTTATTAGCTCAGACTGGCTTTGTAGTTTGTATATATGTACAGTTCAGTTTTTATTTCCAGCGCCTCTTAACCCCTTCTCCCCCCCGCTGGAATGTGACTGGTTTTTTTACAGCCATCACACAGTACAATGGTTGTACTGATTTGGAAGAGCAGTGAAATTTGAATTGATTATATTATAGATGATTGACTTGGATGGAATGCCACATTTAATTGATTACAGAGTGAATGAATGAATGAATGAATGAAGGATAGGTGTTCAACACCACATTAAATTAAAGTTTTATCAGGTTGATTGAGATATACACTGTATTTTATTGCTATAGGATTCATTGCAAACCATTGGTGAATTAGGTTTTACAAGATCAGCTTTACTCTGAAAACTTTTGCCAGATAGTAATTAATACTTGTGAATCCATCCCAGTTGGCTGAACTGAACCCTGTTTCTGATCATTTTGGTGTCAAATTGTTAAGATGATTCCACTTTTTTTGACAACATGCTTTCTTTTTCACACTGAAAACATGTTTTGTTTCTTGTATGCAGTAAGTCTCGCCCATCCAGCTGATTCAGTTTGATCACCCAATCCAAATTATATTTAGGTTATCAAATACCCTTTAATTGATACACCTGCTGGATAACGAAGTAGAAGTGTGACTGTGATATAGCAGGCCATATTTCAGGGTGATGTTCTGGATTACCTACATGTATGTCTATGTACACAGGTGATGCTGTACAGATGGGTGTCTGGTTGTGGGCTGGAGTCTGTCAGCCAATAGTCACAAGCTGCTTTAGTAAAATAGGTACATGTACATATAATCTGGAATACTGCCTGGGTTGTACTACATGTGGAAACATGGCTGAGTTCAAACTTCTTGACAAGCTCGGTGAAAGTTATGGACAGTAGCCATGCCAGCTTTGGAACATAGCAACAAACTGTGAGGTTATATGCGCTTGTGGTAACAGTCCACATGTAGGTTGGCAAGGAATGTCCAGAAGAGTAAAGGTTGGTGCGATTGGCGTGATACCAGAAACAATTTAACTCGGTCAGATAGCAGTAAAAGTATGCATAGCTAAATGTCACAACAAGTCATGTTCAGATTAGATCAGTGTCTAGTTGATTAATTATACACGACAGCCTCGTAACAGGCAGTCAGTATTACGAAGTATTCTACATTCAGTGTTTTGTGATACGATTGGCTAATTGAAGAACAGAATTCAATAAATATTCTCAAACAGATTAATTGGATTGAGGCATGGGTATATAATTGTGTGGCAGATGTTCCACTTGCTACAAGATACATTAGGTATTGCTGTGTCCAGATGCCACTTGTCACTTGACATTCTGCTGTAGAAAACAGATAGTTGATTTTCAGGGGCTGTTTGATAGAAGATGTAGAAGTAGAGAGGAGAAGTCAGGAGCTATGGATGGTTATGGTCTGGGTGTATTGTTTATACCAAGCTACAGGTGTGGATGGCTGTCAACTCCAGGCAACTCTCCCATCCCCAAAAGAAAGCCCACCTGTAACTGGGGCAAGATGTGGCTTGGGCACCTGCTTCAGACTTCTGTCACGTCTGGAAAACTCTAATTACTATTAGCTATTTTGAATTTTTGCGTCATATATACTGTTAGTCTTTACAGAATGTTATGATCCAGTGGTCTTGTTGGGCAGCTTTCCAAAACGCCAGTTACAAATCTATATGTCGTAAACTTTCTGTTACACCGCTATCAAATAAGCGTGCATGAATTCATAGTATGTCACTCCAATAGGCATGACCAGTTAGGCTTGATCGCTCTGTCGTGCTGTGAAAGTTATCAAAGGTCTGATCTTAATTGAGACTAATATAATTTAAGCCTCATTGCAGCAAGGCTTGGTCCGTCCTGTGTATGTAGCAATAACTGGTGCCCCTGGCGTCTTAACATGCCTGTATACATACCCAGATCAGATAGGAATATTGGATTGAGGGCCTATCCTGTATGTCTGGTGTTCAGACCATGCGGACAGTTTGTTTAGAGACAACATCAACCTGCTCCGTCAGTGGGTAGATGTAACCCTAAACCTCTGCCTCTGAGGCAGTCCGCGTGCACACACAGCACGGAAAGCGTTAAATCTGACACCCGTTTTTGCAAGCTTGGCTGCTGCCTCTGAATGCCAATGTACATATTTGTCAAAATAAATCAGGTGTAAATGCCTTGCGCCAGTTGCCATGTCAGTGCAAGCCCTGGGCTTTACTTTTGGAATTCCTGGATAAAACCTGATGTGTGCTTTTGGCTTTGCTTTAACAAGACCTAATCTGGATGATCTAGTACATAGACTGCGGTAATGTGGGGAGGAGCTAGGAGTTGTCACAAAACACACCTTTCTTACCTGGCCGAGGGCTGTACACCTTACATCTAGACAGAGGTGACCCCCTAGGTGATCACTGCCAGTTTGCACTGACAGATATGGGTATGGTATATAGTTAACAAATACTAAACATTAGCACAACTGCTTCTCATACCATTTCATTTTAACATATGCCACATCAATAGTTTTGATCTTATGAAAGCCTTAAGCCATTAAACCTGAATGATACCAGTACAGTATCATTATAATTCTTCGATTATTTCTTTATGAATCTGTTTTATTGAGCACTTGTCAGTACTGGATAGATTGTGGAGAAAAGAAGCCATAATTCAAATTTCATATACATAGTTTGCAGTTTGTCTGTGATCTAATCCTGTTTGGAATAGATTGGTCAGTTAAGTAACTTGTCATATGCCTATGAGTGACTTACCTCCTCCTTTCTGGACTACGGTATTGTCATGCCCAGTGGTGGCTATCAAATATTTGACATTCCTTCAATTATACTGTACACCAGCTAGGGCCCTGTTTAATGAAGAATTAGCACATATACTTAACTGCCATGTTGACATCATGACTTCATAACCGATCTGTGTCCTCGTTCTGTGTAGATGATATTGACATGTCAAGGAACTGGTGCTGTGTTATTTGTAGAATTAACATATCCTCTTCTCGCTTGAATACTCTGATAGCAGTTGTAATTGCCGGCATGTGCGGTATAAAGTCACCTGAGGTGGGATTATTTTCTGTGCAGAGGAAGAGCTAGGATAACATGTGGCTGATCTGTCCGTGAATGTAGCCGTTAGTGATTTAACCCTGATTATACAGTGTGGCAGATTTAGCGTGGCGAGAACCAGTAAGTTGTTACAAATGGAAGTTTATGATTGTATGGTAGGATGGAAACTGACTCATGTTTGACTTGTTCTGGAAAATGTCTTCTCAATCCATAGATGAGAACATAGAATATCTTGATTGTTGTAAAGCTGGATGTTCTTGGATAAAATCTCCCCAGGATTTCCTGACATTTCCGCACTGTTTGAATCTGGACATGTACGCTCATTTGGTGGCATGGTGAGCTCTTGATGGGGAAAAGGTGGGGAGGGGGGATGGAAACTGGCATAAGGTGTTGCTTATGTCATGTGGCCTTCTGTAATATGGATTTAGGAAGCATTTAGCTACATGTAACTTTTTTTTCCCCAAAATTCAACTTGCCAGGCATGGCTGAGAAAAGAAGCTCACTAAGCAAGTTTTGCAGCCTTCATATAAAAGTAGGCAGGCAGGCAGGTGGACAGGCAGGCAGAGAGGCAGGCGGACAGGCAGGTGGCAGCATAGATATACTTTAGTGTTTTGATCACCCAGTTTATATCTCATGATAGCATCACATTGTCTGTATATACATACGCTCATTAAAGTGACATGTAAGTGACTATGATGTAGGTAGAGGATAAGTACATCCGTAAACAAAGACGCATCACAGGCACATCATCCATGACAAACACACAACCATTATCAGGACTAATTAGGTATTTTATTCATGAAAGGGGAGCAAATATTTCAAGTACTAAGGACTTTTTATTATGGAGCCCCATTGATAAACACCTACAAGTAGGTCTGTATGTATATGTAGACCAGATCAGACTGAACTTGAATTATCTCTTTAATAGTTGTGGCAAGCAGCTGTATAGAAGTTGCTCTGTCTGCCAATCTCTCAACCAAATTTTTGAAATTCTGTCATTTATCATGAGCCTTGTGCTAAATGAAAGGTCTTGGTGCAAGACAACATGAATTTGTTTGGCAGGATGTTACAGCTGTTGTGAATGTATTTATTTATTGATTTATTTGATTGTTTGTCAAGACACCAGATTTTTCACTAAAAGTTGTATTTCACCTTTTGTTTGGGCTGTGAAAATCAACGTTTACAAGCACATAAATGTGTGAAAATGATACTCTTGATGTCAACACTCAAGATAAACATTTAATCAAACTTCACAGAAACTCACAAGTGATCTGATAAGATGGATAAATCAGTGAGAATGAAGCAAAATGTGTCACTTGAAAGCAATTTAACTATAGCTGAAAGACTGTACTGTTATGTTAACTTTTAATTTCAGTATCTTACCCAAAGAAGTAAATCTTAAGGCTTCATTTTCAGAGAATGATGTGTTATAGGATGTAATATAATGTAATATAATGTAATCTTTCACACTGTGTACCCGTAAACTGTATGTTTGGTGTTCTGTCATGCAATACAGACAGATGGATTTAAGTCAAAACCATTCTCATAAAAGTGAACACAGATATATTAATTTAAATGAGTGTCTCTTCCTCGTCCAAAAAAGCAATGACCTGTGAAGCAATTTTATGAACATCAGCTTCTAAATGTTTTTTAAAATGAAGATTCAGCCAGTCTTTGGCTTCTGTTAATTCAATGCAATGCTTCAATGGTCATGTTGTCATGTTTTTCAGATGCTAAACAACATAGCCAATGACCTGGACATGTTGTTAAGTGACCTGTGTCAAATCTACCCGTACCCTCATCCCAAGAAATCCCTGCAAGACAGCCTCTCAAGGTAAGCCCACCCCACCCCAGCCAATCAAATACAACTAAAGCTTCAGTCACATAGGAATTGAGCGATTTGAAATTCCAAAATTATACCTACATTTATACATATGTAGTTCCGTGTTTAAATTGGAGATAGATTTGGGTTTAGACCTCAGTGTACACTGTATCCGTAAGGGTAATGTGCTACCTGCATTGAAGGCTTGTGAAGTAATAAAGAGCCAGTTACTGTAAAATACCTTGAGAATATCATGCTTAGCCCTTGACCCAGAGGAAGAGAATAGTCTGGTCTCTCCACTGCTGGGGATTGGTAATAGGTATACAACTAGGTCATTACACAGATCTGCTCTGCTCTCTGTAAACACTGATGTATGTTACCCAGTAGGTTAGGGCACAGGTAGGCATAATGCAATTCCCTGGTCATTTGGTATTCAGGTGATGTAAATTTACAGCTCAATCCATGAAAAGCAGGTTTTTCTCACGAAATTTTTCTGTCTGTTTGCCACAAACCTAGTGTAAGATACTATAACGTTGATAAACTGATAGACTGATAGCCGGAGTGTACATGGGGTTTTCAGGAGGCACATCTGTACACGTGGCTACGTGATCTACTGAGTGAACACGGCATAGGCTGATAGGACTGGTTTATCCATATAACCAGGTGTGACAAACTTCAAAGACTTACCTGTGTTATGCTCATTTCGCTTTGATGTGAAACATGTACATCCTATAAACCTGGGGCACATCAGTCGGTCACATCAGTCACCAAGCGCCATCATTCTGTATCTTGATGGACTTTAGCTCATTGGATTTCCAAGGAATGTAATGGAGCACTGTTAATTTTCTTCTAACAGCTGGACAGTCTTTATTCAACAAATCATTATTTTTAGGTTGTTGAAACAAATGGATATTTCATGCATTCTTTAGGTCATAACGCTTCAGAAACAGTGTTAAATTCTTTGCCTTTCCCAGCTTTTAAACCCTTCGAATTGGCCAACTGCAACCGAACCACCCTGGTGTCAACACAGAATTAAGTGGCCTAAAGACATTAGTGTGTGTGAAGAACTTTAGTACATAATACCTGAGGGTTAAGAGCTATATGGTATCTGCGTTGCTTGTTACGTAGCTGCCGATCCATTGACACAGTTGAGGCTTGTGTGTATGTGTACCATAAATTATGCTACATGCTACATCCACATACTACTGAACGATCTACAGAGTGTGCACTTTCTTAAATGCACAAAGTAAACAAACATCTAAACAAAACCCACATGCTTGTGTTTATGCTGTATACATCATTTTCATACTTATCTGATTACCAAATCTCTCTGCTGATGACTTAATGAGACGACCAGGAGAATCCAACTATCAAACGCAAGACAGTAAATCTTGACTCTTTGTTTACTCTAAGCTGTTAACATAGCTGTGAGGTTGTACGTTTTGCTAATGTGACAGTTAATGAAAGGAGAAGCAGAGGAACTGTAGCATAGATAAGCCTTGAGCCTGTACACATGTGTATGTGTACCTGTAAACCATGTTCTTATCTGAATGGGAGGAACAATATTGTGGTATTTCTGATAATCCATAAAAAGTTCAAGGATGATGATGTTGATAAAGCAGATCTTTATCTCAGATAATAAGGCCATTGTTTATGATCTTGAGGCCCTAAAGGGTTAATAACGCATGCCAAGCATTATATATGTAGTTTATCACAGTAGAATATAAACAGTAGAAGTACAAGCGACCCCATAGGAAGGTTTCATATATTTATATATGCCCACGGCACATAGTGGCCCAGTGGTTGAGGTCTAGAGTGACTTTTCCACAAGGATTTTGGCATAACATTGACCTACAGGCAACATAATAAATTGGTATTAATTACATAAATAGTCAAGAATGAACTTTCATGTGTTAGCCAAGTCAGACCCATGGTCACCTTCAGTACACAACAGTAAATGTTAATTCCACTGACTTAATAGATTCACCGTGTAAAGTTACTATCATTGAATCATGCTAGAAATTTAGATCCCAGAGCTGAGTTGATATTCCGGGTACATGTACAGTCAAGAAGCAAATAATATAGGATCATGTACATGTGAAACCTGATTGACTTTTTGATATAGTCTAAATAATATACTGTGTGTTATGTATATTACTGTAATATCAGGTCAACGCTTATTAGCATAAAATACTTGTATTATCAGTTTTCCTCATCTTTGCTACTAACTGTATACATTATTAGGCCATTTAACTGTATACATACATGTTGATTAGGGTGGCATATCCTCACACTCATCTAGGCATTACATAAGCTCATTTATAAATCTAGCTGTGTAAATTTGAAAATAAGCTCATTTATAAATCTAGCTGTGTAAATTTGAAAACGATAAATCTTGCCTAAATCTACACGTGGTGGCAGGTTAACATCAACTGTTTAAACTTTGACTTGTGTAGAAAATGTTTTGTGCTCATAGCTGACAAATTGAATGCCCAGTGATGGTTGTGGCAAATTAGATGTTCAGGTTGATCGTTTGCATTATGGGATATTCTGAACAACATAGTCCCAAGGTGATACAATGGCAAGGACTCAGGCGGTTGTTTTTCTGCTTTGATATAAGAACTGAATCACACATAAATAGTTTTTTACTTTGATCAGCATATGTTTAGCAGAAGGGAGTAATACATATGCCAGGTTGGAATCTACAAGACAAGTTGCTCCATAACATTCTGCCAGTTCATCCAAATAGGTCAAAGGCTCAGGAGAATACAAAATTATTGCAAAACGTCTGTTTTTGTTCTTTATTTGCCACCATTATCCCTTGACAAAAAAAGGCTATTAAAATTAGGTCATAATGTGTGAGAAAATACTACCAGCATACGCACAATAACATCTCCGTGTATATCAGATACGCGCATATATAATTGTAGATTTCCGAAGTTGGCCTTAATGGCTGTAACCAGAGGTTTTATGGTATGTTTTATGGTTGTCACAATTAGTGGCAGTTAATTGATGGTGACGTATGCAGATGACAGGCCTGATAATGACTTAACTGTAGGTGGACTTAGAATGGCAAGTTAAGTATGCAGTATGTGTGTGAAGAGAGTTGCTGACCCAGTAGCAGATACCAAACCTTTCATTTTATTACATTATTTCTTACTTTTTTCTAGGCTTTTTTTTTTACTTTTTTTTTGTGGACTTTTTGAACAAGAAGAAAACCTACCTAAAAACATCAAAGAAAGAAAAGAATCTTAATTGTTTTAGTCATAAATCATGTTAAATAGTCTGATCCAGCAATTTAATTACAGCAAAGTGTTCTATGCTGTTTAGCTGACAGGTAGAGCTAGCCACTTTGGACATAAGTATGTGCTTTGGTTCTCACAGAAATTAATTGTCAAGTCCTCGTAATGCACAGATCCTGAGATGTGGCGTTTGTTGACACATAAGTGACACAAATTGGTCATATCGGGTTTAGATTATATATGCGAAGCACTGGGAAATGCTGTTAGTCCTGTTTTAGGCTTGTCTGGTATGTGTAAAGAGCTTTTATCACACATGTGTATATATATGTATATGTGTGTGTGTGTGTATATATATATATATATATATATATATATATGCGCTAACTAACTGAGCCATGGAGGCCCCTATATATATATATATAGGGGCCTCCATGGCTCAGTTAGTTAGCGCACTAGTACAGCATAATGATCCAGAAGTCTCTCACCAATGCTGTCGCTATGAGTTCCAGTCCATTTCATGCTGGCTTCCTCTCTGGCAGTACGTGGGAAGGTCTGCCAGCAACCTGTGGATGGTCGTGGGCTTCCCTCGGGATCTGTCTGGTTTCCTGCCACCATAATGCCGGCTGCCGTTCTATAAGTGAAATATTATTGACTACAGCATAAAAAACAATCATATATATGTGCCTTTTTTGGACAAAGTATTTTCATAATTGAAATAGAAATATTTTCTTGAGTAAAAAGTTTTGAAATTTTCATAGAGGAGGTAACATAAAAGCCTAAAGCTCGCTGCAGCTGATTTGATAGCAGTTTGAAATCAGTTTTGACGTACCTGGTCAAGGGCTGTGGTTAATTCTTCTCTGGGCTCTATCATTCTCAAAGTATGGCATGTCAGTGCTGCAAAATGTAGATTAAACATTGTCACTTAGTAATCCTCCTTTAACCAGTCACTAACAAACAGTTTAGAAAAAAAGAGGGGAGACACATACATATGCAGAGTGGTCTCAAGCAGTGAACATGTTTACTGACCATTCCCTACCGAGATGTGGGAGCTACTTGTGGCTGCCGCATCAGAGGATATCTCCCGGCATTCATAAATGGGACCTATATGTAGAGATATCGATATGGTGACTATAAGCAAAAGAGACGTCTGTGTAATAAATTGTTACATTACATGGAATCAAGTGCTCGGTGTCTCTTTCTCCTAATTACAATGTCACGGAGGCTATCCCCCATGTTTGTGATAGCTCCAAGCTGCCTGCAGCTGTCCTCCACCCTAAACCTGGCTCTTCATTATTTGTTGGCCATTTTGAATTCCTGAAACATGCGTGGCTGTGGAGCTGGATTATCATCCTGCTGATTGGTTGGCCACATTATTGCTGAAATGTTGCCAAAGTGTTGTTAAACCATAATCATTCATTCATTCCTTGGTGGTTTTCTTATAATGTTCCTTTCTTTTTATGTTTTGATCATTAATCTTTTGGTTGAGATAGCAGATAGCACTGAGAAACTAGCTCATTCCACCTCTGCTCAATAGGTTTCTGTAGGCAGACCTGATGTAAAGTGTTTAGTACAAAGTAGCAAGATGTAGATTTGAACTTTCAACCAGATTGGTTCCCCTGGTTACTAATAATGGTTATAAGTGTAACATTATGCACCATCAGCCAGCTATTACCACGTCTTCGTTGATTAATAATTCGCACAGGTGATACCTGATAAAGATTTCATCCCATCCAAAGCTGAATTGATGATATGGACAGAAATGTGATGAAACACATGTATCTGTACATATACTGTTTACTGCTGAGTAGAAAGTCATAGTGATTAAGATGAAAAGAGGCATATGGTGAAGGGAAATAAAGTAAGGTGTGTTCTGTCCGTGCCTCTAGAGACCAAACGTGCCATGGTGCGTTTTAGATAACACTACCCCATCAGTGGCAGTCCTTGAAGGCACACTTGTGGAGTCATTCAATTTGTAAATCCTCTCCCCCCCCCCCCCCATCAGCACACACCTAATACTTATACCCCCTGAAATAAAACTTAAGGAAGAAGTGTTGTCTATTTTGGTGTTGCTCATCTGTGTAGATTATTATAGGCTGATACAAGCAGGGCCAGTGTGATGGTATATATATATATCCCCCTGTGTGCTTGTATGTGTATATCCCCCTGTGTGCAGGATGTGGCCCTGTGTTAGTCTATAATTACATAACCCTACCCTTGGTGTCTGTAGATGTTTATAAACAGAGAGCAGCCATTAAGCAGGTTAACTAACAAGGGATTGGCCCCTCAGGCCCCATCAACTAGGTCCCTCAGCCAAACTCACTTCATACTACATGAATGTTTGTGTTAAGGCCAACTTCTGACCATTGATACCCTAGGATACATGTAACAGTACCTATGTGTACAACTACATCTAGTCACTTCAGGGTAACGTTTGTGTTTGCCTATATCGTCATTTGAAATATTTATTAGTTGGTGTATGTAGATAGAAGATAAGAAAAGTGTTACATCAATAGGCCAAATAACTTTGGGATTCTTTGTTTACGTGAGTTAATGTACCATGCTTGGTGCTCAGTTTGGCTGGTCATTTCAAAGACTCCTTTATACTTAGGATAGAGGCAAAAAGATTCTGTGTAGTACAAGTTAATATTTTATAATAACAAACAAGACTTACAGGTTGACTGTTTAAATTGGTGTTTTAGTAGGTGTTAATTAGTGAAATATAAGATTACTGACTTTAACAATAGCTGAAGAGAAAATGTATATATTCCAATAGTAATTTGATGACACTCAAAGTCACCTGCCCAAGGTTTGATCCTGCACCTCACAATCAAGCTAAGTTTGTACTGCATTGAATGTCTTGCTTGAGAAAAGGTAATGATGAAAATTACTTGTAACATGAATATAAGTGGAATGATAAACATGAAGGGAACAGATAACAGTAGTTCTGTGAATTCTAGCCTTAAAAACATGAAATATGTCAAATCTTGTTTAAGAGAATGTCTCACCCTAAAATGTGGAAGTGACTCATTACAGCTTACCATACTGTTATACAAATAACTTAAGGTTTCTCCACTCAAAATGGCTTTCTGAAGGCAAACGAATGTCATAAAATATTTTTTTTTGGTGTTAAAACTTACTCTTAGCAAGTAAGATATCAATCTACCTTCCTCACAAACCTCAAAACACCTTTCTGTACAGATTAGTAGAACTCCCTGAATCAGACATTTTAGAACATGTACTACCCTTGTGTTCACCACACTTTGTGTTTGTCAGTGAGTTTAGGCCAGCTTCTGTTCCATCCTTGGTAGATAAATGCCGAGGTCTTTAACTAGTTAACATCATTAGGGTGTGAGGAGGATGCATTTTAGTGCTGCAGATTCGGGCTCTTAACAAACCATCTGCCATTTATGACATCTGCCATAAACACGGTTTATGGAGGGTAACCTTTATTGTGTGACCCCTGAACATTTACAATGGAATGCAATATACCAAACACTGCCTCTGCTGTATATACAACTGGCAGGGGTCATGTGGATAACAAATATAACAAAATTATTTCTTTCTTTGCTTTTTGAGCTATATTTTTGTTCAGTTTGATCTGGTATTGATACTCTGCTTTTAAAATTTTCTCAACAATATTTACTTTTACAATATAATGAAATGATGAAATTTCATTTGTGTGACAGCGTACGGATATGTATATTTCTGACATTAAATTGATCTGGCAAGCAATTCTTCTAGCTCTTTATGGAACAGATGGAATCTTAGTTTTTGGTGGTTGAAGAGTTTATTTTGAGCTCACACTACTTATGTATCTTTAGTAGTCTGACAGTTCCACCAGTTTTCTTGGCAGTCCGTCTGCTTACCTGAAGGCTGTAAATATCGCCAACAGAGAGTGCGGAGTTGATAGCTTAAATCAAGTTCTCACTTTTCTTTTGAAGTGTGTTTTTGAAGGTGTATTTGTCAGTTTGTTCTTTACATGTATGTCTGCTTTCTTCTTGCCAAGAAAAGGCTGAATGTTGTTTGTTGAACAATTAGTGGAATAATGCTACAGGTCTTAAGACCAGATTTTTTTGGATTGATTCAAGGCATAGAAGAAGTCTCTACTGCTCCAGGTACATGCAAGTGTTCTGTACTCTTATCAGCAAAAGTGTGTGTTGAGTTTTGTCAGTGGAATTCAGATATATTCCAAGATTTTGTTCAAGACTGAAAGATTCAAGTGTGGAAAATAATGTTCTTCATGCCATTGTGTCAGCGTGAGAGACCTTTTGGCATTCAGTTCTGTTTAGTGTAACAGTGGGTGAGTTTAGAGTTTGATCTAAAGCTAAAGGGTAAAACCTTGCATGAGCCATTTGGAGTCCAGATATGGCAAATATTATATGAAATGAAAAGCTCTGGAATACACACGTACATGTAATTCTACTCTGTAGCAGATACCAGCATAAAACAAGTCAGGTTTGAAAATAGCAACTGGAATTTGATTTGGACATAGTGACGTGGACAGGTCAGTATGATCAAGAGCATTTGTTGAAATATTACAGTATTTCTGACCGCTCTAGCTTTATAGCTCGGACAGAAGATGCCTGGTGTCTCTGTGTGAATGCACTGTAATGCAGGGATTCTTGTAAGCTGTAAGTGTATGTGATGAAAAGCACTGTGCTCTTACAAAAATTCTCACCAGAATTAAGCGCGTTTGGCATCCCATAGAATAGGTATATTGTGAGGCTGAGAGTGTGTGTGTGTAACATCTAGACGTCATGCAGGTGAGTGGAACAGAGAATAAGGTGATACAGGCCAGCTGGTTAGCCAGCAATTCTTATCCGTGTGTCTTCAGCTGCTTATATGTTATTGTGTTGTGTTTTTATTTTTTTATTTTTTATTTTTTTTGGCTCTATGGAAGAAATGATCGCTATATTTTGTACCATAGGGATGAATCACCATTAACTTTTACCCATCTTTCATACGCGTACATATTGCTCAGCATGTCTGAGTGAGGAAATATGCCCACCTTCCTGTTCAAGAATGTGCCCAAATCATCTAGTGTAGAAATCTTCATTAAACTTGTTCAGCTAACTGTAATGTCTTCATGCATTCTTGTTATGTTGTGTGGGTTTCTTGTTAAAGTTGAGCAGTTCTTTCCCTCACCTACTTGGTGAACTTATTACCTACAAGTAATGGGCAAAATATGACCACCCACCCAGAAGAGTCCCTCAGACATTAGGTACATACGTGATAAAGACATTCCTTTATATAAGTAAATATCTGACTGCTTCCATGTTTTATCATGAATTATGGTTTAGCCAACTATGTTCTGGATGTGCTGGTATGTTTATCTCTAGATCCCTCCTTTGGAAACACTAAAAAACCAGCTGAATTTTTCACCTTACCTTTGCCAGGACAATGATCATGCCTCCTGGGAGTATGAATAACAGTGCCACATGTTCACTGTAACAGCAAAAGGCATCTCCTCTCAGAAAAGCTGGCTGACTCACACTTGCTTTTATATGAAGTTAAAATCTCTTAACACTTTAACACCAAACATTTTTATGAACCAGTACAACGTAGCATTTTTAATATCCCAGATATGTCATCTTAGGTACGATAACTTACCAACCACGTATTTTGACAACTTCCATTGATTTGGATAATAAGCCATGGTGAACGATTTGGATTGTATCTGAACTAATATTTAAGATGAATCAGATGTAGGAGTTTTCTTTCCTTTTCTCCTCAAGCTTTCCTTTGCTTCAGGATCATCCAGTATTGCTTTCTTCTTGCACTCAAGGTCATCCGTATCTACTTGTAGACCTACCTTATTTTCATCATTTTACCTTTACACTTTTCATGCATTGGTATTTCCAGTTTTAACTTTGTTTGCACTCACAAAACAAATTAGCTGTATTACTATTATCATTTGTACTGTTTACCTGTATTTGCAGTGACAAACAAACCAACTGTATAATTGGATGATCATTTTACTTGTATAATTTACCTGTGTTTTCAGAGACAAAATGAACCAACTTGGTTAGGGGATCGGCGTAAGGGCAATACCCTTTTGAGATTGTCGGAATTATTAATATTATTCTATTTATTTTTCTTCACCACTTTTTACGCCCTTTCTTTTGTACTTGTAGGGAAATACAAAAACTGAAACAATAATATGTGATCGGATATGAACTCATGCATATTAAAAATCTGGGATAACAGACCATTTAGTTTGGTGGCATATTTTAAACTTAATTTTTTAATTTTAAACTCAAAAACAGCTGAATGGAATCACCTCGAAATTTGCATGCATAATCTTCAGCACAAGTTTCAAAACATATGTTGCTTTGTTTTTCGATACTTTTGCAAATAAGCCATGGAGGCAATCTTAAAAAAAGTCACGTGACATTTTCGCCAATTTGCCCAAATTTGCCCAAATTTGCCCAGTTATGGTAGATAAAGGTGTTGATTTACATCTAAGTCAACATAAACAGCATAGAAATGTTCTGAGATTCTGTCTGCTGGAAGTAGTTTTCAGGTTATTGCCAGAAAACTGCACAATGATGTTCTGTTTACTTAACATGGGAGGTTCGTGCAAATCTTGTGCTGGGTCAAGTCATTTGTACACCGAGAAAGTGTCGTCTCCATATCCTCTGCAGCAAGCAGTCTCTCGAAAGCGTTTGAAGCTCGACCACTTGAGCGACTGTTAGGGCTAAACTTTCAACATTGTTTACTTCCTGTGTTCACCATTAATATTTATACCTCTACAACGTACCTGTATTTTCAGTGACAAGAAGCTGCTGGAGGAATACATAACAGGTGCCAGTGATGAGACGTCCACAGATAGCGGGACGGAGGACGCCAGAGATCGCAGCGACTCCGTCCTCTCTGCCCATCTGGATGTCTTCAGACTTGATGATGTCGACCAGGTAAAGTAGGGCATATAATCGTAGATAATGCTGGAAAACATTATCAAGCAGTTATAGGGATTCAGAGTAAAGTGATTCAAACGGTATATGTTGATCAGCACTCGATTCAGACTGTCCATGAGGGACTCTGGTGACTTCATGAGTGACATGTTGATCAGCACTCTGCTCAGACTGTTCATGAGTAACTATGGTGACTCCATGAGTGACATGTTGATCAGCACTCTGTTCAGACTGTTCATGAGTGACTATGGTGACTCCCTTAGTGACATGTTGATCAGCACTCTGTTCAGACTGTTCATGAGTGACTATGGTGACTCCCTTAGTGACATGTTGATCAGCACTTGATTCAGACTGTCCATGAGTAACTCTGTTGACTCCCTTAGTGACATGTTGATCAGCACTCTGTTCAGACTCCATGAGTGACTGATGACTCCATGAGTGACCTGTTAATCAGCACTCTGTTCAGACTGTTCATGAGTGACTCTGCTCCTATTAGTTAATCATTTCATGATGTCGGTTGAATTCTTGTAGTATTTTGGCTAAAAATAAACCAGTCATTTGAAATTAAAGATGCTAAGTTTGATTCAAGGTGGCATGTTTCACTCCAGCAGGTACATGTGTACCTGACTGAGACTGATTGTTTGCTCAACACACCCTTGTTTCCTGGGATATAGTTGTGATATATGTTAATAGTTGCTCATTGCAGCATGCTCAAACAACAGTGAAATAAACAAATGAATGAATAGTTTGTGATGTTAAGAATTTTGGAAGTATTTCTTCACAATTAGCAAGGTTGAATTTGCATGTAAAAGGCATGTAAATATTAGAAGGTACAAATGGACAGCATTGGGTTATGGCCTCTGTGCCACACACATTCTGTTGGTGATATGTACATGTAATATAACATAGCCAGTTTCCCTTTTTCCTCAGAGCCTTCGGGTTCCTCAATATGACAAGGCAGCCATTGATTCAGTCGTTGTTAAGGATACCAAACTACGAGCAATCACAACTCTGGAAAGGCTGACCAAGACACATCCCATCTGGTTTTTGACGGACATCGGCCGGATGGGGGCTGTTCATTTGCTCAAAGACAGACAAGCCGGGGTACGGACAGCTGTATCTAAACCTCATCCTTTTCAGCATTTGAAGCAAATGATGTCAAAGTCAGAGAAATGTATATTTTGCTAGGTTTTGTGTAGTGCCATTTTAGGGTGTCCTGTTTCTAGTTGCTTTGACCATAGGTAATAGGGTTTGTTGTCTCAGAAGTAATTACCTGTGTATCACTCTAATGCACTGCACTTATTTCATCTCTGAGTCCTTAATAATGAATATGTAGTTCTATGAATATGTAGTTCTATGAATATGTAGAAGAAGAACTGAATAACTGTACTTGAGACCTGATGTTGTTTAACATGGACAGCTGCAGACTATTTATCGGGTACAGTGATTACAAAAACATGTTGGCGCACGTAACGAGACTTTAATTAGAACTCATTATAATATTTGATTAGCCTTAGGGTGGAAATCTGTTTCCAGCACACTTCACTATGTTTTGATTTGTTTTTTTACCTGAAGACATTTTTTTTTATCCTCTCAGTGCAGGACAAAGAGGCAGGTGCTCATGGCCCTTCAAGGTGAATACATATTCCTGCCTTTACTTATATTACTGTTTTACATGGATTACCTTTTCAGTCTTTCATCGTGCGTCGTTCCAGCCAGAACAAGTGGGCTTTGTCCGTTCAGTGTCCACAGGGAGGGAATGCTAACATTGACCACTATCTGATCGAGGGAACAAAAAAAGGACTGCGTTTGCAGGGCTCCAATCATTACTTCCCGGCCATCCCTAACTTGGTGTCTCACTACTGTGACTGCTTGTAAGTACAGCTTGGGCAAAACAGAAAAGCTCTGAGGCCAAATAAATATTCTTTCAACTTCTTCATCACATGGTTCAGTCTTGTAATTCTTTTTTCTGCACTGGTAAATATAATGTCATTACAGGTAAGCTTTTAATAACCTTCCTTTGTAGATATAAAGGTGAACATAAGGCAGTGTTTATGGGGACACTTGAACATGGGTTTCATGATTGAAAATTCCCTTTCTAAAATACACTTCAAGGTTCCAAATCATTTATGACTGGTGTAAGTTACACGGATTTGTAACTTAAGATACGACATGGAAACTTTGTCAGTGTCTTGTTAACATGTAAACGTAGTGATGCGTTCCATCAGCAGGTTGTAAATATGACACTGGTCAGTTTGTGGACATAACTGTGATTTGTGTGTTGTAGAGATGAGCTGCCCCTCCAGCTGGCCCTGCCCCCGGCCATACTCGAGGCTAAAACCCCCCAGGAGCTCATGTCCCTCGCCCTCCTGGGCCAAGGTACATTCTAATGCGGACATGGCTTAAATTTGTTTGTGTTAGTATACATTGTGAAAATGCAATAATGTAAAAGAGCCCTTAGCCAGGTAACATTTTTTTTATATAGTGATACCTTGCCTTGAAGTAAGAGAGAACTGGACTGTGATTTTGACTCTAAACCATGTTAAGCTATGTTAAGATTTTCTCCAATAACTAACATATTACTGAGGTATCCTTAGATTTAATTGGTTTAATTTGATTCGTGTTTTACGCCATACTCAACAATATTTCCCTTATACAACATGTACAGGTGTCAGCTATACTGCAAAGTTGAGTGGTTTCTGCCTGGGTTCTGTCTTAAACAGATATACGCCCAACTGCAACAAGAACGGGGAAACATTTGTCAGTGCATGTGTGTTTCGAAACACCAATTCATTGATCAATCAGGAATCTTTATGTTAAAACAAGACATAGAAGCGTGCATTAAATAACGAGGTGGTTTATGAGTTGATTAGGATTGCAGATTCTCAATTGCTGTGAAACCATGATGTCTGTGCATGCATGCAATGAGCAACATTGCAACAGATTTGGCCAAATTAAAAACTGTTGTAGAATATCACATCTTTTATTGATTATTTTCAGATTTTTGGACGTCACCTTTGGCAATACAAGCAGAGAAGTTAGCCAAGCTACGGAGCCAAGGAATCGCTCATCCTTCACCAAGTCACGGTCTGCACAAGTCCTGTAGTGAGCCAATCAGCATTAAGAAGAGCATAGACAGCAACAAAGTCATGACCGATGAAATTCAGTGTAACACCATGCCATTTTATTCCACGGACAACTTTTCAACATTCTTGGCAAATGGAAATGCCTCTTCTCATTGGAAGGATTTACGGAATAACAACGATCCTCACAGTGTGAACCTGCAGGAAATGGATGGGTCTCGCTCTAAGAAGTCATCTCCTCAAGCTAGGATTCGTGGTGTTGGTCATTCAGCCAGTGAGGGTCATCACCTGGGAGAAACCTGTGACAGGAAACATCGAAAACAGCAGACATTTGAAATGACCACAGAATCACCTTTTCAGGCGGCATTCACACCAGCATGCCGTAATGTACCACCCGAGAAGCCTGGCCAATCGGCAAAGTCGGCTTCCACACAAACCTCCCCCAAGGAGAAGCCTCCACCAATACCCCGCGAGGGCACGGCTTTGTATGGCACTACGGCACTAGACTTCCTCACACCCCCATACCCTGGGTACTACTCCAGTAACTTGTCAGACAGAATGAGTGACTATTATGATGTGTGGAAAAACACAGTTTCTACTCCCACTCCAGAGAGGAAATCAGTAGGCACTGCGCAGGAAAGGAAAACCACGGAACCTGTGTATGACTTAGAAAAACAACTGAGCTCCATGGATCTCCTGGTGACAGGAAAACCCCCAGTTGTGCCTCAGCACACTGCCTCAAGATTCGACCGTCACCATTTTGGTACCTCCCAAATAGAACAATCTAAACCGCCCAAAGTGCGCCCACCCCCTCTCCCCACGGTGAGCAGGTTAAAATCGTGCTCTATACCTTCTCTAACTGGTTTCAAAAGCCCTGTGTACTCCCAGCCTTTCGATGCTCTGTGTGATGGTCAGACCAGCGGGTCATGTGACGACTTGCACATCTCCACCCGACACACTCCTCCAAGGAAGGGGCTGCGACGACAACGATCTTTGCCCCCAAGATCTCTGCGTGAACGGCGACGGTTGCGCAGCCCTCAGCTGGCAAAGCTGGACCCCATCGTTTCACCCCCCACCCTCACATCACACTTTCTGCCTGAAGGCCGGACATCTGACGCGGCCAATCAGTCGGGCAGTGACACATCTCCAGACCAGAGGCCAGTAAGTAGCCCCACTGGGCATGGGAACACCCTTGAGGAGAGGCGGGCAGGAAAAAGCACATTTTATGTAACTTATCCAATACCTGTCAAAAACCAAGGGAACAGGACTCCTGGGAATGGAGCAGCGAAGTGCTTTTCCGACTCTGCAATAGGTCAAAAGGCTTCTAAGGCCAGTTTCGAAGAGACGTGTTTTTTGATAGAGGATTTGGAGAATAGTGTGAAGAACACACCTCCTCCCACATCTCCGTCATTGAACAAGTTTCCCGTAGATAACTGTGTTGTTAATCGTCACTCCTATACTGACTCCTCAACTGTGGAGGATTTGATCTCCCACACAGCCCCTCAGTGCACTGTCAAGTCCTTCCAACCTTTGACTTTGAAAAATTTACAGCGGGTTTCAGAGTATGACAATTTAATGAACCCTTACAGACCGTCGTCTGTTCGAACAGCGAGCAGTATTGGTACGGTGTTCTGTAAGCCTTGGGACAGTTCTCCATGGCAAAACCTCCTGCGGTCAGAGAGCCCTTTGCCAACAAATGGCACTGCTTTACTCAAACTTCCCATGGAAAGTTCTGTGCCTGAGAAAATTATTGCTTGGCAAGATGCCAATCAAGACTATGAAAAATTGGCCACGTGGGATGACCCTGTGACCCCTGGAACAGCTGACACTTTGGGGTCTTCGACTTCCACACTGACGCAGGATGCAGATATCAATCCAGAAGGGGGCAGCACCAGTACCCTCCACCTGGGGGACACGGGTGGGTGTTTATGCAGACAAGCCTCATGTGAACTGTGCTGTGCAGGTCAGCTTTCTAAGAGGACAGAAAGCAAGCAGTCATGTGACCAGCAAATGGAGCTCAGTGAGCAGTGCCTGGAAAACAGAGACGTGGTAGCTCTGCCGTTAGGCGCCTATGTCGACATGGACGAGGGCTCAGATGATGATCTCCCTTTGCCAAGCCAGGAAGGCACGGAAAACGCCAGTCCTAGCTTTCAGGATAAATTAAAACCTTTCTTGTGTGAGTATTGAACAGATGTTAGTTATTCATCTGTACAGAGGGAAATCTAGGTTTTCTACATCTTAATGTTCTTTACGTGTAACTGGAAAAAATGTCCATAATTATGTGTAGACAAGTAATGTTGAATTGTATCAGTTGTTCTTGTGGGCCCCCGGTGATTCATTGGACATAAGCGAGCCCTTGATGCGCCCACCCCTCTCCCACCAAAAAAAGGTGTCAGCTTGCTTTTGATACACACTTATGCAAGTAATGTTGAACACAGTACGAGATAATTGTGAACTTTCTGTCTTTTTCAGCTCCCCCTAGATTACTCAGTATAAAATCAAGAAGAAAGTACTCAGGGGTGAGGGTTAGAGAGTATATTTACAGGTAAGAGCCCTTATCAGTAATTACCCATGCAGTGTTTTGCCTTACTGTGTAGTATTGCTCTGTTCAACTTGTCAGGTGAGCTTGTGCTACATAATTAATGAACAGTTTCGTAAAAAGAAAAGACAACACCAGGCCAAATGTATATAGGGGTCGGTAAAGAATCCCATTCATAGTTCAAAAACGTCACTTTTTATTTTTGTAATGTGGAATATCCAAGATATTATAGTTCAAAGTGAGCAATAACGCTCATGTAGGGAAAATCAAACAGGTCATCATACTCTCAATGTTAACCAATCAACGGCGAGATATTTCGGCCACCCAAGAAGACATCTGTTTCGTCTGTGTCATCACTCATACCTAGTTCAGCATTTTAATATGTAGGAGTAGTGTGAAATCAGCTGTTTTCCTTGTGATTACAAGACAGTTGTGATGCTTCAAAGCCATTTTCAACAAGAAAGTGATAGTAGAATATGTCTGGGGTTATTCCCCAGTGTCCCGGTCAGGAGGCCACAATGCATAGCCTTCAATTGTAAAAATAAAGGGGACCGTACTTTGCACACAAAGGAGTATATCGCCTGTGATCCTGAATGATGTACGGTAAGGATGATGCTGCATTATGTTTCCAGTTCCTCAAAATGACGTATCCCATGGCCTCTGAACATTTCCAGATTAAAATCACTCTTCAAGGTACCTTTAATTTCAAACTAGGTTTTGTAAATAAGATTGTGTGAGAGGAGTTTTATATGTGCACTGGTCCTTAACACCTCATGTCAGTCATATTTTACTCTTCATATTCTTCACCAATCACAGATCAGTGTTGAGGTAGGATGTGCCAGATGGTTTTCTTCCCTCTGATATTCATTTTCTTACCTTTATTTCCCAAGAGCTCCATGTATTACCCATGCATCCCATCTGTAGCAAGCTTCCTTTTCTTTAGATTCTGTACATGTATTTTACCTTATCTAGCCTCTTTACACATGTAGGTACTTTTGAAAAACATTTTTGTATTCAGTCTTTGTACTCCATAAAAGTGGTAAACATACGTGATAAGTGTGCATGAAAGCAACAGCTGGTAATCTGGGAGTATTGTGGGGGAGAACAAGAAGCTATGGCTGACATTCAGCTGATTTTTCTGTTACAGTAGCATCAGAATGTGTAGAGTTTGTTGGCTGAATAGAATTTGTGATGTTATGTATAGTTGCATTCATGTTTTCGTATAGCTATGTGTTAAAATGTGTTGTGACTCACTTGGAGTCAGGAGCATGATTTTTATTGAAGTATAAAGTGCTTGCAAGCCTCTCCTAGCTACCATCCGCAGGCAAGCTGTCTTGTCATTAGTCTATCCACAGCCTGCAGGCAAATGATTAGTGTTGTTTGCATGTTAGTTAAAATTGAATGTTGTCACCGAAGTAAGCCGTGAGGTCAGCAAGTATAGGTTGTGTGGTTTATTGTCTACAACTGAGGTACACGAAATTGTATAAATTGCATATAAATGTGTGTTTTTTGTCCATGAATCACTTAGGGACTTGTGACTATGACCTGACCTCATTTTAATGTCTGCACTGAAAAACGTTTAAGAGTTAAATTTTAATTAACATAAAATGTGGTGACTTCAATGAATTAACTGTACCTGCTTCACACACATACCTGTAAGAAATCAGTGGCAATATTTTCTGTTCATTCAGTCAAGGAAATAGCAGCGTTGTGTCAGGTTGTTTCGGAATAAGTTTTGTTTGTTACGTAGAACACTATTGCTTTATGCAAATGTTACCCAACCTCCTTCCTTCCTTACTTTGTGAAGAGAAATTAAAAAAGTCGAATGGAAATGTTACAAGATGTCAAACAACACTGCTTATACCTGTAGTTTGTCATTCATGGTCAGTGGAGTCTTGTAGTCAATATACTCTACATTTGTTGAGTGATAAGGTCATGGCTATCCAGGTACCATGTTTGTCGCCTCCTAAATGTAATCTATTGGGCGATGCTTGACAGTTAGAGTCAGTGTTGTTGTGCAGCAGGAAGCTTACTTGTCAAACCAGTCACTCACAGTGTACATGTATGAAGTTAAAATGCAGGCATTGTAATAACATGTCACACTTGTTGTTGCGTTGTGGATATGACAGCTTAATGTGATGGCGAGCGTTGATGGTATGTAGTGTATTTCTCTGACCAGGCTTTCCAGTAAAGGATTAGAACAGTCACACATATTTCATAAGGCAGACATTTTTGCCTGAAATGTAATTTTTTATTTTCTTTTTCCAGTATTTCTCAGGATCAGAACACGACATTTGGTTGTACAATAACCAACTTTATACAGTGTACCAAAGAGAGTAAGGAACAAAATCCACAGATTGTGATGAGAAATGTAAGTGATAATGTCTTATTTTAATGGTTATGAGAGGATGTACGGAAACACTTTTGTGCATGTACATGTGTGATATCAGACTGTGAAACCGAAGTATGACGAGGAGGACTTGATGAGGGGGTGTACATCTCCCCACGAGGACTTGATGAGGGGGTGTCCATCTCCCCACGAGGACTCGGTAAGGGGGTGTACATCTCCCCACGAGGACTTGATGAGGGGGTGTCCATCTCCCCACGAGGACTTGGTCAGGGAGTGTCCATCTCCCCACGAGGACTTGATGAGAGGGTGTACATCTCCCCACGAGGACTTGGTCAGGGGGTGTCCATCTCCCCACGAGGACTTGATGAGAGGGTGTACATCTCCCCACGAGGCCTTGGTCAGGGGGTGTCCATCTCCCCACGAGGACTTGGTCAGGGGGTGTACATCTCCCCACGAGGACTTGATGAGGGGGTGTCCATCTCCCCGCGAGGACTTGGTCAGGGGGTGTACATCTCCCCACGAGGACTTGATGAGAGGGTGTACATCTCCCCACGAGGACTTGGTCAGGGGGTGTCCATCTCCCCACGAGGACTTGGTCAGGGGGTGTACATCTCCCCACGAGGACTTGATGAGGGGGTGTCCATCTCCCCGCGAGGACTTGGTCAGGGGGTGTCCATCTCCCCACGAGGACTTGGTAAGGGGGTGTACGTCTCCCCAAAAGGAATTAGTAAGGGGGTGTACATCTCCCCACAAGGACTTGGTAAGGGGGTGTACACCACCCTGGAAGTACTAACGGGGTGTATTTCACCTCACAAACAGGGACCAGTCCTGCAGTGTGTCTTAACCTCTTTGGAATGGCATATATGCAGCATGGCTGTTCTGACCAGTGGGACTGAGGAGAAGTGATAAAATATTTATGAGACGTATATACTGCAGAAAACTTGTATTGATGGCTTTGTTCCACCAACGATATGAAACATATGTGATTGATTGTGTTAATCATTGTTGTTGTTCAGGTTCGTCAGTTCATGAACGGCATCAAGAATTACCTGGTCAAACACGGAGAAGGAGAGCTGGAAGCTCTCATTGAGCTGGAGAGAGAAAAGGTGAGGTTTATCTGGAGGACTAAGGAAAGGTTGCTCCACGAATGATAATGAACAGTTAAGATGTTGACAAGTGGAGAAATTGAACATCATGACATGAATGTAAACCAAAATCACTTGTCCTTGTGACATCAGTCAGTCTTCCATAGCATGTTCAGAGTACATGATGAAGTAGACAAAGTTTATGATGGTTTAAGTCATACAATAAAAACCACAGTCTTTCTTACTTTGATGCCGTTCACAGCTTGAAGCCAATGAGATCCTGAACATAGATGCCATCATAGAAGGGGCTCTTCATAAGTGTGTTATCCAGCCTCTCAAACATCACATCTACAAGCTGTTTGTGGAAGAATACAACAGGAACGGCAGCCTGAAACTCCTGTCAGATAATATCAAGTACGCTCGCACCAAAACTACCCAAGAGCTGGGGATTAAGGTAAGGAAGGAGTGGAAAAGACTCAAACTCCACATCCTGAATTATGATACACCAGAGGGCCTTGATTGATAGGTAGCTCTAGCATTTAATGTGGCCATCTTATTTATTTTTCTGAATATCTATTCGGACTCTGTCATCTTGTCCAGTGAAAATGGATGTTGTTCTTTTTACTGTCAGTTTGAATTTGAATTTCTCTTGTGAATGGTAAAACAAGGTTTCACGAATTGTGGACTGTAAATCAGAAGATATTTCTCAGTGTAGATTTTAAGGCTCGAAAGTCCCTAGCAGTAAAGGCAGGGAGAAAATTGCACCAACTTGGTGACTAAAACAGTGTAAGCCTTGCCATACCTGAAGCTGGCATTGTAAGGCCTAACAATACCTCAAGCTGATGTTGGAAGGTAGATTCATTGAAACATATTGATGACAGTGAAAGTGAAGCAGGGGAATTAACCAGGGGCGAGGGGAGATAAACATGGAAGGCAACATTTCTCTCTGTTTAGCTGTAATATAAGAAAAAGAATGAAGTACATTTAGACTGATGCCTTATTATATCTGAGCTCTTTGGCTGAGTTTAATTGCTATTGATGGATATGTGTTCCATAATATTTGTTAAATTTCCTGTAGAAAAAGTTATTGGCCTGTAAAGGCTCAGCATTTACAGCCTTTGCTGTCCCACATACCTGATGTTTTGTCTGTAATGTTTGCTCTTACAGGCAGGACTGGAAACCCCAACTGTTGCTTCTCTGGAAGTCATCAAACATTACCTCCAAAAAATGCAGAAAGCATATTCACCCCTGAAAAAACTTGAGAACCTTCTGGGAGCCACATCAACCATATACCATAGTGTGAGTTATTAGCCCGTGAAATAAGTACAAAAGTTTGTTCCAGTTGAAATAACACTGTATAAACATAGATATAGATGTCATATGTGCTGCATGTATGTGTCGCTGACCACCTCGGTGGTCTAGTGATTAGAGCGTCTGCCTTGAGGCCGTGAGATAGAGGCTCATGCCTGGGTCAAGTCATACCAAAAACTTTAAAAGTGGTACTTGTTGCTGCCTCGCTTGGCGCTTAGCATTGAGAGGTTAGAGCAAGGAAACACGACTGGTCAGCCCGGTGTCAGTATAATGTGACTGGGTGGGGTGTCATGTCTGTTGTCTTCTGCATGATGTTCCAGTGGCGGCAGCAGTGGACTCGCCCTGCCATGAGAAGACACACTATAAGTACACACCAGAAGGACTCCTCGTCATCATGTGACTGAAACACTGTTAAGTATGACGTGAAACCCCTCTCTCCCACTGTATGTGTCCCTAAGCCAAACAGCAAACATTGACTTTTTGTCTGTAGAAAAAGTTCACCCAAATTATTGATGTATTAACAGATAATTTATGTCCCTGTTACAGGTCCAGTCCAGTTCAGAGAAAGGAAGAACAAACACTAATCTAGGAGCTGATGGTGAGAAACCTATCTATGGACTAGACAGAGTAGATTTTAAAGTTGCTTGGATGATTTTAGAAGAAATAATTCAAAACTGATAACGTAGAAGCCCCTCAAGTTTATGGAGTAGTCACCTGTTAACCATAATTAATAGTGTTAAGGGTGTCTTTGGTCAGACCACTAACCTTTCACCAATGAGGTGGTGGGTTCAAACCCTCATCTGGTTTGGCTGCAGACTTTTATTACAAAAGCCAAGTGGTATTTGAAATGGTTTGGGAGTTTCCTCCATATGTAGACCTGATCATCATGAAAATGAAATGTTCTTGATTCTGTCATAATCCTTAATCAGACTTGTAAAATGACAGTATTGTTTCCTTATGTATGTTCCAGATTTCTTGCCCATGTTTATCTTTGTGCTTGTCCACTGTGGGCTGGTGTCTGCGGAGATCGAAGCTGAGTACATGTGGGGTCTGCTTCACCCGTCTATCCTGACAGGAGAGGGTGGGTATTACCTGACCACCCTCAGCAGTGCCGTCCTAGTCCTCAGGAACATCCATGGGTGCGGGGGGCAGGGTGCACTGGTCTCCAGGGAGAGACGGGAGGTAAGTGAGTTTTATAAAGTCAGCCTTCAAGAAAATGTTACCTGGTGTCTGCATTAAGTTATCCAGAATCAGCCCATCAGAAATCACTTCAATTTTAATAGCCTGAACAAGATATAAAGAAATGTGCACTTTTCTTGTCTGTGCATTCTAGTATGGAATAATTTTAAAAACAGCCAGATGATAGATTTTACTTTGAAACTGAGTCTTGAGTATTTCCTCTGCGTATGATTTTACTTTGAAACTGAGTCTTGAATATTTCCTCTGCGTATGATTTTACTTTGAAACTGAGTCCTGAATATTTCCTCTGCGTATGATTTTACTTTGAAACTGAGTCTTGAATATTTCCCCTGCGTATGTTGTACAGAGAGTGCCGAGTATCTGCGACACCCAGGGCTTCCTCAAGGTGGTCATCCCTGACGAGTTACATGGCAGCATCACCTGGAGGACATTACCTGTGCGGGCTAACATGACCACCAAGGATGTCTGTGAGTACTCAGTAGACTGCTAACAAGCACACTCCAGCATTTTCACCTATCATGATATAGTACACCATACAGTGCTGTGTAAAAGGTGATTTTCATGAAATTGATACAAGACGAAATTTACGATTTTTAGCTCCAGCAAAGCACAGGCATAACATATGTCAATCCCCAATCATAGTTGTAAGCATCCAGTAACAGTTACCGCAATGCTGAAGGTAAATGTTAAGGGTAGGCACTTTTGTTTTTGGATTTGTTTTATATAAAGCATGATAAAACAAGGAGAATATTCCTATGCTGAGTCCATTTGTGGCATAAGAACTATGTTAATTACAAAATTCAGTACTTAGCCTCTTGTGTATTGGAACAAGTGCTTAATGTTGAGGGTGGTGTCTCAAAAAGGACTGCATGTATTGAGCTCAGGTAGGCATATATGTCAAAAGCAGTAACATCAGAGGGTGTTCCATGGTAATTGCTCTGCATGCATATTAATTAAACATTTTTTAAATTACTGGGAGTATCTGGCTTTTACATTGCTCTACCTGTCGAATTATTGTCGAATCAACTACACCTGAAGCAGTGTAGTCATTTTGCATTTCAAATTTATAGCACTCGAACAGAACTGTTTATCCAGTGGTATTCATGGTGCCTCTCCTAGTGTACTCTCAGCTGTGGCCATGTTATTGATGATGTTTGTCAATTTCTCATTCTCTCTTCCTCCCTCCTTCCCTCAGGCATAATGCTGGCTCACAAACTCAAGGTAACAAACCCCCAGGATTATGGGCTCTATCTGTTAACAGATGGCATTGGTGAGTTCAACAGTCTCTACATTGGCCACTACACATACATGTACTCTTTGCCAGTTTGGTGTCAGGTTACAAGAAGGCCTTGCATTGTCTGTGTGTGTTATGTCTATGAGGTGCAGCTGTTACCGTAGAATCCTCCCAAGTAGTTGCAAATCTGGAAAACAAAAAAAAAAGGAAAAATATTTTGACTATTTTAGTATTTGATTTTCCTGTTATCAGGTGTAACATAAGCTGGGTAGCACTTAAATACACAGTTCTACTGGCAACCTACGGATGGCTGTGTGTTTCCCCCAGGCTCTGCTCGGTTTCCTCCCACCATTATAATTATTTTCATTGGTAAAATCTGTATCCGCCTTGAATTGTTCCTGTCATTTGCATATTCACGTGTGTGCCCCTCTGTCTACTGTTTCAGAGAAACACCTGGTGGATTCTGACCGTCCTCAGGCTTTACGGAGTGACCACACATCTGAGGGGAAAGACTGTGTGTTTGCGTACAAGAGACAGGCTGCTAACATAGCTTGGCCCAAGGCATTCAAACACTGACACCTACAGACTGGCTGCTAACATAGCCTAGCCCAAGGCATTCAAACACTGACACACACAGAGATAGGCTGCAAGCATTGCGTGCCCCAAGGCATTCAAACACTGACACCCACAGACTGGCTGCTAACATAGCCTGGCACAAGGCATTCAAACACTGACTCACACAGAGGCAGGCTGCTAACACAGCCTGGCCCAAGGCATTCAAACACTGACTCACACAGAGGCAGGCTGCTAACATAGCCTGGCCCAAGGCATTCAAACCCTGACACACACAGACTGGCTGCTAACATAGCCTGGCCCAAGGCATTCAAACACTGACTCACACAGAGGCAGGCTGCTAACATAGCCTGGCCCAAGGCATTCAAACACTAACACACACAGAGGCAGGCTGCTAACACAGCCTGGCCCAAGACATTCAAACACTAACACACACAGAAACAGGCTGCTAACATAGCCTGCCCCAAGGCATTCAAACACTGACACCCACAGACAGGCTGCTAACACAGCCTGGTCCAAGGCATTCAAACACTGACACCCACAGAAACAGGCTGCTAACACAGCCTGGCCCAAGGCATTCAAACACTGACTCACACAGAGGCAGGCTGCTAACATAGCCTGGCCCAAGGCATCCAAACAATGACACCCACAGACTGGCTGCTAACATAGCCCGACGCAAGGCATTCAAACACTGACACACACAGACTGGCTGCTAACATAGCCTGACCCAAGGCATTCAAACACTAACACACACAGAAACAGGCTGCTAACACAGCCTGGCCCAAGACATTCAAACACTAACACACACAGAAACAGGCTGCTAACACGGCCTGGCCCAAGGCATTCAAACCCTGACTCACACAGAGGCAGGCTGCTAACATAGCCTGGCCCAAGGCATTCAAACACTGGCACACACTGGTTGGCTTGCATATTCTCCTCACTATCTTCACAAGTCCTTATACAAATCGAATCTTCAGTACAACATGGAAGAGGATGTATCCCAGTTTCAGTGCTGTTGTAGAAGGTTGTGCATTATTTTGGACAATACTGCATCATTTTGGTAATGGAAATTAATCCATCTGGAAATTTGTACATCTCATCTTTAAATCTGGAAATCTGTGCATCATTCTGGAAATCTGAGAATCATTCTGGAAATTCGTATGCACCATCTTTGTTGACATCATTGTGAAAATGAAAGTAGTATTCTGGGAATTTGATGAAGACTGTTCCAGGGATGGACAGTGTGCCAGCTGGTGTAGAGTGCTAAGTAGTCCTGTTTAGTATTCATCAATCCATATGTGCTATTGGTTGGATTCAACAAAACATTGTGAGAGTCTGCTTCCACTGTTCCTAGGATTTGATTGCTCCCCCTTGAGAACATACCTTCAGTTGTTCTGGGAATTCACCTGCACCATTCTGACAAATTTAATGGTCAAGTGGCAAAAACTTGCACCACTGTGAGGATTTGAATGGTCAAGTGGTTTCTATACAGCTGTACCTGCACCGCTGTGAGGATTCCTTCCTCAGGCAGTTTTGATTGTACTGTAACACTATGAAGTGAACTGTTACAAAATACATGCTTGTTATATTCAGTAAGAGTCATGGGTAGATGCATTTCTCTATTCAGGGGAGATAAGCCCAAAGTGTGTGTGGCAACACAAATGTTCTTCCAGTCATCTCCACTTTAATAGACCAAACATTTATCTTTCTGTATACCTCATTTTCACTTCATGTACATTTCTCTTTTTCATTTTTCTCTCAAAGTTTTCACCTGAAGCTTGTAAAATGACCTTTTATGAGAGAAAAATGGAGCTGGAGACTTGTAGAAGGAGAAATACAAAGCATTAGTGAAGTGAAGTAGTCATTGTGGTGCTTTTCTCAAAAATGCTCATATAATTTCAGAAAAATGTATGCCATTTTTTGTATTCTACCATTAGGTTTTCATGTGACTGGGCATGGAATATTGTCCTTCTAAATGCCCAAGTAAAGAATGGAAAATAGGCCAGTACATATTATACATGTACGTAGACACAATGCTTCAGCCCAAGCCATAACCAGCAATACATACTTTTATATATATACAATGTATATGAGACAGTTGTGTCAGCAGGCCAGGGGTCAGTTTGGAAAAAAATATTTCAAGTTCGCGATTGCACCCAGATTTTTCAAAACTGTTGACATTAGGCTATGTATACAATGCACCCATACTTGTGAATCCTTGTGGCAGAAAAAAGAAAAAACATTTTCACTATCCCTCTCCCTGTTTATTCTGTGTCAGGAGTTGTTTTTGAAGTTCAAACCTTGCAACGTGTTATACAGACATCAAGAATTCACAGGCAATTATTTGGATGCCTTCATTATGAACTGAGGATTTTGAGTCAGCATTACATGCCGTAGTGGTAAAAAAAAAAAGGGGAAAACTGTATTGACTGCTGCTGTATACAACCACAATTCCTGCATTACCTGCAGCTGTATGACACTTCTTGCATTATTTGCAGCTGTATGACACTTCCTGCATTATCTGCAGCGTTTATGACTACACTTCTTGCATTATATGCAGCTGTATATGACTACACTTCCTGCATTATCTGCAGCTGTATACAACCACACTTCTTGCATTATCTGCAGCTGTATACGATCACACTTCCTGCATTATCTGTAGCTGGGTCAATCTCTAATCTTTTGTCTTAGTCAAAGTCAACTACAAGAAAGTAACAATACCAAGTCAACTTACAGTTTCTTGTTGCAACAATCACTGTGAATCAGAAACTTAAAGCCTGTGATCAACTCTTTAATGCATGTTACTGTAATTTTAGATATCAGATGATTTCTTTTCTTGTGATAATTATCTAGTATAAGTAATGAATTGTTATTTTGTTGCTATGTGTACTTAAAGAAAGCTTGTGGGTACCTGAATGTACTTTTATACCCCCAAATTATGGGTAAGAGTGGTCAATCTTTCAGAAATGACTTCAGGACTATATTAAGGGGAAATTTATCAAAATAAACTTTCCAGTGTTTCTCGATTGAGTGCAGTGTACTAGGCTGCATAAGTTCAGTCGTACAAAAGTGTGTCCTAACGAACTTAATTGTACACAGGTAGTTTACAGGTATGTACATGGATATCTATACTTCTTTGCGGGCATATTAGAACACAGATCAATAATATTCTCTAAGGCATTTTACTTAATCTTTATATTGAGTTTTATCCCTGGCCATGGATTTGCCATCAGATGTAAGACGCTGGACTGTAACTGCCATATACATTGCTCATGTACACAAATGACCAGGGTATTAACACATCATGAACAAATAGTGCTAAATTGTCATGGAAACTTATTGTTCCTTGAGGAAATCCAGTATTCTAGCCAGGGGCTAGATTTTACGTGATATTATGCCATTGTTTTGATTGTTTCACTTACATGTATGTCATAATGCATTCATAAAGTCAGCAGTTTTTGCTCAAGACGCCTCGTTTCCTTGCATGCCTTGAATAAGCACACGCGTGCTTGGTAACATCACAGGCCGCTCCTGTGCGAGCGGGAAGAAGTTTGCATCTGTGTAGATATGATCTGCATGTTAATCTTATGTGAGTCATGTTCACAGTGCACGCCTTACACGTGATCTCTGTTTTATATGATAGTTTTATATGTCCTGTTGCCATAGTAACCAAACCGTGTAGCAGTAATTTATGTCAGGTTAACATTTAGTGCAGTTTTGCACTGACTGTCTACAGACAGGCACAACTTTGTATCACAAAGCACTGGGATTGTGTTCGTTACCAGAATGTCCACTCTTTGATACGTTTTAATCTTGTTGACTTGTGAATATAATGAGTCAGCTGTTTGAGAGCAGAAATATTGGGTCATCTTGTCATCGGTGCTAGTAGATTACACCATTAGGTTAATAAAATATACTGTTGTCCAATCCTGATATCTAGTATAGTGTTTTGTATAGTAAGTTTGTTCCTGGGGACTAAGTGACAATAAGTGGTTGGCAATGCTTGCGTCACCATTTGTTGAAGACCACTTGGAAAGTTTGTTGGTAACTTGCCAGTGAGTGGCAGTTTACCCATACTACTCTGGTCTCCTCCACTGATTAAACTGACTGATATCATAAAAGTGAACAATTTTATAAATAGGGCATCTAAGAGTGATCAGATGTGTTGATAAATAAATAAGGCTCCAACACATCCTTGCTCCAATCTCACTAAAGTGACATCTAGTGGCCAGAGTTGTCTTGTGAACATAGATCTGAAGGAACACCTGATCGTAGACTGTTGAGTAAGAAGCCAGACAAGAGTTTCCATTACAACTCTTCGTTTAGGGACGAACAGGTCCACATGTCTTTAATCAGCCAAGAGGAAACTCTGCACCACCTAGAAGAAACCATGCACTGCTTAGAGTAAATCATGAAGTCTAGAGGAAACCATGCACTGCCAAGAGGAAACACTCCACTGCCTAGCAGACACCATGAATTGTTGCAGAGGAAAACTCAACACAGTGCTCACTTTAACATCCTAATCATTTTCTTCAAGTCATGTTATCAGCAGAGAGAAACTTTAAGACAGATGGTCATCAATTTCAATCTATTCCTCTGACCAGTAGAGGTAAAAAACCAAACTGTCCCCAGTTTCATGATGCACACTTAACTAAGTCTTCCCTTAATAGCCATGACAACATTTTGTACATATAGAAAGTGCGCTTAGCTAAGGGCAACTCAGGTTTAAGTACACTTCATGAAACCAGGGCCTGGTAATGATACATAACAAGCATTAGAACTTCATCTAACAACAGTAAGCCAAACCTTCAATAAAATATACTTTTATTATTTTCACATTTTGACAAAATTTACAATAAACTGATGACATGTCATGACAAAAAATGGTTTACCAGTGAGTTTTATGTACAGTGCCAGCTATGTATACCCATATGTATAAATATCTTTATATAAAGTTATATATAACTAGAACAATATCCACTCTTGCCTTCAAAGGACTATTTCCGGCCATGTCCTTCATGGGGTACCCCCACATGGAAATAGACTGAAAATCACTTAGAATTACAAAAAAAAGGCAAATTTCACTGCAGAAAGTATCTCTGCAGATAGTAACTCTTACTATGTTCAGTTGCTTCAGCACAGAAGGGAAAATATAAACAAAAACAGTTGTTAGCTGGGCGAAAGAAACAGAATTGATACCTTCTGATGTTACAATACATATACCAGCAGAGCGGTGCATGTGAGCAACTAAACACATGTTTCTGCAGAACCTGGCCACGATATATCCATCTTTTGAGCTACAGGACAGACCAATCAAACATGGCCTATACTATTTGTATTTCTTTTTAAATATGTTAAAAACACTTTTCCAAAATGTGTTAACTTACATGTAACAGTCCCGAGAGCTGACTGCCATTACATTTCATCTGGGCTTCAGTAACATTCACCAAAAAATATGTATTCCATTTTGTAAATTGTAGCTCAATTTTGGCTAGTAATATTTTTAATTACAAAACTCAGGGTCTTGGGACTTTATTTACGCAGAATTGATTATATGACCAAGGTGAGGATGAAACCTTGACTTCTTGAAGTGAATCACCAAACTACTTAAAAGTTTTTCATAAGAGCTCCATGAGAGTTGACAACAGAAATTTAAATTTAAACAGGGCAAGAGGGATTTCTCATACAAATATGCCATACGGACTATATTGTACAGTCAAAGCACCAAAATCAATACCAAAGTGTAACACAAAGTTTTAGATGAAAACAAGGGTGTGGTATTTGAGGCTTGCATCCCAAACAAACACTCAAAACTTGAAAGTAAAATGTTGTCATAAAATGGTCCTCTACCCAAATGGTGCAAGGTTTAAAAGGGGACAAAAATCAAATTTCTGACACTTATTGACAAACTATCCACAATCTAAACCTAAAAGATGATAAATGACCTTACAGTCATCATCAATAAAACACAACTAAACTCACTAGTGTACATCTTTTTTTCTGATTTTTCATCCAATACAAGTAAGAACAGAGCATGACATTACCCAGGGACACAGATAAATTACAACACGGTATTAATGGCTTCACAACTTTGTCTTGCATGCTGAACTGAACACCTGCATTATGCACAAATAAAACATTTTCCAACAGAGCTCAATCTATGTTTTGTGAAACTTGTAACACAACTGTATTTAGCATTTACCCAAACAATTCCTACCGTATAATGACTTACACTTTTTACACAGAATGTCTCACAAAAGGCAATATTAATGAATTTATGACTTAGTCATGGGTGGATCTGGGGTGGGAACACAGCACAAGCACTTCCCTGGATATCCACTGGCAGCAGTCTACTTGTTAAACCTCAGAATAACAGGCACCATACACATTACTTTTTAATACATGAATGCAACCAGATGAAGTAAAAGTTAGGTGTCAAATGCATAAAATCAACTATACATGGAGAGAACCTTTGCAGGAAAACTGAGACAAATAAAGTACTGTGTAATTCCATTTAACATTCCCTGAAGTTTTTACAAGAAAAATCATCTGAACAGGACACACCTGTGAGTAATGTGCTTTCTACTGAAGTGAAGAACGGAACGAAACGCCTGTTTTCACCTGTTTATTCCGATGGTACATTACATTTACAGACAGCCCCCACTCCGCCTAGCCCAAGCAGACACAGGGCCATCCATGTGAGACCAGCGATTCCTATTCCAATGTATAAAGACAGTTTGCAGGTAGCACACACCCGTCAAATCACTAAGGTGTCAGTTTTCAGCAGCCACACAATTTTGTTGACTCGCCCATTTTGTCAAAACGGACAAAATATTCAGGAGCTAATTATTCAACAACCATAATATCAGGGAGCCATGACAACAATGAAGTACTCAGGCAGCATTCTGATGGGTTACTGAGCACAGATTACTCGGGGACGGATGGGTCCAGATCCAGAGGGCCAGAGACTGTTGTAAGGATACTGCTGGGAAGGTATACATTGGACAGGTGTGAATGAGGGAGCTGGTCCAGGCACCTACAGTACTCCCCTGACACAACTTTGATGATGACAATGATGATAACATGGAGAACAGGCCCTTCACACTTACTGATTTTTGCCATCAGAACAGAAAATGGAACAGATTTTCCTGTGTAGCAGTAGAAGGCTGACCGACTGATAAAAAGGTGTGAATTAAGAGATCAACCAATTATGAAGAAACTACCCAGTAACTAACTTGAGATGGACTCAATGATAATTGCCTAGCACTGGTGATCATAGACTTGCTGACAAATACCTAGCACTGGTGATCATAGACTTGCTGACAAATACCTAGCACTGGTGATCATAGACTTGCTGATAATTACCTAGCACTGATGTTCATAGACTTGCTGACAAATACCTAGCACTGGTGATCATAGACTTGCTGACAAATACCTAGCACTGGTGATCATAGGCTTGCTGATAATTGCCTAGCACTGGTGATCACAGACTTGCTGATAATTGCCTAGCACTGGTGATCATAGACTTGCTGATAATTGCCTAGCACAGGTGTTCATGGACTTGCTGACAAATACCTAGCACTGGTGATCATAGGCTTGCTGATAATTGCCTAGCACTAATAGCATAATGTGACAGAACAAGCTTGAAGTAAATTTCTCCACAGCTTGAAAAAATGTGATGTCAATGACAATGAGCCTATATGATACTGCTGTATTCCTTGTTATTACTCTCCCCATGACTGCCAGGGCAGAAGTCTCTCCCATTTCACACACACAGCTTCCCTACATTCAATACAAGCAACTCCGTGAAGACCTGCATGTCAACAGTATTCCTATGAACTAACTGATCACAGGGAATCTACAACTCTGGCTTCAAATATTGAAATTACAACTGCTGAACATTCTAACAAAGATAACAAAAATAATCAGGAAACTGTACAATATTCACACGTCTGTATCCTTGTATACTAATGCCACAAGACAGCTCACAAAACAGACACATCTAACTTGTTTAAAGAAATCTAGGTGCCTCCATATTTATTCCCACATTTGATACATCACCATTGCAATAGTTTGCTCTAATAAAATCCGAGCCTATGTACTGGCCACGTAACTAGCTTGATAACTCTGGGATTGTTCTCAAAGTAGGTGAGAAACTTGGGAGAGTTTAAGTCTTACCCAAGAATCACATTATCTGGTCACAGGGACATACTCCTCACAGTACAAACGCTGCTCTTTGCACTTGTTTGAAATCACTGAGACATCCATACGTCTATTGCCACTTCATTCACCTTTAACCAAGTGAAATAAATTAATAGGGAATATTCGCCAATATTACTTAACAACGTTTAAATCCACTGCTTCCAATGCCTTTATGTAGAGGCAGTTATGAAGCAGAAGAATCGCAGTCAGCGCCATTTTGAGTGATTTAATACAATCATGTGGCTTTCGGTACCATAAACTCGTACAAGAAGACTTAAATACTACAGTTTTACGCATCACTATGTACTCGGTAAATTCATTGCATGGTAAAAACTGATCCCATTTAATCACTCGTGTGCGCCAGCCTTTATAAATGGTATTTCAACTGCATTCCACAGCTCTATACATTTAGTGAGCCTGCACCATGGTTCAACGTTCTACGTACAGGGGAGAGAGGACTGCCACATTTTGCACAAGATGGGTACAATGGGGAGAGGGGTCACAACTTACTGAATTTACGTGTATGTACTTTATGGATGGCTCCCTGTCATGATGCCAAGGTCACTGCCGTCATGATGATTACAGGTCCACAAAAGGGCATTAGTAGTGGGGCTAAGCCTGGAGAGGCCTGTGTTTGTTATCCAGGTTTAAGAGGTGGCAGAGATGAAAAGCAAATGTAGACTATGGTGCATGCACTGTGAGCAGTATGCTGCTGCGAGCAATACAGTGAATTTTGGGTGAGACTCATAGCTATTTTCACAGAAGGTCACCGGGGTAACAGGTTGTTACTGCTGAAAAGCCCTTCATGAGATTAAATTTTAACTCCGCTTGGGTTGTGAGTGGCACACTTTGCTGTAGTGGATCTGATCTTATGCATCTAGACAGCTACCTCACACAAGTCAGCGCCATCAAAAGAGATGCATGTTATATGATAAGGTGACCTTAGCTACATGTACATATAAACACCACAAAATAGATACGTTGACGAAGCTGAAGACGACCAAGCTTTGGTGCGATATGAGTACGTCTGCGTTACACCGACAGGCATTCACAAGACAGATGGGTGGAACACGCTAACGCCCAGAGAGTGTTACATACACCAGCTCAGCTCATGCCTATTGTATGCGTGCCACATAGGTGACTGACAGGCTTCTCAGAGTAGCTGTTTACATGGAGGATACAGACTGCAAGCAGGCCAGACTCAGACTTGAATCCATGACCTCCCTTTATCAGGCTTACAAGGCTAAGACCTCTACATGTACACTGTAGGCTACAGTCATCCCCTCAATATTAATCCAGTCCTATTTCTTGTGCCTACTCCCTATAAGCTGTACAACAGAGACACACGCATATATGTGTGTATTACGTACAAAGATTACTTGAAATTTAAGTCTCTACATCTTATTTACAACCTAGCCATATTTACAATACTAGGACTAATATCTGGTAAGTTTGCAGATGGGCTACAAAATACACAAACCCCTTCACTACCATACTGTATTGCTTCTTCTAAAGAACATGGTTTCGGGTTTCGTTTGAAAAACTGAAATAACAAAAACTGTATGGCTGTCTCTTAAGAACCAACCCAACTACATACTCTTTGTAGGGTGAATGACAACACTGTCACATTGCATGTAACCCACTGAAATCATTTCCCAACAGAGGTTTGCCTCTTAACAGGCAATGTGCAAAATATAGCACCTTAGCTACAAGTACATGCCCCATGTCAAGCAGTAAGTTCAAAGGGAGGTAACGCCTGCTCACAACAAGGCAAGCTGAATCATCTTTTTAATGTATGACAGGGTAAATGGTACAGACATGTACATATATAACTGTTCCACTATTAGCCAGGCCTCCAAGGTGGGGTTCAACAGAAAGCGTGACGATTTTCACAGTTCTCCGACATCCCATGTCAGTTTGTGGGTTTAACATTAATTAAACTATCACAAAGAGTAAACAACCAAAATTGGTCTTCTATAAACACTTAGTTATTCTGCAATCATTCAAACTTATCAATACATCCATTCACACTTATCCCACAGTGGCACTGTGGTGCAAAATGAAAATAAATGTTGACACAAATTTTAGGAAAACCAAATCTTCAAATTATATTGCAGATTTGATAGAAAATGGCCTTAAAAGATGAGAATGATTTATTGAATGGTAGTTGGAAGGAATTACCCTTGAACTCTTGCACTGAAGACTATACACCACACATCGTGAATGCCAGCACTGTTATTTCAGAGTAATGTTAACATTTTTTTTTTTTGGGGGGGGGGGGGTTTCAGATTTACATATAATTTAACAAAACCATGGCAGTCTGCCACTCACTGTCATAATGAGATGCTATGGTAGATTTGAGATACCAGCCTTGCCGTCATGTTTAAATATATGTGAGGTATATACAGACAGTACACAGATACTGACCTCAGTCACAGATGACCTCTGTTTTGTAACCACTGTGTACCTGCTCACACAGGTTTCATACCTTGGTACTCACAGTTTACCTGCAGGGGACAGAGACTGATATGAGCACATAATCAGAGAGCCTTGGTACGAGCTGTACAGGGAACGTGCGGCCAGATAGAGCCAACTGTCCCTCAGAGACGTTATGGGGCCCTGATGGGAGACGAACCCTGATAAGTTGTATCATTTGTGCTGCAGGATCATTCGGATGGGCTGTTTGGGGCGCTGAGTTTGGATGACAGGCATTGTGGGCTGGGGACTGACCAAATCAGGGGCTTCTACGCTCTGAAGACGTGATATATGCTGAAAACAACAACCAGTTAAAATACATTTATTTTATACATGTGCAAAACAGTTCTCTTCTTTAAAATTTGTTACATTTAGCGCTAATTAGAATTACGTACTTGACTGACAGGTGTTATGATCAACAGATTTTTATTCATAAAAAAAGGCAATCAATGGGGAGAAAATAAAGACACCTACGCTTTTTTCTGCTGGCTTGGCAAAGTTTGTCGTTGACTGGGATTCATCTACTTGCATTGGTGACATTGTGCCCTGAAGAATAAATTATAACACTTCTACTTAGTACACATAGGTGGGCATATATTACTAGCTAGCTAAAAGCACATGGTCCTCTCAAACAATACTGCAGAAACCAGGGTAGGCTGCAGATGAGTTGAATGAATATGTACACATACTACGCCCAGGCAAAAGGAACAAAAGTTTCTAGAGACTGCTCCTCTTTGTGAACCCTTGGCGTCTTTACTTGTGTATCTGAGCTAAGCAGTGAAGCTTTCTAATAATCTGATCCAAAACTACAAAAACACAACCCTCTCAAACCTACAAAAGTGAATAATGTCACACGTTCAGCATAAAACCTTTAGTAGCACACTGGATAAATTCAAACTGAACTAATGCACAAATCTTGAAGTATGCAAAAAAAACAAACATCATTAACACACTTTCCCCATAGGCCCTTACTCACTCCTATACCAGTTAATCTTCACACTCTGTGGGTGATATTCCCACATGATACTTACATCTTCCTTCTCTTTTGTTTTCTTGAGAGGTACATCAGAATCAAGAGACGTGCGACTACGCTTGACTTCAGTGGAACTCGAGCTGCTAATCACTGGAATGATCTGTAAACAAGCCATTACAAAGAACATGTACCACTGGGTTACAGAATTAAAAACCCATTCATATCCACCACAGATATTTCATCCACTTACAACCAACAGATGTTACAAAAAAATATTCCACTGAGGAAAGCAATTAATTATTGCATTAACATATTCTATATACTTTTCACTTTTACCAAATGTTTACAAAAAGAAAAAAATGCAAGGGGAGGTAATCAAACTGTGAATGAAGTTACTACGCCTCACCAGAAGAGAAAAGCGGTCAGTACTGATTGAAATGAAAATATTTCACATAAGAAATACAAGAATAGATAACACCACACCTCAGGATTGACCATGGATCTTGATAGTGAGGGTACACCATATATGTTATTTTAATAATAACCTGACCATTACATTAGCAATAAAATTTTAGAATGAAAATCAACTGACAGTTTTGTCTGAATTCTTCAGTGAAGTAGAGGAAGCTGTCTCATCCACCTGCATGGGTGATGCGGTCCCCTACAATGACAACACATAAACATTAGATAAAGCTTGTATGACAAACCTAAAGCTGTAGGGGAATAGGCAACATCTAAAAGGCATTGTGGCACTGCAACTGACAACTCTGAATTGAGGAAAACTGCACAGATGCCATCTTCTATTCTAGATGTCATTCATCCAGCATGGGTTTTATCTCCAGAGATGACAGGTATAGGGGCATACAAAAGCCAGGAGAAAACTTTCACACATTTACACCAAGTCCTTGACAACAAGCCCGACTGAGAGCAGGTTTTGAGGCAAAAGGACGAGAATTTCTCAACGTACAACCTCAGGAACCATCAGCTGGCCAGCAGACTTAAGCCAAAAGTCTTCCTCCACTGTACCAGAGAGAGACCTGAGCCTCTTAATTAACAGAAAATCACAGAAGGCAGTGTTTCATTTCTGACATATGATCAGATATGATACTGCCTTAAAGATACTAACTAAGCATGAAGGGGGTGGGGTTGGGGGTGAGGATGTGTACACAGGTTTCTGCAGAAGGAGCACAGGTAACAGTTGATCGGAGGGAACTTTAAACAAAAGTTTTGAAATGAATGAATGAATCATTATTGTCTAATGTCTCGTCTGCATTAGGCCATGATCGTTTTGGAATGGAACAAAAAAATGGCGAAAAAAAGGGAAAAACAGACAGTGTGGGAATGAAGGATAAATTGCATTGTTGGCATGAAGGAAAACACAGATGGTGTAAAACTGAAGGATACCACAGATGGCATGGGAATACGCCAAACAGCTGTTTCAAGTGGAGCATCATTACACATGAGCAGAACCCATCATTTGTGAGATAAACAGAAGCACATGGTCATCTGTGCCTACGCTTTAATATTACAGGCCACAGCCCAGGATTCCAACGGGTTCTAATTTTTTGTGTGTATTTTAAGTTTTCTATTTCAAACTTCCCTAGTCCAAGTAAAGTCTCAAATGTCACAAAGACTTACACAAAATGCCCGCATGGTCTGGATTGTGTGACTGCAGAGTATGACATGTACAATGCCAAACAGTCATGTGGGTTGTATCACAGCAAAGAAATTCTGTTAATTCGCACTCAAAACAGCTATCTGGCTTATGAGGGTTAAAGCTGTTGCTATGAGAGTGAAGGGTAACAGACTTTGAGAGAATGAGGAATGAAGTTGGCAATGAATGATTGACCATCTACTAACGTGGAAGTGAATGATTAAATATGTGCTGATGTGGGAATGAATGATTAAGGGAATGTCTTCATTTTCTGAGGGTAATACAACTCAGTCAATATATTACTGATCTTTCCTGAGGCCCACTGCAAACACACATTTATAAACACTGACACAATATATGAGATGAACTAAAATGAAAAACTGAATGAAATACAAGATATAATACTTACATCAATATATATGGTAAAATCAGCTATAGCTATTTCTAAGCAAGCATCGGGAACAATGTACATATAGGGTAATCCTCATTAACTTTTGTGGCTTGGGTCGAACTAGAACTACACCGAAAATTATTCATTGTGTACACACAGAAAATCGAAAGATACCAAGGCTGATATTTTTTGGAAGCGCAAAAATCGGTCATTGAAGGGAAAATACAGAGGGGTTCAATTTGAATTGCTTACACCAAAAGTTTACGATAATTCTCTGGTGTAGTGTCTTTAAGCATCTGTTTCGGTAAACGAAGGATGAAGCATCTGCTAATGTGGGATTGTAGGATTAAGCATGTATATGGGAAGGAAACATTCAGCACCTGCTATATTGGAAAGAAAGATTACGCATCTGCTGATGTAAGAATGTAGGACTAAACATGTCTGTGGGAATGTAGGATTAAGCATCTGCTATGTGGGAATGAAAGATTGAGCATCTGCTGATGCGGGAATGTAGGATTAAGCATCTATATGGGAAGGAAGCATTAAGCATCTGCTGTGTTGGAATGAAAGACTGAGCATCTGCTGATGTGGGAATGTAGGATTAAACATGTCTGTGGGAATGTAGGATTGAGCATCTGCTGATGTAAGAATGTAGGATTAAACATGTCTGTGGGAATGTAGGATTATACATCTGCTATGTGGGAATGAACAATTAAGCATCTGCTGATGTGTGTATCTACCTCCTCTGAGTCTTGTGATACCTTGGCAAGTTTACTGGGTTTCAGAGAGTAAAGACTGGGGCAGCCAGGCCGTTTAGATTCCATCCCAGCCTCATTAGAACTCTCAGATGTGTCCTGAAAGACCACGAAATTTACTACATTACATCCACACACACAATCATAGTATAAAACATAAAAACCTTTGAGTATCTCCATCCTGTGATGACTTTGGTCAATTTCCTAATTTTATCAATCTCACCTCTCTTATTCAGTTTATGTGAGAGCACTGGATTAGATTACCAATTAACATCCGTCTCACACACATACAATGAAACCATTTATCATGCCATTTTTTGCAGCAGAAAAACATTTCTTGCTTGCCCGACTTAAAACCCAACCGACATGTAAAGCAAGACTATAATCATCAGAACTGCCTGGGTTGCGTCACATGTCACAGTATAATAGCTTGTACAGTACTTACACAAACAGGGCAGTCCTATATGTCTAAGAGTCTGCACTACCAACACCATTCTGCCATCTCCACTCACCTGTCCACTGTCTGGGGCCTCCCCGTTTACGACCGTTGACAACTGCGTTGATTTGGTCAAGGTGATTCCTGGCAGGGAGTCGGCCACTCCATCTGAGGGAAGGTCTGAGCCGCTGGCCGCATCCCCCGAGTCCTGCGTTGTCTCCTCCATGTTCTCTATGACCACCTTACTCGAGTTACTACACACCAGGTTAGAGTCGGACTTGCTGTGGTGAAGGAATGTGCTGTTCTCTGTGCTCGCCCGCACAATCTCTGCCTTCAGGTTAGATGAGCTTGTGCTTTTGGTGCTATCCTGGAGTAAAACATTTACACTTAGTTTGATTTAGATTCCCACATACTGCAAAGGTTGGGCACACCAGTCAGCTGAGCATTTGTTCATACAGGTGAATTCAACCCTTGAAATGGTGGCTTTATCTTTGACTCTTCATCCTGCATTCGAGCATGGAGCTCTGATTTCAGGCACTTGTCTTTCTTATAGTTCCTTCATGCACTAATACAGACCGTGCTGCAGGTGTAGTTGAATGTATGCATTCGAAGGCAAGGATGACACTTACCAATTTCTTCTTGGGCTTGGCTCCTCTGTTTAATACTTCTGGAGTGATGTATTTGCTAAGCTCTTTCCTGAAACATCACAAGAGAAGTGACTAACATAGCGACACTAACACATCATCATCACTACAATAACAAACCAAAAGGTACAAGTATAATGGGCCATGTTCATCGCATTCAGATATGCTGCTGATGGTTTAAGAACTTATGCAACAATCTAAATTGTAATACTTCAACCTGATCAGAAATCAATACTTACAGATAGTGGTAACCAGAGGTCAATGATTTACAGGTATCTATTTATTTCACTGGTGTTTTCTACTGTAAAGAGTTTGAGTTCGCAACATCAGAGAAAAGTTCAGAAAAATACCCTAGCAGACCTATTGACTAAAACAACAGCTTTAATCACACCACCAAGGTGCTATTAGGGGGGAGGGTTTACGCTTTCCTGAATAATAAGTTTTAAAAATTTGACAAAAGTATGTTATTAATTTTACATTGTAACTGGAGCCCAGACAATTATTGATTAAAATTAATTTGTAAATGAATTAATGACAAATTTTGTTACTCATTATGCCCCTCCAGATATTTTGGTTTTTTCCTTCCTTTCCATTTTTGAGACAGTTGTGTGGTGAAATACTTTTATTTCTCCCTTATTTTCCAATTTAATTATATGAAACTTGGCACACATGTTGCTAAATACTTAATCTAAAAATTGGTACCACAAATTTATGACATTTTCCCAAGCTTAAAAGATATTAACAAAAGAATATCGGAGTTTCCAAGACTTTTTAAATTTTTGAAAGTTTAAACTTGAAATGATCTCTCATATATGATGAATATTAAAGATCTGTGAGACTTTTTTTTTACTTTAAGTGGTAAACTATCTACTTTAGCAAGAAAAATTGAAAAATTTGAAAAATTGGCAAAAAATAGCACTTTGAAAAACAGCTCTGATTTTTTTCAACCTTTATCTTTAGTTAGGTATATATCAAAAGTTTTTTTGAAATGAGCAGTAGTTTAGCTTTCACAATGTATACATATGGCCATGCTTGATCAATATTTTGGGCTACACAAGACAAAAGGTGACACTTTGCTTACCGGAGGTTCTACTATCCTATAAGCCTACAGCAAGCCACTTTATTCATCCAACAGACACGCAACTCATGATGTAGAATTGTTAAGGTATCTGTTGTGCTTACCTTTTTACATGCTTGATTTCAACCTTCATATCTTCTTTGTACAGTTTAAGAAAGGTTGCCTGTTTATATACTGAAATAAACAAAGGATACATGTAAATCAGCCTCTGTAAGTCATTCACATGCAATTACAACATGGTTATAATCAGAATCATTTCTTGTGCAGGTACCAAGTTCTTTTACAGTAATAAGTACTGATGATTCAAGCATAACTGTAATAAGATTACTCGAGAGCGCATTGGTTAAGACTATCTATCACTTTGTACAATGATATACAAACTAAATAATCTGATTTGAATGTCAGATCAAGTCTTGTTGTGATTTACATATAGGAAATGTACAAGGTACGGTCAAGGTACTCACCAACATCTGTGAAGGACTGGATGTCAAAGGTCAAGTCCACATTGATGTTCTCCACCTTGTGGAACTGCAGACCTATAAACCACTTACTGACGTGGAGATCTTCACTGCAACACACCAAGCAGTGTTATATGTAAGCTCCAATCAATGAACATTAGTTATGTCCCCTGCCACTTTTCTACTTCACCTGTTTTACTATCAGCAATGTACAAACAGCTTACACACCTCTGATATTTAGGAACTAACATGGTCCCACAGCCCAATCAGCAAATCTAGTCCTCTCTACCTGGTAAGGTCTGGCTATCATTCTTCTGGGTTCTTACAATATACCCAGCAATCCCAGGATAAATCTTAATGTCGCTTCACAAATCTGCAATGCCACCCAGGAGTGACCCATAATCATCTTTTGCTTCCTGAAATTGGCCTCCACGTGAAGCAACCCTCTCGTATTAATGGCAGGTACGTTTGTGCCCTCTGTTGTCATATGGGACCTTGAAAGTGGCTGAGTACAGCGTATCTAAGTTAATGTGAGATCAGTAGGCAATACTTTGAAAAATCTTGATCAAAACAAATTGAATTTATCCATACGGCTGGGAGCTTTACAAGAAAATAACCTACAGGTTGCACACGTTATTCAGGCTATCCAACAATGTCCCCTAATCAGTTTCATGTGAAAAAACTCATTTGTAATACCATCATGTTGGCTGAGGCTTCCCGATTTGAACATGTTCTCGCCACGATATGGCTGAGATATTGCCAATGTGGTGTTAAGCCAAAATCATTCATTTATTCATTCATTCATGTTGGCTGTCACCTGACAAGGGAGGTAATTCAGTGCAGGCCAATTCTGGTGGCATTACCTTACTTTGCCAACACACATTCTCCAGGGGGCCAACCTTTACCGACTTACCTTTTGTCTAAGGGACCAAATGATTCGGGTGTGACGTGAGCCAGCTTGATGTACAGATTCCTCTCCAAGTTCCCGATCAGTAGACGGATTTTGGACTCGATATACCCTTGCCTATTGAAAATTAACAACAAGTTCTTGCCAAACCGCCCGCAGAAAGTACGCCTATAACCGCAAGAAGCTATAAGTTTACACTTGAAATTAGATCATAAAACATGAAAGACTGACAGAAGGGTGAAGAAGAATCAGCATTTTATGTGGTATCAAGCAGAAATTATTTCGACTGTAAGTACTGCCAGTGTTGTTCTCACAATCCACTTCATACTTTGTGAGAGGAGGAAGTTGTCCAATGGGATAGCTTGTAAATCTATTCTGGATAGTGAAGAAAACAAAACTCTACCATTCTAAGTATGACTTCTCCTGTTCAGCACTTGCTATCAACACAATGTAATGCCTGCAAATGAAATCAAACATTGCCTTTTAAATCAATAATCTCACCAAACCAAGAGCAAAGAAAACGCAGTATGAAACTACAGGTTAACCTCACAATAGCGTGCCAGACAGGTGAACTTCTAGATCATATTATTATCTGTCTCTGTCCTTGTATGAACTGACGGTCAGTAATTTTTTCTCCTCATTTTACGTGGAGGGGAATGTCAGAGTAACGTTGTTAGTTAGTGCCACAGTTCACTGAAGTCTATAAGCAATGGTAGAATATCACTTCACTAATCAGGATCCGATCCAGCTCATTGAGCAAGGGTTCTCCAATGTGAATATGCCGTACCTTGTTTTGCGCTGCTGTCCTCCAACAGTATTATGCCACCATAGACGTGAAATAAGATTTTTGATGGCGTGAAACCCAAAACAAAAAATTCTAAATTTCCTTAATTTATTGCACCATATTTCACGTCTGAAGCAACTGCACATTTAATATATTAATCATAAGATTTGAAATATCCTTTTTATTCACATGGATTAATATTACCCAGTTTGGATTCGAAGTCTTGTAATCATGCGTATAAATGAATATAGACAATGATTATGCTACTGAAGGTTATTATTATATTCAGGCAAAAACAACAGCAGATTAAGCTTGCCCACATAGCTCGATTGGATAAACGAATGCCTACGACTATCAGGTTCGTGGGATCCAGCCAATATTTCACCCTCCACATCACACCCCAAAAACTGTTTACTTTAAGGTAATGTAGCAATGTAACAATAGTTCGTCATCATATAGGTGGGTTTTAATCCAGGGTAGGTTCTTGACTGTGGATTGGTCTACGGTAATTAGCCAGGTATTTCACTTAAACTGAAAAGGAGGTGGGGGACATATAACTAAGGAAAATCTCAAAGATGTCAGTCAGGAACTGCTTTTACTTACTTGTATTTTTGAAAAAAATTGGAAGGTTCAAACAATTTTCCCCATTCCTCCTTCTGCATGTATATGTTATTTGTGACGTCAAGGCCTGTGGGTGAATCAAGAAAAAAAAGGGTGTTCGAAGGAGGAAATATAACCTTTCTTATTTACCAAGTACTATGTTCATATCTGATTACTTCCCCTTGATAATATATATGCAAATGAAGACAAGAAGTGTAAAGCAGTATCAGGTTGACTACTTCTAACCTCTGTGACAGGAAACTTTACATTCTTGTGGCAATGACCCACTTTGGTTAGGTTATTTAGTACACTTTCTAATCTACGTTCTCTTATACATTTGTTTTAACATTTGTAGGCAACATTATTTATAACTTATTCTCCTGAAGAAGTAGGGGGAAGACATAGCAGGTGATGAGTTGTGAGTTCAGGCCAAAACAGTGTTTCACTTCTATCTACTTCGAATGTTTGAGGATATAAATATTGGTTCACTAGGGTTTTCTTAAGCTGCCTGTGAAAACATTCATCAGATGCGACAAACTGACCTTCTTTGAACTCTTCAACCATGATTGAGCGAGTTGAGGTGGTGACATTGTACGTGGAGTTCTGCTGAGGATATGCTGGTGTGATGATTGGCATGAGATGAAACCTGTCCGGGGGATGGATCTGTAAGGACAACAGCTAACATCAACTCAAAACACTACACATATACGACACAAAAGCAAAGCACAGTCAAACAAAACAATTACTGAAATAAACTGAATGCTGGGTATAACCACCATAAATTTACACCCTTAGTAGATGACTGGTGTCTTAACATAACCAAGGTGTGATGACCTGGAAATCCAAGACAGCCAAAAGAAACCATACCGGGTAACACAGGATGACAAACATTAACCCCAATCATCCTTTTGGTGACCTTGAATCACTGTGAAAGTATGAACTTGATAAGCTGAGTACTGATCAAGATATCTTGTTCACAAGGACAGGCATGAGGGCCAGGAATTCCAAGATGCACTATAGCAGATGCACTGGATTATGTACAGTGATGAAAACCAATTCTCACAACTTCTCTGTGATATTTACTTCTGTACATCTGCATTCAGCACCTACCCTTGGATCCCAGACAGTAAATCCTAACTTGTTTTCTGCTTCCATCTGTTTGAGCAGGACAGGCTGAGGCCACTCCCTGAAATTGAAAAAAAGTCTCTAAAAACTTGCACATTCATTTATCCACATTTTTCAACACAGATTTCAAATCTGAAGGATAAAAATCAGTCGGCCACTCTGACAAAGACTATAGATGTGACTCCTTCCGTATGCACACATCAGGTCAAACAGTGTTTGGTTTGTTCCCTTACACAGTAAAATTCATTTTACCATAATCTCTGATAAACCTAATGTGTGAAATCATTAATATTCGATCCTTCAACTGTTTTTCCATATGCCTTGGCTTTAATCCACCTGGATGCCGTTGTATTGCTGGTATTTCCCATAGTTCAATTAGAAATAACTCATTACTTCTAGAAGAAATTATGATTGTACAAGCAAGCTAGCACAAAATCTATCACCACTCACCATTTAGAAAAGACCAGGAAGAATTTCTGTATTAAAGTAGCCGGGGCAGCATTTGGATACAGCTGACACACTCGGGCTACCAACATTGCCCAGGACACACCACCAAGGAATCCAATAGCATTGGAGTAGATACCCTTCTCTGTCAATGTAATGCCAAATTAACATATTAACTGAAGTTTGTCCACATCGCTGGTCATTTGAACCAAAGTTAAAAGAACTTCCACATCACAAATGTATCTCATTGTTACTCATGTTCATGTGCACTTGGACTGAGCTGGACACTAAAATTCAAGTTTTGCCGCTTAAATTACGGCAATTAAAGTCTTACATATTTCATAACAGCAATATTGATGAAACAAATGTATAATGCCATCACCAAGCATACAAACACAACATTATCACAACAGTTTTGTATCTATCTTATTATTACTACATAAAAAAATGGTTATCTCTGTGTGACACATTTGTTAACTAGGTCGCTTCAAATAGAAAATCCATGAACAATAAATGAAAACCCATTTCTCACTTTTGGCCCACAGTTTTATTGCTCTCAATGCCATTCTGAAGTTTTCCACATTGGGGACAAGATGAAGAATTTCATCAGTTACTCTGCAGCCTGCAAAAGGAGTAGAGAGAACTTTCTGAACAAAAGAATATACATTAACAAGTTCATCCAAACAGGCACTCAAAACATTCAAAACTTCTTTCTCCTTCAAGCCCAAACAGAACTACTAGCTTCTCATTACTTCAAAAAAGCCACTTTAATAAAACTAATATTACTGATATGCAGCTCTAAGTGTGACAGACAAATATTCAAGGCACAAAATTGGTGACTCTTGGCCAAGTGAAGGTGTACCTGTTTTTATTCACTGACTCACCGTTTAAACTTCGAACACATTTTTCATCCAAGTTTTTCAGCAGAGTTTCATCCCTCAGGTCCAGGTCTTCAGGGATCATAGGTAAAGCAAGCCTTGCAAACAACATGTCCAGCTGAAGAACACGGTACACATTATTCTTAACATCTTGTGTGAACTGAAATGGCTCGTGTTTTTTTGGCTTTTTCCTAGACAGTCACTATTATGGTTGGAGGAAGTCAAAGTATCTGAAGTCAATCATCAGTCTTTGCCAACCTACCAGCACTTCCCCATGTTCTGATGAACAGATTGGGGATTCTATACTGGAGGAAGACAAGTCTCCTTTAAAGACCAAGTGACTGTTCAAACAGATCCGAATGCTCTTGAAAGCTTATAGACACCAAAGCCCCACAAACACTGAGCGAGAGAAGCTCCTAATTCACTGTCAAAGGCCAGAAATGAACCCACAACAGGCAGGCCCATAATTTGATTTATTTATTTGATTGGTGTTTTACGCCATACTCAAGAATATTTCACTTATACGACGGCGGCCAACATTGTGGTGGGAGGAAACCGGGCAGAGCCACGGAGGCCCCCCCAGCATTTGATGATTAAATATTACACAATTATTGCCAAATACAGAGTGGGACATGATGATTTGTAAGTTTAAGACAGCTGATGAACAATGTGTGCGCAGTTGTACTTCCACTGTCAAGTGCTGGTATATCACAATATTCCACTCTACAAAAATAACACTATTTCATTATACCAAATAATTTATTTATTTATTTGATTGGTTTTTAATGCTGTAATCAAGAATATTTCACTTGTATGACAGCGGCCAGCATAATGGTAAGAGGAAACTGGGGAAGTCCTGGGGGAAACCCAACACAAAATGCAGGTCACTGGTAGACCTTCTCATGTACAACCAAAGAGGAAGTCAAGAACATGGCGAGAAGGCAAACATTTCTACTCACTTCAATGCCATCAAACTCCATCTTGATAACAGGTACGAAGGCTTCCTCAACAGCCTGTATAAATACAAGACATCACAGATGCATGAAGAGGTTTGATTTATCCTGACTCACGCTTTACATCATAATCAAGATACAACTGACACAACAGTGATCAGCTTTTAAATGTATTAATTAGAGGGGAATCTCCACAAATACAGAAGAAATGTTTGAATGTTAAGACAAAGGAAGATTTCTGTGTCACTTTACGATACAAGATTGCTTGCCCTGAAAAAGTCGGAATGAAAATCTGTGACTTAGTTCTTCAAGGGACCAGACTGTACAAAGACTGGATGTCCTACCCTAAGATCTTTTACTTCACTCTGTTCCTTTAACATGTCATAAAATGTAGAGAAGAAGTCTGAACGTTCAATGTGCCGTGGTCCCACACATAATGTATCAATATCAGCACCTGCAATGATCAAGTAGCACATGCAAGTTTGTTATGAAACTAAACTGCAAAGTAATTCACGTGGCAAAAACTACATGTATAACTACTCCAGGGACATCGCTATCATGAAATAAAGGTAGCACTTATGCTACAAGGCAATTTTCATACTCGAATATTGAGCTTACTGCAGTTCCACACTCACTGAGCTATTATGCATCACGTAGACAAGAAATTAACAGCTTTCTTGCTTCTTTATTATAATTTAATACTGCCACAAATGAGTCAATTTTACTGTCATTGAAGGCTTTTAATTTTCTTCCTCCTCAAATGATATTTATTCCAAAGAAACTGGAACTAGATTTTATTTCTTTGATCATGAAATTGTTAACCTTAATAGTCTCATGTAAGGCAGGGTGCTCTGCATATTGACAGCACTGACCGAATTAACACGAGCCTTAGAGGCTAATTAACAAATAATAAAATATCAATTCCAGTTCAACGAGAAAATCTGTTAATTTTAAATAATCCTGTGAATGGTGCCTCATTTAATTACTCATTACAACAACTGTCTTTGGCCATTACCTTTAGTGTGTACACCCAACCTGTAGGAACCAAACGTAAACACCTTTCCTCCAAAAGCCTCAGCTTTGTCTTCAGAAACATTGGTCTGTCCATCAAAATCAATTTAATAAAACAGTTAAAAAAATTAATTAACAATACCTTTAATATGGTACTCCTACAAACGTGAAGAAGATGTTTCGTTAACCAATCTAGAAAACTTCACATGTAAAAGATAAGAAAACTTTGCAACTGTTAGTGAATATTACAATACTATTTCCACAATGAATGCATATGAAGCAAAAAGGTTATTTTGTATGACACTATTTGTACTTTTAAACACACCCATTATCACAGAAATTTAAATCCATCTGTTTGGAAGTGCTTTTATTTCTTCCGCTCACCTTACGAACACTGACATCTTTGATCCACTGTCGTACAAGTTCATTAACTTTGCTCAGTACATACATTCTACAAAAACCAAGAAGTTTACCTTATACACAGAACTTCCATAATGTACAGTCAGTAAAATACACATATGGTATGTAAGGTCAATGGTAATCATATGTGAGCCTGCCACAGTCTGAGCAGTACAACAGTGCAGGATAGAAGGAGAGAGAATAATCAGGAAGTCACTGTCATGCTCAGTAAAAACTACCAACTTAGGCCTCTTGCAACCAAATACCTGATCTAAGCACACATTTAAACAGTGGATCTGAATTTTCAAATTTCAACATTTTAATGTATAGTCCACATGTACAGGTGAGCAATGCTCTTATTACAAAATATCTTGTTGTCCTATCATAATTTGGTATTGAACACTAGGAGTGCATTCATTTATAAATCTTAAAACTGACCACATGAAGGCAAATGTGCATGAAAATACCCAGGTAAATCGTGAAGACTTAATACAGACTTACATGGCTAACATTCGGCCTAGTTATCATGAGCATATAACAACATAATGAATCAATATGTACCGACATTGTTCTGGACATAGATCATAGAAAATTTCACTCACCGATGACCCAGTTCTTCCTCACTCTCAAAAATGCCATGTGGCCGAAGAGTCTCCTCCAGCCTGGCAGACAGTTTGATGTCAAGTGGATCTGGCTCGGCCAGACTCAGCGGAGAGGTTACCCCAGGGTAACTCTTCTGTCCAGCCAGATCCTGTGACATCCTAAAACCATACACACACATTCAACTGAATAACAATTAACAGCGAGTTAATTTTTAGTATGTAAAGATAAATCAGTGACTAAAATATCTGTTTCCCAAATCTTAGCTTCCTATACAAATTGAGACTTATGTATGCATTACTCAGTACTATGTACTGTTATTGTCAAATTGCTAATTTGTTAAAAAAAGAACAAGAAACAGCCACACATTATTCAATTTTTGTATCTACTTTTAAAAAATCCTTCAATAAAACTATATTTTGCCACTTGGACATTTTCTGCTTTACTAAACACAGATGACTCTTGTCCGTCTTTGACTTTCACTGGATGCTCAGACCTTGAGCTTTTGATGTTGAGAATAGGCTAAATCAACACCATGCACTGACAGATAACCCTGAATTTTACCCAAACCATCCTGCTACCAACTACATGTTTAAACCGCACCACTTAATTTGAAGAAAAAAAAGTGCAGCATCTATCCCTATTTTTATGGTACTCAACTGGTTTAAATTATTCCAGTCCCCTATGCCCATATAAAATAAGTCCAAAATAACTTTCTCCTGCTTGTGACATAATGAAAATGCAATGACAATTTACAGATTTCTGCCACCTAACATTCACAGGATATTCTGACTCGAGCTGCAAATTCGCATTGGATTTACTTTAGATTGGCCAAACAACATGGTATGTTGACAATGTTTTCAGACAGCAGTTATAACACTTCAGTTTAGTTTTACAGCCCATGTTAGGCTGGTCACTCAGGAATAGATGGTTAGTACAACACAGGTCTCCTGCATGAAATTTGAGCATTGCTGGCAAGCACTTCATTTCTAATACAAATTACAACCTTGGATTCCAAATCTTGCACTAACTGATATGTGATACACACAAAAATCCCATTTTTATGAATTTCTGCATCATTTGCCACTAAAATATATAAACCAGCCATGTAGCCTTTCAGGCTTGACAGACATGTGATCTCAACCTAATCTGTATCTTACTCACGGTTAAATAACCGCTGAATAAAAAATTTTTTACCAGCTCCATCCTTTCAAATTCACTTTCAGAAAGTTTCACTTAAAAATGACTTCAGGTCAACATACATTTCTTGCCCCATGATTCTGGAGTATTTTTATATCTTGTTATGTGTAACCAGAGTCATGCACTGACCTTTATCGTACACTTGAAATTTTGCCTCAGTCACTAAGTGTCCAAAAACTATCCGTCTCAATTGTCCTGCAGAGCCAGTGTGGGCCATGCTTACCGCTCTGAAGTCAAAAAGAGCACTGATTGGCTCGCCATCCTAGCCATGAGCCAGGCTGAAACAATGGATAACAGCAGGCCACCTGCTTCACAGGGCACATCATATGCCGAGGTCAGTGAATTTTGTTATGCGGACATCCCGGAAACAAAACCAGTGGCATTTGTGAAATTAATACTCCAAACATTATCCTCGAAATTACTGATAGTGAGACATATACTTTGCATCTTGCTTTTTTGAAACAACGCATCTTTCCATATCTTGAGAGAACAGCAAAGACATGTTTCCCGTCTAAAACTGCACAGATTGCTTCCAGCTGCTAATTTTTTAGGCGTGTTATATTCAATTGCTTCTTCACTGTTTCAACTGCACAATCCATTCATTTGTTTATTTTGATTTGTGTTTTACTCCATACTCAAGAATATTTCACTTATACGACAGCGGCCAACATTATGATGAGAGGAAACCCGGCAGAGTGCAGGGGAAACCCATAACCATCCACAGGGTGCTGGCAGGCCTTCCCACGTACAGCTTCAGAGGAAGCCAGCAGGAGCTGGACATAAAGTCACAGTGACTGAATTGGTGAGAGGCTTCTGGGTCATCATGATGCGCTAGCACGCTAACCAGATGAGACATGGAAGACCCCTTGCACAATCCATCATACATTCACAGCAAGATGAGCACACCTTGTATAGCCATGTTATATATATGTATAGTCGGGTAGGTTGCTTGCCGTTATCCATTGTTTCAGCCTGGCTCATGGCTAGGTTCGCCAGCCAATCAGTGCTCTTGTTGATTTCAGCGCGCTAAGCATGGCCTGCACTGGCTCTGCGGGACAAATGAGGCCGACAATTTTGGAGTTTGAAGGCGAATTCCTTCTGAACTAGAGGGACTTACGGTGTATACTTGGTGTCGTTTGGTGCATTATTCTTTTCTCTTCATGGATATACCAAATATGATGTAGCTGAGATGTTTTTGGGAGTGAAGGGGACTTGTCGGTGACATTTCGCGGCCGTGACAAAATTTCAAGTTCACTAAATAGGTAAGCACATGACTCTGGGTATACATAACAAGATAAAAAAATATTCCAGAGCCATGGAGCAGAACTAGTGTCAACAATGTATAGAGCTTTCCGTGAAATAAATATTATGACAGTCTGACAAATTCATCTACACCACACCAACAAACTGAAATAAATAACATAATGATAGTGGATATGAGACTCTATAAAAAGGAATAAGATACAGTATCAAACAACATCAGCAGCACACTTTCAGATGGTTGTGAAAGTGATACTAGCAACAAGGTTTTCCGAAGTGCTAGTCCCTCCAGTGCTTAGTTATCGACTTAAACCAACACATTTCCGCTTACCTTTGTTTTATTGGTACTTATGCTGCAGGGTTTCGGGTCAATTAAGTTCACAATTCATAAGTTTCCGACTGCATGAAAATGCTTCAAACTCACAAGTTCGCAAATGGCGGATGTAAACTAACGTCCCACAATGCAACTTAGCGGAAGAGCACGAAGTTTCACGGAAACCGGGAAGTGTTAAATTCGTAACCAATGTGTGGAAATGTCTGAATAGTAACAAATATTTAATATCATGAAATAAAGAAAATCTTATTTAGAACTGTAATCCATCATTCATGAATTCTAAGACGGACAAGAATAGTGTTCTTTGTCTGAAAGAGAGCCAAAAATTAACAAAATGAGCTATCATTATTTAGGAGCGTTTATTTCCTTTTCCGTATATATTCCAGGCATGAATGTGCTTGCACACCCGTTACCAAAATGACCAAATTTTTGTTAGTGCGATTGTACGATTGGAGATGACCCGAGCACTTTCACTCTGTACTGACCCAGTTATGTGAAAACACAGTCAGAGGGAAGTATCCGAGAGAGAAATAGATTCCATAGTACCCTTGACACAATGTACTGTAGCGTCACAGTTTAACATCCCCCGATTTCCAAACATCACAGGAGGAGATCGCGTTGTGACAAGAGCCAGGGTTCAAAGTGCACGACATGTCAAACGCGTGAACTGCTGAGAGAACGGACAATTTATCAGGGTACCGTATTCAACTGATGAATGTAAACTGAAATTGTATTTAGACCCCAACGGACGGATTTTGTCAACATGATTTTAATGATTATCCGATCTGGTATATTCTGGGTTCAGGATAGCTTCAAATGGACACTGAAGTTATTGAAGTACACCATTCTAAGGGGTGCCATTCTGTTGTTTTCTATCTTATGCCTTCTATGGCTGTCGGTGTTTTTATACGCCAGTTTCTATTATACCTACATGCCAGCAGAATCTCATGTGAAACCAGTGCATTTTTCATTCAGGTTTGTATATTGCTTTTTGTTTTATTGGTATATTGTCAGCTATGGTATTTCCCAGTTGGTAAAAATGTGGAAATGATTTAGTTGTATTCTGTAATGTGCGTGTAGCCAATATTTACAACCTGGCACAGCCCATTCCCTATCATTCAGTCTGATGGAAAGCGAGTTTCACTGATGGACACGAATTACACTTGCTCCAGCCAGTTTGTATTTGTATCTGCCTTGCTTTGCCTCCCCTCAGTTTTAAATTATGCCTTATTCTGTCAAATATTGAAACCATACTTGACAACTTACCATGTTATAATGAATGTTTTAGGTATATTTCTTCAATGGATGTAATTTGTGGAGGAAGTCAAACATGACAAATGAAATCTCAACCAAAGCATGTCAGTTAACTATAGATCACATCATTTCATGATCAAGAGAGAACAATGATTTATGTTTCAGTGAAAGTAAGAAAAATTTCACTTGTTATGGAGCAGTGCAGGTGGTTCAGTGGGAACCAGTCTGAACTTGACATTTGGTATGGCAAAAATTTGTTCATCCACACAGATGGCTATAAGCCAACTTCGAAATGTGCTCCATTTAAAAGAGCTGATGCAGTTGCCTGTGCTATTTGAAAGGCTTCTCAGACAAAAACCGTCAAATATAGTTCCACAGTTCCTTGGTCAAACCATATTTTGCCAAACCTGAAGTCAGAGTAATGTTGAACCACATGTGAACCCACTTTCCACCATACTGAATAGAAGAATGCGAGGGAGTAGCATCAGACAGTAATGTATTGGCCCTGGAATTATGGTATTTACTGTGTCCCACGTATGTATGGGACAATGGTCTTATATTTCAGAGAGGTGTTTTCTGAATTTACTTTTTGAAAAACTGACCTACATAGGAGAGCAGATGCACAGCCTCAGAAACAGACCTGGACTTGAGTTTACTGTTTTATTTATAAATTTATTTATATGTTGAGATGTCTTCCTGCAGAGATCATCTGTCAGTTTTGAGCATAAAAATTATGTTGTTGTGGATTATGTTGGCTGTGGTTAATTGAAGAGATGAAAAAAAAAAATGGGAAAAAATGATATCCAGTTACATAGAGTTTCAAATGCTGATAAAAAAAAAACACAACAAAGGAAAGTTATGGAAAAACTGCCATCAAAAAGTCGATTACTTTTTCTTCCTCTCTTGCTTTCTTTTTGTGTTTTTTTAACAAAGTACATGTATGATTGGACATTGAAGGGCCTAATACGTAATCATCTGGGTTTCCTACCTGGTCATTAGGTCCAGCGTCTTTATATTTACATGTTCACAGCTGTTTTTCACAAAATTTCACTCCTTATTTCTTTGCACACTTTCCAGTTCTGCATATACTCTCCTCACTATAATTATGCTACCAGCCAGACAGCTTGGTTGCCCCCAACTTTGTTGTCTCTTCTCATTTCAGCTTTATAGACATAGCAACTGACCCATTTGCTTGTCGTTTACAATACTGTACACTGCATCAAGATTCCTTGGTAAAAAGTATGACAAACAATCTGTGCATTAATTTACACTGATACTGAGGAAACTTCACAATAGGTTGCAGATGTCAAGCTAGTCACATGTTGATCTGACCTCTCAATCTGCAATCTGTTATGAAGTATTTGCAGATCTGTGTTGAGATAGAGGGGCACATATAGATATAGGGGAGCATGCTGTGGCAACGGGGTCCAGGTGCTTACTTGTCAGTCTTTAGTACACATGAGGTTCAAGTGAAAGCCTGGTGTTAGACCAGGTAGACAAGGAAATGATACATCTCCAGCTCTCGCTGTTCTTGAGAGGGAGGCTTGGTGAGAACAATTTGCATAGTGTATAAGGCATGTTAGAGTCTGTTTATCCTCCAACAATATGGTGTGTATGTCTGTATATCAAATGTGGAAAAGTTCGTCATTATCTTCCAAAACATCAGTAGTTTGCCACGTGCACTGTTCCCATCACCCATGACTGAACTAACCACCATTGTGTTAAGTAAAAAATTCTTGAATTTTGTGTCAAAGAGTAAGCACAGTGATATACTCCACACTGTTGCATGATACATGCGTCTTGAAATCAACCAATTTCCAATAACAAGGTTACTGGTTGAAATTGTATTTATATTAAGGGCATTTTATGGAGAATTGAAAACTAGAGACAGATTTCCGATCAGTATTAGATCACTATAGATAGCCTGTGTCCAAGTCTTCAATCCTGATGGTCTTTGCCTTCACATTTTTAATGTAATATGTGAAATTTTGGATGACTGTTTTCACAAGTTTATTTGTTATTTTGGGTTGTTTTTTTTTTTCCTAATTTTTCAGAGTTTGTGAAAATGGAGAGGGACTTTGTTCATTTCCATCGGCTAATGTTTCATTACTGAAAGACAATAAAGATGAAGTAAGTCTTTCTTGAGGCGGATTGTTATTTTATATGCAAAAAGACACGTGGATATTCCTGATTGTTTTGTTTAGCAAATTTGCTGCATTTGCAATTATATGCTCCAGTGGTGTTTATGTTAAATCATTTTGTATATAATTATTGTATTTTTTTATCCAAGTTATGACAATCTGATTCTACTGGTTAAACCTGTAATTTAAGATTGTGAGATAATGTAGTGATTCTCGGTATGTTTCAGGTTAAGCATATTTAAATGTCAGGAATATATGTTGCAGATATTAGCCAAGGGTCAGGTTTACAGGATAATGCTCGAGCTAGATTTACCAGAATCTCCAACAAATCAGTATTTAGGTAGGTATCCCAAGTTCTTCATGGAGGCTTTTGTGGTCAAGGTGGTTAACGCACTATCCAAGTGTAATGACTCAAGAGCCTCTCACCAATGCAGTCCTCGTGAGTTCAAGTCCAGCTCATGCTGGCGTCCTCTCTGGCCAAACGTGGGAAGGTCTACCAGCACCCTGTAGATGGTCATGGGTGATCCCAGCCAAGTCTCCTCCCCCATAATGCTGACAACTGTTGTATAAGTGAAATATTCTTGGGTACGATGTAAAGCACCAATGAAATGAATAAGATAAAATTTTTCGCAGCTGAAATGAAAAAAGGTATTGTGGTTATTGGAACTCCAATATACCACCACAGTTGCACGATTTGCATCTGTACCCGAATTCAGTTTGTACCAGAAATATAAACTTGATTAAATTCATGAGGTTATTTGTGATGTAGACTGGATGTTTTCCTTTTGGGAGAATGTTATAATTCTTTTTTGCTATACAAGTGTTTGCATCTCTGGGCCAACATAAGTTAGCTCTGGAATATTAGCAAAAAGTTGTTCGGACTGTGTTAAAATGTGTTTTTTTACGTCGGTGCCAACTGACATAAAAATTTTATGAAAATACCTTCCTTTTTATCAAATGAATAAGATAAAATGTTGACACTTGAGTAACAGCTAAAGGTCATTCATTTTGCCCACAGTATAATGCGTGGACCCAGTTTCATGAAACACACTTCACTGTTTCTAAGCCCTTGACTACGTATGTTTGTAGAAATATGAGAAGCAGCTTCACTTTTCAAACAGATGTTACTTTCATTGATGTTATTTTGATACACATTTGTTGATATAAATATTATCCCCAATAAAGATTATGAGTAGGACCAACTCCACATAATTGCATGTGTATTGCATCACATGGGTCATCTTTCACCTCTCTTTCAAACAATATTTTTGATATTCCAAGGCAGGGGTCTGGTAAGCTTTTTTGTACACATGTGAAGAGAAGCTTGGTCAGTAATTAGCTAAGAAAAGGCAGGTGTGGCTGTTACAAAAACGTGGGTGTCTTTGTGGTGAGAGATAACGTGTATGGAAGAAGACCTGAACACCTGGGTTTATGGCTGCTGCCACTGTTGTACCAGAAGCTTACGGGATTAAACCATGGTGTCTAAGCTGTCGGACACTTGAGCCATCAGCAGGCTTGCCATATTTCACCCAGAAACGTAGAAGGAAAACACATTGGCTGTGGCGATTGTATTGTAAACGTTCCTGTTAGGTCACGTTGTATATGCCGTGATGGCACCTAGTGACACTAGAAACTTTAAGTCACTACTAAGGAGGAACATGATGTTTAGCTGTTACATCGTTGCTGGAACTGAAACAAATGAAAGCCTGTTTGAAAGGGAATGGTTGTGTGCACAGTTACAGAACGTTTCATTTTGACAAATATATGTGACATGGTATAGCTGTAGTACCAGAGGTAACACTATATCCCTGTGTGGTAAACTACAGTATAGCAGTATCCAATTTTAAAATATCTGTTCAAATCTTCTGAGTAAACCTATTTCAGCCTGTGAATACATCTGCATGTACAGTACTTAAAAGTCAGCCTGGCCTTGAGTAGCCTCTCTCACACAGTAGCCAATCAGCATTGGTTGTATTTACCTTAAAGAGAAGGTTTACATATGGCCACAGGATGGTAGTTTCATCTAAGCTCTGCAGTTTCCTCCAGCATTAACAGATTGCTAGAGTATAAGTGTAATATTATTGAGCTTGGTGTAAACACTCTAATCAATCTTATTTCTAATCCATGTGCCAGTATATATAAAAATGATATCCCATTGAAGGATAAATGGTCCAGATGACATATACACATACTACATGTGTCTATCTTTTCACAGACCTGTGGACTTTACCACTACTGTAATAGGCTATGATGGAAGTGTTACCATGTGTAATGAGCTGTGGTACACAGTCTGCCCATGACTTGCCTATCTGAGGGCTCCTGCAGAATGTTGACAAGGTTGTATTTACCTACTGTCATCTGTTTACAGGCATGTTTATGGTGTCTATAGAGATGTTTGACAAGAGCAGGGATGTCATACAGACCTCAACACGAGCTGTAAGTAGATCTTACTCAAGATAAGGCCACATCGTCATCAAGGTGTTCTAGGGCTTTGGGTTTATGTCAGTGGCAATATGTGAATGTTGTGTATATGTTGTGCTAGCCAAGTTACTGATCACAAATCAAAAATACCTACATACAAACAAAAGCAATAGTATATGGTGGTATTTTTAGATTTTGTACTATAATAGAATTGGATTAATACACCTTAGTTGATCTCCTCTGTAGTGTCTCCCCTGCTTGGTGTCACAATGCACTCTGTCTGTCTTGTTGTAAGAGGCTACTGTATACTGAGGTACCACTCAACACTATTAGATACTCAACACGTTGATCTTCTCTGTGTTGTCATGTCGGGTGTCTTGTCTGTTACAGGCTATACTGAGGTACCACTCAACACTATTAGATACTCAACATGTTGATCTTCTCTGTGTTGTCATGTCGGGTGTCTTGTCTATTACAGGCTATACTGAGGTACTGCTCATCACTGTTAGATACTCAACACGTTGGTCTTCTCTGTAGTGTCATGTTGGGTGTCTTGTCTGTTACAGGCTATACTGAGGTACAGCTCATCACTTTTAGATACTCAACACGTTGGCCTTCTCTGTAGTGTCATGTTGGGTGTCTTGTCTGTTACAGGCTATACTGAGGTACCGCTCATCACTGTTAGAGATACTCAGCACGTTTGTTTTCTCACCAATGTTCCTCTCTGGATTGTCAGAACAGAAGCAAAGCTTGGCAATAGAACTTTTCCCTCAGTATGTGGACAACCCAGTAAGTCATCTTCTGTTTTATAAGAAATGTGCTCTAGTCAGTAAAGAGGGAATGCCTCAAGGACCAAGTTCAACTCCATATTTCTTCAGTTGATTCAGCTCTGACTTTGCTGTGAGGTTACTCAAAGCATTTTGTCTTCCTCCACCCATAAATCTGATCACGGTGATATAAGTGAAAAATTCTTGAGTATTAAACAATAATTTAAGATGTATGTAACTTGAATAAAGCTAAAAGGCCTGCCCTCAGATATTCTGACAAATTCCCTGTGATATTACAGACATTGTGGATTCAGTCATATATCTTCAAGTGCTCTTGGATATTTGGCTTTTTAACTTCAGTCATTTGTAGCCAGTAAAAGAATGAAGCTAAATTCACCTTTGTTTCTCTTATTTCACTTGAACTTATATAAAGAACTTTAAATCTAACAGCTTAAATATGCCCTTTCTAAACTAAATGGATATATCACAATGGTAGTCCTTGGTGTGTAATGTTGAGAGTTATTTCTGGCCGTATATCACGGCTCAGATGCAGTAGTATCCTGTGAATATTTTGGGTTGTCCACTCCCCTGAATCTGACCAGATTTTTTATGGCATCAATCCAAAGTGCAGTAAAATACATTAATGTTCTCTTGTTCTCAGTACAGACCAAGTGTGGGAGCCCTGATAGAGATACAGAACCAGAAGATACAGTTTTATTCGGCATCTCTAAGAATATATGCTAACTTCACAGGACTGAGGTATTTAAAGGGGCTTGTCACACTATATTCTAAGCGTTTTTCTGTTTAGCAATTTTTCCATGAATTTTATTTCATGTCCTTGTGTGTTTAGAGAATACAGGGCATCACAATTACGCACGACTAACTTTACACTGTGGTTTCAGTGCCTGGATGAGGGGCATGGTCACTTCGAGTAGTCATATTCTGCAATTGTGCAACGCTGGAATTGTTTTGATTTCCAAGTGAAAATATCCAAATCTTCATTTCAGCACCCATAAAGTATTACACTCTCTTTATACTGGAGCCATCTGATCGTCTGATTTTTAAGTAAAAGGCACTCAAATTGACATTCCATTTTGCCCAGTGAGTAGTCATTTTTCCAGCTAAATAAACGCACAGACAGGAAGTTACCGAGCCCCAGGTGACTTAGAACCAAAAAAATATGGAGTTGGCACAGTACAAAGTGGGAACCAACATGATTTTCAAACAGGAAATGTGCTTTTCTTGCCATTAAAATCAAGATAATATGTCATCATATATCAAAATATTTCCATTATGTCAGAGTCAAAAGAATTTTATTTCCAGATCAAAATGTTTCAGCTGTATTTGTAAAATGTACAATGTCAGTCAAGGTTTTTATTTGCACTTTCAGTGATTTAACACACTCATCACTGGCACACAATTGTAACTCTGTGTATACATGGATTTGGTTAAGCTTTGAAGTGAAAGAGCAGTAAAATATTCAGGTTATCCTGAATCTTATATAAAACTGTTTTGATGCAAAACTTGCAAATTCTTTCTTTCCCAGTATGGATAATATATAATATGCCATCGTAACCTATATACTTCATATATCCATAGGTGTGCTGTTCAGGTTTGGTCTGGTGGTATTTTGCTGTGCGGATGGTGATACATTGTTTTCTATTTTCCAGATACCTGATGTTTAACTGGCCGATGTCCTGTGCAGTCTTTGGGATAGGAACAAATATGTTCTTCCTGTCTGCTGTTGCCCTGCTCTCGTGGTATCACTTTTTCTGCAATAGCACCACGGAGTTAGAGTTTGGGGAGAGGTTGGAATTCAGGGAAAACATGTCCCTGGAAGAGAGACGAAAGAAAATACGAGCAGTGTTGGAGAAGGAGAAACAGGGTAAGATTATGAGAAGAAAATACAGTTAGTGTTAGACATGTGGAGGTGAGGTATAATTAATTCAAGAAAATATGGTTATTGTTTGACACGTAGAGGTTAGGTAAGATTATTTAAGGAAATTACAAGGGAAGTTGGAGAAAGAGAAGGTAGTTAAGGCTTGTGAAGAAAACATGAGCAGTGTTAGAGAAAGATTGAAGTGAGGTAAGATTATTGGGAAGAAAATAGGAGTGGTGTTAGAGAAAGAGAAACGAATTAAGATTATGTGAAGAAAATGCAAGTAGTGTTAAAATAGAAGAGGCACGGTAAGATTATGTCTTGGAGTTAACTGTTTTTGATGATTGTTCATTGTTGGTTGTTGGTTATTGTATTGCACATATTAATACCTCCATGCCTCTTTGCATTTTCAAAACCAGCACGGGTTTGTTTTTAGGGTCTGAATAAAAGTCAGCGTAATGACTAACTGGGTCATTCCTGCTTGTGAAAGAAAGGTTTTATTATTATTGTTATTGTTACATGTATTGGTGTTGTTCTTATGTGAGGAATGGGAACCCTTTACTCTTCTTAATGTTACATACTTAATATTGCTATTCATTGTCACCATCGCAACGTCTGTCATCATACCTACAAACAAGCAAGCAGACAGACTTGACTAGTAGATTAGACATGTCTACATCTAATCCATGGAATTTCTCTTTGTTTCCTTCCATCTACAGAACAAGAGAATCTTTCCATTCCATCAAAAGCTGTGAAGGCTGTTTCCTCCAGAAGTGATCTCAGTCATCCGAGCAAAACAAGGCAGCCTGTGGAAACAATAGGAACAGAATCCCCATCAGGAGCATCAGGGGAGACAACAGTGACTAAAGGAATAGGTTTTGAAGACAAGGAGACTGTGATACTGTCGGACAGAGAGGAATGTAGTGAACAATCATGGGACACAACTCTTCGACACTGCCACCACCAGAGTGATCAGTGAGGAAAACATGGGATGTGTATTACTAAAGGAAGTTGTGAAAGTTTAAAACAATGGAGAAAGCAGCCATGACAACGTGTGCTTTTAACCAGTAGTCAGCCAGTCTCAAGGGTGATTACCTTTTAATGACAAGATACCAAGGTTGAAAGCAAATTGGTTGAATATTTTGACCAAAATATCACTGTTTTATATCCTATTCAAGGTCTTCAGTGGGAATGTGCAGTGACTTACTGATTAGCAGAGTGGCATGATAATCAAACTGTTTATTCTCAACAGATGGAGAATGGTGGCCTGCATCAGTTGTGTGTGAAGCGTATTTGGAGATGTTGTCATAAATATGAATATTTTATTAACTGCACTCTGGGAATGTGCAGGATCACTCGCATGGCCAAAAAGTCATCATGAAACATGGTTATTAACTTTCATAATGTTATTAGCTTGGCTGGTAATCTTATTGAAGCTAGTCTCTCAGTGTTATAGATTGTCCTTCTGATGCTTCTCTAATGTTTTCCTATCTTGACATTCGCAAGACATGCCATAATAAGATTGTCAGCCTCCTAGAATAATATATCAGGATTATGTCTAAAGTGTTTGATGTAAGTGGGTTATTTTTATACCCTGTTGATGCCCTGTGCTGATGGAACAAGTAGCAAACCACCCAATGGATATGGAGGAAGTGTTCATGGAGTTATGTGTACAGGGGTACGTTCATCATGTATAAAGAGGAAATTGAAACTAAGAACAACAACATGGCTCAGGCTGCTGTGCATAGCTGTCATAATGTCATGCTGGATCTAGGAGTGGGTAAGATGAAGTTTGCCTACATTGCGTGTTGGGTTAAGGATAAACTGCTAAGCAGTATTATTATAGACACCGTTGCCAGATTAGGGTCAACAAAACTATGCTACCTTAATATATGAAAGTGTTCATTGTTGTCAAATCTCTTGTAAGAGTACAGCTTAGAGAAGATGGTGCTCTGCACAGTAATGTTCCAGTATGTCTGCTATGCACCACTGCACCAATGCTATCAGCACACATATGGTGCAGGGTGATGATGATCTCTACACAGTAATGTAAGTGGTCTATTAAGCCCCACGACACCAGTGTTGTCTGTAGCTGTGCAGCATCTAGGGTGATGGTGCTGTCTGTACAGTGATGTTCCAGTATGTCTGCTATGCACCACTGCACCAATGTTATCAGCACATGTATGGTGCAGCATCTAGGGTGATGGTGCTCTCTACACAATAATGTTCCAGTATGCCTTAGTATTCCCCATAGCACAAATGTTGTCAGTACATGAAGTGTACAACACAGAGATGATGGCGCTCTCTACACAATAATGTTCCACTATGTCTATAAAGCAGCACAGCACATATTTTGTCAGCACATGTACGGTACAGCATAGACATAATGGTGCTCTACACTGGAGTGTCCAGATAGATTCAGATGGTACATATACCCACACTAATATATCATTTCCATAACAACAGATGTGGAATGGTCCAAAATATAAAGCAGGGATATATTTCTTCTTAAAAGTCACAAAAGTTTCATTCACATCGCCGTCGCCTACGTTCCCTGGCTAAACATTTACAACTTTGTTCCATCACATGGATTGTAAGAGTTTGGTTAGTTTTGTGATAGCCGCTTACCAAATTCTTTATCAAAAGTTGGGTCGTATTTAACTGCTGAGTTCTGAAGCTCCTACAAGAAACATGAAGGTTTTGATGCCTGTAACATGCTAGGCTAAAGATTTAGCCTAGATACACAGACACATGCGTGAACTGTCATTAAAGCGTCACATATGCGTATGATCCTAGTTGATACTTCACTGTACTTTGTTCTCTTTGGTGATTGCAAATTAATGTTTTGTGTTAATTTGTGTTAGCTGTGTATGGTTGATTGATTGTGACAATGAAATTGGCTTATTTGTTTGAGAGTTTTCAGTTCTGACTTTTGATGAATTTATTTGATGATGCAATTTTACTCTCTTTATTTTTAGGGCTATGTTATATTTATGCTTTTACTTTTTGATGTCTACTTAAGTTTTAGCTTAAGTCCATCAGTTCAATTCTAGTAATTTTATCCCCTGTCTAATCTCTCATGTGTATCACACTACACGAAGCCTACCAACCTTGATAAAGACATGACTGGTTACTTCTCAGAAATTCTCCTCATCCTCCTCTGACTTTTCAGAGGTAAGGAAACAACAGCCTGGTCCTATTGTTTCATGTTGCATAATTTTGTGTCATTGGGGAGGTTTTTTTTCTGTGTTTTATAACCATGATCTCAGAAGGCAACTTCAAAGGTGGGGTTTATATATGTGTGAAACATTCTTTTTGTTTACATTGAAATGGTTATGAAAATATGACACCAGCCTACTGGAGATGGGCAAAATGGTGGCATGAACAGGTTTAAAGTATTCTGGTTGGTTAATAAAGTATTTTGACAATCAGATGCTGTTGGTCAGATTATTTTGATTGAAAGCGGTGATTGGTCAATTACATATTGGGGACCACTGGTGAATATCCTGTATCTGGTGTCACTCCTGCTTAATCCTGACAAAGATCACTGATAATTACCTGTGTACCCCTATTGTAAAACAGGCCACAGTAGAGAGTGGCAGTGATACAGGGTGGTTGGTACATGTAGATAATAGGCAATGCTAACTACCCCTGACATTGTTTAGATCTGTGTCCAGTCTCAGAGTGAACATGTACATACAATCTATGGTTGTCAATAACAAATCACATATTGTGTTGCTGTGCAATAATTGTGTGGATGAACAAAGTCATGTATAAACTGTGGTATTTATTCACACCTATCTGTGGTCTCATATGTGGAGAACTAAACACTTCCGGTGATGTAGAATGTTCATGTGATAACTGTTTACATCCATGTGTTAACATTAGTGCCTGACAGGAAGTTGCTGTTAATCAGACAACAAAGCTATGTTCTATACAGAAATGAATGTTAAAGGAATGTACACACTGAAAAAGATTTTACTGGTACAGAAATACTCCTGCATTTGGCTGATTGAAAGAGAATCAGGATTTTCCCCAAGGTTAAATTAAATTTAAGATTCGGATTGAAAGTGATAAAAAACTGTAATCCCAGCCAGTACATTTTAGATTATTGGGTGCAGATTTCAGTCTTCTTCATTAATCAGAATGGACCATCTGCAGACTTAAGACTTTGTGTTCAGTGGCCAGGATCACATGTCTTTATCATTATTCCATCCTGTAACATTTGCAACATCAGGGGCTAGTGCCTCTATTGGCAGTTCACCTTCCTAAGTGTTCATCACTGCCCATTCTGGGACGATATAACTGCCATATAATAAGTGTTGCCGGTGTAAATAGCAATCTTAAGTGTAGTGCCACGGTTCATCCCTGTTCACAGTCCCAGCTGGGCAGCCAAGTCCTGGCATTTGGTGTGAGTCAGCTTGTTTTCAGGTGCCGTAATGCTGAAGTAGTAGGGATGCATGCACAATTTTATCATCTAATACACTGCAAAAACTGTAATGTAGTTTTAAGGTAGATGTTCATTGACTGATGACAATAAAATTGGGAGACATTCCAAGTAATATGAACTGTACGATGAAGAATTGTTTTGTGTCCTGAACTACTTCTTGTTTATTTGATGGCTCCCAATTTAGGAACAGTGCATGGACTTCAAGTTGGAAGACAGACGAGGAGGTGAAATATACTTCTGACATCATGGTTGTGCGAAGGGTATACTATACTGGTGTATTATGTGTATTTTATCTGTAACCCAGACTGAGAAGGAGCCCTTGCACATCAACTGTCCCTCTGCTTTGCTTGCAACAGTATGGCTACAGTCTTTCGATCTGGACTTTGTGTCTAGGAGCGCACGTTATGTCTGACATGGCTTGCCTTCTGGCTTCACTGGTTATCTGCTGGAGCTAGTGACTTTCAGGTTCCATCACCTGAGAGACCCCAGTGTAGACTAGCAGATGATCAGTATGCCCAAAACAGAAGGACAACCCTAGCAGAAAAACCAGCAGGTTAAAAATGTGGGCAATATATTTATTTGATGGGTATTTTATGCTGTACTGAGTATGAGTATTATGAGTATTTCACTTGTATTTTTTCACTTTATTGTGGTTTAAACCATGCTCAAGAATTTTTTCCCCATAGCTGCGTTCAGACTGTTCGTTTTAGTGTCTGCTCAGTGAGTTGACAAAGTGGAAACAAAAATAAAACTGTTATGTGTATTTCATAAGATGTGTTCACACACTGTGGTCTGCGCTATTTCCTAAATTTTTTGGTTTTCTTTGGACTTGTTTAACTTAAGGAGTTGAGAAAACAGATTGTGCCATGTGAATGTAGCTTTATAATGTGGCAATCATGGGCAGAAGAAACCCAGAGTGTTCTACATTAATCACCAACCTCCGGCAAGTTACTAACAAACTTTCTCTACATGCCATATTGGGGGAAGTTGTCTTCAAGGAAAGGAAAACAATGCAACAGCCATACTTGTCATGTTGACTGCTTATTTCCTCTCCTGGCCTCACGAATAATGAGAGCTGAGAGATTCAAGAAATTGCTTTTCCAAAGCCAGTATTGAACCTGTACCTCTGGTACATATACCAGCAACTGAGAGTCACACACACTTCCACTTAGCCTCACTCCACTTCCTGAAATACATCATTTGCCGTTATAGTTCGAATTGCGGGTTACATGGCAACTCCAGCTTTTTCCACCCATGTAAGTTACCATTTTTGGTATACAGTGTAAGTGAAATATTTTCAAGTACAATATAACAGCAATCAAACAAAAAATACAACACGGTTATGGATAGGGAAAGCCAGGCATACTGGAAGTCAAGAGAGGTGTTAAGTTAACAAGAGTTAACAACACTGTGCCAGGTCCAGCACCTGCACAGCTTGAACCGTCAGGTAAGGCAATGGGAGACACAACCGACACTACTGATCAGACACAGGGTTGTGGTCACAAACATAACACTTCTGAGCACTTGGCCAGTTACTGCTCCACATTATCATTGTAAGCCAAACCTCAAGTGCTTTTTCTCATGTGTGAAAGTCAAAACATTAGTTAGATAAAAATTTATTACAAATTTACATAGACAAATATACAAAGACACTGTACATATGGTATATGCAATTCCATCGTGGTACAAATTGGGCTTTTTTTTTTTCAAACTAAAGGTTTATCAAAATTGCATTCAGGTTACCAGGCTTGAATCATCCCGATACAGACTACAAGAGCAGGTCTCTACTTCATTGTTCATATCACAACATTGCTTTGGTCACTGGATGTGTCATAATTGTGTGTCCTTGTAACAGGACAGCCTCTGTGTCATATTTATAGCGCTGCCTCACTGAATCAGCATGCCAGAACATCGAATCACACCCACTCCGTTTGCTGGCAACACTGTAACCATTGTAACTAAACAATCACTTTTAGCAGTAGGAGAATGTAAGTCAGCATAGCTACATGAATGATTTCCGCCTGTTTTTTCACCAACGCATTATTCTGGCACTGAAGCATCATGGCCAGAATATAAGACCAAACTAACAAAGTATACCAACAACAATGCAGCCAAGATGATGAGCCATGAATAAACTTTCTTAAATTTATTTATTTCAACATTATTTAGTGAATGTCACGTCATGCCATACTCAGATAAACCATATGCCATGAGTAAACCATCAACCGTTGACAAATTATTGGGGGGACTTCATACATATGCAAACCAATAGATATTGTTATCAACTATATACACAATCAGTTTTGGTGAAAAAAACATTTTCCTGCTTGAAGATGATTCAAATGAATGTTCCATCAATAAATAATGATATGATGACGTCTATGACTAGAAGAGTTTGGACTTCCTGTTTCTTGTGCAGTAGATAAGGTGGCAGGTTGACAAGACCAGCCCTGAGCAATACCCGCCTAACACTCCAAGTACACAGCTGATTGGCCAGACCTGAGAAGGGGTGGAAATGACACAGACCAATCAGAGCAGGTAATATTACAGACTGCTGAATAGAAGCAATCATGACAGGTATGCTGCTGACTGGTAAGATGTGAGAATTATAAATGTATAACAGGCCAATCATGTAAGCACAGACTGTAAAATCTACAATACATTTTTATTTTATCGACTAATACACAGAGATTTACAAGATAGAAACTTCGTTATCAATGAATGTCTATAGCCTCAGTCTGCATTCCGGAAGTGCTGCAATACCAGTTTGAATCCACAGAAATTTCTGATTGGTGTATTATGCCATGCACAAAATATTTCACTACATCAAAGCTCACCACAAAACAAGAACTGTCATAATTTATTTTTTAACCTGATAAAATAGCCCCTAAACTCAATCTTGATCTCTGATGTGTTAGAGTAAAGCCATGTACGAAGTTTCAACTCTATACAAAGAACTGTTTTGAAAAAAATGTGAGAACCTTTTTCGTGAATAATCAGGGGGAGTCTAATAAAGATAACTGTTGACAGTTTACCTGCCAGGGTCTGTCCCAGTCCAGAGGTATAGGAAAGGCGCCTAACCAGGCTCCTCCCAGGCTACAGATGCTGAGGAGGTGCACCACAGATTCCAGTCCCAACTCCGACCTGTATTAAAGTCAGTCATGGGTAAAATAACTGTACCTCACAGTATGTTTGCACACAGGGCTAGATAACTACAGGAAACTCTCTTAAAATTTAAGAATTTTTATTATTTGCCATCAGTTCACTATAAAGATATCTTCCTTATGCAGGGTAATCTAATGCACTGACTACTAGAATAAGGCTATTGTCATGGGCTAATGCATTGTTGTAATTCTATGCAAGGATGGAGAGAAGAATTCACCCTACATGTTGAGAAAATAGACACGTATCCAGGCTGCAGAGGGAGGTCCTAACACACAGCAAGCCGGCAGAATTGTGGTCGCTGTCAGAAGCATAGCAAAGTGATAAGTCTCGGCACTGGATCTGAAACACAACATAACTGGGAAGTAAGTGTCATTATCTGGAAAGAATATTTACAAACTACGCTCAGGCAAAGAACATCTGCCAAACATAACTATCCTAATACTTCCTTTACATTTTTCTTTCAAATTCATAAGTTGACTCGGCAAAGTAAACAGAAAATGTTATATTGTGTGAAAAGATATTGTACCTGTATACCACAAGTTCAAACATGAAACACTTTACTGGCCTTGTAATTAGAAACAAACTATCAGTTGACATACAACTGACACATTAACGCTTGTCTGTAAAGGCAATGCCTGTGTTAATGAAAGACCGATAAGATATGGGTAATGATACTCACGCTAACAATGGTGCACCAAAGAGAATGGCTATGAGGTGAAACGCGCCACTGAATAACAGAACAACAACAACAGATTTCAGGAAGTTTGCCACCTGCAAATGAAGGATTTGCAGAAAGGTTAGTTTTCGTAAATGTACTAGGCAAGACAGTGTAAGTGGTTGACGATACTGCAAAACACGAAATTGACCAACTGTGAAGGTTAAGTAAAAGATGAGTAAAAGCACCTCATCACGACATATTTAACTATCAATAGAAAACTGTTCATTCTATGTTCCAAGAAGCCCTGCCTACAATAAATACAACCAAACAGTGGTTTTTATTTTATTTATTTACTTATTTTATTTGATAGTGTTTTATGCCATACTCAAAAACATTTCACTTATGCAACAGCTAGCAGCTTTGTGGTGAGGGGAAACCAGACATAGCCCAGAAGAAAGCCACACTCATCTGCAGGTTGCTGGCAGACCTTCAAAATGCCATGCATACTGAGAGGAAGCCAGACAAAGCTTGTGAGGCTCCTGGGTCACCATAATGCACTAGTACAATAGCCACCAGGCAACGAAGGTGACCAGCAGTTTTTCCAAAGATTTACATATTAAAGTCGTGTACTTGTACGTGTTACCCTTTAAGGTGTATATACCATATAGGGAAAATTATATTCAAGCTTCACATGGGTAGAGAGTGCAGATATGAATGCCTATATGTTTAACTTGGACCTTGGAAACTAAAGCCAGAAAATTGGTACCATCAGACATTTCAGGGGAAGGCCACTGTGGTTTGTTCTATTTTTCCTCTTTTTTCTCTTCAATATTGTTTTCAATTGTTATCTGACCAATGTCGACATACACAATGAATCAGTCAACACCTGACAATGCACATGTGCTGGAGATAACGAGCATTTCAATGAAGCCTCTTGTAGTCAGTGATTGACCAGGAATAAGTTACTAAACTGGCTGGCTTGTAGGGTCGAACTGATCTACAATGTGGCATGGTTTAAGCAGTAGGCTACGTCATGTATAGTCGCAGTCTATATAGTGCGATCATAAAGACTTTTTTGGCCCCGTGGAAAACTACGCGGATATTTGTACCTTTTTCAGAGACTTCTGAACAATAATGAACCAGGCGGTAAATTCGAGGAGGGATATAAGGGCAGTAAAACACTTGCATGACGTCAAGGGATGAGCGATCGGGTCCAAGAATGAACCTCCATTTACAGAGATTCTAATAATAACTAGAACTGAAATTAACAAGATAAGATTTCGGGTAACAATCTTCCTGACAACTGATTTATAAGGAAAGTTCACATGTGTGTCCATGGGCGCCGCCATATTTGTTCTAACGCCTTTCAACTCTATAACGTAAATATAAAACCGAAAGAGCTTATTTCGGCAGTAGTAAGGATGAGGGTAATATCACGCGGTAGGGTGACGTTAATTCATTGAAAAAGGTCCTTTTCTCAATGAGCATCGGAAAAGTGGGTCAGCGACGAACAATAGCTCAACCTATTGTTTACAAATCCCCTCATTGCTGAAAACAATACGCAGTTCATAAAAAAGTTAAAATTTTTGCAAATGTATCTTTTCTTAATATGCTATCTTGATGACCAGTGCAGGTCCGTTTTCGTTTGTTTGATAATACCGTTTAGGTATTTAGTTGTAGTGGCGAGACGGTAAAAATGTCGGCGAGAAAGAAGAGGAACAGATTGTTTCATGAAAATTGGTCTCAAAAGACTAACGATGAAACGGGACAAAGCTTTTCTCCAGTTAAAAGTAAAGCTGTTGGACTGTTGTCTGTTATTAAGTGAGACAAAACTGTGACTAAATAGAGACTTGGGTTAACTTTTATCCAGAGCGCCTCTGCACGATAACAACAACAACCAGCTTCAATGACACTATGAGGATCTCTGAACTTCATTTGCAGTTGCGGGGCATATTTTGGAGGCTGCAAACTAAAAAATCCGTGACATTTAGGAAAGCTTAATTTGATTTAAATTTTAGGCCTTCTGACGAAATACTAATATAGGTATTTTGATTTAGATGAGATACAGAGCTGAAGCTCTGCTTTTTAAATAACGATATAGTGATAGATGCAGCACAACAGAGCAAAATCTGACGAAATTGTAGCAGGTGACTTAGCAGCTTAGACATGGACCCTTGTCGAAACATTACGAAAGGAAAGCAACGGCTTACCGTTCAATGAAAATTTAGGGTATATGCATGCACAATATCTTCCAAATGCTGCTAATATTTCTCCCCCATGCAAGGTATAACCCCTCTCCAATTGCCATGTCTTCCTTTCGCCTTGGTTTGGATTGGCTTTAGCTGCCCTTTGTGTGGACTTTCACTGTAGCTCAGGATATAGATTTGGATATATGTCAGGTTTTTGGGTTGAGAAAACTAGAAGGAACCCTCACAAGGCCACCATTCTCAGTAATTGAATGGAATGTAAAACTGAGGTCTATTCTCATACTTACCTGCCTCATCATTTAATCCTGGAACAGAAAAAGTGCTGGTTTCACAAGGTACCTTGCAGAATGAAATGTTGGCCTTTAGATCCACCCTGAATCAGGACATCCATTTCTTGTATCAAGGGTAGTGAATAGTCCTACAGAGGTTCCATATTTAAATGTTAATCAGGGTTCAAAATGAAGGGTTCTTGGGTGCACATATATGCAATCACCTTTTAAGCAGTTCGCCCATGAATGCATGCTGCTGAAGCCATTTTCTAAATCTAATTCAACTTATGTGGTTATTGCATTGTGCTGATTTTGTCATCTGTTCACAGGTCCACCCAGTCCATATCAAATACAAGGAAATCTTCAGGGAAGTGCACGGAAAATAAAAGATGCTGCAGCTGATTGGCATAATGGAATTCTAAAATGGAATACTTTGAACTCAGAGGGAGTGAAAGTAATCAACCAGATAGCCAATATTAAACTGGAGAAGATGTAAGTTTATAGGCTGTTTTACAAAGAGCTTTTATTCAGATACTGAATGTCGATGTCAGATAAATGGGAGGTTTGAAGGAGAATAGAAGATATTTTAATGCAGTGAAATGTTGCAGGTGGGAAGTAATTGCAAATAAATGCCGAGAAACTATCATTTTGTTTTCAAGCTGTGTGTATAATAATATTATTGTTAGACATTTCTGATAATTTGTGAAATTTGATGAAATTCTCAGCAGTCCAGAACCATTGGGGAAATTAAGATTAAGTCATAAATCTAGATTGATGATACTGATTAGTGTGAAATAGGATGAGTTAGATTGAAATGATTTTATACGGGTTCTGTTCTTTCATCTGAGGCTATTCAGATCAATCCACTGTCAGTCTTCAGTTATTGTTTTTATTGTTGGCATTATTTTTCTTTCTTCAGTTTTGCATGTCAGCAGAGTGAGAATGAGGCATTGGCCTCTAGTGACCTTATGTCACCTGACCTGGAGCCTCTTTGTGAAGCCTTAACTGCTATTGTTGAGTCCCAGGTACGCTTTGGTGCGGTGTTCACAACATTGGTAAAAATATAGCAAATCAACAAATTACATGTTATGTAATCGTTTTCAAATATCAGTGTATTTTAGCACATATAACAGTAGGATCTTCTTTCTTTGTATGGGCTAGAGTTCCTCAGTTCTGAATAGTAGCTAGATCTTCAGGTGGTATGTTTTTATCCATCCTTGGACTCAGTTTCCATTGCCTAAAACTATCATCATCTACATAGTGAATTATTCTTCAACCTCACCTAAAAACCAATGAACCAATGGTAAAAAAAGGCAATACAAGTAGTAGTTGGTAATTAATGCAGGGTACCTTACCTTTGGATGGGGAAAAATATTATAGATTTTGGATCATTTAGAAATTTAATCTGTATTTCTTTTTCAGGAAAAAATTGTGAAGAAGATGAAGTCCCTGACAGCTATGTTGGCCGGTGTGAGGAACCTTGAAGTGTTTAGGTGTGAAGAGCAAGGAGAAGGAGTCAAGGAACCTGACCCCTTGTTTCAATCTTGGTCTATCTCAGAGTTTGGTGAATAGTTTTTTATCATTTAAACCTCTCAGCTGGAGAATCTGTGATATAGATCTGTGATATAGATCAGCAGTGATCTGTAAGGAACAGGTATAGCATAAGTGTAGGATTTCATCAGAGTGTAATCAGGCACAGCATAAGTGTGGGGCAAATCCAGTTTCTGGGTGAAGCTATGACTTCCTGATCAAGATGTTATTACCAATATACTTTAACACTTTGGATGATACAATGTTGTGATAAGCTGTATCTGGTTATTGGGGAGGGTATCTTCCTTATATTGCAATCTGCTGCACTCTCTCCATTTGGACCCTGTTAAAGAAAGAAACCTTTTCTTGGAGATCACATTAGCTTTTCAGGATATTAGATCCTCAAAATAGTTTTCCAGAAAAAAAATTACCAAGGAAATGGTTTATAGTGGAGAACAGTTCTTAAATACAAGTTATCCTTCAACAAATGTCATACTAAGTCTTACCCACAAAGGTGTAATCAAACAAATAGATTGACTAATTTAATGTCAATTTCTGTATTTCAGAAGAGACATTCAAAGGACTGGGTGAAATGTACAAGAAAGAGTTGGAACTAAAGAAGACTATTGCACAGAATGTGGCCCATGCCAGAGAGAGGAATACTTTAATGATGTATACATCATGCTGGCTTCACCAGCCATACATTGAGGAGAGATCCGAGATCTTACTGGAGGGTATGCTGATAGAAGACAGGCCACAAGTGACGTCTACACCAGCCATACACTGAGGAGAGATCCGAGATCTTACTGGAGGGTATGCTGATAGAAACAGGCCACAAGTGAAGTGTACACTGGCCATACACTGAGGAGAGATCCGAGATCTTACTGGAGGGTATGCTGATAGAAACAGGCCACAAGTGACGTCTACACCAGCCATACACTGAGGAGAGATCCGAGATCTTACTGGAGGGTATGCTGATAGAGACAGGCCACAAGTGAAGTGTACATCAGCCATGCACTGAGGAGAGATCCGAGATCTTACTGGAGGGTATGCTGATAGCAACAGGCCACAAGTGAAGTGTACACTGGCCATACACTGAGGAGAGAGCAGAGATGTTACTGAAGGGTATGCTGATAGAAATAGGCCACATGTGAAGTGTACACTGGCCATACACTGAGGAGAGAGCAGAGATCTGACTGAAGGGTATGCTGATAGAAACAGGCCACAAGTGAAGTGTACACCAGCCATACATTGAGGAGAGATCAGAGATCTTACTGGAGGGTATGCTGATAGAAACAGGTCACAAGTGAAGTGTACACTGGCCATACACTGAGGAGAGAGCAGAGATGTTACTGAAGGGTATGCTGATAGAAATAGGCCACATGTGAAGTGTACACCAGCCATACACTGAGGAGAGAGCAGAGATCTGACTGAAGGGTATGCTGATAGAAACAGGCCACAAGTGAAGTGTACACTGGCCATACACTGAGGAGAGAGCAGAGATGTTAGTGAAGGGTATGCTGATAGAAATAGGCCACATGTGAAGTGTACACTGGCCATACACTGAGGAGAGAGCAGAGATCTGACTGAAGGGTATGATGATAGAAATAGGCCACAAGTAAAGTGTACACCAGCCATACATTGAGGAGAGAGCAGAGATCTTACTGGAGGGTATGCTGATAGCAACAGGCCACAAGTGAAGTGTACACTGGCCATACACTGAGGAGAGAGCAGAGATGTTAGTGAAGGGTATGCTGACAGAAATAGGCCACATGTGAAGTGTACACCAGCCATACACTGAGGAGAGAGCAGAGATGTTACTGAAGGGTATGCTGATAGAAACAGGCCACAAGTGAAGTGTACACTGGCCATACACTGAGGAGAGAGCAGAGATCTGACTGAAGGGTATGATGATAGAAATAGGCCACAAGTGAAGCGCACACCAGCCATACACTGAGGAGAGAGCAGAAATGCTACTGGAGGGTATGCTGATAGAAACAGGCCACAAGTGAAGTGTACACCAGCCATACATTGAGGAGAGAGCAGAGATGTTACTGGAGGGTAAGCTGACAGAAACAGGTCACAAGTGTACACCAGCCATACACTGAGTAGAGATCGGAGATCCTGCTGGAGGGTATGCGGACAGAAACAGGTCACAAGTGAAGTGTGCATCAGCCATACATTGAGGAGAGATTGGAGATCCCACTGGAGGGTATGCTGACAGAAACAGGTCACAAGTGAAGTGTACATCAGCCATACATTGAGGAGAGATTGGAGATCCCACTGCAGGGTATGCTGACAGAAATAGGTCACAAGTGAAGTGTACACCAGCCATACAATGAGAGATCACACAATCTACAGCCTTCAGACTTTTTGAGTTTCCATACACAATTACCTTGTAAAGTATGTCTTTATTATTATATTTCTTTACCTTCAAATTACATTTTTGTGTTCAGGATAAAAGAGCTTTACGGATACATAGAACATGACATTTGTTTTGTTTTTTTTCCCTTAATTTGCAGTTTAGGATATGTGCTGACATGTTAATAAAAAGTACAGAAATTTCTTTTTTTCTCCGGTTTTTCTAGGGAAAGAGAAATGGTTTTAAACTACAGTAGCCAACCCAGAAAGTAAGTAGCCTGTGGTAGTGACATCAACGCTAGTAGATGTTGGGGGAAAGAGCATGTGTTGGGGTGCCAAGCTGCATTCTCAGGGTGTTCTTTGATGACATCTCTGAAAAATTAGTAGAAAAGTAGAGGTTATAAAGAGATATAAAATATGCCTAATGAACTGATTGTTGTTTTTTGTTGATTTTTTTGGTTTTTTTGGCATAATTTTCTTTATTTCCTTTGAAAACATAGCCTTTTGTTTAGAGCTCCTTTTCACATATTCTCAAACATTTAGCTCTCCGGTAGAGTAATAACATTACTGTGTAGGCCAGAGTATGTTGATCATTCTACACACTGGCTCTGGTTTGAGACATATCATGAAGATAGATTACAGCCAAGGCAAGCAGTTCACTTTAACACAATCTCAAGCTACATGTCAGGATTTCTTACCTGAGAAAAGCTAGGTGAAATGAGCAGAATGAAGTTAGCACCACTTTCATTATTTTGTTATTCGAATGTCGAATATGGTGCTAGCAAGTTTTGCAAATGTCGAATAATCTCAAATAACGAGCTGACAATATAGAATGTAGCGGGTTACAAACCAATAGATTGATTTCATTGATCGATTGACAGTCATGCTGGCATGTATTTCCTGACTCAGATCTCACCACTTTCTTCATTTATTATTTGAATATTATGCTTGGACGTCTTTCACTGTTCAGGCCACGAGTGATTGGCTGATTTACAGTTGCGATGGCACATATTTCTTTTTTCAGATGTCACGACTTTTACTTTCTTTATTTCTAGTTCGAATATCATGTGAGCATGTTTTTCGTTATTTGGGCCTCTATAAGGTCAGCAACAAGTATAGAAGGTACAACCACATTGTTTTGTTTTTTTTATTTACTTCTATTGAATGTAGTTATTTGCTAAGCAACAAGTATAGAAGTATTGTTTTGTTTTTTTTTATTCGAATATTGAATGTAGTGCTAGGAAAGTATGCAAATATGGACTAATCGATTTACAGTTATTGTGATTCTTATTCTGATCTCACCAATTTCCCTTTTTTTATTATTGAACACCTTCAGTACTTAAATAATGAAAAGTGACAGCTGTGAGATGTGAATAAGGAAATACAATTAGGTATTAGCAAAATTGTAAATCAACCAATCCGTCCATGCTCTTTTTGCACCACACGGGAGTAATAATACTAGTAGGCAAGTTGTGAACACACCACCGAACGAGTGTCTTTGCATTGGCTGGGAAATGGAGGAGTAGTGGCATCACTGCTACCATCAAGTCTGACGCCAGTGGTGTGTATTGTAGTGTGTTGGCTCACGGGACCTCCGGAATATTGGGACATCACACTGTGTTCTCTGGTGGCCACTGAAGCTGCCACCAGATGTCAGATCAATGAATGGAATGCATCATTGGACTGCCAATTGTCATTTTGAACAGTGACAGTGTGGAGTTTACAAATTCCCTGTGCAAGGCAGGGCTTCAAGCCACACCTCCTGTCATGGTGTTCAAACCGCCTGGAGCCCATTTCACGAAAATGGTGTAACATTTCGTCAAAGTTAACTACAAAGGCCATGTATCTCTACAACAGATGTGATGACAACTGTACTGGACAGAATTAACTACCTTTTTGCAAGGATATGAGGATATATGGTTTCATCCCGTTAGAGATTCTCTTGGTAGAAATATGTTCAGAGAGACAGACCAACACAAAGTTGTGTATGTAATCCAAATGTTTTAATAGATAAAGCAGGCTATTTACAAGTGTTCAGTGGAAGATGAGTACAGTAGGTCTGAACTGCAGTATAATGGATCTACAGCAGAAGATTAAAACTAAAGTTTAGTGATATACATGGATAATAGCAGAAACCCACAGCAGCAAATCAGAATAATATTTGGTATAAAATTCACAAATCTATTTACCATCTCAATAACTTCTTGAATGATGTTTCTGCAAACCAATTGTGAGTGCTGATAACAAAATGCATGTACACATACAAATGACTCCATGAACAAAATCGCATATTAAATTTTTCAACAAAATAGGCTATATTAAAATATCACCAAAACAATTAAAATGTTTTAAGGATGGATGCTTGTAGTAGAAATCTATCTTTTACACATTTAATCAATATTCTAAAAGGGACTTGTTTTATTTAACCCCAAGACAAGACAGCCTCGGCCTCTGACTCAGAAGTGTCAGATGTCAGTGAAGACAGGTGTCTAGTCTCCCTAGAAGTGTTGTCTCCCTTGTTTTACTGCTTTGTCTGCACTACAGATAACAAGGTCTGTTCAAATTGCATGTTTATGTAGAGATACAGAAACCTGTCCTTACTTTACTTGCATAATGAGAACAAATATGGTAAAAGACTATTGTAATGTACCCCTCCCCCATTCATCCCTCCTAACCCATACTAATACCACTCACTACAATCCCACCATACAGCCCAAGTCCTCAGCAGTCCCAAGATGTGCAGTCTATTGAAGTTTTCAGAATTGTTTATATGTACTGTGAAATATATAAGTGGATCACACAAAATATGCTTGATATTTTCATTACTTTATGCCATGGTGAGGCATTAGTCAGTTTTACTCTACAGCAAGTATGGCCAAGAATCCGTGATAAATAGTGGGGTGTTTCCTTTTCATATATATTATACTCTCAAATCCAAATTATTGTTATTTTCACTGGAAAGAATACCCTTAGAAAAAAAGAAGGAAATGAAACATTTATACACTGTCGTCATAAAAACTAAGATTATGAATGAGATTCTGTTTTTCACCACAAAACAAATGTGTAGTATAGCAGTCAGTCCTACACTACTGTCGGCATATTTATGGTTTGTGGCTTGTTGTGACATCTGTTATAAAGCACCTTTCATTGTGACATCAGATCGAACTGTGAAACTATAACATCCTTTATACTGATAATATGATTTAAAAAAAAAAAAACCCTGTATCCCATTCAAAACTTGGGAATACTATGAAGAGCACTAAAATATGACTGAATCTTGAATTGAAGATATAATTTGCATTTATGTAGAGGAAACCTAAACTTAGGTCATTTGTGACACAGACAAAAGTGAAGTTGTAAATGTGTGTATCCCACTGTAGCCCTACACCACAACTAAAATCTGTCAGCTTGACCGGGGCTTACAAAAGTCTGTTCAGCCACCTACCTCTTACAGCACCAAAATGAATGATAATGTCATGAGTTAAAGCTGTGGAAGGCGGTAATTTGTTTTTAAAAAAATGATGGGGCAAATGACGTTAAAAAATAATAATAAAATCTAAGTGATGTCAAGGCCCTTCGGTGCAACACAGTCTGAATTTAATAGGTTTTCTATTATTTTCTAAATTGGACTGAACTCTGTAATCTGCCTCACAAGTTAACAACTGCCAATGGTAGAACATTTAAATAATAATTAACGCTGACAAATATTTCCGATCCATGCATATTTTAGACAAGTATTTGCATTGGTAGAAGTATCCTGTGCTAAAATCACTACTTCTTCTTGGGGGGGCCTCGAGGAGGGGTGACAGGCCGACCAGAATTTAGGCCTCCATACTGATATTTGGCCTTCTTTTCTGACGGTTTCAAGATCTACAAAAAATACAACAAAAGCACTTTAGAAACAAAATGAGGTCTTGTATAATTTAATGGCTATTTCTAGCACATCAAAATCTCTAGAATTACCATTAATCCTAAGAACACCTTTTTCACAAAGTCTTCAATCCTGCCATTCCTTCCTCACTTCCATGTAACTGAAAGAGGCTTCTATACAGTCAGTAGTACTTTCATCACAAGCACACATGTAATGTAAATGTAGTTGGTTTACATATCTGGAAAGTCCAGGCTTCCAATGTGTAAGCCCATAAGGTGACTGGTCCATGAACAACCTGGTTGTTTTGTTCCAGTCCAGCCCTGCACCTTTTCTAAAACCCAGAAAATTGAGGGCTAAGTCATGTACTTTTGTGAATAGTTGACAAATCAATGGAATAACCAAATACACACACATCTAATGCTTGAAATTCCAACAAGAACCATTGTGGAAGTCTTTGGTACACATTGGCTATTTATTTATTAGACCGATGTTTCATGCCGTACGGCAGAAAATTTCACTTATATGACGGTAGCCAGCATGGGGAAGCCAATGACCATTCACAGGTTGCTGGTGGATCTTCCCACATACGACTGGACAGGAAGCCAGGTTGAGCTGGACTTGGGCCCAATGGCTAATAATGATGATAATAAGACACACCTGAAATGAGCACATAAGGGTATCATCCACTGACATCATCCCTCCTGCGTTGTCAAACTCTCCGCAGTAGTTGGGAGCCGAGAACAATGTCACCAGTTGTCGTTTGGCAAAAAATTCATAGCCATCCTCTACAACCTACAATTTATTACAAGACAACATTATCATTTTCTAGTCACTCCAAATTAAGAAATGTAACAAGAAAACATACAAACAAATTACCACTGTTATGTATATTTATTTATTTATTTGATTGGTGTTTTACGCAGTACTCAAGAATATTTCACAACAGCGGCCAGCATCATGGTGGGAGGAAACTGGGCAGAGCCCGGGGAAACCCACGACCATCCACAGGTTGCTGGCAGACCTTCCCATGTACGGACCCCACTGTTACAAAAATCTATACAGTTTTATAATGTTGCATTGGCAAAGAAAAAAATCTGGTACAAAATTTTGTTTTCTTAACCCCAAGAATAAATGTGAGGGCAGAAAGTCTGACAAAAAGATGAAACTGCAATGGCAACCAGACTCTACATAGGAGTGTCACTGACTAGGAATTATCTAGGTCAATAAAGAGGATAGTATATGTCAGAAGTTAAGGTGTTCAGGACACGTGAGAAGACCAGCATTCAAAGCAATGTTGAGGATTACCTGATGGGCTCTGCAAATTAGGTCTAGATCATGTCTGTTGAGGAATTTACCAACGACATCCCCCCCAAATGTGAACGACACCCCACGGTCGTTTTCCCCCCAGCCTTGGACGTCTTTGTCTGGGTCAGACCAAAGTAGGTCACATAATAAACCTGTGAGCGAAAAAAAAGAGCATGCATATTCAATCAGACAGGTAACCAAGGCAGTTTGCAGTCAGTGACAATGTAGGTCACTAAAACCAGAAAGACACAAAAGCTACACGGGTAGGGCAGGTATGAACATGATGTACTAGGATTACCTTTATACAATTCATCATGTAATACTAATACATAATACTCCTACGTTAAAGGAAAATCAGATACTCTCATAGGACAACCATATCCACTAGGGCTACAAAAGTTACATTGAGGTAATAGCATCCAACGGAACTTGTGTAACACTTGACATTTTCTGTTGTGCATCAGGCTTAAAATGTTATACAAGACTCATATAACGACAAAACAAATGAAACTCTTCCACAATTAATGTCACTTTTAAATTTTAATAGTCCTTGGAGCCGAAGCATTTTTTCATATTAGACCATGGTTCAAATTAACATCAATGTGTACAACACAAATCTATTTCAAATGTGTATTTCCACCATTTGCAGTAATCACTGGTCAAAGCCTTTTACACCAGACCAGACTAAAATTTTTAGTGCTTCTTGTCAATATGAGAACCTGTATACCTAAAACTTACAATTTTGGGACATATTTACTGCTCTTTTCAGTAAATGTAAATATAATTGTAACATATGTACAGTTTCTCTTTTCTCAGAAGGTTAGTTAATCTACTGAATAAGACACATGTATGAACATCTTTACTTTTCAAAAAAATATCTATAAGAGAAATGTAATATTCTACTTTCAGCACTAATAAACTATGTGTTAAGAAATACATTATTCTCCACAGCAATTAAGGGAGATAACTGTCAGTAACGCATCTGGTTGTTTAAGGCAGCATTGCACAATGAGCACGCCCAACAAATAATGATGATAAAACTGTCAAAGCTAGAAGTGGTCAGTTAACTCACTGACAATAAAAGCAGCAGCCTGTGTGGCACTTAGATTTACAACTTATATCACTAGATTCTGCCACCAATTCTTCAACAGGTTCTTCATAAAATTGTACCTTTAATACAGATTTAATTTCCAGGGTTGTGCAACCCTGCAAAATGGTTGCCAAACCCGGCCAAACAAGCTACCACGCTGAGTGGGACTAGATATCTCAAGCTGTGATTCTCACTCTCAAGTAAGTATTTCCATTGGTTTCAGGCTAGCTATTTCACTGAGTCTGTCAGAAATAACATGTACAAAAAATTAAACTCTTCACGTCTTTGGTGTCCATGTAAGCAGTTATTCACTGCTTTATTTGGACACAAGGTGCGCTGTGCACATCTGGCTGGATAGGTCAGCTGGTAGATTAGGGTCAGACATCCTCAGCTGTGAGTTCAAACCACTCTTGAGCTGATGCTTTCTGTGGTATTCACAACATCTGTTGCAGTGTCAGCACCTTACACATACCAATCAGCATCAACAATACAGCAATGAATGGTTTTCAGCATGCTTACCTGTGTCTGGCACATCTGTTGGTCGTAAAATTCGTCGAATCTGTTCCATAGATTGGAGATCCGGAGATAAGCCTGCAGCAGAAAAGGAAAGAAAGATGAGAGTTTACTCAGTCAATGCCATGGTATATACCCCTACACAAAGAAACATACTGTAAATAAAAACTGCCAAAAGAGATGCTAGATATTTCAGCCAAAAACCTGAAGAAAAAAACAATGCTCGATGACGATAGGAAGCAATGCACATACCTCCATGACAGCAGAAGATTTTCTCATCTATTATAGCAGCTATGGGTAAGCAGTTAAAACAGTCAGTGAAGGTCTTCCATAACTTGATGTTGAACCTCCTTTTACCTGAAAACAGTCAAATCTAATGTCAAGTCTTTCGTGCATCAACACACAACCTTTAAGAGTCAACGAAACCACTTTGAGACTTTCCAATCTTATGGACTTTGAGACAGAGTTCAAACCCAGAATGTTAGTGGACAGGCACACTAATCCAGACAAGAATCCATCCCCTTCGCAATACTGATCAGAGTTGCTTCACTGTTGAGCACATCTGTTAGTATTGGAGAGGAATGTAGCCTATATATATGTATCCACTGCTACACTTCAACCATCATGTACGGCTGTACTGGGATAACCAGACCATGGCTTAGTCACGGGTCAGATCCATCTTCAGTTCAATCCAACAGAATGCTATTATCGTTGTCATCACATAAATATTCATTTCAGTTAAAGAGAAAGACAGCTCATGATATAAGTTAAGTTTGCCAAAAAGGTTGCACAATAATATGTTCATTTTGTTAGAGTATTTTTTCCTTTAGCTAATATGACAGCGGAAACTGACATCTGACCGTGCTCAATCAACTAGCATGAAACGCAACCATTCTGTATATGGTGTGATTTAATTATTCCAAGCACGAAACACCCTGTCACCCATGACTGTAGTAAGCTGCCTGGGTTGTGTTGGTAATTTAAGTATATATGTCAATTTATAACATGAAAAGGTCAAGAAACTTCCTATTGCCACAACACAGCGGTCTGGAAATACTTTGCAGCGTTGTTCCTTTGTACTTGTTATAATATATCATTAAAAAAAGGGTGCTGTCCCTATGTTATTACATGTTACACTGACAATCAACTGAGAAAATTTACATCACAGCTTATAAACAGCTGCGGCTGTATGTGGGAAGGTCTGCCAGCAACCTGCGGATGGTTGTGGGTTTCCCCCGCGTTCTGCCCGGTTTCCTCTCACCATAATGCTCGCCACCATCGTATAAGTGAAATATCCTTGAGCACAGCATAAAACACCAATCAAATAAACAAATAAATAAACATAAACAGCTGATATCTCCTAGCTTTCTGACTGGTCTCTGTCAGCAGCACAATACTCAACACTTTAAACGAAGATAATTCAGCAACGAATTCATACAATTTCAAAGAGGTTTTTACACCAGAGAGAGACTTTTACAATCTTTTTAATGAACAGTGCCTCAGTCATGAGCTGTCCTTTACTTTATGCTACATTTTAATGAAATGGTAGTAATGTACCAAGTGTTGTGCTTCTCATTTGGCATTGTTTCTGCCAATGGTTACTATGGGCTTGCTTATGGTAAATAACCTATTTCCTACAACCAGAAATCTGGTTATTGCTGGGTATCAGACAGACATTCTGAAGTATTGCATTTAATGTATGTATTTATGTATGCTAAGGGTTTACGTTGTATTTAACATTTTTTTCAGTCATATGACGAGGAGGAGTCCTTATAATGTAGATATGCTGTGTCTCCTTGTGGCAGAGCAAGTTCATGCCGCCAAAGTGCTGCTGCCCCTGGATCATCATGCTGAAGACACCAGACATGACACCCCACCCGGTCACCTTATACTGACACTGGGCCGACCAGTCCTGTTTTCTTGCTCTAACCGCTTAGTGCAGATTGATTCCGGATCTCCTGATCTCCAGGCAGATGCTCTAACCAGCAGGCCACTGAGGTGGCCTATTGAATTTAACATCAATGACATACTTGTAAATAAAAAAAAAAAAAAGCAACACTTACATTCATCATAGAAACCATAAATACGATTTATGCTTGCACACTCGTGGTTTCCTCTCAACAAGAAGAAGTTTTCTGGATATTTGATCTTATATGCCAACAGAAGGCAAATTGTTTCCAGGGATTGCTTTCCCCTGTCCACATAGTCCCCTAAGAACAAGTAGTTGGACTCCGGTGGGAAGCCGCCATATTCAAACAGTCGTAGTAAGTCTGTATACTGGCCGTGGATGTCACCTAGATCATAACATACACAAATATGTGAGCAGCACATCCTCCTCACCTTACTGCTCATACATGTACATCTATATATAATGTAGATTAGAGCAGGACTTTTCCGCTCATGAATTAAGAACATCAGTAGCATCAGCTACTGGATGAATGGGTTTAATTTCTTTGTAGCATTATGACATCAGATATCATCATTACTTATGTCTCCAATCAAATGCAAACTTATGTTTTTAGGATAACAGCTGGTGAGGCAACTGACGAGAATGGTCTACTCAACTATCAACAAAACTTGTTCGTGTATTTCTAGTCTTCATAACAACTTCATACTGATCAAACCTCTGGGGTCTCTATCACATGAAGTGTTGATAGCAGTGCTAACCCATCCTTGATACTATGACCAACTTGATTGTGACATAAGATAAATGAACCTTTCCTAAAAAATCGAGAATGACCTTTAATATGCAGGAATGTTCAAAAAGATCCCGTTGGCACTTGCCACTTTATTGGCTTCTTCCGGTGTAGCCAAAGAGACTGAGAAGTGAAAGTAGTATCTAAATAACATGGATGATTATATCAAACCATTCTTCGAGGGCCCAGCAGCGCTTTTTTTAATCTGATTTCCATACTTTATGGACCTTGGTTCTGGGGGCTTAGGTTTCCAACGCACAGCAACTACACAAAGTGATTTTCAAAGGTAAAAAAATATATATTTTTTCAGATTTCTCGAACATGGGGGTAATGGATTTCAACTGAAGCAGTGATCAAAATGGTCTCCATCTGTGCTGCAATTTTAGAGTGGATTTCAATGTCATTTTTGTTCCACTAGGTGCATTACGCTCAGTATACAGGGGAGCTTAATACCCAACTCAACTCAACACAATGCAACTCAACTCAATGGTTGCATTCTAAGCACTCATGTATGCGAAAAAAATAAACCTAGCTCAACTGGAGTTGAGATCTGCTAGTTGGATCGATACAAAAGCCTGTAGCTGGCAGCCACTGGGACTATCTCCATCTGACAAGGTGAGTCACAATGTAAGATCTCATGCGTGAGGAGCCTAACGGAAAGGGCTAGAGAGCCTTTCACTTAGAGGATTAAATTATGATGTTGGTAAATATTTGAAATTCTTTAAAAAGACCTCAACATTTAATATAAATTTAACAGACTTCGATAAGATTAATGAACATTTTTTTAAACGTCAGTTGAACAGAAACAACAACCATTTGGAAATTTAATCATCCACAATATTTTAAGCTATGCTCTAAATTATTAATCAACATGTCACCTTACCGCATATCTTCAAGGGTGCTTCCAGTTCTAAAAGTATAGGTTGGCTCAAAAATATTTCTCTTGACTTCAAACACAGTCCACGCACTTCCGACTCTGTCATCTGCACGGTTTTTCCTGGACGGCATCCTCGTACTAGACCAAAACAATCAGCAATGACATCATTTTCAATAAATAAAAAAACAGTTGCTAAGTTAGTAACACGATACACAAACGGTCATGGACCGGTACAAGAAAGTTTTGAAAGATCCAGAGTAACACAGTCTGATTTACAGGGCAGTGCGAACGGATATATGTAATAAGGGGTTACTTTTCACGACTAAACTTTCTCATTATTCCTCACGTCTGAATGTCAAATAATAAATAGTCAAAGTAAATATACCTTCTAAAAGACGCTGGATTAAATTGTCGACATTTAACTCGACGTCCGCCATCTTGACTGATTGATGACGTCACGAACGACAACTCCCTATAGTTTATGCCGATGAAAAAGGTATTTCCTTATAAAAGTGTTCAACAGCGAAACTGCCAATTGTACCTCGAAAAAAGGAGAAATCTACTTTTTGAATAAATCAGATCACGTACGGTCAGCAGAAAGCACGAACCGACTCATAGTAACATATTGACCCAATCTACCAACAACAGAAACAAACAATAATAAAAAAATAATAATAATAAAAAATCTGTTTGAGAATGCATGTTTCGCCACTGAAACTGTTTCTGGTTAGAATTTATATGAAATTTGAGTCCTTTTACTTACGTGCATTTTATTCGTTAATGTTTTGGTAAATGGCTCCATAATTACTCTATTGGTCAATTTAACTGGACTTTGGTCCAAGCTATTACCCTATATACATAATCTCCCTATCTTATGATTCATCCTTTCTCTCTCTATGTAATGTATCGTCAATACGCTACATGAAGTCTACATAATAATAGCGATAATGTTCATGTGGGCGGTCCTCTGACAACTGCTTGTTGGTATTCTGTCACGTCCTCATCACGTGAAGTAGCCTACATGCGTGTTAAGCCAGTAGATTTAATCATACGTATACATGTGTTTTTAAGTTGATAAGTGATGAAAATTGCAGAAGTTACGTAATCTGTTTAATGCTTGATACAAGCTGCCGCAATAAATAGGCAAGACCGTGTGGGAGGCATTCGTGTATTTACAGCGCTCTTTACATTATGATGATTGATAAAAAGTGTACGCTGGTTACCTGCAATGTCAAACAGATGAAATTTCATTTAGAAAAACACACACACTTTGAATGGCTTGTAGGTTTACATTATAGGCCCGAAAATACACCCCAGGAAGAAGAACATCGTCGGTTGTGATATGCCTAAATATACGGTACTTACGTTGCGTCACATATTGGTGTTATAATATCAACGTACCTCAATCTACACTTAGGCATACTTATTTCCATGAGTAATTTTGCAATGCCGTTACGATCTGGTAAAACTTTTCTTTACATTTTTATAGCCAAAAATAAAGATGTGGGTTGGTGTATATTAAGCCTTATTTTTTTTATATGAGTTTGTGGTTTGAGTACATACTCCACTACATTAACATTCACTCTGACTACGAGCTGCAACCTAGCTGTATGTTACACTGTCACCCGGGCGACTGTTCTACTTAACCGCCACGCTTAGGGGAAAGTAACAGCTAGGTCAGCTTTCATTTTTTTCTGGCTGTCATAAACTGAAAAGCCTTCAGGCCAACCTTAGCCTACAACAAACCGATTATATATATTTAAATATTTCAGTTTTGACTTTTACTAACGTATAGTGAAATAGTGTTAGTGTCACATACATTCAGTCGGTATTCAGCTAAACCAGAATGTTGTGGCCGGATGGAAGCGACCGAGTCGAGTAATTAGGCGTGCTATCATGTATATGTGGTGAAACAATAAACTTCCATCACAATATATATTAAACGAAATAACCAATATAAGCATACAAATACGAACAAACATTATATGGCTGTGATATTTATTTATTTATTTATTTATTTATTGATTGATTGATTGATTGATTGATTGATTGATTGATTGATTTATATTTGAGCTAATGCAGGGGAATGTCAGATCAGGTATGAAATGGTCACGTTGACAGTTTACTATATCCCTGCATGACGCGGCAAAGTCTGTACTCTCCAATACACACATCGATTGTCACTGCCTAAGTTACCATATGTCTCACCGAATCGATATGTGCGAAAGGAAAAAAAGGCTGTTAACTCATTTCTCGGATAGCGGTACTGAATTACATTTCATTTGCAAACAGGTAACGAGAATTTTAAATACAACAGCGAAATTGGAATTTCATCTACCGTGTAAATATTGTTTGACAATGTGACATTGAGAAATATAACAGCAGACAACCAAGAGTAGGTACGGTAATTATGCGTCTTATAGGCCTGCATACAGGTGTGGCTGCAGGGCAGTTTATTTTTATTTATTTTGTTTCTTTGATTGTCGTTTTTCTCCCCACTGAGGAGTATTTCCAGTAAATGGCGTGAGTCAAGTTTTTAGTCCTGAGGAGATAATCAAACAGAGCCTTTCTAAACCGGCATGCATCTTCAAAAGAACAATAGGCGACATTAGAACAACATAGGCCTATATTTCAACATCACACTCTATTCGTCTAAAGATTTTCAGATTAAAACCACATTCCATGGTAACCCTTGTACTCCCCACGTCCTTCCAGCGTCATCCACATTTGAAGGTGACGCATGTCCATGTGTCCACCCCGATGGAGCTGAAAAAGCTACCCTGCTGTTTATGTTTATTAACCAAAATTCTCGATATCACCCACACCAATCAATTGAAGACACAAATGATTCAGCGTTGCAAAAGAAAAGAAACGAACAAAAAAAAATAAAATTCAATTTGGTTACAAAATTAAAAGATTAAATATTATTAAGACTTCTGCACAGGTCCATAGTCAGTAATGTTGAAAGTTTCGATGACTAGCACATACATATAGCAAACGCGAGCTGGAACATGTGTAGACCAATCAATACAAAGTGTTAGATAACTCCCCCCGCCAAAAAAATCATTCATTACGATAATTCATAGACACTTTGGCGCCTTGGGCACCCTATAAAAGCCCAAATGTACCAGACTAGCTGCACTATTGCCTCGTTCCCGTGTAGTTAGCAGGAACCAGCATGGGTCACTCTGGGATTATCGTAGCTGGACTGTTAACAGTCGTCTTTGTTCTGGCCCAGTACACAGTGATATCTGCAAGTCAAACGACAACTCAAACATCAAAGGGCTTTGGTACAGATAATGACATTTGGGTAACGCAGACAACGACCAGCGGGCCAAGTAGTTCGTCGTCACCACAGACAGAAACCCATTTACCATACGTCTGGTCAACAGAGAGGAGGCCGGAAACAACAACTCAAACATCAAAGGGCTTCGGTACAGATAATGACATTTGGGTAACGCAGACAACGACCAGCGGACCAAGTAGTTCGTCGTCACCACAGACAGAAACCCATTTACCATACGTCTGGTCAACAGAGAGGAGGCCGGAAACAATAACTCAAACATCAAAGGGCTTCGGTACAGATAATGACATTTGGGTAACGCAGACAACGACCAGCGGACCAAGTAGTTCGTCGTCACCACAGACAGAAACCCATTTACCATACGTCTGGTCAACAGAGAGGAGGCCGGAAACAATAACTCAAACATCAAAGGGCTTCGGTACAGATAATGACATTTGGGTAACGCAGACAACGACCAGCGGGCCAAGTAGTTCATCGTCACCACAGACAGAAAACAATTTACCGTACGTCTGGTCAACAGAGAGGAGGCCGGAAACAATAACTCAAACATCAAAGGGCTTCGGTACAGATAATGACATTTGGGTAACGCAGACAACGACCAGCGGGCCAAGTAGTTCATCGTCACCACAAACAGAAACCCATTTACCATACGTCTGGTCAACAGAGAGGAGGCCGGAAACAATAACTCAAACATCAAAGGGCTTCGGTACAGATAATGACATTTGGGTAACGCAGACAACGACCAGCGGGCCAAGTAGTTCGTCGTCACCACAGACAGAAACCCATTTACCATACGTCTGGTCAACAGAGAGGAGGCCGGAAACAATAACTCAAACATCAAAGGGCTTCGGTACAGATAATGACATTTGGGTAACGCAGACAACGACCAGCGGGCCAAGTAGTTCGTCGTCACCACAGACAGAAACCCATTTACCGTACGTCTGGTCAACAGAGAGGAGGCCGGAAACAATAACTCAAATATCAAAGGGCTTAGGTACAAATGATGACATTTGGGGACAGACAACGACCAGTGGGCCAAGTAGTTCAGGCGGGACAGGTGGTACACCAGAGGTAATCTCTTCAACAATTCCCAGAGAGCCATGGACAACATCGCCGCCAGAAGCATCGTGGTTTGCTCGGAAACCTAACCCCATGTTTGCTCACTCGTTACTCGCTAAGCTGTATGCGCTTTTGATGAAATTAAAGCAACACAGGAATCGCGATGGTAGTAAACCAATCCCGTTTATGAGCGCCACCAGTGTGACGCCCACACCGGCTTGGCAAACCTTCGAGTGGGATAAAACCATGAGTGGGTCAAGTACATCAGAAAACCTAAACACAACGATGCTGCCCACTGTGGGAAACCAGACCATAAAGATGTTACCCACTGAGCGAAACCAGAACACAACGATGCTACCCACTGAGGGAAACCAGAACACAACGATGCTACACCCTGAGAGAAACCAGAACACAACGATGCTATCCATTGAGGGAAGCCAGAATACAACGATGTTACCCAATGAAAGAAACCAGAACACAACGATGCTATCCACTGAAGGAAACCAGAACACAACGATGCTACCTACAGAGGAAAGCCAGATGACAGGTATGCCATCAGTCCAGGGAATCCAGACATTTAAGTTTCCATCTGTAGCGGGTAACGACACCATTCCAACGGTTAATCTGACATCAAATGGCACGGAGAACCAGAGACAGGACGTTCTTATCGTCTAAAAAGCGATGGCTACCTAAAACGCTCATCACAAAACTGCTTTCAGTCAAAAAGAATGACTTTGATTTTATTTGTAGTTATATCTGATACAAGGATGCTCTAGTTTATTTTTCTTAATCACAGCGTGTGGTTTCCACTTCACGCTTTTTGTCTTATCTCCCTACAAATTGCATACATGTGGAATTTGGGCTCAAACTCGTAGCTATAAAAATGGAAAAATAAATAAATGAATTATTCATTGCTTGTTTTTGTAGTTTGATTTATTATGTTGTTTCATGCTCATATACTGTGTGCTATATAGGAAATCGGTTAGGATTTTGATCGGGAGAAACCGCGCTTTAGAACATGACCTTCAGCGTTCAGGCATTCATCCATAGCCCTTGGTGGCCGCACAATTGACAGCAGACATATTGTGGGCATGTCGGCAGACAGATTGCAGCTTCTAAGCTTGTTTATTTAAGTATTATTTGTTTTTTACATTGCACTCGAGAATATTTCATTTATATGACGGGGAAATGTCTAACGAAGTGCGAAGGATAGCACAATGTCGCAGGAAATTGGGGAACAAGGAGGCACCCGAACTTTCAACGAAGTTTTTCAGGCTATTTGCACTCGGCCACAGAGGCCACAGAAGTCACCTGGAATTTATCCGAACCTACTATTATAACATTTTCTCGAACTTCTTCAAACTGACCAACGACAAAGATGCACGAAGTTTATGGGTGAGATATTTTGATGTTGGTACAACCGATCCTGTCGTTAGGTCTGGAAAACTCGTTCCGGTTTCGGAAATTCTGTAATTTGTAATCTTGTTTCATGTAACCTAGCGATTGACTGGGAGTCAACCAGGGCCGGGTAATTACCGCGCACGTGTGCCCCGAAAGACACCCGGACATCGTGAAGCGATCCCCGTGGCTTATGAAAACTGAGCTGCCAGCAAAACTCAATTAAATCAAAAAATCAACAAAAAATCAACAAAATTAAAAAAATTAAAAAATTTCTTATTTAAGTGCATAAATAAAACATCAATCAAAACAATTTTGTTTGTTGTGATCGTAAATCGCGCGTCCCCGATTAAGTTACTTATATTGCCTGATTCGGAGAACTGTACAGGTGTTATAAAGCTGTTTCAGGGATGGTTAGAAGTTAAAGCACCAAATGCAGTACTTTATTACCTTTACTTTTAGGGCAAATATAAATCCTAGTCTGGAAATTTCGTAGGAATAAAGGCGTATACTAAATTTACTTATTTATTTGATTGGTGTCTTTCGCCGTACTGAAGAATATTTCACTTGTGATGACCAAACAATCTCTAGTGAGATAGCGGCCATGAAGTGAAGGGAAATGAAGGGAAATAACTCTTGCTCAGTCACATGTGGCCAGGTGAATTCGGTGGTTTCAGCACGTTGTATCAAACGAGTGATTCTTAGTGTTTGGGTGTATATTTATGACCAGGCTACTGCCACGTGGTAGAATGAAATCATCGGAATAGTGGGTCAGCGACGAACAAATGGACAGCCCTAGTCTTAACAACTGTCCTGGAGTGTTTAATTACACAGAAGAGACTTTTTAGAAGACTGAAAACTTTTTGTGAGTTCCTGATATAAGGCATCATTGTTTTGTTGTTGATGCGGCAACTTTCGTTTTGACGTAGGTTGTTATTCTGTGTAATAGAAGAACTGATTTGCATAACGGTCTGTTTGTAGGCCTACAAGTAAGAAGGCCTACAAGTAAGACCGAATTTGAGTAAATATAATTTTGTATCCATGCTATAGGTCGTCAGAGTTATATGGTTATAAATCAGTAAACATGACTGTAAATGTGCTTTATGTGTACTGGCACAAAGAGGTCAAAGTGCATAGGCCTACACATGTTACGTAGGTCTTCACGTACATTTATATATTTCTTTCTTTATTTATTTGATTCGTGTTTTTGGCTGTACTCAAGGATATTTCACAGAGCCCGGCGGAAACCTATAATCATGCAGGTCGATGGCAAACCTTCCCGAGTACCGGTATAACCGGAGAGGAAGAAATGTGACAAAGACTATCAAATAAAAACATTCTTAACGTTGTGGCGCTTGGTATCCTTGGACAAAAGCTGTGCATAAAGCCCCCTGCTCCTAGGGCAAATTAAGTTTTCATGTTCTTCCTATAATCTCACAGTTAAGGCAACAGTTTAGCATCGTCTCGGTATAGCCAGCACGGTTAATAACCCATCTTCTGTCGCCATATTGCTGGTGGGCCATCGAATGTTGTTGTTTTTGTTGCTCACCCGTCCGAGCCTTCTATGTCCAAAAAATTGATTGGACTGCCCGCTATATTTGCCCAGGGCGATGGCAGCAGCTGGGATTTGCCAAGCCAGGTCACCGGGGTGGTGTCCACTCCGCTGAAGGTCAAGCTGACCACCTCTATCATGTCTGTATACAAACTCATACGACCTTGTGAAAAAAACAACAACAGGTTTGAAGTCATTTCTTATATGCCATATGAAATTCAGATCATCAGGAAAACGTGACGGTCATTTTCCGCTCCGTCTGTGCAATGGAATGCGCTGTTGAATGATAACAGACATGCGTAATGTGGTAGTATTGTGGGCATCCAAATGACGCGCACGTACAGAAATGACGGCTCGTGTTCACAGACCATTGTAAATCTTTTTTTCCACTACTTTTTTCCGTAAATAACTTTGCCTAGTGGCACTTTTGCCCACTGATAACTTCATTAAAGAAAAACTGTGCTTACCACTCTAGCTGTAAGGACTATCTGAACATTAAGGACAAATTCTACAATCCAACTCTTCAAGACTCGCTTGGCACGTTTTAGTCACGAAGTAGGTCAGTTATCTATTTAATGGCGGTGGTTTATTCCTCCACGTTTTATTTACGAAGTTCGTCAGATAGCTGTCTGATGGCGATGGTTTATCCCTCGATTTTTTAGTGACGAAGTAGATCAGATATATGCCTGATTGCGGTGGTTTGTTCCTCGACGTTTCAGTAACGATGCTGATCAGGTATCTGCCTGATGGCGTTTTGGTCACTAAGCTGATCCCATGTCTGCCAAATGACGGTGGTTAATGTCAGCTTTCACAGGCTCCCCAGGCGCGTTTAAATAAGGAAGTCGGCTAGATATCAGCCTAATGGTGGTTGTTTATTGTTCAAATCCAGCTGTCACCGACTCGCCTGACGTGTTTCAGTCACGAAGTTGATGAGATGTCTGCCTGATGACGGTGGTTAAATTCAGCTCTCACAGGCTCCCCTGGCGCGTTTTAGTAACGAAGTTGGCCAAATATCTGCCTAATGGTGGTCATTTATTCCTCGAATCCACCTCTCACAGATTCCCTTGACGCGTTTTAGTAACGAAGTTGATCAGACGTTTGCCTAATGGTAGTGGTTTATTCTTCGAATCAAGATCTTCCAGATTCGCTGGGCACAATATACATGAGCAATAACAATAACAAAATGTACTACGCTATGGAGATTACAGCAAACCACAAATCCGATCGAAACACCACGAGTCTAAACATGCAAGTTTCAGTTCAGAGAAACAGGCAAATCCACAGTTCCGTGTGAATTCCTCAACTCACAGATATCGCTGGCATCTAAATTATAATCGCCCTTTCGTACTTTTGTTTTCGTTACATGTATATTTTGGGCTGTACAGGGCAAACTGTGCAATTTCGGTTGAGCTTTCAGACCATTTTTTAAGTAAAAATAAAGGTATATGATAAACAGATTATCTTACAAGTGTGTGTTCCACGATCCAGTATCAACGACAGGGCGACCTCAGAATCTCGAGCCGATACATGTACCTCATTAGGATCACAGTTTTATGATAATCTCTATGTAGAGCGTCTTTCAGAATGCTGTAGCAATGACGTAACCGCAGTTTAGTATATTATCCCGCATCAGACCAAATCCTCTGCTCTTGATTGGACAGTAACAGTCACGTGACCGACGCGTATAACTTCATACCCTGCAGCAGATGCTATATACGTCTGATGAATCAGCAGTGAGGAGAACGCCATGACATAACAGTTATAATGTATCGCAACAATGACATCAACTACACGTCACAAAAGAATGTTGGACGAACACTGTCAATAATCTAATGACGACATAATTCCCAGATCACCGCTTGGTATTTCAACGTTCCTCGACGAATTTCAGTGTAGTTTTTAGAGTCTTCCTCGGGATAAATTCGTTACATGGTTACTGAGAGAAAGGATACGAAACTATATGGGGTCAGTAAGCCTCATACATGATACTTGTAGACCCCATATAGTTTCGTATCCTTTCACTCAGTAACCATGTAACTAAGAATACTCTTCGTAAGATATCCGTCTTTTAGCAAAGTGCCAAACTACCTGTATCAATTACAGCATAATTTGGGACTACACAATTAATGTAGAGTATGGGAAAAATTACCGTAGAGTATTTGACTACACAATTACTATACAGTATGGGACAACACAATTACCGCAGAGTATAGAACTACATAATTACCGCACATTATGGGAATTGTACAATTAGGGTAAAGTATGGGACTACACAATTAACGTACACTATGGGACCACATAACTACTGTGGAGTATGGGATTACACAATTACTATACAATATGAGTCTACATATTTGGTTCACAGTGTGGGGCTACAATATTACCATGCAGTATAGGACTATATAATTACTCTCGAATATAGGTCTACACATTTGGCATACTGTATGGGACGACACAATTACCCTACAGTACAGGACTACACAATTACAATAGAGCAAAAGACTACACAATTACCCTACAGTACAGGACTACACAATTACAATAGAGCAAGAGACTACACAATTACCATACAGTACAGGACTACACAATTATTGCACAGTATGGTCCTACACAATTACCGTGAAGTATGAGACTGCAAAATTACCGTACAGTATAGGGCTCCTCAATTGCCATACAGTATGGGACTACATTGTACGCTGCTATTATTGTAGTTATTATAACATCTCAAGGGAGCCTCCGTGATCGAGGGGGGTTACTGCTCTAGTGCAGCGTTATGACCCAACTACCTCTCACAAATGTGAGAGCTCATGCTGGCTTCCTCTCCGGTCGTACATGGGAATGCCCGCTAGCAACCAGCGGATGGCCGTGCTTTTCCCCCCGGGCTGTCTGGTTTTCTCCCACCATTATGCTGAACGCCGTCCTATACGTGAAATATTCCTGTGTATGGCTTAAAATACCAATCAAATAAAATAAATAAATATTCGTTCGTGGCGATCGGCGAAAACTGTTTGCTTGTTTGGCCTTCCTACGTTCGTTGAAGAAAACTTCGTTGAAAGAAAATCTTCAGCTAATGCGATGGTTATACATGTATCTATCTGTACATCACATATGGAAAGTCAGTAACTTACCAAAGGTTGGTTGGCGTCCATAGTCGACGTTGGTGATTTCACTAACCTGAAAGATTAGACGATTAAAACGTTGGTCCGTTGGGTCACGCTTCCCAATACACGTGCTCTGCTTCGGCTGTGGCTAATGTCGACAGGTTTGTCAGATATCTTGCGAAGGGCAGTGATTTAACCGGGCCACTCCCATTTCTCCTACCCATAAACCTGACGTCTGCCACCCACTTCTTTCCCATCCAAAAACCTGACCCCTGTCACTTAGGTTTCCCCCATCCATAAATCTGAACCCTGTCACTCAGGTTTCTCCCATCCATAAGACTGGCCCCCGTCACTCAGATTTCTCCCCCCCCCCTCATAAATCTGACCCTTGCACTCAGATTTCTCCCACCTATAAACCTGACCACTTCCACCCACTTTTCTCACACGCATAAACATGTCCCCTGCCTTATACTGGATAAAAAGCTCCTGACCATGGTGTTGACAAGCAATCTATGAGTCCAGATAGCTTAACAGTATGAAATCTCGTCGTCATGTTGTCAATCTTCATGTTTTATATCTCAAATTCCTGATAAGGCCTCCGTGGCTCATTTGGTTAGCGCGCTAGCGCAGCGCAATGGCGCAGAAGCCTCCCACCAATGTGGTCGCTACGACTTCAAGTCCACCTGACTTCCTCTCCGGCCATACGTGGAAAGGTCTGCCAGCAACCTGCGGTCGTGGGCTCCTCCCGGTTTCTTCCCACCATAATGCTGGCCGAAGTCGTAAAAGTTAAATATTCTAGAGTTCGGCGTAAAACACCAATGAAATAAATCAAATCAAATTCCTGAGTTTAGAACATTAAACAATAATCCAATAATTACAAGTGAACGAAACAACTGGTGTCATTTAGTCAGCCTAAACCTAGTTCTCCATGAACATTTGAACTCTTCACGATATAACTATATTAAAAGGGTGGGTTTAATTCCCGGTCCGATTTTCTCCATGGAAAACATGTCAGAATCAATTATAATACAATGAGAGCTACAAGTTATACTTACATATTTAGTGATATAATTAAGTTCAATAGTGTAATGTATTTATGCCTGGGTGTATGCCTGGGTACTCAACATTTTTTTTTTCAATTATATGACGACGAGGAGTCCTAACAGAGTGTATGTATACTGTGTCCTGTTGCGGCAGGGCGAGTCCATGTCACCAAAGAACTGCTGCCACTGGAACATCATGCCGACGACACCAGACATGACATCAAAACCCAGTCACATTATACTGCCATCGGGCCGACCAATCCTGTTTCCTTGCTCTAACCTCTCAGTGCCGAGTGCCAAACGATGCAGCAGCAAGTGCCATTTTTAAAGTCTTTGGTATGACCCGACCCAGGATTGATCCCGGATCTCTGGCCCCAGCGGCGGATTCCCTTACCACTATGTCACCTAGGCGGTCAAGGATTTCAAAGATTCGGATATATTGTTTCATTGGAACTATCCGAGGATTTCTTTATTTTAGGCCTTATTATTGGTGAGTAAACAGAGCAAAGTAAAGAATAAGAATCCAGCGCTGGTACATCGTCAACAATAACACCATGTCTGACGCTGAACTCTTCAGCTTAACGTGTCAGACATTGTCGTGTTTCTAGTTCTCCACCCCAGAAAAGAGAGTGAAGTTCCCTCGCCTGTTCGAGGGCGAACAATATAAACACCCTCGGGGTGTTCATATTTCCCAGTTTTGATAACCTGCCCCAGGTAATGACTGGTCACCTGTCCCATACATTCGGCGATGCATGCCCCGTTTTAGAGTTGTAGAAGACCAGTTCACACTGCCCTTTACAACATCGAACACACAAGATCAGTGTCACACATTTCTTATCAAACAATACTAAAGTATATAAACCGTTATTTATTTGGAGCTTCGCGCCATACCCATTCAAGTAAATTGTTTACATACCTTGGCCGTTCAGTTATACGCAGTGCAGGTAGGCACGCAATGTTACGCATGACTCCCTCTGCAGCTTTCAAGGACTCTGGATTACATGAAACGTAACGACCCAAGTTTTCTGACCATAAGATGCGATAGACACTGGGTCCAGTTGAAAGGAACTTAACTGGTCTTGCTGTAACTTAAACTATAGTGATAAACCACAGTTGTAAACATTCTTCATGACAAAATGAAAAAACCCTCACCTGTCCGCTTTGTTAAGTCTGTTCCCTTGGACTTCTTTCTGGGTTTGGCTTTCTGGTATCTTCGTGGTAGTAGTTAAAATGTAAGGTTTAGTTCCAAGATTATAAGATGGCGATGGTGAGCTGGTAAGTGATAGTTGTCTATGCAGTGACCCAAGATATATACACAATAGCACAATGCTGTATCACTATGATATCAACGATATCACTAACTTTAACAATTGGGACCAGAGACTGCTGAGCCACAAGTATGGTTGACCTCGATCTGTTTGTAAATACGCCACGCTCTTGGTGACGTCTGCAATTCCAACATGGAGGCACACCATTGTCAACTTGGACTAACAGACTTCACAGCAAAATATTCTAGGTGTCGTTTTCTTCATAAATGATTCATAATAAGGCATTCTAAGGAAAACACCTTCCTATGCAACGTATTCAAGTGAATCTTAAAAGAACAGACCATATTTCAGAAGGTATGTATCTTCTGAAAGGCAATTTCGTGCTAATTCCAAATATGGTCTTCATTTTCTTTTTTTTGTTTTTTTTTTGTTATTTCGTTACGGTGATTAAAACGGAAATAAAGATTGAGGTGTTACGGGAGGTATTATGGACCGTATTAAAGCACAGTGACGTCACAGATTCTTTTTAGCTGCAAAACATCCTCTGATTGCTATATGTCTACGTTCTACGTGAATACATATGTAGTACAACACCCGTACCTGTATTTAATGTGGACACATAACAGTTACAGCATGTTCAGTGGCAAATAGAATCTTTGACATCATTGTGCTTCAATATGGTACAAAGTACACCGTAGTACCTCAGTCTTTATCTCTATTTTAATCACTGTAAAACAACGTCCAAAACTAATGAATTAAATATTTGGAATCATCACGAATTTACGATGCATGTTTGGTCAGTGGTAGGGGTGTTATGCGGGCAGGATAGATGTTTTGTTGTTAGGATAGATGTTTTGGGTAGATAGGATTGATCTTTTTGTAGCTAAGTTTTGTTGATAGGATGAATGCTTTCATAGGTAAGGTGAACGTTTTATAGTTAGAATGGATGGTTTGTAGGTAGGATGGATGTTTTTTGTTTTTTTTTGCCAGAATCGATGTCTTATTTGTAGGACAGATGATTTGCGGATAGGATAGATGTTTTTGGTGTGTATGATACATGAAGATCATTCTGTGGATTATATGGATGTTTTCTTTGGCGGATGGGTGTTCTTATAGGTAGGGTGAATATTTTGTACTTAGAATGGATATTTTGTAGGTAGGATGGATGTTTTGTAAGTAGGATGGTTGTTTTGTAGGTAGGATGATGTCCTTGTAAGTAGGATAGATGTTTTGTAAGTAGGATGGATGTTTTGTACGTAGGATGATATCCTTGTAAAAAAGGATGAATATTCTGTGGTTAGGATGGATGTACGTTTTACACAGTGCTCAGTGACATTTTACTGGTCACAGCCTTTCAGGTCGATTGGGATGAAAAAGGGGCCGGCAGTCTGAAAAAGTATACAGACTGAACGTGAAATAGAACGGGAGGAGTTGGATGTGATCGGGGGTCGTGGCATACCATAATGGGGATAACCAGACCTCGCCAGGTTCTCGAAAACTTCCTGACTTAAAACTGCAGTTGTTACCTTGATTTAAACCAGCTCCCTTGTCAGTCAGTAACAAGAATCCACCAGACGACTTGGACAGCAAGGCGCCGTCATCCTTGTGAGGAGGTGAAGGGTACAGTGTTCTGTATTTGTCCCCCTTGATGTTCATGGTCTGGGTTATCACCCTTGATGCGCATGACCCAGATCCGCTGCCGGCAATCAAGACTGATCGAGTTGTAATTTGAATAATGGATGTGGTTGTCGTTGGGAGTTGTAATGTCGATCTGATTAGGTAGGCTAAATGCGTCGAAGGTGCAGCACAATGGCAACCATCGGCATGATTATATCTCTTGATTTAAATACTGGCAGACGGTAAAACGGGCAGACGTTGGCCGCCGCCTTCAAACTGCTCACCGTGGTAGCACGTACAATTCTACGGATAACCTTAACAGTGTAGAAGTGCTGGTCCATACTTAAGCTAAGTAAGCCTTAACTACCATGGCAACATATGTTATACAGATGTGAAATTCACTTAGCTAAATGATAATAAGCACAACGTATGCTTCATGAAGCCGGGACCAGGCCCCAGTTTCATGAAGAGCACTTAGCTAAGTATTCGCTTGACTTCCATAACAACGTATGTTGTAGAGATAGGAAGTGCACTTAGCTAAGGGCTACTTGGCACTAAGTGTGCTTCATGAAACTGGGCCCAGGCCTAGTTACGCTTATTTGCTGAACAGATTGTTTTTGTAATCCAGGTATTTCATACACAGACTGTGACTGAATGCTGGCTTTTCTCAGTCAAAGTGCCCACAAACAAGCACATTAGAAATTTTAAAATATAAATTCAGTATAGTAATTAAAAAGCTATATTGAACTCCTGTTGCTATAGTATGGTAAGTAGATTGGCCCTGAAGGATACATTACTGGTACTGACATCTTGGTTCAAGAATTTGTATTGGCCTTACTGCAAAAGTGCTGCAGAAATATATGTTGTATCATGTGAAGTGAACACTTTAATGTTTCATAAGATGGAACCCTGTATGGCGTAACAAAAGTATGCATTAACCTGTAAACTGGTGATGGCCCAGCTCTATCTTGATCCATAATATCTAACATTTCTTATAAAACACAAAGTCATTGGAGCAGAAGTATATACCAGTAGCTTTTCAATGAAGGGACACTGCTAATTAATATTTTATGACAGGATTTATAAGTACAAGCTGTTCTGTTTGTTAATCTTTCCGTCTGTGGGTTAGTTGGTCAGTTGGTCAAATATTTTGCATCCTACTTTCACTTAACAATGAGTGAGTGCTAGATGACTTAAAATTCTATACAGAGAATGTCACAGTTTTTGTGCTTGGCTTTTCTTGGCAACAAAAAATTTACATTTTCTTTAACTTGAAAAGAAGGAAAAGCACTGAAATCAGAATGCTTTCTTTGAATAAACCGTTGTTAATACATAGGTAACGGTATTAATACATATTTTAAGATATTACATTATCTGTCAGAAATGTGAATCTTTTCTTATATTTTTTCTTTTCTTCTTCTCCTTTAAGTTATGTTCCTCGCTTGCCCAAGCCAGGGGAGACAATTCATGGGAGTCAGTTTTCTATTGGGTTTGGGGGTAAAGGAGCCAATCAGTGTGTTAGCTCATGCAGACTTGGTGCGAGGACAGCCATGGTTGCAAAGGTCAGCAGATGAGACTTTTTGTTCAAGAGTTATGCCTTGTATATGTTAATGAGAATCAGATCAGGTTTGTGCTTGAACCCTCCCACCTCTCCAAGCAGACGACAGTGTTCCATGCACAGAAAGTAAATCTGGAGAGAGCCCTGGATTTGGACTCACTTTCTCTTAGACTGAGGCAAGTGGTATTGAGTAGGGACATTAGTGTATTGATTTAAAATCATTCTGCAGTCTGCATAGTCAGCTAATCAGTTCATTCTGTTTGAGTGTGTTAAATGCCAGGAATTATGTCTTTGCTGTTATTTTCATGCAATCTTCTGCCTGTTGTCTATACATGTCGTTCTTAGCACTACTGGTCAAAGAAGAGTTTACATATTACCAAATTGTCTGTCATCTGTCCCACTGTGTTTCTGTCTGGCGTCTGTTAACTTTTCCTTCAATATGCTACTCTTCCTACAATTTTTATCCGATTTCAATATAACTTCGTTCAAGTGTAGACTACATCAGGATACATCATTTGGTATTGATTTTTCATTTTGAAGATTGGTTGTAGGTCTTTCTGTCTGTTCATCCAGTATATGCTAATATATGTTTCAACGCACTGCTCTTCCTACAGTGTTTATCTGATTTCAGTGAAACTTGGTTCAAGTGTGAACTACATTCAGATACATACATACAGCTCTAAGTACTGATTTTTCAGTTCGATGATCGGTTGTCCGTCTGTCTGTCTTTTCATCAAGCATGTTGTAGCATTTCTTTCACAATGTTACTAATGCTACAGTTTTTGGGCCTGTTTCAATAAAACTTGGTACAAGCGAATCAGGATATATATTTTGAAGTATTGAGTTTCAATTTTTATCTGTTGAACATATATAATTCTGTAATTGACTCTGGGATAATTTTATCCCAACCAGTAAAACTACTGTCTCATCAGAGACCATGGTTGTTTAGTATTTACTATTGAAATCGTCTACAAAATTAAAAGTTGGCACTATTGACTTCGCATAATGATTTGTAATGACCTATATGAATAAACATGTAATATTGTTTTCAGATTGGGACAGACTCATTTGGCAAAGATTACTTGAAAAATCTCCAGGACAGTGGTATTAATACAGGTAAAATGTGAGGGACGGGATTAAAATCCTGTCTTAGTCATGTATGTAAGTGTATTACATCAGTGGATACTTTCAGTGCCCTGTCAATCCTGTTTTGAGCTTGACATTAAATTGTCAAGTAAAACTGGAAAAGAACCTGATAACATCAGTTAGTTTTGATTTCAGAGGCGATAAAATCCTCCAAGAAATAGCAAACCTTGCAGTCAGCGGAGTTTTTTCCATCATCATAATTTCTGTGTATGACTTAAAATTAAGTCAGTGATTAATGACTCATTTTGCTTGATTCTGAGAGTTCTTTCAATCATAGAAAGGTGTTTTGGGGTTTGCTCAGAAGGTAGGATGATCTTCATGTAAGTTTTAACATCACAGTTTAGGTCAAAATACAGTGTATGTTATTTCCAATGGAAGATCCAGAAATGGAAGATAATTCTGGCCTACAGTGGATACTTTTTTATCTCATTCAATTCAACACATGCAGGTCAAGGACACAGTGATACCCACATGGTTATTGCCAGTCGCAAGTGTCCTGTTTTGTTACACAAATGCCACAACAGAACCTGTGATTTCTGCATCATTACCGGAAGCTGGATGTGTTATCCACTGTGTTTATGTGAAGAAACATTCATGTCATCATGGAATACATTACACTCTGTATTCCTTGTAAACACAGGATATTGTGATTGATTTAAAGAAATCTCTGTAATGCATGATTAGATGGTTCCTTTTTTATTGTTTGTCAACATTCATTGAAATTTTCTTCCAGATTTTGTGTATACAACTTCGGAAGCCTCAACAGGAGTTGCGCCTATCTCAGTTACTGATGAAGGTCAGCTTTTGAAATGCATCTCTAGATTTCAGATGTTGTGTTTAAAGGATTTGTGGCATGTAACTGTTACATGGTGATTATAAATATCTAGTGGTTAAGCTACCAATGCAGAAATGAGACCAAAAGACCAAAACAGAAAAAGAAAGAACTGAAAGAAAAACAGTTGAGAGGTCATTCATTTTAAGGGGGATTTTGGTCACAACTATTTCAATGATGTTAGTGGCTTTTTAAGGACAAGAAGTCCTTTTAGTTCTGAATACAGCAGGTATGATTTTTGGCAGGTATCATTTGTGGTGTAATCCAAGGGAAAGGCATTTACAAACTTATAGGTTTAAGTAGTTAATATGCTGAGGGAAATCAAAATTGACTTTAGGTCAAAATGTTTACCTTTTTGAGAGCTCCATTGACTCAGCTATCGAATCCTCTTTTCATCACAAACTGTTTCTACCTTATGTATGACTTACGTCTACCTAGGGGGTCTTTTTTGGGAGCATTTATTAGTTTGTCTGTTGGTCAAAAACTTTGTACTAAAATTAACCCTGGGATGTGAAGTTTTGGGCAGAGGATTGTGTGCTTTTGGCTAAGGGCCAATCCATTTAGTTTTTGTAGTGATTCAGATCTGGAGTCTGGGAATGCCCAGGGCAAACCCCCAACCTTTGGCAAGTTACTGATAAACTTTTCTACTTTTTTGTATAGACTGTCTTGCCATATAGCCGGAATATGACCTTCAACTAACATAAAACTCAGAAATGCCTCCAAGAGTGCCATCAACTGCTTATTTTCAACATTGCCCTACAAACAAAGAGAACAGATGAATCTACCCAATCCTGGTCAAAATGTTTCTATGATAGGAACTGTGACCAGCATTTATATATCAGGTTCATATATACAGGATTCTCCATTCAAAGAGGTTTGGTGAGATCAAAAGGTTACCATCATTTTACTGTATGATAATTTCACCATTTCTTTTCTTATGAATGTTTTTTTTTTTATTAATTTTTTTTTTCTCCAGGTCAGAATGCTATTGTGATCGTACCAGGGGCAAACCTGTTATTGACAGAGAGTGAGGTTATGGCAGCCGAGACACTCATCCAATCAGCAAAAATCCTCGTCTGTCAATTGGAGATTTCCCTGCCCATCACAGTTGTGGCAATGAGACTGGCCAGAAAACATGGAGGTACAACTTCTGATCTTACAGTATTGATTTATAATCATGTGAATTGATCAAGTAATCAACCCTAATTACTTGTGGGCTTTTATTCCGGATAGTCGTCTTTTGATTAACTGAGGTATTGGACTGGGTAGAGTGTCATGTCTGGTATCTGTGGTAACGGACTGAGTAGAATATCCAATCTGGTGTCTGTGGCATTGGCCTGGGTAGAATGTCTTGTCAGGTGTCTGTGGTATTGAACTGGGTAGAGTGTCCTATCTGGTGTCTGTGGTATTGGACTGGGTAGAGTGTCCTATCTGGTGTCTGTGGTATTGGACAGGGTAGAATGTCCTGCCTGGTGTATTTTTTTTCATTAGGGATTTTCAGTGTACTTGAAAATATTTTGTTTCTATGACGGCAGCCAGGATTAAGTTTGGCAGAAACCTGACAGATCTTTCCACTTACAAGAGGCCATGTCTGGTATCTGTTACTGAAGTGGGTGTCACATCTGATGTCTGTATTATTGGATAGGTTATATTGTCCTGTCAGGGGTATAGGACTGAATAGAGTGTCATGTCTATTGTCTACATTATGGTGCCTTAATGAGGCAGTATCAAAATACAAGAACACCAGGACCTTGCTATATTCCTGCTAAAAGAAGGCAATTCTCTGAATAGAGCAAAATAATGTGAAAATCATTGTTGGGCAAGCAAATGTTTGGGGAGAGAGTGTACAGTGTATTTGCATTATTCTGGGACAACTTACTGTTGTAATGACATTAACAATGAATATGATAAGTGATCAGTGGATGACGAAATTAGTGTAATGTTTTTATATTTAATAAGACAACATCGTTTTTTTCTTATTACCCTCTAGTGCCCAAACTTTAAAATACATTAAAACATGCATGTCTTCAAATTCACACATGTTGTTCACAATGAAAGGAATTATCGTAATTCATAATTCAAAATGTTTAAATGCAGTATGAGCACATGTATGAGAAGCCAACCGTTACTTTTCATTCAGCTTGTGCAAAATTGAACTTAACTTACCTGTACCTGTCCTCCATGTATACATGCAATAGTAGATTAATAGTTTAGGTAAGTATTGTTATAACTGAAGAGCTGAATTTGAAGAGGTTGGGAAATGCTGCTAAGTTCTGTTGCCCTCAGTATAGTATCATAGTACTGTATGATCTTGAAATGTTTCAGTGCGGACAATTCTAAACCCTGCACCTGCCCTGTCAAATTTACCTGAGGAGATGTTTACACTGACAGATATCCTGTGTCCTAACGAGACAGAGGTAAGTACAGTTCACAGTGACAGATATCCTGTGTCCTAACGAGACAGAGGTAAGTACAGTTCACAGTGACAGACATCCTGTGCCCTAACGAGACAAAGATAAGCACAGTTCACACTGACAGATATTCTGTGTCCTAGTGAGACAGAGATAAGCACAGTTCACACTGACAGACATCCTGTGTCCTAGCGAGACAGAGATAAGCACAGTTCATGCTGAGAAACTTTCAGTGTCCTAACGAGACAGAGATAAGCACAGTTCACACCGACAGACATCTCGCAGTCTAACAAGATAGATGGAAGCATGGTTGACCCCGACAGACAGGTAAGCAGAACGACTTCACATCATTCCAAGTTGAACCAAGTGCTTCTGAAAATCAGATGGTTAGGATTGGTACTGAATTAGTTCTTGTTTCAAGAATGTGGGAGAGATAAAAGGTGTGCTGAATCAACCATGTGGTGATATGCAGAACTGAAAAGGGTGTGCTGAATAGGGAGGGCAAAGGAAAGTGTAGATGGGTGATGTTGGGGACTAAAACGTATACTGAATAGAGCATGTGAAAGTGTGAATGGGTGATGTTGGGGGCTAGAGCGTATACTGAATAGGGCACGGGAAAGTGTAAATGGGTTATGTTGGGAACTAAAACATGTGCTGAATAGGGCAAGGGAAAGTGTAAATAAGCGATGTTGGGGACTAAAACATACTGAATAGGGTAAGGGAAAGTGTAAATAAGTGATGTTGTGGACTGAAACATATACTGAATAGGGCAAAGGAAAGTGTAAATGGGTGATGTTGGGGACTAAAACATATACTGAATAGGGCAAAGGAAAGTGTAAATGGGTGATGTTGGGGACTAAAACATATACTGAATAGAGCAATGGAAAGTGTAAATGGGTGATGTGGGGAACTAACACATATACTGAATAGGGCAAAGGAAAGTGTAAATGGGTGATGTTGGGGACTAACGCATACACTGAATAGGGCTAAGGAAAGTGTAAATGGGTGATGTTGGGGAACTGAAATGTGTGCTGAGTGAGGCAAGGTTTGTGAAAAGTTGTGATGAGGGGGATTAAATCGTGGACTGCAGTGGGTTGAACTACTCAAAGTGATGATTGTGTTTGTGATTAGTTTATATTATGTTTTACAAATAGTTTTCATTGTAGGGCAAAACCAGAAATAAAACAGTAGGAAACATGACCTCTCTGTCATTTCAAAAACCTTTTTTTGTTGATGAGCAGTGAATGACATGATACTGTAGAAATGATCTTTTGTAACAAAGATGCTAAATACTTTTAAAGAGGTAAACATTTTACAGTTGTGTTCTGTAATACTCACTAGTTTATCTTTTTCTATCTACATATTTTTTTCTCTCTTTTTTCTTAGGCAGAAATTTTGACTGGAATGTCGGTCATTTCCATTGATGATGCAAAGAAAGCAGCGCTGTTGTTGTTGGATCGAGGCTGCAAGACTGTGATAGTCACGCTTGGGGAACAAGGCGCTGTTGTTGCCTCTCAGGGAGAGGAAACTCCTACACACATCCCTGCCAAAAAAGTGAAGGCCATAGACAGCACAGTGAGTTTATGGAAAAAAGTTTGTCAATTACGTCGGGTTTCCTCGGCCAGTTCTGTGTGTTCTGTCATCATAGTTCCTTGATTACATAATCCCTTTAACACGCATTACTGGCTTAGATTTTAAAGCCCTGGCTTGCTGCAAATGTCCTTGACCAGTGAGGTGGCATGGATGTAATCCAGCTCTGGCTACCTTGGCTGTAGCTGTAAATAAAGGCAGTGGTTTACTCTGTTTTCCTCCATCCATTAACCTGATAACCATCATACTGAGTGGACAATTCTTGAGTATTGTGTTCAGCACCAGTGAAATAAATAAATATTACCAGGTGGTACCAAAAGAGTGCAGTTAATAGAACAAAGAAGATTGATCTGAAAACAAATGTTATGATTTAACTTGATTATCGAATTACATTTCAGGATTAGAAAAAAGAATTTTGTGCCGGCTATAAATTTCTATTAGACTTTTTATCAATGAATTCCAGGAAAACTTATCTGTGTAGTTTCTTTTATTGACTGTTGGCATGGATTCTTCGGTTAATGTCTCCTTCCCAGAAGTGGTAGTCTGAGTCATCTTACATTACATGTACAAAGTATCAGTAATTAACACTGGTGGAACTGGTGTTTATTTTCCATAACATGCTCTAATGCTGTTCATTTTCTTGATACATTGTAGATCTAATCTTATATGTTTGCAAGATAGACATTTGGTATGGTTTAACTTGATAACAAAGTCTTCACAAAGCCCATGGAGTTCGGCACTAGACATATTGTGTAAGTCCATGTATATGTGTGGTGTAATCCAAGCTATCTGTTGTCGTGTTCTTCGGCATCATGTCTTATTCTTACCTTCTCTGTGTCTTCCCCAGGGGGCAGGGGATGCCTTTGTGGGTGGGCTTGCCTTTTACCTGTCGACAATGCTGAGTTTGGAATTCACAGAGGCTGTCAGGAGAGCGGGGGAGATTGCCACGATCAGCGTCCAGTCAGAGGGCACACAGAAAAGCTACCCTCACAGAGCAGATCTGGACCCCAGCATGTTTACTGTGTCATGAACATCTCCAAGGAGGAGCTGTATGAACCTGTATTGAGTACAGAGCTCTAGTGTAATGCCATACTGATTCAGGATCTTCATTTCTCGTCATGTCACAAAGTGGGGTGGGTGCATAAGGGATTAATTTGAGAGTTTCTTAGCAACATCTTTTACAATTTATTGGGAAGAATTATGTGAAAAATTTCAAATGAGAAACCCAGGTAACCATTAGAGGTTTCAAATCATACATCCAAAATTGCATTGATGTTGTTAATTCATTTTTGATGTATAGAAGTTGGGGGGGGGGGGCGGACAAATTCTAAACTTGTACAAATGTTAGCCCTATCACATTCCTTGGAAACAATATCTTTGTGTGAAAATGTAAAATCAAGTTTTTGTAATTAAACTGTAAGGATTACAGCATGAATGACATTCCGCAGAAAGCTGAGGGTCCTGTGGGCTGAAGCCGTGGAGGGCGTCTGTCCTAATACATCCTACCTATGTCCATCAAATGTTATACAGCTGTTCCCTTCTTACCAGTGAATGAAACTGAATGATGTAATGATTTATGCGATGATTTAAATGGGTTTGTAATATCCATAATTAAGCTGTGCATAAAGCATGTGTGATAAAATATACCAAATATTTGCCGAAACTTTGTCAATCCCATCTGAACACAGAAAGACATTTGAGATTTACATCTTTCATCATGTATGCAGGAAGTTCCGCTAACAACCTGCGGAGGGTTGTGGTCTTCCCCATGAGTTCTGTCAGTTTCCTTCTACCATAATGCTGGCCGCAGTCATGCGAGTGAAATATTTGTGTGTAACCGTGTAAAGCAGCAATCAAATATAAATAAATAAATAAATGAATCTTTCACCACCTGTGTCTCTATATTTTGATACGGACCACTCCAAGACAGACATGTCACTTCATGCCCTGAAAATCTTCTGAATAATGTAACGCTGTTGTAATTTGAGTCAGGATACTGGTCACGTACCTGGTTTGCTGTGTACCTGGTGAGATAGGCTGATTTGTCAGGCAACTGGTAGGTGTGTACACATATGTTGTGGTTTCCATCCAGTATGTAATAAAATTTGATTTCTGATTTTGTAATACTGAAGATTGATTGGCAGTAAACTCTCTCCCTCTTTTGTCAGAACACCCTGTATGGCAGTGCAGCTTTACAGGATATACACGGTGCTGCTCTTTGGCATGATGGTGCAGTTTTGTGGGATGATGGTGCTGATTTATTTGTTTGATGGTTACTTTATGATGTACTCTAGAATTTTTCACATAAACAGTGGATTTCAATTTTATGGGTGGAAGAAACTGGAGTGCCGTTGTAAACAAAGGACCTTTGGCAAGTTACCGACAAACTTTCTTTGGGCCATACCAATATGCCCACGCCATTGGCTACATACAAGTGATGTTCAGCAAACATTTGACTGCGTTAACGGCCACACAAGCATTGTAAACGGCTTATTGTCTCAAAGGCTGAGAGCTAGCGAATCTACAAATTTCCTGTCCATGGTCGGGTTTGATCCCATATCTTGATTGTCCTGTTGATTTGAAAAGCAAAAGCCTCTAACCACTGGCACACCAGGGCACACTCAGCATGTTGCTTTATGGTACAACGGTGTCGCCTTATGATCCCATGGTGCTGCTTTGTGGGATCGTGTTGCTTTATGACAGGATGGTGCTGCTTTGTGGGATCATGTTGCTTTATGGCAGGATGGTGCTGCTTTGTGGGATCGTGTTGCTTTATGGCAGGATGGTGCTGCTTTGTGGGATCGTGTTGCTTTATGGCAGGATGGTGCTGCTTTATGGCAGGATGGTGCTGCTTTGTGGGATCGTGTTGCTTTATGGCAGGATGGTGCTGCTTTGTGGGATCATGTTGCATTATGGCAGGACGGTGCTGCTTTGTGGGATCATGTTGCTTTATGGCAGGATGGTGCTGCTTTGTGGGATCATGTTGCTTCATGGCAGGATGGTGTTGGTTTGTGGCACAATGGTGCTGCTTTATGACAGGATGGTGCTGCTTTGTGGGATCGTGTTGCTTTATGGCAGGATGGTGCTGCTTTGTGGGATGATGTTGCTTTATGGCAGGATGGTGTTGGTTTGTGGTACAATGGTGCTGCTTTATGGCAGGATGGTGCGACACTTTGGCATGGCAGTAGATGGCATAACTGAGCTCGCTCGTTTAAAGTGTGAATCAGAATAAAAAGTGTGCTCACTGAATAAGTCACAGCTGGATTTGAACTGGTAACAATGTTGATCAAAAGCTTTTGGCCTGCGGTGATGTCAACCTCAACACAGTGAATATTTCCATTTCCACTGATAAGCATCACAAAGTAGAGAACTGTGGTAATTTCAACGAATGACACTTGGCAATATATGACGCAATACACAAACAGAAAGAATTGCACTTTTGTGTTTTCATCACTACATGTACCAAAATCATTCCCAATAATTAGAAGCTTCAGTGTAAACACCTCTGACAAACACACCTGTCAGCTTGACTGCTGGTAGGAATTGTCCACTAGCACAGACTGCAGGAAAGGGAGGCTATCCAAGAAAATAAAGACTAGCTTTGACATATTATTACACAATCATTTATTTCCACTGAAATATTTACACCTTTATTTTGTACAAAAAAAAATTGACAATCTGATATAATCTTGTTAATGGGTCTGAATTCATGGAGTATAAATAGACCTCAGAGCATGAATTAGTTTCCCGCAATGATAATATACCACATGTATTTTCATTTTCTCTTTGATGTTCATTTCATTGAAAGGGGAAGACATCCAATCCCTGGGCACTATACTTATCTTATTATTAAACTGTGTTCTTCGTGTACATATGCACAGTATAAAAATGTCTATTTGTATTTTCTGATTTTGTTGACTGTGCTACAAGGGCTGTGTACTTTTGTGTAAATGATATAATATGTTGCACTTATCGCAGATGCATAACACCTGGACACCAGATGGAAATTTCATTCAGATCTAAGCGTATGGGTTGAAGCAGTACAGACTGAACAGCTAAAATGATCTTTACTGGGCACATTGACGCAATGTTTATTGTGGAATAAAATCTACACATTATTTCCATATTAAACAAAACTTCATGTGACATTCGAATTGATAAAAATACATATAAAATACTCAAGTGATTTAAAATCATTCCATATTTAACGTGTGGCAGATGATTCATACAAAACAAAACAAAAATCTAGATTTAACAAAGAGACCCGTGTCCGACCACTGGCACCACCTGTAGATAAGATGATATATGACTTAGTGTAAAGTTTTATGCGAAGTTCCTATCTAAATGTGGCACAGAGATATATAAAAACAGTTTTGGTAGACATCTCTAAAACAATTCAAATGAAGTGCAATAAACAGAGCCATCATATTGTTTTGAAACACAGAAATGAAACAATGACATGAGCAGTGTTCCTAGAAGTGTTCTGTATTAGGGTGGGTCTGAAACAAGGACATGGTGATAATGGCAACAGAAACAAGCAAAACAACTAACACAGTATATTGCTGATAACAGAGAAAACATAATTCTGAAAGAGCATTACAACGCTTCTTGTAGAATAAGGATGACTAAACGTTCGATGAGGATTGTAATTTGTATTCACATTCAGATGTATTTGATGTCCTGGGACAGTATCGATAGGTTTCCACACAGCTGAACTCAGTACCTCCTTTGCTGATAGGAGGGCGGGTAAGGGTAGCTTTGCTGCCTCGAATGCTGGAATCAGAAAATTACAAAAACACTGAAGTTTAAAAGAACTAATTATCACAAGCAGGAGAAATACATTCAATGGTATTTACGGCGAGGAAAATAAGTATGTACACTGTATATAATTCACATATGGAAATGTTCTAAGTCTGTTTGACAACTATAAATTTTCAACACCATATGCCTAGACATTGAAAAGAGATCAGAGTATGTATCTGGTCCCTATCGGTACTAATATTACGTCTAAGGGCCCCCGCTGCACAAGAAAGACTTCAAGCAAAGCGCTGACTTAAAAATGGGGGTGATATTACAGCTAGCTTGCTTCACGTTAACATGCCAATCAGTTACTGGGATATACATGAATTTTCCATTCTCCAAATTACCAATAGCTGGAGAGGTAAGCCTTAACTTACCCCATACCCGCCACCCCGTCGTGTGGAGTAGCTGTCCATGTAAGATTGATGGGAGGAGGGCTGGCCATAGGATGGCACCCCACGGGTGCTGTAGCTGTCCAGTGGGGCAGAGTACGTCCTCTGGTGATAGCCACCTCGGTTCTGCTGATAAACCGCCTGCTGGTTGTGCATGTTCCTCTGCCACGCCCCTCCCCCTCCACCCCCTCGACCACCCCCACCTCCATAACCTCCGCCTCCATAACCCCCGCCTCCATAACCACCTCCATAACCCCCGCCTCCGTAGCCTTGACCTCTGAGGAAGAGAGAAAGCATCAAGGTCAATCCCTATTCAATGTGACGTACCACTACCAATCATTACACACTGGTTCTGTGATAAAACTTTGAACAGTTCCTATCAAAGCAGTTTAGGACTTGATCCCGAAACTTTTCCTTGAGATCTGGTAGTCAAGTTGGCAATCACTACAGGCTGAATATTTATGCTAATTAGGTGTGCTCCACATGAAACCCTTAAACAATGAACTACAACTGCAGGTACATTTCTGTTTTATTTGAGTGCAGTTTCTCTCCGTATGAAATGTACCCATAGTAGTTCCATGACCAGGACCTAAGAGTAGCATTTCATGCGTATTTGGTAGAATTCTCCTTGTATTTGAACCTTAGTCTTACCGTGCATAATTACAGGGTAAGTTAAACTTGATTAAATCTGTTTGGTCAGTAGATTATATCCACACTCTCTCAAACGGAAGAAAGAGCAGCTTACCTATTATCCTGGAATCTGGCATTATCCCAGGAGTTCTGCCTCCTGTGCTCACTGTAACCTGCAGAGATATGACAGAAACGCTCATCCACAGACAACCACTCAGCTTCAGCAGAGAAGTTGCAAGTATATTCACCTGCATCTCCACTTCAATCTCTAGTCCGCAGTTAGTCACCTTTAATAACAGGTGCTATGCTATTTGTGTCAATTTTGAAAAAACCTGTTTTGAATCACCAGCAAAAAAGGAATGATTTACCTATCTGATATATCTACTAGCTCATGTGTACGGATGGCACACATTTAGGCTATTCCAACAGAAGTCAATTATATGAAATGATATTTTTGATGTAAAAAAATGTTCCTTACACATTGTAAGGAAATATTAGATATGATTAATGTATGGTAGATACAGAATGCTCCAGACACGGAGAAATGAGCACATTTCATGACCGTGACTCCTATTCCTACCCTAGACACCAGTCAGGAGAATTGAGCCTTACCCTGTCCGTGCTGACGGCCATAGCCTCCTCCCTGACCTTCCTGTGAGCCCAGCCCATGTCTGGCAAGGAAAAAACAACAGACATGAAAACACATAAGTTATCAAACACTGTTTCAGGTAAGAAAAGCAAGTCTTACAGGCTCAGGCCTTCCAGACTTTGTATTATAACTAAATCTAACATCTAGCACTGGCATCAAGCCAATGTCTTGAAGACTTAATGGTGGCCAATGATACTGCTGAATTGGGATTCTGTTGACCAGGAAATGCTCATTCAGGGTAATTTTTTGACATCATAAACACTATCTCCTCTCCAATATTAGAAATTTGTAAATAAGGTTGCCCACACAACATTTTGTCTTCTCTCTCAGTTAGTCCAAAGGTAGATGTAATTTCCCTCCACAAGAAGAAGAAATTCTGACTTCATATGAAAGTGGTTTTGTGCACTTTTCTTTTGGTAAAATTAGCATCCATGCCTAACACCCACAGGAAGTAGAAATGACAAACTTGTGATGACTTGCCTGATAAATCGGTTTGCTGTAGAGTTATCCATCCTGCCTCTGTGACCAAAGCTCTTTGTAAATCCTAACTGAGGACGGAAGTTACGACCGGGATATTTGTTGTTGAAATCCTCTGGTTTGAGAACTCTGTCTGGCATTCTGTAATGCAGAATACATCATGTGTTAAACACAGACAAAAACACACAATGATTTCTCAAGGCTTAGGTCCCTGTTTCACAAAAACATGATATGCTATGTTATCACTGTAACTCCCAAGAGAGTGCATGTTTTTTTTTTGCACAATTGACCTTAGGCTAGTACCACTTTGTGGGATGGGGCCCTGGTTCCAAGATTTTAAAGGTCATGTCAAATATACGACTGCAAAATAGAGATTTAAAACAAGAGTAGAGATGGCAGTGCGATTTTTGACAAATGGTCACAAGTAACTGGCTTAGGCTTTTATTCTAACGAACATGCAGCTGTTTAAAAAATTACGATTCCTAGTTCTATAGCTTATTAAGAAGAATTCAGTAAAAAAAATTGCAGTGATGTTAACTGCAATTTCTTAGAAGCCATAGGTCTAGAATCATCAGGCTACTGTCCCCTCAAGAGTTAAATATACTTACTTTGCATTGGGTAAGACCGAAGCTTTGAACAGATATCCCACTTCATACTGCGGATCTTGGTACTTCACACTGACAAATATGGCATGAAATGTAACACTTATTACAGGGAATATAAAATAAACACTCCATAAAACTAAGGATTTCTAACAGCAGAATAGCTTGCAATATGACAGTTAGACAGGTTGAGTACTTGTTTTTTCATTTTCACTGCATAAAACAGCAGTGTTTACCATAAATGGCATTAATGTTTGTCCATTAATTTCATTTCATTCATCTGATTGGGGTTTCACGCTGTGCTCGGGCATGTTTCACTCACACAATGGTGGCCAACATTATGGTGGGAGGAAACTGCAGATATCCTTGAATCTTCTGTCATATTTGCCCCATTTATTTATTTATTTTTCTTCCTTTTTTTTTTTTTTTCTTTTTTAAAAATATAAATTTATTTATTTGATTTATTTATTTGATTGGTGTTTTATGCCATACTCAAGAATATTTCACTTATAAGACAGCGGCCAGCATTATGGTGGGAGGATACCAGACAGATCCTGGGGGAAACCCACGACCATCCGCACGTTGCTGGCAGACCTTCCCACGTACAGCCGGAGAGGAAGCCAGCATGGGCTGAACTTGAACTCACAGTGATTGCATTGGTGGGGGGCTTTCTGGGTCATTGCGCTGCGATAGCGCGCTAACCGACTGAGCCACGGAGGCTCCGACAATATAAATTAGATAAGAAAAGGTAATCAGGTAATAGAAATGCCAGCATTGGTTGACTTACGTCATTGTTCTGTTGTTTTTCAGATCAGGAAGGTGAGTGGGAATTGGAGACTCAAATACACTGCAGAAATAGAACAGATCGTTTTTCTTTTTTTGAAATTTTACTTCATTTTCTAGAACTACAATCAAACATTATGTTTATTGTGACAAACAACTGTTTACAAAATATACAGTGACTGATGACAAATTTTCTAATATTCAAGTGTGAATTAACAAAGTACACAAGTAAATGAACCAGAGTAAGGACAGTTCTTACTTGGGGAGATCAGACTTACCCATTTGTCATCACAGCAAATTCATCACAGGCCACCTTGCCAGCCATTCCCTCAGTCAGCTTAGCATTAATGTCCACCATCTGGAACACAAAGTTTGCCAAGTCAATGCTTTAAGGTTAAAATCAAGGATGAAATCAGACATCAAAATGTGCACACTTTGAATATCCTTCAAAATGTCTGGACAAGCACACTTTACATTCCCATCAGAATGTTGTTGCAAGCACATTTTGAAAGTCCATTAAAATATCTCGACAAGCACATTTTGAATGCCCATTAAAATGTCTTGACATGCACACATTAATGCCCATGTAACGGAGAGGGAGGGATAACCCTTATAAAAAGAGGCAACTGTGTAAGTACAATGTATGTACAAAAATGTACAATGTAAGTACAAAAATGGCCAATATCAGCAATACTGGATTACTCAGAAAAATAAAAATCAATCTACAATGTCTCTTTGCCAAGAACAAGCCACAGGGAAAGAATAAACTTAACTGAATGAAAATTGCTCAAGACATCCTGTTCATAAAATGCACCTTGTTCCCTCACTATTTCTAACAGTATAGCAATCTTGATCACAGTGGAGATAAACTAAATTTGTTGCCTTACCTCCTCAGTTCTCTCCCCCTCATAGAGGCCCTCCAAGAAGCTGTAGATGGGGTGCGACTGACTGACAAACAGACGGTCATTACCTCGCACATTTCTCTTCTCTGAAAAACAACCAATGAGCCATAACACCTGTATCCTACAGCTTTCACTCAACAGAACACAAAACTTTGATTGGGTTCATGCATCTGGCAAAACTAACCAGACGCATGTGTTGTAAAGAAAGCTTACTAGTGCAGGACTTCAAAGGAAGTAAAACAAGAAGGTTTTGTTGATAACATTACAATGACTTCCACCAGTGAATACTGTCATATTTAAATATGAACGGGCTGTTAAGGACAAAATTATTCCACTAAACATTTCCAAAAAAGTGAAAGTTTCATGTGAATTAATCTGAATTTGATTGTTTTTTTGAAGGGACACTAGACCATATATACACAAAGTTACTGACTAGTGAATCTTTCTAAACAGAACATCTGTCATAAACAAATCAGGACATTCACAAAATCAGATCTCATGTTTCAAGCAGCCAACCTATTGACAAATGCATGTCAGGTGATCTCAATATACTCCCAAACAAATACATTCATTTGAAACACATAAAAGAATACCAGCAGCATTTTGATGAGTTTAAACTGTGGGGGAAAGTACTTCATGGGTTTTGATGATATGCTGTTGTATTATTACAATATTAAACTTAAAAGTAAACAAAAAACATAAAGCAATGAGTTTGGAAAATATGAGTATGTGAAGTTTCATTCTCATCTTGCTGTGAGGTTTTTTGGGTGGGTGCACTAATCATCATGGCAGCCACGGAAATATATATATAAATGTCCATCGTCATCTCTGATTGTCACCTATGTATTTGCCAAAAAATGGAAATGGACAAATGTGAGTTGCGACACATTGTCATGTACATATCTATGTACCAGCCCAAAATTACAACTGTACATGGAAAACATTTGGAGTTGTAGCCCTGACACAAAATCATATCCATTTATACAGTATATGTATGATAATGGCCATCAAGTTACCATGAAAACTGTGAAAATCAACAAGGGTCAGTTGTAACACATCATCACCTCTGTATCTAAGTATCCATTAAGAATTAAAACTGAATATGGAATATGGAACTGGAGTTGTTGCCCAGGCACAAAGTTTATAACCAACTATATTGTAGATATCATGGAAATGGTAATGTGGTTACCATGGCAGCAGTGAAAAATGTGAGTCATGACACAATGTGACATCTGATTCTTAATGTCCACTAAGAGTTAAAACTACTTAGGAACCAGGCACAGAGTTTATAACTACATGTAATTATGTAGTATATATAAAAGTAGCAATTTGGTTACCATAGCAACCTTGGAAATGGACAAATGTGAGTCGCACATCTGTGTATCTATGTATGCACCAAAAATTAAAACTGTACATGGAAAACAATTTGAATCGTAGCATGAACACCAAGTCAAATCTAGTAATACAGAATATATGTGTGTGTGTATACATATATATATATATAGAGAGAGAGAGAGAGAAAATAGTGATTTGGTTACTATGGCCACGACAGAAATGGACAGAAGTGAGTTGTGACACACGATCACATCTGCATCTATGCATTCCCCAAAACTGCACATGGAAAAACAACTGGATTTGTAGACCGGATACAACATTATATCTATTTACATTGTATACATTGTATATATAGTGATAGTCATGGTAACTGTGAAAATGGCCAAATTTGAGTGAAGACACATCTTCTCCTCTATATCTAAGTGTCCACAAAGAATCAAAGTTGAATATTAAAAACAACTGGAGTTGTAGCCCGGACACAATGTCACATGCATTTATACTGTATATAAACGGGAAATGGTGCTCTGGTTACCAAGGGAACAACAGAAATGGACAAATGTGAGTCGTGAGATATCTCATGCGCATCTATGTATACTCCAAAAGTAATAACTGCACGTGGAAAACAACCTGAGACATAGCCTGGACACAAAGTCATATGTATTTATACAGTATATACAAGTACACAGAAATGGTGATCTAGTTACCAAGGCAACTGCAGAAATGGACAAATGCGATTCACAACACGTCATCACATCTCATCTATGTTTCCACCCAAAATTAAAACCGCATGCGGAAAATGATTTGAGATATAGCCTGGTCACAAATACAGACAAAAAGATGGACAAAATTGCTATAACATTATACCCTCACCATGAATGGCACAACAAATCAACACACAACAACCCATGTTATGAATGTCAATTCTTACTTTCATCCTCTGTGAGATCTGGGTATACTGACTTTAACGCCTCCTTTAGTCGCTTCTCATCCACAAATGGCAGCAGGGCCACACCTGCTCATCAACACAGAGAATGACAAAATCAGAAGTAATGGTAACAGAGCAACATCTGTGAGTCAATACCTACACACTTATAAGCTTTGCTAAGCCGCCTTTGACACACTGAGCCTGACAGGCATCACTTTGATGTTAAGGAATATGAATGATACCAGGGTATGAGAGTTAAACAAGAATCAGGTGAGTGCTGAGAGGAGGTATTCTGTGCCCTGAGAACTGTACACCTGTACTAAACAGTGCCATAGAGAGATGATAACTAACTAACTGCTAGCATGGCTTTTTGCAAAAATATTGGAACAATTAATAACAAGGTCCCACCTTAAAAGCAGCATGCAAGTCACATCACAAATATCATCAATGGAGATTTTTTAAACATGATAACAAAGCCGAGACTAAATAAGCTATTTCCATGGTGACCTACCTTGCCAAGCATATTTTTTCCCATTCAAATCTATTTTGAAATCCACAGGGTAAAAATCTATAATGGGAGATTCCTGAAAAGGGAAAAGAAAAAACATGCTTACAAACAACAACATAAGCCTTAGATGACTCATACATTATTTCTTTGACACTTCTTCAAATTTTTTGTCCTTCAGAAAAAATTTGACTCAAATTATGCAGCAAAATCATGATTTATAATTCACACGTATTCCAAAACTTGATTTTATGAAACATTTTGGCAGTATACAGACAGGATCCAATTTATTACAGACTGAATTCAAGCACTTGATTTAAGACAAGCACACACTGTGGTGTACTGACCGGATCTTCCATGAGTCTCTGCCAGGTCAGAGGCAGGTGCTGCTTACTGGCTGCGGGGAACACGCTCATCAGCTGTTCTAGAGGCTTGAACTATACAACACAACAAAAACACACGGTGCGTAATTTTAAGATGGCCATGATTTTTTCCACAACAAAGAAAAACTGATTACTAGGTTTAAGGTTGTTTATGCAAGTTTAAAAAAAAGGAAGATAACAATTACATAAAAAAAAGAAGAAAAAGATCACTTTAAACGGGACTGAAACCTGTCAAAGTTGGCAACAATTCAGACAAAAATAGGGTCTGAAATCAGGTTTTACAACAAGTTTTGAAGGTTGAAGTATTGACTAGGCAACTCACAGGTTCTGTGTTCCTCTCAAAGTCATTGGGCAAGTCTCCAATATTAACAAAATCTGAGGCAAATGGAGCATAATGGTAAGGGAAATACCACTTCCATGAGGCACAGCCCTGTCATACAAACAATGACACCAGTAATGTACAATACGCTGGATTACATGCAGCTGTCTTAGCATTATCTTAATCTAATAACAAACAACATGCACAAAAAGACACATTTAACATTCCCTGGACAGTCATATTTTTGGGAAATATAAATCATCGTTAGGCCCATGAAGACAATTTGAGAATTTCATTGTCGTGGAAAAATGCCATCAAGTCATTAGTGTGGATAAATGTGTTTATTAAAGGTCAGATAGTGTAAACAGTTTGATTGTTTTTTTCGAATCGTGAACCAACCTGATAGTAGTAACGTAACACCCAACACAAGCCCCTCACGTAGTGGTTAGCCTGAAGGCAAAGACAACAGTAATATCAGAGTGCATTATCAAACACTGCCACTTCTTTATCATTCTGAATTTCACATTAAGCCGGGAAATATTACACTGAATTCAAGTTAAGAATGAAAGTAACACCGAAATGGCAATACTTACCACAGTATGCCTGAACTCTGCATCACTAATATCCACATTGAACTTGTTCTTATAGTATCTTTCCTTCCAACCATCTTCCCACAGTCTGAAAACATGATTGTGTTCAAATATCAAATCACATTAAAATGGAGCATGATGGGGCCAGAGAACTCATTTTCTGCCAAGACCCAGCACTGACTGTGCGTCACCTTATGCCCTTGTCTGGACAGCTGAACACACTACTAACAAGTACATATCTTATGGTAATCAATTCAGACCTTACAAAGGAAAACATGCTGTTTTTGCTCCAAAGAAAGGTAAGAAAACATTACTTTTGGTGCTAAAACATATATTCAACAGTATGAGGTCACTGTACCTTCCAAACAACTTTTAAAACATCTAAGACCAACTCTAAGAATCTGGTAAAATGAGTAACAGGCATGCTTGAAATTGCTGGTGTTATACAGTAAGTTGGACGGTCTCACCTGACATTGTCTGGAGGTTCCTCCTCTTCGTCAGAATCATCGCCCGCTAACTTGCGCTTTTCTCCTCTCAGTTCACCTGATTCCTGCAAGTAACCAACAGTATGCGACAATAAAATCTGACACTGGCAGATGCTGTAATTACCTGGCATTCCAGTACTAATGATAACAGCAAGATTTATATCCTTCTTCTTTGTGACAGATTTATGACTCCTGTTGACTGTTACCTGAAAACAAAGACTCTATAACAGGCCAGTATTCTGAAAGGAAAGTGAAAGTCAATACAGATGCTGTAAATACATGGTGGAACTCCAGTAGATGGCTCTAGAATCAGTTCCATGCTGAGTTAATACTGTAATGAAGTCTTACACACTTACGTCTACTAACAACAACAACAAGGGTAGTTACTGAGGATGTTATTGAGTTAAGACCTCACCTCCCCATTCTTCAACATTGACCTGAGTGCTGCGGCCGCCTCCTGGTTCGAGCCATCAGCTGATGTGCCATAATTCCTGCCTTGTACCCTCATGTCCATAGCTGTCTTTTTGGGGTTGTGAATCACTGATGGTGTGTTCCCAATCGGCTGTGGGAAGTAACCAATGGCAGCCTTTAGTTTCTCAAAACAGCTGTATTGTCAGTGTGACTTCATCAGGAGACTGTGACATTGTTAGCATACTCAAGGTAAATCTTGTCACGGCTCGTCAGTACTTGGTACATGTGATCATGGAGTAAGTTTTTACTTCAAGCGCGCAGACAATCAATCAAATGTACAGAGGGTATCTGATGATATAAACGTACAGGATAGTTCATGATCATGTTGAGATATACAGCAGAGCTGCAAAGTATTAATGTCATGATACTGGATGAATACACCTGAAAAATGGTGTCATACACCTCAAATAACAGTGTCATACACCTCAAATAACAGTGTCACACACCTCAAATAACAGTGTCATACACCTCAAATAATGGTGCCACTCACCTGTGGAGCAAACTGTCCTCTAGGCGTCCAATTGGGCCTGTCCTTAAACTTCACAAACAATGGCCATTTCAATTAGAATAATTCAACAAAATAATGACAAAATTTAACAGATTAACACAAACTTAAGACTGAAAATTCTCACAGAAAAAATCAAATTAAGTACAAAGGAATTACAGGCTGTATAATAACAAGTACTTTGATATTAAATTCATGCGCAGCAGGAGACTTCAGAGGTTTACATGTTGTAATACTCACCTGTTTCAACCTCTTCTTCTTTTCTTTATTCCTCCTTCGGAAATCAAGCTGTAAATAACATTTACCTTAATAAATCAAAAATTAACATTAAACAAGGACTGAAGGTGCTCAAAAAGTTTACAAGGCGATGGTTAGATTTGTGGGTGGAGGATATCCAGAGTGCCTAGGGTAAACCACAAGGCTTTAACAAGTACCTGACAAACCTCGACTCAATGGGAAAACAGGGAAAGCTAGATTCAAACACTTGACCTCTTTGGTCAAAGGCCTCACAGTCATAAACAAACCACTGTTTTAACCATCTGTGCAAAAATGATCACCCTGCTGTCACCAAGGAGACCTCATGTACGAAATAGGTCACTGTCAGAAATTTGTTAGGGGCATAAAATACACATATACAAATAAAGAGGCTGTTACAGCAAACTTCCTTAATATTTACACACAAAACAGGATCGAAAGCTCTGTACAGTCGGAACATCTTTGTAAGTTTGACAGGGACATTCTTTGAGTCCTTTTCTTAAAAGCCATCATAAAATTGTGGTTTTGTCCCCAATATTTTGTCAATAACAGCCTGAACCAAGTTCACTTAAGACAGTAAGGTAGTTTCGAATAAGCCACATCCAGTTTAAGATGAATAATGCTGGATTCACCTGGGCATGATAACCAGAAGATCATAACCAGAGACAAACAAGTACAGGTAGATTAAACTGTCAGAATAATACCTGGTGAAAGCTCATTTATAACAGAACAAATACATCATTTTGTTGAACATGCATCTCATGGTAACCCATTAATGACTGAACTTTGATCACTGTTTTTAATTGATCTTGATGAAGCCATGTAAATCTAGCCCATTTCAGTTCAATACAAGAAAAGCAATCTGAGATTGCAAACGGTATGTCCCCCCACTCTCCTCCACAGAAATATAAATACAGCACAATCAGCCATTGCACAGTATTGTTATCTTATAGCATTAAGATTGAGTGCACTTGTGTGCAAATGCACAACCCGCATAAGATGCAAATGAAAGAAAATAAAAAAAAACGAAAACACAGTTCACATGGGTATAGATTCATGGACAACAAAAACAGCAGGGGGAGATTACAATGTGTACCACTCCGTTCATGTTGGTGAACACTAACTCAATAGAGGAACTGGGTCTTTGCACAAATTTGAGCAATACGCGAAAGGGCAGACAAACTTCGAAAATAGACCTAAACACGAAAAAATAACCCGAGGTGCACAAGTTCAGGGAATCCTATGTCTAACATTTGCCAAGATGTATGCGCAAAGGCAGACAACAATTCCACCAACAGATCGAAAAGCGAAAAAATAACCCGACAGTGCAAAAGTTCAGGTCATTTTGCACACTTTGTGTGAGTTTGAGAATCCTGTGTGTAATAGTTGCTGAGATATGCTCTGCACAAAGTTGAGCAGGACAGACATAGGAATGGACGGAGGGATGGACAGAAGGACAGAATAAAATATCCCTATATGTTCCTCCTCTTAATCAGAGCGTACATAACAACCAAACATTTCAAGTTCAGAGCAGGACAAAACAATTACCATAATTTTGTTGAAAGTAGATGAAATAATATAATGTCTGAAAACCTTTACAGAGCTTAGTACGGTAAAAATTGTTTAAGACTTGTGAACTTGACACCAGAAATGCTGTGAGCAAAGCTCACAGTGCACCCACACCTCATTGTCTCTTCTCATCTTGAAAATCTGGTCCTCCACTTCACCAAGGTCTGAAAGAGACAAACATACAGTAGTCTCTAGATCTACTAACCATTAGGTGAATTACTTTCACTTTCAAAAATTTTCATAGCATCGGTTTTCTAAGTAGGTTGAGAAAAACACCGAAATGCTTGCCTAAATACAGAGGCACAGGAAGTTCATCACAGGTAGGAATAAACATCCCCATACCCTTGTCCTATGTTAAGTGGTATCACTCTGTGTGGTCTTACCTGCCATGACCAGCTGGACCCTACTCAGATTGACCACACCACTGTCGGTCAAGTAGCCCTGTCAGGAACAGAAGTAACACTCTGTTACATACATGTATACGTGCACCAACCATGACACATTACCAACCATGACACATTACCAACCATAGCAAAACACAACTGCAACACTTAATCACCATATAAAGAGATACTTTGTTATACTGTCATGGAAACAGTGTTTCTCAAAGAGAAGGACAACTAAGAAATGCAGTTATGGTCAGTGAAAAGACCATGAAAAACTGTGCATGAAAATACCTTTATAGAATTTTTTAGATTTCTTTTTCACCAAATTAGATGCAGTCAAATATTTTGATTATATGGTTTGTTTTATCGAAATTACTGATAGTGTGATTCACCAGTGACATCACACAAGTTTGTGAACACCTTTATGTTCAGGTCTGAATACAGTTTTGGCAAAGAGTACTCCTGTAATATCTGCCTGTGTAGGAAAACGCTGATATGATATTAAATTTCTGCTTTAGGGCTACAGAAAAGTAGGCGTGATCTCACTGGTGAACCACATCATCAATATGGTCCATAAAACCCACCATACAACCCAAACATTTGAGTGCTTTTATTTCTGTGAAACAAAAATCTAAAAAATTTGGTGAAGGTATTTTCGGATATAATTTTTAATGGCCTTTTCCCTCTTCATAACATCTCTTTTGTGTGGTCTTTCCTTTTAATGTAGCGCGGCGACTGATTGATTGCTGTGCAACGCTATACCCAAAAATTGCTCTCTTATTATGTCACAGCCATCAGGAGATCTAGGTGGAGAAAACCAGAGTTTCGAGGGAAAACTACTGATCTTTGGCAAGTCAGTGATAAACTTTTCCACATATGATGTCCAGAAATGCAATCTGTACTGGTGGAAGACAAGTGTTCACCTAGGCCCCACAGCCTGTGAGAGCGATTGAATGCTTTCATGCATTACACACAACTATTTTAACAAGATGGGCATTTGACATTTGCTGACATTGCCATATTCATGCTATAACTCTCTAACTCGATTCTCCCTACATGCGAGACATTTCATCTACTCTCTTCAAGATACTATGCAGCAGGACACAAAGTGTACAGTGGAGAATGATTCAGTAATGGAAACGTGTAAACTTTCTTAACACATTAATCTTGTTGTTCCTGTAAAATATCCAAGGCAGATGTTGCCACTGGGAACATAGGTGAAGGTGTAAATACCGCACGGAGGAAAAACACCGACAATCCATCATGATGCACGTCACAGCTGTACTGAATTCTGTACCTGCATCTTGTATAATGTATTACACATACCCCTGTTTTGTGAACTGTCTTCTTGTATAAATTAATCAGTCTGTCGATGGCATTTTCTCTGTCAAGCAAACAGAACACAACATACAGAAAATAATCTTTAACATTATTTAAAAGACAACATTTGTATGTGTAGGATCCATGCATCAAGTTTGAGAAGGACTGGTACAGGATTCAAGGACAATCCATTCTTATTTCAATATGGTATAAAACACAGGTAAACAAATGAACAGTTTAAATGGCTGTCATTCGATACATCACACTTTCTGCTTACCTGATCTCTAATGACGGTAAATGAGGTAAGAAATCATTGCCCACAAAGAAGCACATGAACACCCAATCATCCAGAGCCCTCTGTGGAATGAGATACCAGTAATCAGTGTAGAAACATATAGGTGTGGATACAAGGATAGGGCAATCAAAATGGAATAATCCAAATATTTTACCCAGCTACATGGAACCATGATGGATCATTTATCTAGAATATAAAGTAAACATTAATGACATTAGTTAGTTTCACATTCTGTACTGAGTAGTACTTTGACCTTCCTTTCTATCCTACCTCGAAATCATAGGCAAATGGCAGGCCGGTCATCATGAGCTCTCTCTCCAGGTATTCTCGTAGAATGTTCAGCCTCAGAAATATGAAGGCCTGTTCTTCTCCCACTGAGGCTGGCAGCTCATCAAACTAAGGCAGAACATGCAGAAAAAGAGACAGTAATCAAGAACACAGGTAATGTTAATAAGTTATAGGTATACTAAGGCAGAACATGCAGAAAAAGAGATAATAATCAAGAACACAGGTAATGTTAATAAGTTACAGGTATGTAAATGTTACATTTTTATGGATTTCCTCAACTTAACAAGCTACCGCACACTTCATTGCCTTTAATTTCGATACATTTCGGAAATTTCTTGTGTTTCTACCTGTTTGAAATGCTGTAACATGAAGGCCAATACTAACCTCTCCCTGCTTTTCTTTCGCAGCCCCTGTACACTCCTTCAACTCGTGACCTACACTCCGGAACAAGAACAATAAATACCTATTAAACAAATCCTACACAGTATTGTGATAAAGGCGGCAGCACGATGTTTTCTAATTCTACTGTAACAACTCACAGTCAATTAGGCCATGAGATCTGAAATTGAAACTTGGGATGTCAAGGTCACCATAACAAGAAACAATCTGATATCTATTAAGTGATGATGAAGCATTCCAAAGAAATGTGTCTCTACCATACTAATAACCATATATTTGTGAGGAAACCGAATCTGAAAACAAAAATAACGTGTGTACAAAGTAACTAACAGATACCAGTTCCAAGAAATATTACGCATAATACCAGCAATTTATAAAATTATGTTGGTGTGCTACAAACTTGGTGAACTTCGGGAAAACTGTTCTAGAGATAGAGCATTTACAAGCCTTTTATAAAATTTAACTTAAATGACCCCAATTGACTTCAAGGAAAAGGTCAAGATCGCTGGAAATCAATAGGGTTACACAATCATGCCAATATATAAGTTTGATGAAATTGGGTTAAACCATTCTATAGGTGGAGCATTTACAAGCCTTGTATAAGATTTGACTTAAATGACCCCAATGACATTCAAGAAAAAGGTCAAGGTTGCTGAAAATCAACTGGGTTCTTCTGCATGCCATTTTGTAAGCGTGGTGTAAGTTTTGTGAACATCAGATGAACTGTTCTAGAGACTGAGCATTTACGAGGTATACGGACAGACAGCGACTGCTACGACAATACCCCTTGGCTAAGGTTGGCTGAGGAGTAAAAACCCCCCAAATTCCCCAACACACAAAAACAACAACAACATTAAAAGACACAGAGGCACATCAATTAAGTAAAGACTGACCGATTTGTCCACAGAGCTCACATGAGCGGGGTTTGTTGGGCTTGAACTCCTCCCTGATAATGGTGAAGTTGGGTTCGTGGGTAGCCAAACCTGTAATGACCAAGGCAACTACAACAACATGTTACATGTCTGCACATTAGTTACACAACTGCAAATTTTAAACTGTTTTACAAAGAACATCATGTGCTATCATGGACAGCAGCTCTGAAATCACTAAAACATTCTGTAATCCTGTATTCTGTAATCCTGTATTCCAATCATTACTTTGTGTGACTACGTTATAAGGCTAATGCAACATGTATGTCTTACAAGCCTTCACATGTAAAGGCTTCATCTTGCTCTTAAGCTACTGATTTTAGTAAACAGAGGAGTATTGTACAACACTTTACTTATGATTAGTCAACAGTACTTACCCAACATAATGAGATCAGCTGAAAAACAGGAGCACAATTTTGTTTTATTAAAACTGACCAGTCATGCAGTAATAACTCTCAACACAGTGACAAGCAGAGATGGATGAAAAACAAGACTTTAGGCATATACATGTTTGGTGGTGATAGTTTAAAAACAGAGACAGACAAACTGCAGTTTTGAACTTTTTTCAATTTGAATGATTAATCTTAATAGATTGTGCAAAAATCCTTAGCCAGTATGGTATTTAACATACCACATATACAGCACCTGCAATGGTTTGTAACAAATACCTCATGATACTGCATGACAAATTGACCGTACTGTAAAATTACAGACAATAACTGCAGTGCTAAATTTAATGTGTTTGTTTTTTTCGCAAAGGCATATACAAATCTGTGTTTCCTCCCAAACCATGACAACATACAGATATACAATGCTAGTAGTGATCAGTCAGCTTACCATCAGCACCACATAAACAATGATGTGTGTTGGGGTCATGATCTGGCTGACCTGAAATATACAAGGACAAAGTCAAACTTTCCACTTTTATCATCAGACAACAGGTTTCTGCATTCTGACAGCGAAATGATGGTATTATCGATTTCAAACATAAATAGGGATATATGATTTTACTGGAGACAGAAATAAAAGCAAGCAAATTCTTACAAATACAAACGAAATAGAACATTATACAACATGCATTCTTTTACACATAACGAAGTTAGAAAAAAACTTAGTGATTATTTCCCCATGGCTACCAAATTTTCATTCACCATTCTGTGTTTGATAAAACAGATTTAACCTTATTATAACAAGTACTGATGTTAGACTGTGCAGGAGCACTAATGTCTCCTCTGTATGTTGTAACAGAGGAATGGAAGTTGACAAAACACTGCACGGACCTCTCTGTTTTCTGATGTAGTCCATGATCTTATGCTCTCCCTCCCCTGGTACATTAGCATCAGACAAGATCACTTTGATGTTCTTCCAGCCTGAGTCGTTGTTCAATCGATCATGAATATAGTACCGTAAACACTCTGCTAACTTGAACATGAAAGGCGTGCCCTGCAAATAGTAAGATTACTGATACCTGTACAAAATTAACCCATGTCATAACAGGTACAGAATAATGAATATCAATCACGGCAGAGATGGTTACTGTTTTTTTATTTACGTCAAACATCCTCTGTCCAGCTGAGCTTAACATTGTGGATTACACAGACTTCACATTCTGCCTTATACTGGTGGTTAATGTTGTACTCATGACTATTTCACCTGTATGACAGCCAGCATTATGACAGGAAGAAACCGCTCAGAGTCTGAGGCAATCATCTGAAGGCTTTCCCAGGCAGACCTGGAGAGAAAGCCAGCACGAGCCTGACTTGACCCTGTCTGGAAGAAGGCTCTGCCCTCACTCTGATGTGCCCATTCTGCTTTATGACACAATGTAGCTTGTGCTTGAGCAAATCCACATTATACAACAGGAAAAAAAGTTCACACACCACAAAAGCTCATTGGCTTGATTTGGATTTAAACTCTCAGGAAAGTTTACACCCATTACTGTAGCCTTTATGTAGCTTTCTTCACCTAAATCAGAGGTATGCTCAGCAATGAAACAAATGAAAAAATGATAATGGAAAAAAATAGAATCCAAAGTGCAGCTTTTTATGATTAGCCTTCTTTACAAGTCACTGAACTGCCTTCTGGGCTTGTGATGCTCACAGGGGTAATGCAGTTGCTGTCAAACTTCTCAGAGGCTGGTTTTTCTGGGGGAACATGTACTCCTTTGGCAAGAAGTTCTTCTCTCACTTTTGTAATTTCTTCTGCTTTTTCCCTGTAAATATCATGTGAAGGACATGTACACGTACTGTATTGTTTGTTACCACCTTGTTACAGGATTTCAATGTCTAAATACTGAGTTTTCTCAATTTACAAGATAAATAAATGCTAGTACCTTTACACCAACACTTGTTTATTAATCAGGAATGTCTGGTAAACTAATCACACAGAAGTTCATCCTTTTCCAGAAGAACACTTGAGTCACTCAAATTTGTGCAAATACACGTATTTAACAAAGTTAACTTACATGCACCTGAAGTTGATTTTTATATGCCAGACTTACTTGGATTCTTTCGATGCCCGGAACCTCCTGGATCTCTGTTGGTTCATTTTAGCACGTGGGGCCTGTTGTACAGAAACACAAAAGAAGATGAACATCCCCAACAGGAGTTCTAAGCATGTCAATATCCTCAACCTTTTTTCCAAATCTTTGATTGAAGATGCCTCATAAATACTTCTTCCACCTCATAAATGAATGAAACTGGCATATGTATAAGATTCTCAATCTTTACGACTGTACTCGTTATACATGTCAATGAACCATGACAATCAAGGAACTGTTGAACCTACCACTCCATCAATGGCCATGTAGAGTAACCTCCTGGGGCGAACAATTGAGAAGATTCGGTCAATGTACTCAAATATTAGTACCATCATCTCATCCTCATTTTTGGGAGCAGGCCTGAAACAACATGCGTGCAATGTGTGACTAACAGGTACAATTGATTTATTTATTTATTTGATTTGAATTTAGTGCCATACTCTAGAATATTTCACTTATACGACAGCAGCCAGCATTAGGGTGGAAGGAAACCATGCGGAGCCGAGTGGGAAAACCACAATCATCCGCTGCTTGCTGGCAGACCCAGGTAAAAATGAGACATTTTCAAAAACAAGTGTGGGTAATAACAAGCATACAACAAGGGTTTCACAGAAATACAGGTGTATACAATGCAAGGGCATGTGTGGTGTGTGAACAAGGGACGAACCTGCCTCCAGCCACTGTGCCAATGGGACATAACTCTGCAAATTGGAATCTGTACATATACATTTCTATACAATTCACAAAACTGTTATGGTGTTAGGGAGTGCCTGGCTTACCTGTCTTCTGGATGACAGCATGGGTGAATGATGCCATTCATGTCCAGGTACAGGTTGTCAAACTCCACTTCATTAGGGTTGGGCTGACTAGAATCCACGGGAGCCTTCACATCATCAACCTGTTTGGGCTGGAAAAGAAATTAAAACTGTAGTATTTAAAATTTTGCACAGTGTCATTTATTGTAGGCAGCCATACTGACTAAACATGGCTATCCCACACACCCCTGACAGGTCAACTGTCAACAGTTCTCAACCCTTACATTTTTGAAGCTCATATTAGCATACATTCTAATTCACTATAAATCATTACCTTTCTGAAACTCACCTACCAACAAAAACAAGAAATGAACAATGAAAAATGGTTAACTTTTGTGACACAGTAATTTACTGAAAGCGAAGAAAATGTCTTCATGCATCATAGCATGTAATATGAAATATTCATGAGAAACAGTTTGGTAAAATCCTTAGGTAAATACACCAAAGTGGCATACATCCATGGGGTTAATTTAACTTGAAGAACTTAAAAGAAAGATAACTAAAAATATAACTAAAGTTATTTCAGAGGTGGACATGCGTAGAGACATGCACAGACATTTTTAAAGGCTTGCTTGGCACCTCTATGGACTGCATTTTAACCTGTAATTCTTAAGCAGTCATGGTATATGTCATTTTAGACAAACCAGAAACACAATGCCTCTTCAGTATCTGAGGTGAGACACTCCTTTGCCGTGCGAAGTACAGTTGCCCCTTATTATTACAACCAAAGGCCACGTGTTTTGACCTCCTGGTTGAGTGGCGAATAACCCCAGATATAATCAACTACCATTTTTTCATTGAAACTGGTTTTAAAGTACCACAACTGTGTCGCATAATCAGAAAAAACAGCTGATTTAACACCACTTTTACATGGAGAAATTTTGAAATAGGATCTTGGCAGCCTGTGATTTTCCCTACGTGGGCATTCCTGCTTACTTTGAACTGTGATATCTTGATTATCCTACATCACAAAAATAAAAAATGACATTTTTATATTACTTTCAATGGGATTCTTTACTGATGCATATATCTAGTGATCTAGTTTTCTTTCTCTTAAGTGATAATCTAAAAGAAATTGGAAATGGCTGATGTAGACATCCCCTGGTCAAGAAGTACCAAAAGTGCTTTCAATCCTGCAGATATTTGGTCTGATTGTGTGATAATCTCATTGTTCATGAGAAATTCTGGCAAAATGGGAAATAATGAGAGGGTAAAATTATGTGCCAGTGATCACAGGAAACAAAGAATCAAGTGAGAATAGCCTAAGACTGCTGGCCTTTGATATAAAAATTTTGCGAGTATGACCATATTTATCTTCAAAGGATTCAACCATTAAGAGGTCAGGACGTAAATTCCTAGCATGTCAGATTAAAAGTTATCAAGGCAATAAATACAAAGCTCCCATGCATCGCTGGTTTTCATTTGAGCACTGAGCTGTGAGTAGGCTGTTGCATTTATGTTCACAAATGTTGTTGTTGCTGAATGGTCACATATGCGACGAGCAAGACTCCTCCAATAATTAAAAAAGTAAGTCTTTACCTTTTCTTCTACACAATTTACCAAAATTGCGGGATATTTCCGGCTTAGCCATCGGAAGAATGCTGGGACTCCCATCGGGAATCGAATTTTTCGACGATTTAACCACTTACTCTTCACGCTTCTGTTTTTCTCGCAGCGTGACTTAGTGAGTACTTCCGCTAAGATATTAGACCAAAGTTATTTTGTTAGTTCGATTCTGATTGGTCAAAATGATATGGAAAACCAATGAAAGCACGCTTTACACAACACACTAAGGTCTTTCTAGAGGAACACTTCTTCTTAATTCTTATTGGCTATTTTATTATGGAATTAACCAATTAGAAGGGTGGTTGTTAAAGATGTTCAGTTTGACAGAATAACGTCGAAATGGCAGAGCAGGTATTGAAACTGCTTTGCAGCTCTGCTAAACTAGAACGTGACAAAGGTGTTGTTGAGCTACAACGTTTTATAGTGACATTAGATGGGCCGGGAATCCAAGAACTTGAACAACGATTCCTCCAGCTGTTGTCAGACACGGGCACAGAATGGGAGAAGAAACATGGAGCTCTGATGGGAGCCAAAGCTGTCATTATACAGCAAGTTTCCTCCGACGATTTTTCGTCTGCTATGGGAGAAAAAGCCCTCAGTTTGCTGGACGATGAAGAGTTTCGTGTAAGAATTGCTGCTGGTGAGGACGATTGTCTAAGTTGTCGGTGGATACAGCTGTCAGACTCCTTATTTTATTCTCATTATGCAGACCCGAACAACGCCATACACTAGAGTGTACATGTTTACTACGTACTTATCACGAGTATAACTTAATTGGCTTGGAAAATGAAAGTAAAAAATGAAAAACAACCTGTTTTATGAACATGACTGCTGAAAAAACCTATTTAAATTAATTTGAGAAGTGCTAAGTTCAGTCCAGTTGTGGACATGTCAATTTATGCCTGTTGTCACAGTCATATGGGGTCCTATAAAGTACCCATAAGGACTTAAAATTACCCATAACGACCAGTTTGAAGACAAAATACTGCCTGAAAGTTGTTAAGTTCATGTTAGAAATGTTCTCCTGTACAGTTTACCCTCACTGACTTGCCTTACATGAGTTTTCTTGCAATTAGTAGACAGGATGATGGAAGGAAGGCTCCATATACGCGCCATGACAGTGTTGTCACTGACCGAATCACTCTCGCGTATATGATATGCAGAAACATGATCGGAAGACACGCCTGAATTAAAAGGAGAAGCAAATATAGAAATTTAAATATGAATATCAAGACCCCCTTATGTACATATATATATGTATGTGAGTGTCTGTGTATCATCAACTGATTTATAAGTTATTTTGTTTTCTTTTTTAATTTCTTTCTAGGCACAGGTGTACACCCACCCATAAAAACCACATGTAAGGATGCAATTTCTGACAGAAAAACACACTGTATTGACAGACTTATTTTAAAAGCAAACAGGAGATGCTGAAATCATCAATCAATGCCCACTTCAATTTTTCCCAAATTTCTATGTCGACATGAACCCATATTGACCTATTGTCTCTACTTCTGACAGAAAGGCACACCATATTGATAAACTCCTGTGTTAATGATGACGTACCCATAAGGACCTGTTGTGTTCACATATAGTACCCTTAAGTCGCACTATATTCATTCTAAAAACTAACAAGCAATACCAACACTAATCCATTCATTTCTATGTACACATGTATATCCATAAGGACATGTTAATACTATATCTCCATAGTACTGCCCATAAGAGCACAATTTCATTTTTAAATCACCACTAATACATACGCACTTTATTTTTTTTTTTTCATTTTGGAACATTCTGCATATACAGCCAACATCACAACAGTTTATATGGATACAACTCATCTAGCTGTTTTGCTCCTCGTGTGCTTTCTTTGACCTGGCTTCTTTGCAATTCCTCCTGTCTTCGGCATGGAGAAATTTACAGGAGTTTTACACAAAATCTTTGTGGCTTTCAGACATTTCTTTCTAGTTAAAAAGCTGAGAAATTTCTTGGTCTTTTCATTTTCTGACAGTTTACATCACACTGACTTTGAATACTCTTTCAGTTGAGGTTTCATCACATCACTTTGTCTGTCACATTACCTCTGTGAAAAACTCGCCCTTTCTTTTCTTCATTATAATTCTTCTCACGGACCTGTTTAAAGTTGCAAGGAGCTTCAGTGGAATCCTCTTCTATCATTTCCTGATAAACCTGATGTGGAGGTTTTGAACTGATACCCTGAGCTGACTGCTCCATGATTTTTAGGTATAGTGTATAGTTCGTGTATAGGGTATGTCTCGTTTGGCGATGCTGTGAGACGTGAGACCACTTTTATCTTACCGATATACTCGATAATTGCCAGAGAATGTATGCCTTTCCCAGATGCAAAACATACTCTTTTTTCGTAATCTTCTTGTTATTTCAGGGCAGCGTAATACCAATGTAGCTTAATTATATCATTTTTGATGGTTGCTCAATCAACGAGACGTACATGACTTGTTGTGCTGTACAATGAACATTGTTCTTAAAATAAATCATCTTTACTTTCCCAGGCCTGTTTCTCAGTAAATATGTATTTGCTGTTGTACCCTTAGCACTGTCCCAAATTCCACAGTCATCAGGAAAGTCATGTCTCGTTTTACCTTGTTTTTCAACATTATGCATTTCATGAACTCTAAAATGCACATTGTTTTCCCCCCTCTAGGCACAGAATCAAACAACTCAAGACCATTGGAGGGGTCATTGACCAATTGGTCTAAAGAAAAAAATTTACCTTCCACTGGAAGGGGATGACCTCTGTTGTTACTTGGGAGATCTTCTTCAGGGGCCTTGTCATAACTATTTGGTGTTGACGTCAACAGCACTTTCGGACCATTCAGAGAAGTCTACAAACCACAATTATTGATATTAGCGATTGAAATTTCTTCAGTCGCTAATATTAATAATTTTAATAATTAGCACATTTTATTTAAATCCATGAAAAAGTTTGGAATATTATCTACAAAAATTTAGAAATAATCTCAGCTTGATACATTTAAACACAATGGATTGGTCTGAAGCAGACACAAGAAACGGCTGCTCATCACGAGGCACGGGTTTTGAAGTTGGAACCAGCGCATGTTTGAAGCTGGTCTCCATAACACAGTCACTGGAACTGTTGGAGGTCTCTTTGTAGTCATATATGAACATTGGGTTGACATTGTCAGTTGGGGAGAATCGGGGAGACATAACTGGTATTTTCTTATTGTAGGTCGTCTGCAAAGAGGAAAAACAGGATAAAATGAGTTATTTTAGCTGTTCAAATAATGAGAGAATGAAATTAAATAAGATAATGAAGAATCCGTACAAACTGTTGAAACTATTGATTGCTGATAAAATTCTTACAGAATATTTCTCTCCTTCTGATGAGGTGATTGTCACTGGCGTACTACTTGGCAACAGTGGCACAAAGTGATTTGGATTCCAGGTCCCCAACAATGGCAAGAACATACTTGTCCACGTGATATGTAATGCTGGTCCTCTGTCCGGGTCCCTTGGTCTAAACGTGGCGTCCAAGGTTTTTACACATTGATCGAGTGATCCGTTAAGGGAGGGATATGTTGAATTTATAACCCATCCCAAAACATTTGCTGCAGCCTGTTGGGTCCATGCATACAAAAAGTTTCCAGACATTGCGTAGTCTACTAATGCCTCGTCTAGATCAGGGGAAACCAGATGAATGCCCCTTGATGTAAGCTGTTCTGCGTTCTCCTTCTGGTTGTTGCCCATTGAATTAAAATTGTTTGATATCCTGATTTTATCTTCAAGTGGAGTAGAAGAGTTGAGCTACTACACAATAAATCCACAACTTAGTTTGAAATCAAAGGCATTTAATAAAAAAAAGTAAAAGTGTCTGAGTGATGCACATGTAAGGGTGGAATCATCCTGAACTAAACGGGTAATTCAACTGACGATCGCCCCCCGCTGTGTTTAAACAAAGGGGTTATTTAATGGATGCCTTGAAGCTTTCTTTCGTGTAAAGTTAACTGCGATCAACAGAAACAATGGACAGGTGTTAATCACTAAATCGTTATGGGGATAATCCGTGAATTCTGTTCGGACAGCATTAGTGGTTGTTGGCATTGGTGAGAAATATTCATCCCTTGGTTTTTATTATAAGATGATGTACATGATGTTTTTAGGTACATACGTTGCATGGCGTCACAAGAGCACAAATCCAGTAGGTATACATCAAAAGCGCTAATCCATTTTGCCCCACCTCCTCTCTGCCTGGTAAGAAAATAAACACCCGCAGAGAATCTGAAAGACAGTGTGAAACTGATCACATGCAGTGCATTTAACAATTTTATGAACACAGGTCATCGCCTGCCAGTAACATGCCTGTATTCACTACCTTTCGTGATTTTAAGTTGATGTTAAAACAAAACCATATGTAAGCTCTGTAAATGTAAATGTCAACTTTAACCTGTTCGTCATCAATGCTACAATGCAAGTTTTGTTTTCACGTAAGAACATTCTTTTTGATTTTCCACAATTTTCATATATGGATGATTCTGTTGTATTAATTCCCAGCTGTCTATTTTGATATGCATATATAGAGTGTTTTTGTTTAGTTTTAGAGTGAGTTATCAATGAAATGTGTCTTTCAGAAATTGCGGGTTTATGGGTACAGTGCTGTGGAGGCAATAGGTGTATGTCAAGGCTAATATTACATGAATGCAGTGTGCCTTTCTTGCAGAAATTGTGTACTTTTTGGTAATACTATGGAGATAATAGGTCCCACATGTTTACTCAGAAATCAGTCCCCAAAAAACAGTATTTCCACTGGTGATTTCAGTATCTCCTGTTTAGTTTTAGAATGAGTTTATCAATATGGTGCACCTTTCTGCCAGAAATAGCGTACTTATGGGTAAGTTTGTGGAGATAACAGGTCCTTATGGGTACAAGCTGACCTAGATATTTGGGAAAAATAGAAGTGGGCATTGATTGATGATTTCAGCATCTCCTGTTTGCTTTTAAAATAAGTCTGTCAATACAGTGTTTTTTTCTGTCAGAAATTGCATCCTTACATGTGGTTTTTATGGGTGGGCGTACACGTGTGCCTAGAAAGAAATTAAAAAAGAAAACAAAATAACTTATAAATCAGTTGATGATACACAGACACTCACATACATATATATATGTACATAAGGGGGTCTTGATATTCATATTTAAATTTCTATATTTGCTTCTCCTTTTAATTCAGGCGTGTCTTCCGATCATGTTTCTGCATATCATATACGCGAGAGTGACTCGGTCAGTGACAACACTGTCATGGCGCGTATATGGAGCCTTCCTTCCATCACCCTGTTCCTTCCCTCTACAACGTCTACTGACTGGAAGAACATTTCTAACATGAATTTAATGGCTTTCGGACAGTATTTTGTTTTCAAACTGGCCCTTATGGATAATTCTAATGGGTACTTGGGACTACGTACAGTTAATTTGTAGGATCGGTCTTATGTATACAGCTGTATTTCTCTGTGCACATCCTGTTTTAAGAGGTTTCCCTATGTACAAACCAGTCAGTCTATTTTAACAGTTTGTCAGATCTGAAGATGTCAGCATGGCTAATAGTCAAAAACCCAATAGACCACAGGATATTCCAAAGTTTTTGTGGTTCCTCATGACTTTCGGCACTTAGTGTTTTTGATTTATATGAAATGTATATTGTTAAATTAAATTACACCTTCTTCTTTCATGTGATGTTGCTTCTTTGTTTGATGTCTTTTCTCTCAGGGGAGGTGATGGGTGCCCTGTGTAGCCGGGTAGGCCCTGAGGTGTATGGGCTGTACAAGGATATCATACTGCAAGGAGTACGGTCAAACCTGGAGAGAGATCTTAGTCTGCTCGAGCCAGTGACCACAGGTCAGGATAACACAGACAAACTGGTGGAAAAGCTTGGAAACCTGGCAGAGAGAAAAAGGGTAGGTTTTGTCTCCTTAATTTTTAAGGTGATTTATCTACAAGAGGTACTATTGTAGAGATTTTGCTATACATTTGGTTGACATGGTACATGTAAAACTGAATGTGTTGTGAGAATTTGAGTTGGGTGTCTTCTCTTTTTTTTTCTTTTTTTTTTGTCTAGAAAGATTTCAATGTGTTTTGCTTTCAGAGAAACAGTGCAGATGCTGCTCAGATATTTCATGACACAGCTGGCTGGAAAGCACTGGAGACATGGATGAAGTAAGATCTTTCACTCAGCTCTCAAGATTTGTCAGTGAACTCCAAAAAAGCCCTTGTGGTTGTGTGCTAGGGAACATCTAAAAAAAACAAAACAAAACAAAACAAAACTTTGTCCTGGTTAACACCCTTGTCTTTCCATCACTGGGACACACTACATCTTGGTACATTCCTAGCCTTGGACAAGAAATTCAGAGATTCCCTTGCCTTCACTGGGTTTGCGGGTAAGGGGCTGGGATAGATGGGTTTGCTGGTTATGGTGGGGGCACGAGTGTGTTGTGGCAGCAAACAGTCAATTCGTACATGTATGTTATCTGGCCCCTTTGTTATTCTTCCAAGAAGCTTGTTGATTTCTTGCCATCTGTCAATATGACATGTATATTATGCTTGCTCTGTAAGTGAAAATGTCTGTGTCATTCTGGAAAAATATGTTCAGATACTTGCCAGATGCAGCATGGTGGTTGAACTCCTGGCAGTGAGGTCTTCTTGTGACCCTTGAGTTTTCTCTACCTGACAGAATCAACTGCCATATTCCAAAATGCAATGCTAAACATTAGTCAAACAAATTAGTAAACATTCAAGGTGAATCCTATTATTTTTACTGGTGATTTATTTGATTTAGTTTTGACATGGCATTATTTTGACCCCTGAAGTATTACAAGATACTTGAAATCATGCTCAGTGCACATGAAAATTCCATGTGAGGTGAAATGCTCTCTTTGTTGTGTGATTCAGATGAGGGTAATTCTGTATTGGCAGGTGCCTCCAGTCCATGATTGACGGCTGTGGTCACCTGTTCAACCCTCATGTGGATCAGGACCTGTTAGATCTGATATTCCAGGCCCTCAATCACACCAACAGGTTTGTGCGGGAGACAGGCTATTATGTGTGTGCCTCTCTCGTGGCCTGTGGGATTGATCCCAACGGTAGGTGCTGTATCCCTGTGCCCTATCAGCAGGAGTTCAAATCTCCAATAAGAGTTGAATAGTAGCAGAAAATAGCATGTATACTTACCATCCAGTCTGTAGTTGTCTTGAATACATGATGAACTGAAAGAACAATTTTTAGCTGCGACTAACAGGGCCCACTTTCAAAACCTTTGTCATATATTTCTCTTAACTTTTTTCCATAAAAAATGTTCTCTAAGTGAATGTAGAAAAGTAATGAAAAATTTATTTATGAGGTTTTGTGAAAGTGGGCCCAGCTCTCTAAGTTGCTGTATTTGTGAGTGGTAGAGGACAGCGACTAAATTTTTGACATCATATCTTTTAACATGGGCAGTTCGCTTAATGACCCACCTAATTGCAAGACCACATTGATTTTTCCCTCGAAAACCTGAAGGGTTTATGTATAAGCCAAATCCACATTGCAGAAGTCTCTTGAGATCACGCTGGTTTTGGACGAGACAGGGTGGGGGTTCTAGCACCCAACAACAACATTAACATTGTTAACCTCTGTGAAATCATGCTAGTTCTCAAGAGTTCCCACCTTCTCTTGTCTGTATTCTGTCTGTTCAACTAGAATATGTTAACATTTTTAAAATGGTACTACAACAACAGTTTTTGCCTAATTTCAATAAAAACTGGTTGGAGTGTAGACCACATCAAAATATATATATATATAATATTATGGATTTTTCATTTCCATGGTCGTCCGTCTGTTTTTCTGTTCATCCAGCATATGTTAACATTTCTATCAACATGCTACTAGTGTTACTGTCATGGTGTTTGTAAAGAAACTTGGTGCAAGCGAAATCAAGGCACATTTTTTGTGTTATTGTTTTGCAGTTTGGATTGTCCATTGTCTGCTATACATGCACAATTTTGTTACTGACTTTGTGGTAATTTTGTCCCAACGACAAGAGCTACTGTTTCATCAGACTCTGGTTTGTGAGATGCTGGAGCTGTTGCAGATTTGCACTTGTTTGTGCTTGTTTGTAATGTGGATGTACAAGGATTATGATAGGAATGATTTGACAGCTCTCTAAATATTTTATGAGAAAGTCCTACAAGACCTGTTTAGATTCAGACATTATGAAAAAAAGTTTTTTCTAGCTGCTGTCTGGTCATGGTTACCATTGGGAAATTGAGTTTTAGCTGGAAAAACCCCTGACTTGTCAGAAGTGTAGTTTGTAATGATACTAATGTGTTTGCTGTGTTGCTTTTGTGCAGCCCCGGATGGTGTGGTTGCGATAGACGAGAGCAATGCTGTATACAGATACGGCCATCAATTCACTGAATACCTGGGCAAGGGGCTTAGTGATAACTGGAGTCAGGTGAGCTATTTCTGCCCAACACCTTATTCATCAACTGTTTGTGCTCAGACACTTTACGGTCAGTTCCTCAAAAGTAATTTGATGTGGTACAGAGAACTTTAGGTCATAGTTATGGTGGTGTTCAGACAGTACAATACTTCTAATGATAGATCAGAATGCTATGAACAGAAGTGTCCTCTCACAGGAATGCTGAGGAATTAATGTACTGAATACCTCATTCTTTTATTTTATTGGTGACAGCTGTTTTGGGAAGGAAATCTTGACATTAAAACCAGTATCCATTAAATAAGTGAGTATATTTTTTACAGGTTCGCCTATCTGCGTCAGTGGCCACACGCAAGTTTTTACAGTCTCTGCCTTCGGATGAAATCAGAGGGCAGTTCTACCCAGTGTTAATTCCTCGTATGTGCCTGAACAGGTAAGGAATATTTCCAACCTGGTCAGGGTTTCCTGGAATCAAAAGTATTTCAATGTATCTCAGAATTAAATGTTACGTTTAAAAGGTGAGTGAAGCCTTGAAAAATCTTGACTGCCCATTTTAGAAATCAAATTGTAAAGGTCAACAGGTGTTGCAGGAAATTGTGTTGTTGTCTTATTGGTATATGTAAAAAAGTATTCTTGTAAAAATAAGAAACTACAATTGACAGACTTCATATGTACATAGTTTAATTCTCCAGAAAACTCTTGTATACATGTATTATCTCTTAAGCTCTCATTGCAAGTACATTTTCTCATATCAAAACGGCTGAAGTTTCCATCGGGAACTTTTCCTGATTGAAATAACTCGGACCTAGGCTGTGTAGTCTATCATGAACTCTGTCTTTATGATTGAGGTTTACACAATCATTGCAAGAGGACTTCAGTCAAATCAGCTTGGAAATGAGTCGCCAAGTTGAATTAACTGATAGAGAGCTCAGACTCAAAACCCCCCTATTTAATCTAATTAACATATGTGTGCACAGCACTTCGTTATATTTTTCATTGTGTAGGGAAGATGGTCTTGACCAAAACATTGCTGCTGATTGTGCCGTGTACTTTTGTAGATATTATGTTGCTGAAGGTGTGAAGATATTCTCCCAGGAAACCTGGCGTCAGATAACCCAGGGGGAGGGGAGGCACCTAGTGGAGAACTACATGCCACAGGTGGTACGTATGAGATGTTCCCTTGGATTAAATTCCTGGCACACATAATGTAGAGTGATATATAGAAATATTTTAACTTTGGCTAATTCATTACCTCTTTAGGAAACATAGCTATCCAGATTTTTCTTTCTTTAGCATACATTTTTTTGAAAGTACTTGTATGTATGATGTGTATTTTGTCAGTAATCAAACCATAAAAAGACTTTCAGGTGATTTGTGCTCTGTGACTTTAGTCCATTTATGTAATTTATTGTGTAGATAATTGGATTTTATAAAGTACACATACCGTATGAAGACTTTAGAAAAGTCCACAGAAGAATTTAAAGTATAACTAATGCCAAATAATATATGTTTAGGTGGAGTATTACATTGAGCAATCAGAAGCTGACAACCATGCTGTAAGAGAGGCGGCCTGTGCCTGTATTGCTGAGTTAGGACACAAGGTAATGTTATCAGTCATGCTGTTAGAGAGGCAGCCTGTGCATGTATTGCTGAGTTAAGACACAAGGTAATATCATTGCTGTGAGGGAGGCAGTCTGTGCCTATATTGCTGATTTGGGAAACAAGGTAATGTTATCAGTTATGCTGTCGGGGAGGCGGCCTGTGCCTGTATTGCTGAGTTAGGACACAAGGTCATGTTATCAGTCACGTTGTGAGGTAAGCGACCTGTGTCTGTATTGCTGAGTTAGGACACAAGGTCATGTCATCAGCCATGCCGAGAGAGAGGCGGCCTGTGCGTGTATTGCTGAGTTACGACATGAGATAATGTCATCAGTCATGCTCTGAAGGAGATGGCCTGTGCCTGTATTGCTGAGTTATTACAAAAGGTGATATCAAGCTAATGTCGTCAGCCAGGCTGTGAGGGAGGTGGCTTTAACCTGTATTGCTGAGTTAGTACACAAGGTAATGTCATCAGTCATGCTTTGAGAGAGGTGGCCTGTGCTTGTATTGCTGATTTAGGACACAAGGTAATGTTGTCATAATAATTGAGGTTTGTTTGGAACGTGGGATGTTATCCGAATGGGAATATAAAAGTTTCAGCACCAAAAGTAATAAAGCACTTATTACATATTTTGTGAAATTTTAGGCCACTGGGTGAGTGTAATGGTGGGCTTTCCATGTTGGTCACTTCCTGATTTTATTACCATGTCATTTTAAAGGCCAGATGAGATAACGATGACTTTTGCCAAAGGAAATTGTGTTGTCATCATATCAGTATTTTTCCTGTCTTGTCTTACAGCTGGAGAAGTCCGTTGTCAGTCCTCACATCCCCAGACTGCTGGATGCATTAATCGTCTGTTTCAATGATGACAGCTGGCCTGTCAGAGACGGTAAGGCAGAACTCCCAAGTTTAGGTCCTACGGCACTGTGGTCCCTAACCCTGCCTGTCTCGGGCTTAAGACTAACAATACCGTAAATGATGTAAAGATTGGCCGATATATTCCAGCTCTAAGATTTCGCCAGTTTGATTTGGCGGTAGAGATCAGAGAAAAGAGTGATCAGCGCTCAGCTGTGCAGTTAGGGCCAGTGATGGTGTGGCAGCCGGTCGGCGCCTCGTGGTGAACTCCCCAGACATGAACTGACTGAGAGGTGCTTATATACACCTACATGCTATGTAATTGTGAACGGTATGCTTCTTAAAGACAGGCCATTTTCACATAGGAGTTCTGTTTTGTTTGTCGTGAATTTGACTGGAGAAAATGTTGAACAAACTATGACAAACCTGGCATGATTGTGGGGTGTAACCTTACCAGCAGGTAGTGATCGTGGGAAAATACAGACCTGATTGCAGTATGCAGACATGACTCACAGGCCTGACAATATGCCTTATATTCATTTTTTTCCATGGTTGTCCAAGTCTTCATATGTATAAATGTAGTGATCGAGAGAAAAGGCGCAGTTGCTGAGGAGTTGAACTAATTTTGAGGGGGGCTTCTGATCGCGAGAACTTGATCTAGAGCCTCCAGTAGCCACAACAAAGCTGTATTTTCAGTGGAAGGGCCCACGGTTTGGAAGCTTTGAAGCTCTCACAGACGGCCTTTCACAGACTGGTTGTCTCACATCAGCCCCATACAATGATGTCTGTTATCGCAGTTAAGCTGTTCAAAGCATGGCTATGGAGGCCCCAATTTCTGGGCACTCATAATACTGAATAAAGATCGCTAAATCTTACCACCAACTACCCAGGAACAAAAAACTTAGAACTTGCTGCATTTTCAGCAAAGACTCTACATCTGTAAATCCAGGGATTACAACCTTTCATTTCTTGGAAGGTAATTTGCATAAGATTGTGAGTAAGCACGGCGGTGGGAAACATCCACACCTGTGAGTTCAGTTTATGGGAATTACTGTATGACATATAAAGATTAAATTATATTCTACCACTGGATTTTGCAGTTTTTATATAATTCATGTTTGTGTAAAAATGGAATTCCGCCACTGCTCATATGAACTTTATGAAGCTACACACCAACAAGTTTAATGTACAAATACTGTGAAGGGGGACGATGTGGTCCGAAGCACAGGCGACTCGTCATCAAAACTTGGAGCCAATATTTACGTGTCAGCGAGCAAAGTACCTATTTCTTGCACAGTGACAGTTGTTGGTTTGAAAAGTGTCAGTTGTAAAAGTACTGACATGACATTTTTGTGCGTAATCAACATTCAGAATATGGGTATGTGGACAAAGAAGTATCAGCAACATTTTATGTTGAGAGGGACGAATTATTTATTAAATAGCAATGGATTAACACTTCAGGCCTTCTCTCCGTGTACATCTGCATGTACCTGTTGGTAAGTGCCTGTTTTGACTTGTCACTTTATGTGAACTGTAGACAGAGAGAAATCAGGGGATGTTCCCTGGATTTGTTGTTGAGAACTCTGGATCATTCAGTAAAATTATCCTGCCATCAGAGTGTGATAATATGATGTAAAGTTTGACAAATGCAGGAAGCTCAGTGTATTGCAAATGTAATGGATAGAAGGTCTGTGGGTAAAGTTCTCGAGGAAGAATGCGAAAACCAGTGCACTTACTCTACACTATTTCAGCTGCAGGTGAAGACAGTATAGGCCCCAAAATTGTGCTGGCAAGATGTCAGATTCCTGCGATTGTCATAAACTGTTTTGATACAAAACCTTTGAAGGTTAAAAGTTTTAGCAAGCCGTTCGCCATGTTGACAGCAAGCTCTTAAATGTATGCCATTTTTATTGGCTGATTTCAGTAAATTCATCTGTATATGCATGACGTAAGATGTTCCATAAACAGAAAGGTATTGGGTTTCCAGTAAAATTCAGAGGGTAATTGAAGTCCAGACAATGGATGAAAAACCAATTCCAAATACTCTCCTGTGTCATTATTTATTCAGTGATTTAGTGACCCTCTAGTATTTGTCTGAATAACCATATCCGTCATTTAGTCATGTTGTAAAATACCTGTGCGCTGACCATTGTGCAGTGAAGCGTGAGCGTGTTGATTGGATTTGTCGACACACTCCGCAAACCCCACTGGTACCCAGCTGTGATCAGTTAGCAGTGATAACAGCCAGTTTCAAGGAATCTTGGGATACAATCTGTGAGATTTTCGGGTAAACTTTACATCATATACGGTAGGCTAGATAGTGATCTGCTATGTAAACTGCCTGGTACATAGCCCATTTATTCTCTCTTAATATACCTTCGTACGTGGAAACAACCTGCAGATGGTCATGGGTTTCTGCCAAACTCTGCCCGGTTTCCTCCCACCATAATGTTGGCCGCCATTATATAAGTCAAATATTCTTGAGTACGGCATAAAATACTAATAAAATAAGTAAATAAAATAATATTCCTTCATATCATAACTTACACCAGTCTGATAAAGATTTCTCATTGATTTGATCCAAATTTGCTTAACCTTCCTCTATCCAGATATGATTCTGCCCTGTGAATTGTCAGTACCTGGAATCACAAGTTGCTTTCTCCACGGCCTGATTCTCAGTGTCCCTCTGGTCAAACAAGTAACACCAAGTTTATCAGATATCTCTCTTTATCTGCTCAATTTCCAGCTGCTTGCGTTGCATGTGGCAACTTTGTTCAGTGTTTTCCACAAGAATCCAAGTAAGTGAATTTTTTGTGGTGTTGAAACATATTGTAGCGGCATGTATCCTTCAGATTGTGTTATTTATATAAATAATATTATTAATGATTTGCTGGCCGTTAGAGACATGTTATCATTTCCTTAGCAGTGTTAACAAACATCAGCATTGTCCTGAACAGATATGGTGCAAAAGTACTGAGAGGATATTGAACAGTGAAGGTTGAACAGCTCAAAAGATGTCATGTGTCCAGTAAATTAACATTTCCGTCTTCTTCAATAACAATAAATGAGCCTAATCAACGTAATGAGTCAAATTGTTTGCCTCGTTATTAAGTATAAAAAGTATTAATTGGTACATTCATTTTACATCGTGAAGGAATAAGTAGACACATTGTGTGTCTGTAAATGTTTGACGTAACCGGTAAGTGTGTCATGTCATGATGTGGGAAATTTCAGTTAGTGATTTCAGACAATTACATTTTCCTCAGAGACTCCATGCCTACGCTATATCCACTTTTCTTCAACAATTTACAAGACAACATCCCCTCTGTCAGACAGGGTGCAGCTCTAGCCCTAGCTAATGTTCTGAAAGCATATGGTGAGTTTACTTCTGTGTACAAGTATAATAACCAAGACTGCTGGCTTTATTATTGTATATGAGTGTCATTGCCAGGACTGCTGACTGCATTCTTGTATACAAGTCTTACAGCCAGGACTGCTGACTTCATTCTTGTATGCAAGTGTCATAGCCAAGACTGCTGACTTCATTCTTGTATATGTGATCTTTCAAGTGACTCTGTAAAATCCCTTGTGATGATTTTTTTTAAATAGTCCAGCTTGCCCTTTGAGTAAAACTTTTTCCTGAGGTTAAACTATTTCAGGCCCTGTCAGTGTTCTCATGATAATGACCAGGAGATCAACCATTAGCTGCTCTGCTAAATATTTCATTTGTGTTGTGTAGGTACATCATTATGTAACCTCTCAGCACTGCAAAATGATAAGAAACTAAATGCACATGTTGTAGAAAGAAACAAGGATCTTGGCTGTATTCTTTGTATGTATTTCTCCAGGAGACGAGAGTGCTAAAATAGTGATTGCTAAAATCAAAGAGGGTCTAGAGGGTGTGGCATCACAGCCTGTGACTGCTGAGAAGTACGGGGATTTGGACAAGGGGCCTGCGACGTACGGGGTCGTGAAGAGAGCACGGGATAACGACATGGAGCTACACACTGACAAACAGGTGAGAGGAGCAAGTGTACGAAGACACCTGAGAAGTTGGAATTAACAGTCATGGTGAATCTTACCAGGGAGACTTGGAGTGAATTCTGAGAAGGTTTTACAGTAAAATGTGAACATGTTCATATGAAACTTGAACTTCAATTCAAAAACTTTAAAAAATTAAAACTTTAATTCAAATTTCATTTTTTAGTAATAAAATTGTTCTCATGGATACGAGATATGTCATTCAGTTCCTTTCTTCTCTGTAGAAACTACTTTCAGATTTATTTGTTTATCTGATTGTTGTTTTACACCACACTCAAAAATATTTCACTTACATGATGGCGACCAGCATTATAGTAGGAGGAAACCGGGTAAACCCACGACAATCCAGAGTTAGTCGGCAAACCTACCCATGTGCGAACAGAGAGGAAATCAGTCTGAACTCAGAACGGCTTTATTGGTGACAGGCTACTGGGTCATTGGCATCTTTCAAATGAAGGTCTGTTGGTTTGTGTTGATCATATATATATAACTAGCTTATATATATTGCATAGCTGTTCACTGCTCTGAAACTGGGATAAGAGACACTTGATTTCCATGGTGCCTGGTTTATTTGGACTGTGCTTTCTGATTCCTGCAGATGTACTCCTGTGGGTCCCTGGCCCCAAAAATGGGCAGGGGGAAGCGAGGTGGGGGGTGCATGGACCACAAATTCAGGAAACCCCCAGAGCCCTGGGAACTGGCAGATGGGTGAGTGGCTAGTAGGAAATACAGGTAGATATGAGAGACTGCTTTTGTACTCCTGTGGGTCCTTAGACCCTAAAATGGGCAGGGGGAAGCGAGGTGGCTGAGTGGCTAGTAGGAAATACAGGTAGATATGAGAGACTGCAGGGGGCAGGGGGAAGCGAGGTAGCAGGTGCATGGTCACAAGTTCAGGTAAGTGGCTGATGGGAACGAAACATACAGGTTGGTATGACTTCATGCTGTACCATCTAGATAACAGACCCTCTTTAAAAACTATGCATCATCACAATGGTCTTCTGCGTTTCATTAGTTTGGGGGGCTTTTGTTCTGTTACAGTGATTAAATGGAAGTAAAGATTGAGGTTATACTGTGGACTTTTTGGACCATATCGAACAGGCTGAAGCACAGTGATGTCACAGATTCTGTTTAGCTGTTAAACACCCTCTGATTGCTATATGTATATATTCTGTATGGATACACACATAGTACTACATGTGTATCATTATTTGATGTTTAAATGTAACAGTTACAGTATGTTCAGCTGCAGAATGGAATCTGACGTCAGTGATTCAGCATGTTCAGTGTGACCAAAAAAGCCCACCATAGAACCAGTTTGTTTCTTTATTTAAAGGAGGACTCTTGCTTTATTCTAACGCAGAGCCTTGAGAACTGACTGATAGGTGAGTGACTGTTAAGGAGAAGTACATGTGGAAATGACCGCATTTAGTTCATACTACTCCTAATAGTTGTATTGTGATTAAAATTCGGTAAGCTGTTGTGAAAGGTGACTGCAGTACCTTTGGTATCTCCATGCCCACTGCTATTAAATAATAATTGGTAATATATCTGTGGTATTCACTTCACCTTTGATGCTTCTCTTTCATTCTCTGCCAGCTGCGTTCACCTGGTGTCAGAAATGGCCAATATTTCTCAGTACAGCGCTGTCATGAAAGAGTTACTCCCCCTTGTTGCTCAAGCTGCCAGTCATAAACATTACACTCAGCATTTTCAACTTCTGGAGAGTATTTGTAAACAGGTATGCTGATTTGATATTTTTAGAAAACTGAGTGTGTCACCATTAAATGCAGGGTGGTGAAGTTGTCCGGCATCTTTAGGAGAAATCCTTATATGGGAAAACAGGGCTGCTAAGTAAACTGTGAGGGTTATGTCGCAGGGAACATAGAAGAGTCGACCCTTCGTTAACATGTCATTATTCCCTGTAAACCACATGTAACTTTTTCCAGAGTTGTGTTTCTCACCTCATTCCAGAGATAGATACCTGTATGCATACTTTGTGTCCCTATATAAATGTGACACTTAAAGTGAAAAACCAGCACATGTTCTAAGTTAAGTTTGGCAAAATGGTTGCACAATATTATGTTAATAAAAGTATTTTCTTACCACAACCATCACCCCCCCCCCCCCCACCGTGGTTACCAAGATGACAGAATGCGATTACATCAAGCAACAGCTCCAAAAAATGGTGACCATGCTGTGTTGATTTTTTGATATGATGTAGAAAAAAGTCCAAGCTGTGTGTGGTGGTATACCATACCATCATGCAAAAGTTTGGGGATATATATTTTCGAGGTTGAAGTTGACAAATTTACTACGTAAATAGTAAGGAAAATCAGTGTGTTTGTGGGACCTATAACACCTAAAACAGTGTGCTGTGTCCCTGTGTTATTACATGCCACATCGATAGACAACTGAGAACATTTACATCACAGCTTATAAACAGCTGATATCTCCTGTCTTTCTGATTAGTCAGTCCCTGATAAGCTTCAAAGCATGGGTGCCGTCAGATCCCCAGTCGACAGCACAATTCTCCAAACTTCAAACGAAGATAATTCAGCAATGAATTCATACAATTTCAAACAGGTTTTTACCTTCAAGAGAGAATTTTATAATCTTTTTCATGAACAGTACCTCAGTCACGAGCTGTCTGTTACTTTAAGTGTACATTATCTGTAGAGATTTAAGGCTCTAAGTAAATATGACTCATGAGTATGTCTGTATATTGTTATGTCCCTAAGAAAATATAAGGTATGAAAAAAGTTCTCGTGAGATTAATTCTTTGGTTTCTTTTGGGGTTTTTTTCTTTGTTCACAGCTGCCAATTATTGCAAGAGGTTTGGGGAAAAGGCCTTTCAAGCAGTTCATTGAAATTTTTTTTGACCCAGTATTTTATGCTCTGGTGAGTTTGACATATTGGTTGGTTAAAATAATATTTTTCATTTTCATGGATCATCTAATTGAGTGTCACCATGGTTACATCTGTTGTGGCATGGTTATACAAAATAAAACCTTGTCTTACAGCTAATGGCAAAGCAAACATCATGTTGAGAGTTCAGTGAATGACAAGAATAATTCTAGTCATTTTTTTTTGGATATGTGCTATGGTTTGGAATTTTGATCTCAGCTCTTCTTGAGTGTTTACTAAAACTGTTGCATTGACTATGGAGATGTGATATTTACAGTATATGAAAACAAGTAAACAAATGTAAAAAGACGTGGCATTGATTTTGAGAACTGAGATAATACATGTTCTCATTAGTTTTGGCACAGAGTTTAGCATGGTTTGATGGGATTGTCTCTCTGATCAGACATACAGCAGCAGGTTTCTACATGGGGGAATTTTGCGTGTAAACATCTGGCCTTTGCCATGTGACTGATGAACTTTTACATTTTTCGAATCAGATGTAACACATTTTCGTGTAACCAACCTGGTCAGTGCTGCTTTATGTTTGCTTATCGGATGTAACACATTTTCGTGTAACCAACCTGGTCAGTGCTGCTTTATGTTTGCTTGTCGGATGTAACACATTTTCGTGTAACCAACCTGGTCAGTGCTGCTTTATGTTTGCTTATCGGATGTAACACATTTTCGTGTAACCAACCTGGTCAGTGCTGCTTTATGTTTGCTTACCGCACGCCTCTGTACATGTATGTGTATCAGATCATGTTTTTTTTGTTTGTAATTTTTTTGGTGGCGCGGGGGGGAGGGGAGGTCAGATTTTAAGTTTTGTTCGTGTACTTGAGATATAAATCTGTTGCGAATGTTCCCCTCTTTCTGTCCCCAGTCTAGTGACAATGCCCTGACCTCCAGCGCAGCCAGCCAGTGCCTTAACCAGCTCAGCAGCTTCCTGGGGCCCAATATCATGAGGGGACGGGTGGAACAGTTTAACCCCAGGTAAGTTGGGGGCAGAGATTACCAGAGATGTCATTGGCTAAGAATAAGACCCTTTGTGGAAGCCATTTTTTAAAAATAAATGCCAATTTTGAAGTTCGGTGTTGGGAAATAAAATTGGCCCATTTTTGCAATAACCCAAGTGACAAGTTATAAAATAAAAAATTGCCAAGTTTTAAATAAGTAAAGCAATTTTTTCAGAATTGGTCAATTCTGAAATTTATTTCAATAGGGGAACATGTCTCATATGTAGTCATATTTCAAGACTGTTTTTCATTTCAAAATTCACATTTATTTAAAAATTCTGTTCCTATACCCCTCATGTCATGTGTAAGATGCTAATTGCCCGACTTGAAAATGTAATCTTATTTTATGAAGTCTAACATCATAATCAAGTAAAACGAAATAAGAATTTCTTTAATTCCTAAGTAAATTGTTAAACCAGTTAATGAAATTGATTATGATTGCCAAGGCAATGTACTGGAGATATAAAATAAAGCAATAAATCAAATAAGTAAAGATATAAATAAATATACCGTAAATGTCATACATTGTATTTGCTATGTCTGCAGTGTTCTGACATGTTTTCAGATACCTGGAAAAGTTGGATGCCAATCAGTTCATAGCCCCATTGTAGTCATCAGATGCAGGCGCCGATTTAACCTACACTGGCAGAGAGAGTGCTGGGGCCCGCATCTAACCTGACACAACGCTACTGGCCACTTTGCCGGTATACCAAGGCTGTGATGGTGTCGTCCTGGTGGTATTTTAAAGGAGATCTATAGCAAAAGTATTTACCTCAGATCTGTTTTGTACAGCTGCATATTCATGTCTTGTGTTTTTACCCCCAGAAGAACTAGAACACCCACAAAGGGATTTTTAGTCAGTGTTGTATCATGATATACAATGTACAGAAGCCATAACCTGCATTAATGTCCTTATCTGGTTATCACACTGCAACATGGGGGAAGTAAGGGTGCTGTTATTGCAGTTTGCATTTAAGTGATCAGCTGATTAGCTTGTGGCTAAACAGTGGACTAATGACTGGCTGATTATGGTGTAATGCAATGTTAGAAATGTTTTCTCCATTTCGTGTAAAAACAACATAGATGGAATGGTACATGCTTGTCCAAGTCAGCTGCAGGATAAATATCTTGTGATGGAGCTTTAGGGGCAGCTTGTTGGCTTTAAATATGTTTGTAAATATGAAACGTTAGAAAAAAATAGCTACATATGTGGAGCATTAACCACAGTGTGTTGTATTTAAAAACATTGTCTTTTTGAAAAAAATATTTCTTATGATTTGCCTAGTCAACTCTGACAATGATTTACAAGAGTTGAGTTGTTTTTAGACTGACGACCAGGACGTTTAGATAAATACATGTTACAGCTCATTGTTTATAGAGTGTTTTGTCCTTAATTAATGTTATTGGTTGTCGCTGTTGTTGTATGGAACCAGCCATAGACCTTTAGCCCATTAAGGGGAGGTTCGTGTATGGTTTCTGCCTACCAAAATAGTTGAACGATTATGTGAATTATAAGAGAATGTGTTACAGTATTTCCTTAATCTGTAGTAGTTATCATCATCATAATGTCCCACCTATTGCCAGAATTTCCTCCAACAATAAACCTGAGTTTGTTATTTGTATGTGTTGGAGAAAGATAAAAACATTGGTCCAGTCTGTACATGAGTAAAGCTGAATCAGCTACCACTAAGGTGTACACAAGCTGTCAGTGACTGAACTGAACAGTGTCAACAACATTAGTCAAACCAATGCAGAATCAGCTGTTGCTAGCTTTTACACACATCTGAGTGGCACAGAAAAGCTGTATCAGTTGCCACTGCGATGTACACAAGCTGTCAGTGGCTGAGGTCCATGTGGAAAGCTGAATCAACTGCCGCTGGGTTGTACACAAGTTGTCAGAGGCTGAGGTCCATGAGAAAACCTGAATCAGCTGCCACTTCGTTGTACACAAGCTGTCAGTGGCTGAGGTCCATGAGAAAACCTGAATCAGCTGCCACTGCGTTGTACACAAGCTGTCAGAGGCTGAGGTCCATGAGAAAACCTGAATCAGCTGCCACTGCGTTGTACACAAGCTGTCAGAGGCTGAGGTCCATGAGAAAACCTGAATCAGCTGCCACTGCGTTGTACACAAGCTGTCAGAGGCTGAGGTCCATGAGAAAACCTGAATCAGCTGCCACTGCGTTGTACACAAGCTGTCAGTGGTTGAGGTCCATGAGAAAACCCGAATCAGCTGCCACTGCGTTGTACACAAGCTGTCAGAGGCTGAGGTCCATGAGAAAACCTGAATCAGCTGCCACTGCGTTGTACACAAGCTGTCAGAGGCTGAGGTCCATGAGAAAACCTGAATCAGCTGCCACTGCGTTGTACACAAGCTGTCAGAGGCTGAGGTCCATGACAAAACCTGAATCAGCTGCCACTGCATTGTACACAAGCTGTCAGAGGCTGAGGTCCATGAGAAAACCTGAATCAGCTGCCACCCGGTTGTACACAAGCTGTCAGAGGCTGAGGTCCATGAGAAAACCTGAATCAGCTGCCACCCGGTTGTACACAAGCTGCCAGGGAAATCCATGAGAAAAGCCAAATTTGCTGCCACTGGGTGTACACAAGCTGTCAGAGGCTGAGGTCCATGAGTGAAGCTGAATTTGCTGCTACTTGGTGTACACAAGCTGTCTACTCTGCTGAAGACATTATGGGCTTAGTGTGGTGCATAAATATATGTAATTAATGAGGATGCTGCTTTTCCATGTGGAAAGCTGAATCAGCTGGCACTTGGTTGTACACAAGCTGACAAAGGCTGAGATGAATGGGAAAGGCTGAATCAGCAACCATTTTGTTGTACACAAGCTGCCAGGGACTGAAGGCCATGAGAAAAGCCGAATGTGCTGCTACTGGGTAGCTTGGGTAGTACACAAGCTGTCTACTCCGCTGAAGACATTGTGGGCTTAGTCTGGTGCATAAATATGTATAATTAATGAGGATGCTGCTGGTCATGTCCGTGGCTTAGAAACTTCTTCAAACTTTGATTTAAAGCATGTTTTGAAATTTGATAGGCCAACATGTGACAGCAAATTTGAAAATGTAAGATTATTTTGATTTATTGCAGAGTTTGCCACAGATAATCGTTGTGGCATAAATCAGTACATGGTACATGTGTGTATGTGTGTGTTTTACTGTGTGAATATTGGCCCACTTGACGGAACTGCACAGTGGTTACAGAATCACAAAATGTCTTACCGCTACATTCTGTGTTTGTTTCTTTCTTAGATATACTTTTTAAAATTTGATTCAGGTTTGCAGTATAACAATGAGGTTTAGATATATAATAAAAAGATGCACAGAATTTAACCAGAGTTTTGTACAAAATCCATAAGTGTTTTGCATGATATTAACTTTGTATGAGGATTCATCAGTTCTTTCCCACATTAACATATAGAAAGATTGCAACTCTAATGCTTTGTAAACCTGTATTTCAACAGTGTTAAATCTAAGGCCTAACTTAAAGATTAAATCGCCCTGCTAACTGTTGAATTTATGTATGACACATGCCAAATTGTTATATTTCTGTGAGTGTTTGATCGTTTAATGGATTTGGATGATTTGCTGTTTGGATGTGTGGTATATATCAGTGTGAATGACACTTGACCTGAGATATGTTGGTATTGCCCCAGGAACTGATGCATTCATATCCTGATTCCTGGAATTTGTTTGATTGGTAGCTTGCATTTAAAAAGCTGATTGAGTAATAGTCATTTGATAGTTGCATTTTCTGGGTATCGCCAGGATAATGGTAATATTGTCCCTTTCACCACTTTCTGAATGACTTGCACTAATGTGATGTGTTCTACCGAGTCGATTATGATCATGAGGGATTATTGGCTGTTTGCTGTAAAGTTTGCTAGTCAGCTGTTGGTGGAGTGGTCAATGGTTGACATGTACTGCTGATTTGGTGCCTGACTTCCAGATTGTTGTCTCAAATCTGTGAGTTGTCTCAGCTAATTTTCAGTACTAGAATTTGTTCTATATTCAGAGAGCACAAGTCTCAAATAATGGTAGTACTGTTGCATGGAATTCATGTTTCTGGTTACAGGGTTCTTGTATCTGGTCATGGAATTCATGTTTTCTGGCTACGGGAATGTTGCCAGTCAAGGAACTCATGTAAGGTATTCATTTGGATTTCCTGTAGCCTGTCTATGCCATTACACAAGAGCAACTGTTCGTGGAAATATCTGAACATCTGTTCTGACAACACAATTAATTTGAGTGATTACCGTTGCAGAAATCAGTAAGCAATTTTTTTCCGTGGCGCTTTACAGCTCTGTGGTTTCACCAGTTGATCCACTGATCAAAAGTCATATTCACTTTTGCACTTTGCCCAAAACATATCGTAGTACAAATTTACAAATTTTTTCTAGAATTTAGAAAATGCAAGTGCTTTGTAAAAAATTAGTGATAGGAGTGTGTCACTTGCCATCGAAGAGAGGCCTTTGTTGTTTGGATAACTGTGTATTACTGCTGCTGGGCAGCGAATTGCTGTAATAGTTCTGTTATTCTTTGCCAGAAATTAAAGTTGTCTTCATAGTGAACGATGAAATTGTCCATTGTGTTATTCTCTCATATATATATATATAGATAGATAGATAGATAGATACTTTCCACATATATATATATATAGATAGATAGATAGATACATATCTATATCTATCTATCTATCTATCTATCTATATATATATATATATATATATCTATATATATATGTATATATTTGGAAAGTTTTCCAAATATCCGTGCACAAACTGTACAAGAATCAGGAGGTTTTGATCTAAACATACCAAGTTGTTTGTGGATTTCGCCGGGGCTCTGTTTGGTTTTCTCCCACCATAATACATACCAGTATGAAGTAAAACACCAATCAAGTAAATACAATAAATGAAAATGTTAATATGTGTCAGGGGAGCGAGCCGAAGACACCAGATATGACATCCCATCCAATCACATTATACTGACACCGGGCCAACCAGTCCTGTTTCCTTGCTCTGACCTCTGAATGAAGTGCTGAGTGCCAAGCGAAGTAGCAACAAGTACCATTTTGAAAGTTTCGGTATGATCCGACTCAAACCTGGATCTCCCGAGCCATAGGAGGACGCTCTAACCACTAGACCACAGAGGTTGACCTGAACCTTTGGTATTCCATCGCTAATTACCAAAATTTGGTGGAGGAAGTGTAGTGTTTTTGCAGTCTGTCCCTGTTGTCGGTGCATCCTATTCACCTTATTGTTAAAGCTAAGTTTCACTCTAATTTACTGGCGCAATGACCGCCAAACTTACAGTGAACACATAAAATTAACGGAAAGAAGTATTGTAAATTCAGCCGATTTGACGCAGACCAATCTGTGTTTTGTACCAATGAATAGTTTTCCGTGAATCGGTGCTCCAGTAAGCAGTCAGTATTATATCTAGTGGTGCTGGAAAATGTTTGTTCTAATCAGAATCAACGGTCCAATCATTAGTTTACAAGGATCGCTGTTCGCAATCAGTATAATCATGTGATGTTACGTCTCTCCAATTCTCCTGTGTGCTATTGAACTGGTTCCTCGTATAAATCTCGTTCTGTACCTCCCTGAATCTTAGCCCGTTACAAATACGTTATGTGTGCTATTTTCACACGTTCCACCCGTGTCTGTACTTTGCGCGGTGTTAATATAACAATGCAAGTGGTATGATGACTACAAGCAACTTCCATTTGGCTCTAACCTTTGCAGGTCAACATGCCCAAACGATCGGACAACGATTGTACTGCAGTCAGCCCGGACATGTGGTAACAAAACACACAATGTCCTACATTGTACAATTTGCTCCTGCATGCCCGTTCTGTCTACATGTCGTGAAGGCTGGGTCAAGCTGATATCTAGTCGGAAGAATGAGCAAGCTCAGGCTAAGTTGTTATACAGTATTCCCCGTCGAAAAAGGGTTCGAAATGGACTGTTTTCTACAGTCTTGGGTTCTGTGTCGAACCTTTTCTACCTCACGCAGAGGAGACCGATTCACACGTGGTGCTATAAAAGACGAGGGCTGCGGGTGGTGGTGGGGGGGGGGGTGAATCCAGATACCATTGTGGATCTCTCTTCCACTCCTTTCTATTGATACTCTGTAACGGTGGGGAGCGTTTATTGCATAACAGCTATTAGGCAGTGTGTAGCGGTGGATGCTATAGAGTAACGCACTGAACGAATCTTAGAGATCCTCTTCTGTGAGAGAAAGTTAAGGTTAAATCATTATTTAAATTCACTGGCCGTTTTTTTAAGGGATAGGGCAAGCTTAATTCACCAATGTCAAATTCTATACATTTTTTATTCTCTTTTTTTTCTTTTTTTTTTCCCAAATACATGTAAATGAAATGAAATTTGTTGTTAGTTGGGTGTGACTTAAAGGTCGGATAAAATGTGTGGGGTAGGGTGCGTTTCAGTGAATGGGATGAAATGCCCTGATTCTTGTCTTCGACATAATACTTCACAGCGATAGCACTAAATCCATACATTCATCCTGAATGTACTGAGGCAGCCGGGGCCGTCCGTCAGCATCAGTTTTGGATGGGATTACATCGTGGACACGGAACATTGTACGTCCCCAATTTCACTGCTCAGGGCGTCTTGGTGGACAAATCTCCTGTCTTACCTTTGTAAAAGACCACTCTTCTTGCTCCAATATGGTTTGCATGTCTGTACATCACTTGTGAGACAGTTCGTCATTCACTTTCCAAAGGTTCCTGGTTTAACCTGGATTCTCCGGTTTCCTCCACCATTAAACCCCGATGACTATCGTATGAGGTAAAACTTATTGAGTGAGACGTGAAGCAACAATCAAATCCGATGTAACGCGAGTCGGAAGTGGAACAGATGAAGACGCTGAAGTTATTCGCAAATGGTGGAAAATGTGTTATTACAAGTGGAAAACTTAAAGTTCCCAATGCCAGTTGCATATGGACCTGAAACTACTAACTCATTGTGGATCTAGGATGACGGCTATACGGCATCGCGTAAGCATCATTGGCGCCACTACTGGTAATGAACTTGAAACGTTCCTCTTCATCACTTATTTCGCACCACTGAATTCTTGTGTATGCCAGTTACAGGAACCAAATGCATATTCATAGGCTTGTGAAAATTAAACCGTTAAGAAATAGCCGGGAAACATGAAAAACTTAAAATAAAGTAAAACATCGAAGATGGCAGCACATATTTATTAGTTTATTTTATAAATACTGTTACTTAATAAAGGCACGAGAATTGGCATAAAATTTATAGGCTAAATAATCATCCAGGAAGACCTCAGTTTGCAATATTTATGTAACACATATTACAATATTTAGAACATGATAAGAAGTGCAAGTAAATAAATACATCGAAAGGGAAAACTATACACAGGCTATTGCCCAACACATAATTCCAATAATCCTCGTTAACAAGCCTTATTTGGTCGAAAATAATATATAACCACAGCATTAATACCATCACATAGTGCCATTTATACCATCACAGATTGCACAAGAACTTAATCAATACCATGAAATTCAATACGTAACTGTTACACAAAGAAGTGCCTGAAGCAATTCGGTACAGAAGAAATATATACAAATTGTATCGTTATGCTTTAACCTATAGGATATTGTGGGAACTACGGAGCCGTAAAAGTGACATGCTGCAAGAGAAAAATATTGGCAATAAAACACACACACACAGTATTTAAATTTTCCCATGTGTGTGTGTGTGTGTTTTTCTTTTTTGATAAGTTGTGCGCACGACATGTTCCTTAGTCGTACTCTCGAGAGAATTGACCAATAGAAACTCACAATTATCTCGTGAGCACGACGTAATACATGTCTAAAGCACGAGATAATTGTTAAGTCGTGAGAACGACATCTTTGGTCAGTCGTTCGCACGACATTACAATTATCTCGTGAAGATCTCGTGCAAACGACTAATTAAAAGACAAACACACAAGGGAAAATTTAAATACTGTGTGTGTTTTTTTATTATTTAAGGCTCCACAGGGAACATCTGAAAATATGGTGTGGCACATTTTGTGTCAGTCCTTTTTCATTCTATTTACAGACTTCTTACTGACCCCTATAAATGTATGTCGACTGTATCATATGTACATATACATTTGTTAATTTTTTATGGTGTAAGTTGTAACAGCAAATACCGTCTGCATTGATTTCAATATCACTCACAGATTACACCAGCGGTCGAATTTTTACTTTCTGGGGTGAGATATAATAACATATCCTTGAAGAAAATTTATATGATGTTTTTGAAATGGGTTCACATGACATCGATGAATTTAAAGTTTGTTCGTATCTACTGCATATATATTTTATCTTTACATAAATATGAAGAATGCCCATGTAAGGCCACACCGCTCCTGTGCATCGGCCAAATAAGGCACAGTAACAATGTGTAATACACAAACCCAATCCTGAACTCATTCCATAAACATGTTTCACGTACTCTATACTCATATCACGAAAAAGCCCCTCTTTCCAGCTTTTCCATTCTCATTTTTTCTTGCACTGTTCTGGAAAAATGCTAATGTCTATTTATATATTACAGGTACTCATGTACTTGTGAAAATGGCTGGACTCATTGGTGCTTCTAAACAGAAATGCATGTCATTTATTGTCATGTTAGCCGACACATAAAGGTCACGTATGTGTAAATATGTATAGCTTATATCAGATCCCTATAGAAGGCATACTATGCTGGTGACCACTGGTATATTAAACTTTCACAAATGTTGGCTCCATACAAATATCGTGGCATATTTATTCAGAGACATAATATTCTGGGATTCAAACCAAGACTCAATACAACGAATTTTAAACCATAAATTAACCCACTACTACACCAAAAACTGACAAATGTGTTAGCTTGAATCAGTGTTAAAACGCTACGAACGGGGGTCATAAAATAATCGCGTTAATTGTAGACTTATTTGATTGGTCGTTTTGTACGTTGTACTCAAGAATATGTCTCTTAATGCGACCAGCGGTAAATGGGTGGGGCCGAAACTAATGACCATCCACAGGTTAACAGCGCACTTGAGATTTGTATATTACAGGTCTCACGCATGCTTGCATAAAGGTTTATAATGTTTAGCTACCATCTGGGGCTCCAATATTCAGTATAACATGACTGTGATTAAGATTACGGTTAGTGTAAACTGTGATTCTCTTTTAAAGAGAAAACAACTGTAAATTGCGTATCAAAGAGAAAAAAAAAAACTATCACCCAGGCTGCAGATGAAATTGTAAGTCCTCGTGAGTCGATTCCAGCCACGTATTGTGGGCATCTTGCCGGACTATGATTGTCAAACCGAGAAAACCTCCATTTCAGAGTCACTATGCGGTCTCATAAGGCACTTTTATAAATGCCTCGGTAATAAAATCATGTTAAAAACCAACAAAATCTAGATTAGTTCTCCGGAATTTGTGAAACTTACGCGCCATGGTTGGCATGGTAACACTGGTTAGACGCGCCCTCTGTACGTTACCGCTTCATTCTCAGGACACAGCTTCCGGACATTGATTGACGATTGTTATAGAACACAAAACTGTAGCAAACTGCAACCAGTGTATTGGAGATTTCCTCCACCAAAATTGCATCTATAATTCCTTCAGTTGCTTTTAAATATCTGAATCCTACACACAGGGTTGGCTGAACCAGCCACACATATACTGACATAAGTGGGCATCGAAAAAGCCACATAGGACTTTTTGCTGCTGGCAAGATTGCGGTGCATAAAGTATGTAAAGTTAAGCGTATAAAGAGCTATGCTGATCGAAAATACATGGGATAGAGATGAAGTAAGGACGGAGGGAGCGGGGGGGGGGCTTGTGACGTCATCGCCCAGCAGCACCATGAATATGATCCAGGATAAAGTTCAACACATTACAAAGAAATATGTGAATGCAATCATCTGTGAACAAAGAATAGAAAAAAAAGGTATTTCAGTTACAATTGTAACTGATACAGTGGCTGATGACGGTAATATCAATGACTTTTTATAGTGTTTTCCTGAAGATGTGCTCCTGAGTTACTAGAACACGTCATTCATGGCGTATATAACAATGTACAGACATCCGCCACCTCTCTGGGACTATTCGCTCAGAAAGTAACTCTTGTACATGTACTTCAGCTTACATACTTACTACATGTACTTGCAGCTTATATGACTAGGTAATGAAGTGGACGTTTACGCAGCGTCAGAGAACGCCATTTCTCAAGCTGTTCTCCAGTTGTCCCTAAAACTAAAGAGCACAGAACTACACGGCTGCATTGGGTAAAGGGAAGGATCCGCCAATCCAGCTTGTAGTACCAAAGACCACCTCAACAATAAGCTGTCAGAACGCTGCGCCAATCACAATCATTATGACATAGGCCTTCATTGTACTTCGTCAATCACCCGAGAAAGGCCTTCAGAATACACTCGTTTCCCCAAACGGGAGAGTACACAACGCCTAGCACAATTGTTAGCCTTTCCATAAGGCAGTGACCCACTATCTCAACAGTTTTGAGTCTAAGTCTCTTGGGATTCATCTCTCTTATTTGTATTGGCAGTGCAAGCCATCCGTTTGGCGCAGAAGTGAGAACCGTGTATTTGACATAGCAGTGAGAACTGTCCACTTGGCGCAGCAGTGAGAAACCATCCATTTGGTACAGGTGTCCAGATCATCTATTTGGCCCCGCCTGTTTTTCCGACAGAGGCTCCTCCCTCTGTTTGGTTTGCGGGTTTGGGGCTGTCAATCCTGTTGAAGAGATCTGCATAGTAGTTATCATCGTCAGTTTGGGTGGTGACTTCCATGGTAATGACCCGGGGTTTGGCCACGCCCGATTCTACGTACTGTGTGTTGCGCACTTCCCGGATGATAGTGTAGCCTCCGTAACGGAAAGTCTTTGTAATATAGAGACAGCCAAGGATGATCATCATGAATCCTGAAAGAAATCAGAATTACAGGAATTAACAGGACAACCTGTTAAATCTAGCAAAAAGAGAGAAAAACGCAAGATACCTATCATGGGATTACTTGTGATTTTTTTTATTTCATCGTTGGTTTTTTTACCGCCATGCTCAAGAAGTTTTTACTTGCAGCATAGGTATCAGTTGTATGGGCGAGAAAATTGAAGACCTTGGGGTAAACTACTGACCTTTGACCATTCACTGATGAACATTTTCACAGGTGAAGTATCATATGTATATCATATGGGAGGAAGAAAGTACTTTGTGGGACGTGCCCCAGTGACTTACCACATATGAGATTCAGATAGATGCCCAGTCCCTCGAGAAAGGCGGGGATCGAGAACAAGATATAGAGAACGCCTCTTTTCCAGTTGTCCAGCCAGAGGAAGATTTTCCAGACGGTACAACAACAACCGTCTTGTCTACAATGACAGAGAGAGCAAGTGATGAGTACCACGGCGTTTGTCATTAGCTCGTCACTCCCAAACCTACTCGTCTATGTAGACATGTTGCTGTTCAGTTAAATTATGATTCGCATATATGACATAATTAAAAAAGAATCATTTAAAGTAATCAAATAACTTCCTGTCACCAAGAACTGTATATACCAAGCGCTTGAGAATGAACATAATCATAGAGATTTTAATGGTGGCTTACAATAAATTTAATAAACATTATTCACTTCAGATGTGGAGGGGGTGCGGGTGGTCAACGAAAACACACACAAAAAAATTTGACTGAAAATATAATTCCAAGTTTTATTAAATTTTCCTGTGCATGTATACATATGATTTCACACAGTTGTGGATAATGTTGTTAAAGAGAGAATATCCCATGAGCAACATCCTCATTGTATCAAGCCAGACGCTCCGTTTGTCGCTACGCGTTTGTTACTCCGTTTCAGGCTTAATCAATCGACTAGGCGAATCTGTTCCAGTCTGAACTTGAATATCCGTCATCGTTATCCAATCAAAAACTTGCCTGCTCGGGTTGGTAAGAATCTGTGCACGTAGTAAATTTCAAACCTGTCAATCAGATATACCGGAAGCTCTTAAACAAGTGGGCGAACATTACGAGCTGACCGAGCCATGGAGGTAGAATAGACCTCTCTATGTCCAGCTCATGTAGTGTTTTGCAGCATGGTAGAACATCAAAGCCTGGGCGGCTGCGAGTGTACAAAGGCACAGCGGGTTAGTCTGACCGTCTCCCCCTGGTTTTGTGTCATCGGTCACTCCCTGACTTGCTGAATGATCAAGAGATCTGATGCTATTATCCAATTGAATTGAATTGAATGCTCCAAGAAGTATTTTGACATTACATCTAAATATGACAGCAGGCCACCATCTGTGTGTATATGCTGGTTTTATCCCCATCCTGACAGATGTAAAAAGTTCTTTTATTTCTAAGATTTTACCTGCCATCAGCTGTCTAAGAGGACACATGTTGTTTCGCCTTTGCTGCCAATCAATCAGGGGATACTATTCGATTAGGTAATATATTTGCATTAATATTCATCAGCTACTGAGCCGGATGGATCGTTTCTCTGCGCCTGCTGGATCAAGGCAGAAAGCGTAGCTATGGGCGAGATGTCTAATTTGATAAAATGAAGTATGTATGAGCAACGCATGGGAGAAAGTGGAACATTCATGTTGACATTTGTCGTTCCTGGATGCTGTATGCACTTGTCGTCATCTTGGAAGAAACGCATGGAGGTTTGTATTACGGAAGAGAAAACCTGACGGCGTTACTACCCAGTCAATGACCCGTCACTGACCCGTCACTGACCAACTCACCTACAGCACGCAGACTTGTCAATTATCCAGATTATTTCTACAAACGTCATAAAGATGGCAATGGCTCTGAAATGATAATAGACAGTTATTGATCAACAATGCAAAGATTCGGGCAAGAGAGATGGCATTGGAGCCTATGCTAAGATTCCTCATCTTCTGAATGTAACGCTCGGCCTTTCACAAAATACTATTATGGAAATTTTTTAAAAAAGTGTTTCATTTGCTTTTCTAATGAAATACTTTATCCAGTATCCTCAAACTCCACCAGGCTTGTAATGTTTATGACATATATTTGTATAAAAATAAAGTAACTCTTTCCGTTTCTGACGAAGTACTTAAAAGGAGAATTACACGGCTCAGTGGAAACATCCCTCAATTAAGCAAAGACAACATATTAAATACCAGTTAACAGACAGCTTATCCCCAATGACAGGTTCTCTGATACCCACATTAAATACCAGTTGACACACAGCTTCTCCACACTGACAGGTTCTCTTATACTCACATCAAATACCAGTTGACATATAGCTTCTCCACACTGACAGGTTCTCTCATACTCACATCAGATACCGGCTGACATATAGCCTCTCCACACTGACAGGCTCTCTCATACTCACATCAGATACCATGTGACATATAGCTTCTCCGCACTGACAGCATGTCTGTTATAATGCTCGTCTAAAGTCCAGATGGCTGATGTCCAAATGACTAAAAAAGAGACAATGCGATACTACAAATAGTTAAGCTTTTGAACGAGCTGGCAAAACTTATAGGACGTTACAAATGACAGTGTAAAACACTTACTAAAAGTTTTACTAAAACTTTCTCTTTCTGTTCTTTAAAGACGCCACTTTTGTACAACCCCCGCCGTTTTATTTCCACTAACGGATTTGAACAGAATCCATTTGGACATAAACGACACAAAGAACTGTGTACATAGCCTCGTAAATATTGTTCTTATCAAGGTGAAATCGAGAGCAAACAGGAGGCTTCCGGTCTCGTGGCCCTGTTTTCACGTCTCATTGGATCAATATCTATTGTGTTCACCTTTTACTGTGAGAGTCCTCATACACAATCTGTGACAATACGATCTGTTCTGAAAACTCAGGTATAAAAACGACACGAGTAGCGCATATACACATTAGCTCAATCTCACAGGCAACCATTAGGGATTGCCGGAGGTGATAAGGGAATGACATATAGGATTTAGTTAGCTATATTCAGTGCAACGCATGCGTGATTTCGCCTATATCATGTTTAATTTTGTAAAAGAAAGTTAACGGGCCAGATTAATCCCTTGATTAAAGGATAAGAATATAACTATTAATAGCTGATTTTGACAAAACTAAGATTATTTTCAGTCAGCCAATGAACTTATATGTTTAAGGGGCCTCCGAGGATCAGTCGGTTATCGCGCTAGCGCAGCGCAATGACCCAGAAACCTCCCACCAATGCGGTCGCTGTGAGTTCAAGTCCAGCTCATTCTGGCTTCTTCTCCGTCCGTACATGGGACGGTCTGCCAGCAACCTGCGGATGTTCGTGAGTTTCCTCCGGTCTCTGTCCGGTTTTCTCCCACCATAATGCTGGCAGTCGTCGTATAAATGAAATATTGTTGAGTACAGTGCAAAACAACTATCAAATAAATAGATAAATAAATAAATAAATAAATAAATATGTTTAATAATTACGCCTTTCACCAATAAAACTGAAAGAATACACCTAACATTTTATTTCTCGAACATTTATGAAACGTTTAATTTATATTAAAGTATACAGTGAATGTTTGACTCTCTTTGTCATTTTCATCACCTAATTTGCAGGCGTAATTATTGCCCCTTGTCTCTGAAATTCAAATAACGTACCAGGCGAACTTACTGCCCCACACCTCCGAACATCAAATAACATAACCGGCGTGCATATTAGCTCCAAACATGTCTGGATTACCAACATGGTTCATTCTGCGTACAGCCCTGGCTAGCTCAGACCGTGTTAAAGCATTGGCTCCATACAACTACCAGGCCCTTATCAAGTCCGGTCGCCGTTTCGAATCTTACTGTCACGATATGAGCTGCAGCATTAAGTCAGGGGATATGTCAGGTATACCTGCCGACTTGGGACAATGGTTTCTTCCAGGCACTACCGTTTCATCTTTACCATAATACATATAAATGATAAAATTCTTGTGTTGAAAATTAAAGACCAGTTAAATAAATAAATGGAAAAAAGTAGCGCACAACAGTAAAGAAGACACTTAGAGATCCAGAGATCCTTGGTAATGGTTCTTGAGTCAAGAGTGTATGACAAAGGGGTGTCACAGAAGGCTGCTTGCCCTGTTTGTCAGTGTATATGTCACTGACAATGGAACCGGACACCTCATTGTCCGGGCAGGCTGTTACTATCTGCGTGACCTGTACACTGACCGACCTTCGGGTTCCATGTTTTTGTGTCTCGGTATTCATGCGATGCCCCAGATAGCCCACCGTTACTTGTACACAGGTATTCAGGCAAATGGATATCCAGCGAGTGACAGATACCACAGCAGCTGTCCGATAACACGCTGAGAGCGACTGGCTACTTCATGCTTAATGTCTCGCTTATAAACATGCCCACAGTCGGGTTTATGGGTAGAGAAAAACGGACTGACCGATTTAAATCACCAACCCTCGGCAGTTACCTGAAATACACCTCCTGTACGAAACTAGTGTAAATACTGTCAGTGAAAGGCGGCATGGCAATATGTCGGCAGTCGAAACACTGATAGCTGGATTCGAACTAGCTTTGAAACTTCTAGCCCCAACGACACAGCCCGAATCGCCATGGTTCCAGTACTGGATTCGAACACGCGCCCTCATGGGTCAAGGGCCTGATAGTAGCAGGCAGCTAGAGCCTTAACTGTCGGAGCCAGCGGGGCCTACTGGAAATACCAATGCAAAATTATGGTCAAACCTGTGTTCGGATTTAAACTTTAATTTGTGATGTTTTCTTGTAGCCATGGTATTGGTTTAACGTCATCAACATATTCCCCACGTGTAATCAAATCTTAAACTGTAACTGATTTGGGCGGACTGACTGGCTGACTGACTGACTAACTAACTCACTAACTCACTAACTAACCAACTAACTAACTAAATAACGAATGATAAACTGCGCAAGTGGCATACTGTAACCCAGACCCCAACTGTACAGTAAGAGCGATGGTATGCCCCTGTTCACAATAATTCCGTAAGTCTTAACAATGGAGGCTTATTGCCCTCACCAGTACTTTAAGATGAACGTGCGGAGGTGGTATGATTGGAAGTAATTTACTCTATTGCATTAGTTGAAATTGTCATTCGGTTTTTTAGTTTTTATTTAAGTTTCCACTTATTTAGTACCTTAATTCTAGCTGGCTGAGATGTATAATAGGTAAAGATTAAATAACCTCTGAACAATGAGGTCAAGAGTTCCCGATCCCGTCAATTAGGTTCAGGCTGTAATTCAAAAGGTTTGTCAGGAATCTTTCGACGGGTTTTTGTAGAGAATGTGTACAGTTAAAAAGAAGCGAACTCGATGCGGTACACGTATGTTTCACACCTCAAACTTCGAGATATGTACTCTCTAGAAACGGTTGTATACCACACGTACACACGTCACAAAATTGAACATTTACATTTTTTGTGCACTAGGGGTACACAACAGTGTGTACCACAAATACATAGGCTTTTTTCTGAAGAACAAAATATGTATACCTCTAGTACACAAAAGATGTAGACTTGTTATATTGTGTGTATCGTTTTTAGAGAGTAGGCCAGGTTGTTCTTCACCCTTGCTTATATATGCCTTACTTAAGCTGATCGGGCTAGCTGTTCTGTCGTAAGATTACTGAGGAATCCAGACTTAAGACACAACAAACAGCTTCAAGTTCCCACATTAAGGTTGTGGTTAAAGATTACTTAACAATTTGCGCGAATGCAGATACACACCCAGTTGGTTAGAGGCGAGGAAAAAAGGACAAAGACTGAAATACGGAGACTGAATTTAATTATGCACCTCAGCCTGATGGTTTTTACGCTCGTCTCATCAGGTCTGTATTTTAGCCTGCATGCGCGCTGCACGTGTTCGCCAGCCCGTGACAGTGTAGGGCTTATATCATACATCAGAAAACCCCAGATTCACGAGAAACGTGAGGTGAAATGTCGCCTCAAAGAAATGACACAAACAACAAAGGTGTTAAGCGAAACATGTCATCCATGGTGCGGTTGTCACCGTATAAAAGCTAGGGCATAGTAATATGCCTGCGGTAAATAGTGTCACTGTCAAGCGGCATGGTAATGTCTGCTGTGTAATGTCATTGTATAAAAGGTAGGAGACAAGGTAATACATCTGCTGTAAATACCGTGTGGCTGTACCGCGGCATGACAATGTGTTAGCTGTAAATAGTATTATTACACGGCGGCACGGCAATATTATTTATTTATTTTATTGGTGTTTTACGGCGTACTCAAGGATATTTCACTTATACGGCGGCAACCAGCATTATGGTGGGCGAAAACCGGGCAGAGCCCGGGAGTATCCGCAGGTTGCTGGCAGACATTCCCACGTACGACCGGAGAGGAAGCCAGCTTGAGCTTGACTTGAACTCGCACGGACCGTATTGATGAAAGAGGCTCCTGTGTCATTAGCCGCGCTAACCAACTGAGCCACGGAGGTCTCAGGGTAATAAATCTGTAGTGAACAGTGTCACTACAAGGCCACATGGCAAGATTTCTGCAGGAAATATATAGTGTCACTTTTCGGAAGTAGAATGTCTGGTAATATATATGCGGTAAATATAGTGCCGCTTTGCGGAGGCAGGCGAACATATCGACTGTGATTCGTGTCACGGTTGCATTGCAATATATCTGCTGTGATCGGTGTCACGCCGGCATGACAATGTTTACATCAGCTGTAAATAGTGTCACTTGGTAACGGTGGTATGACAATATATATCTGCGTGGTGTCACGCCGGCATGTCATATATCTGTCATTACTGGAGAGCCACACTGCCTACTGCTGTAACCGTGTGATTGTTCTTTGACGGTTTAATCGGCTCACCTGTAACCGTGTGATTGTTCTTTGACGGTTTAATCAGCTCACGTGTAACCGTGTTTTTCGTCATGCAGCAGTATACAGTGGTAATACTACTGCTGTGAAATGCTGGGAATTACTGTGGGCAATGACGACTGGAGTGCCAGCTGTTCAACCATTAATGGTAGGGAAATCTTCTGACAGAAGAAGCTGTATAGGCCTGGCATACATCTATAGATAAATCCACCACACACCTGCAGCATCTCAGTTACATTCGCACCGGATTAGTCTCGATTTGTTAAATCATCTTAATATTACATCATTGTGTAAAGTCACGGTCGCTAACAGGGAACAACTGGTCAGCTTCATGTGTGACAAGCCCCACGCTGTATACACATTACCGGTAACACAGTGCTGTGTGAGTCTCGTCTTCGAGACGTGTTTGCGTTTTTTACCACGCCTTCCTCTGTGGGTTGGTAATGAGTATACCGTACATAGGTAACTGGGCACATGAACATGTATGAGGAAAGTGCATGCAAAAAAAAAAAAAAGAAAAAACCCCCCCAAAACACGCGTATGAAGGCAGGGGCTGACTTATTGGAGTTATCTTGTGGAATTAGCCTACAGCCGTAAGCAGAGCCGTAACTGTTATTCCTACAAGGTTATATAGGCCGTAGGTCTGTGTTTGTAAATATATGCTGGCGTACATATCGCGTTGTATTATGAGTTCGGGACAATTCAAACTACAATAACAACTATGTTCGAATTAATTTTTCACCTTGATGTTTAGAAGTCCAGTCTGGTGCAGCCATGGTATACTGTCACTCACCTGTAAGCGTGATAACTCCCCAAACCCTGGCAATCACCTTCACATTGCGCACAAACCACGGAGGTACGGCCTCCAAGTCAGCCATGTTGGCCGTCCCTGTGTTGAGAGGCTGTGTCTCCCCAGACATCGTCTATCGGCAGCTCACCGTACTCCGAACCTAGGGCTGCATTATTGAGCGCACAGCTGTGACGCTGGGGCTTTCCGCACGTTGGACGGCAGTATGCGAGCAGACTCTTAACAAACAAACAAGCAAGATATTGATGGAGTTATGGACATTTTCAGCGGTCACCTAGGCTAACTTTTCGGGAAATCTCAGTTCCCTATGCCATTGTTTTCGGCCTTAAAGAATTTGAGGTATCTGACGTAAAAAACATCGTTTATTAAGTGAAGCATAAGTTTTGTGCGAAACAAAAGTTCCGGGGTTGAATAAAACAAGTGGTTAGACTTTTACGGATCATTACTTTTTGTTCTTGATTGTTCTAACATACTAGTAAACTAAAGTAGTTGTAAGCGAAGCATTATACATCTCGAGAACTTACACTTTTTGTGAGTTTCTCCAGCTCTCCATCTGTACATGGTATGTTTATACAACAGCAGTATAATATGTTAAATTACTCGCTGCAACATAAAAAAAAAATCTTTCCGCACTAACAACTAATAAAACTCCAGGGAACCTTCCAGTAAAGGAGATGGGAATTACCTTTGTCAGCCGAATGTCCAAAAGTCCGAGGAGAATGAGTATTGGCCTTACACATGTACATGATATGCAGTTTAACAATTTGGTTCCAATATATACACGTCACCTTATACAGCCTTTTAAAATGGGTTCCATCAAGCGGAACAAAATGGTGTAGCCAAATGGGTGTATGAAGGCAGTTTATGGTTGCTCTTCAAAAGATGTGTGTAGGCCTACTTCGTGTTTATACTCTCTAAAAACGATTTTATACCACAAGTACACAAACTGTAATAAAACTGACCTCCTACTTTTGTGTAATAGAGGTACAACGAAAGTGTGTACCACCAATAGGTCACGATTTGTATACCTCTAGTACAAAAAAGTTGTAGATGTTCAAGTTTGTAACAGTTTGTGTACAAAGCTCACTAAAAGTAGAGCTGTTTCTAGATACCTGTATAGGCTTTAATTGTAACATGTAAGAGAGGTATATATTGCACACAATTACATACACTGAAGCAGGTTGCTGTATGAGTACTTCCAATATATAAATCTAAATATTATAACCATACATGCTAGTAAGATGCTTATATGGAAATATAAGCAAGCAAAAGCAATAATCGAAAGCAATAATCAGTTTAAAAAAGTGAAAAATTTAAAATTCATGAAAAGAGCCACATATATGAACACACTTAGTTGTTTACCGTTTATGTTTGCTCCTTCCTGGGTGGAAGTTTGCATCAAGAGAAAGTTTCTGTCGCCACGTTTGATTTGCATGTGGAACAATACACATGTCCAACGGCAGTGGGATGTCATCTATATAGGACACGATATTCAAGTCACGCACCTTAATGAACGTGCATGTTGCGCATGCAGTAGTTGATGAGTGTCAGCCCTAGTCTCAAAGATGTGAACAATTAGTGCAGCCCCTGGCTTCTTGATTGCAAAACAAATCCAGCGTCAGGCGTAAAACTAACCACAGATAATTTATTGTATGACGATATATGCATACTGGTAGGCCAATAGCACGCTTGTCTATGCACGAGATTAACATGTCACGGTGTATTCTATCACCAGCAGGAGGCAATTTACTAAAAAAAAAAGAAGAACAAAAAGAAAATAAGAAAAAAGGAACGAAAACAATTCAACATCTGTCAGCCTGATCTGTCGAGCAGATCTGTTCTCGTTTAATTACAATCTCTGGCAGCTGGGATAACCACATGGTTTCAGCTTAACACTGTCTCCATGTCAGTAACGTATTCTATTTCTATATGGGCAAGTGTTTGTATGTACGTACATGCACGCCTCAACTGATAATCGTGTTCTGTATTTCTGTAACAGCCAGTGCTCGTACATGTACATACACGTGTATCTGGTAATTACGTGTACGTCGCAACGGCTGATAATAAACTGCACGGCATGAGCAACTGTATGTGTGTGTACATACACGTGTATTTATTTATTTGATTGGTGTTTTACGCCGTACTCAAGAATATTTCACCTATACGACGGCGGCCAGCAATATGGTGGGAGGAAACAGGGCAAAGGCTGGGGGAAACCCACGACCATCGGCAGATTGCTGGCGAACCTTCCCACGTACGCCCGGAGAGGAAGCATACACGTGTAGATATGATAACCATATCACAAATGATAACAGCACATGGTATGTTTGCATACGCTGTATCAATTGTTTGTATGAAAACAGATATAAGTACTGTAAATAATTTTCAAAAGCAGATGAAGAACGACAATATTGACATATCATCCAATTACCTACACTGATGAGGTTTGTTCTCCATTTTGCAGTATCTTGGATGCCTACGCCATTGGTTGTAAATTTGCAGTCTAATGGAAACTATTTAGAAGCAGAAAAATACTGTAGCCCACACAAGTACGAAATCTGAGTATATTAACACATCATTTGTTAGTAGAGTGTATGCACACCCGGGTGTAGCTGATACCCAAGTCACAAGTGATAATGACACTCCGTATTATCTAGGCAAATAAATTGACGTCAGTGTGTAAACTACATCGATATACAGACGCATAAACTGATTTCAAAATTGCATTTTCTCATCAATAAGTTCAATATGTCAAGGTCAGTCTGTGGGGAGCAAGTTTGATTTTCTGCTACACCAAGTTCAAGAGCTGTGTTATACTGCCGGTGACAAGGTGATGAACTCCGATAACACTGCTGGCATTCACCTCGGTCTGATTCTGATACAATGCTGTGTGACTCAGCCAAGCCACTGATACAGGTTTGTATGTATTCATATATATTGATGTGCGTATATAAACATTGATCTCTGCTCGTCCCGTAACCCCCTCCCCTCCCGCGTACACCCGCCCTTAATTAAGGGGTACAGCTGTGACGTCTCTGTCACCATATATCCGGCATATGCGCAGCAGGGATGTCCCAGTCGTAAATCGCAGGGATTCGTCGTCTCTGGTGATTCATTTGGGCGGGTTGCAAAACGGCATGAACGGCTGGACGGGATTACTGCGACCTTAATGACCTCTATCGAGTCATTCAGGTTTCTTGTGAAATGAAATAATCGGAAAAGTATGTCTTACCAATGAATGAATAAACAAATTAAAGGATAAACCAGAACGAAAGGAAAGTAATGAGTTTTTATGTTGTCAACTGGTAAAGAATCAGTATAAGTGAAAGGCAAACTGATCTAAAAACTGATGGCTGCTGGATTGATATAAGGCCCAGATAAATAGTCGGTCGGATCAAATTTTCCCAGAATGGGGATATTATTGAAGAGGTTATAAGGCCATTGTGCCGTGGATTCAACGTGCAACGCATCCCACTGAGCCATTAAAGCCATTAAAGGCCCTGCATCATAACGTCAAATTCTGAATTAAAGTTCATAAACCGTAAATCGTGTTATTTTTGCAATACTGCATTACATTAATGCACCGTGAATCCAATGTTCTTGTTAATGGTGACTCAATGATGAATAGGAATAGTCATCGAATCGTCGTATCGCTGTCAGTATATGGCGCATAATGAATGCGCACTGAACTAATTCGGTGGATTTCTGTGTGTGTCACGTCGAAAAGTCCGTCAGTAACTTGCCCAACCTAAATGGTTTTCTCCCGGCCTTCCAGTTCCCTGCAACTATGAAACTGAACGCCGTCGTAGGCCTTTGTGTATGAAACAATCTGGAATATATGCATGGCGATAAATCCCAATCAATGCAATCAATATTAGAACTGTGCTACACCCTGTCATGCAGGCTAAACGTAAGGGGATATCCCATACTACGCTCCATTACTCATGCAGTCACTGCTGTCAACATATGCTTCTCCCGTGAATGTACATCCTTTTCTACCTCCTATCTAGCCCTCCCCTGAGGTTAAGTGTTGAACGGGTCCGTAAAACTGTAGCCTATTAGGTCCAGCTCAGCAGGATATAAACTTTGCAATTATCTGTCATCAAAAGAACTACAGACCCTGGCCAGTGCGCTACACGAGGATGACGCCTTGTTACTTTTCAAAGAATTTTCAATCGCCATCGACGTCTTTAGACATTGGACAGCTGGCTAAATACAATACTCGTGCTGTTCTGCATTGATAGTTTATTAGTTCAGTTACAGGTGTTTTCAATTCCCGGAGTAAGGCATCACAAAGCTCTAGTTTGGTGAAATGGCCTGCAGCAGTTTCTTTTTATATACGTGCAGAGCATGACGCATCTACATATATTTATTTCATTGGTGTTTTATGCCGTACTCAAGAATATTTCACTTATGCGACTGCGGTCAGCATTATGGTGCGAAGAAGCCATGCACGGTCCGGGGATAAGTCATTCTATATGGGTCCTATCTATAGTCTGATTGGTACTCCAACACGAAACAAGCAGAAACCGGACACACCCCGGTGGGAACCCACGACCAGCAGGTCGCTGGCAGACCTTCCCACGTACCGCCGGAGAGGAAACCAGCGTGAGCTGGACTTTCATACACATATATATCCCAAAGAGAAAATAAGTAATCCCTTTAGATTTATTTGTATTTTATGTTTGTCGGTATTTCGAAACTTCAAATGACTCTCACGTGATTGCTTTTCGCAATTTTCTTGGCAATTCATTTAAGTTATTTATACACAACGACAGGCACGGATGTTTAAAAGCCTGTTTTGTTCCTTACACACCATTACGCCCTTAAAGGTTAATGCTCATCAGAACTCAATTAAAATGGAGTAAGAAAAAGGGAATCTTCTTGACTTGCTGCTTCCCACACAAAACGGAATAGCGAGTAAACAAAGGATAAATGAAGGTATGTCCATGAAATACCGTGTACAAAAGTTGGCCTAAATTTACTGCATACGTACCTAGACCTCCAACCCGCTCCCTTGTTCCAAGATCATATGTTATTGAAAGACTCTCCCGAAACACTGGACAGTCACAAGCTCTCAGGCTACAAATCGGTTACACATGGCAACACGATATAGGTCGAACTGAACCAAAAGTACACTGTGTGCTTCAAGACGTAAATGTTATATATTTTGAATCACCCAACTAAAATATTATCAACCCAGCGCTCAAAGGAGCATGAACCGACAGACGCTTTTCCTGGGGCTAATGATATGTTAAAATCTAAACCTCAATCGAATGCACTTTTCTGCAACGTATCTAGAGGTCAGATATAAAATGTTGGTCTAAAATGCTTAACACCCGTGACATTTGGATACCTTCACGGCGTAGATGTACTTACACAGACTGATGAAGGACTGCCACATATGGCTCCATGAAGCCTAGAGCCTATATCCACCATATACCTACTCATATACTCGCACACACACACATATGCATGTTTGTATACATAGGCCCGTATGTTTCAGGAACTCGTTACAGCAGGTTTTTTATGTTTGTTTAGCATTGTGCCAGTTGAGGGTCCGCGTTCTGTGGTGACAACACTGGCATATGTCGTCCTCCTGTATCCTCTAGGCAAGAACACAGCTATACAGCCTTTGTTATATTCAATTTGCATATACATATAATGTTTACACATTTGCTGTATTTATTTGCAGTTTATCTGCACACTGCACACGTGGACTTATTTCGTTGTTGTTTTTTTATCTCAGGTAAATGGAATTGTTTGATCTAAAAGTGTAATTATGAGGAGTAATTAAACCAAGCCGAAGAGAAAATTTAACATGACTCAATGACGCAAAATATAAAATGCCTGTAATGATGAAATGATCTCCATGTTTTCTATGTGTGGCTGATGCAAGAACTGTGGATTCTATATTTAAGTGGAATGACACGTCTGTGGAATCCTGAATATTCTATCCAGATTTGGGCGATGTCATCAGTAAGAAACTATATATTGTGTAATTATCTGTTTTGTTTTGTATATTATTCTCAGTTGTACAATTTGTCTATTTTGTTCAAATATTTGTATTGAACTTATTCAAGCGTCTTCCTTTTGTTTCATCTTGTGTAAGGCCTATCTCTGTCTGAGAGTTGAACAAGCCATTTGTTTATCATTTTTCCTCTCCGAATGTGGCACTCTTACAGCAGGGAAGATAAGGTAGCGTAACTTTCCATCACCGCACACAGGCTGTTCGAGGATTACAGTTAATGTGTAGAGAACCATCAAGAATATGCACCTAGCCTCACTGCGAGACATGATAATATATACTGATTAGGCAAACTCTGCAGACTGCGGCTGATTTCTGATAACCTCCCCACATATCTATATTGTATAGCAAATTCCAAATCATGAACACAGAATAACCTTAATTTCATCTGCCAGGTTTTGTTGCCCCCGGCGTCTCCATTCTACGATACTGACATGCTATATGCATATTCACTGCTCGCAACCCTGGATACTGTATATCTAGCTGTGATAACCGGGGTTGTATGCGGGTAATTGTCACATAATGATTCTTTGGGATAATGCCGGAGAATGTAGAGAAGGTTACTAGGCTACCTACCAGGTCTGATAGGTATGATTACGGTCGAAAAAAAGTTAAGCCCCTATCAATTTCCAGTGCACACTTATATACTGGCACGTTAATACGAATCCCTCGCTCAGCGAAAGACATTCTATAAGGAAAATATATCAGATTAAAATACAATTTCTGAATTCTCTTAGAATCTCTGTCTTACTGTGAACTGTTCACGTATCTCAGTAAAGTTCCACAATTTTAGAAGTGTATTTATTCATCTGATTGTTCTTTAAAGCCATACTCAAGAATTCTTAATTGATGCAATAATGCAAGTTTTCCGGGATGAGAGAAACGGGAATGCGCGCAGCAAACCATGGGCTTGCAACACGATACTGGGGATGTCTATGTGAGTGGAAGCCAGGCGGTTTCAAAGATCGCTAGACAGCACAAAAGTACACTAGCGTCGTCAACCGACTGTTATCAGCAAGGTCCAACAAACAGTGAGAGTGGGCGAATCTACAAATTCCCTAACCAAGTCCGCGACTGAGCCCCCACCTCGTGCATATGTCCTAATCATTTAAATGTAAACACCTTAACCACTCACCGCCTTGGTTATATAGAGCGTCCGACTCAGTGTCGGGCTATGCCAAAGACTTTAAAATTGGTACTTGTTGATGTCTCGCTTGGAGCCTGGCATTGAGAGGTTAGAGCCAGGAAACAGGACTGGTCGGCCAGGTGTCAGTATAATGTGACTGGATGGGGTGTCACGTCTGGTGTCTACGGCATGATGTTCCAGTGGCGGCAGCACCTTGGCAGCATGGACTCGCCTTGCCGCAAGAAGACACAGAATATATATATATATATTCTAAGGGCTCCGCGTCGGGTTATATGACCGAAAAATTATTAAGCACTACGTAAAAGCCAAGCATACGTACACATCTTCACCACTCGGCCAATTTTTGAAAGTACACACTCATCCCGACGTTTGTAGTCACATAGCTCAGTGCTGACTTGGTACCTTTTCATGCCACGAAGTTGCCAGAATTTTGGAGTAAAATCTTCGAAAATGTGTCGGTTGAGTATCATTCATCACCAGTTGTTCTTATTTATTAATGTTTTAAGCATTATTTGTCTATTCTTTAACGCCATTCTAAAATGTTTGATTTATATGATGTCGGATAGTTCTGTTGGTGTAGGAAACAATAGTACCTGGGGTAAGCCTCCGACCGTGGGCAATTTACAGACCGACCGTGGTAACTTACACATCTTTAGCAACAGCATAAGACTGTGCAAACAACAAGCGCTGTATTAATAGGAGTGACCTGTAGCCCAACTCTTTGAATTGCACTATATCCATATGCTTGAACTGTTATTCGCCTTCACTTGAAATGTACAAATTAAATATGAATTATAGTTTTCGCATCCTACAACCTGTGTAACTGCACCATTTCCACCGTTCAGGACGGTTATATACCGTGACACTGAAGCTTTGCCAATTAGGTAAGTCGGTACATATTTGCCGGGATTCTACCTGATTCAGTCTCTAAATCCCCACTTCCTCTTTGACCCATGAGGCCGGGTAGGCTACTGTTCCTTTACACTAGGAGGTATGCCATAGGAGATGGGTGTATTTGGCTCCTGCTGGGAGGCGAAACCTGGCACCTTGGATATGCTTATCAGGGGCGACAACTTTATCCGCGTACAGACACAATCCACAGTTTTGTCCCCCATCCCCGCTATTAAACCTTGTCTGCTTCGTGAGTGATTTACATTAAACAAGGAGTTTGCTAAAGCTCAGGGTAACAATTCAGTAAGGCCTTTTTGTTTCACTCAGCTAACGCGTCACTCCTTCCGCAGCCAGTCTGCCCTCCACCTATCAGGTTGTCAGCTCGAATCAAGCTCTCGACAGCTGCTTGTTGTCAGGACGATCGTCAGGTGCCTTGTTGGGCATCGCCACATTTCACCCATTTTCCTCCACCTATAAGCCAGATCACCATCGTTTAAAGGAAGTATTCTTTAGTGCCACGTAAACCTCAAACAAAATAAATAATTCAATGGGCTCAACAAACACTGCAATAGCGAATGGCCTGCCTCCTGTTGGTAAAAGTTGTGCCGGTCGAGTTCGAATATTTAAATACCAAGTGCTTACTAAGGTGATATACTTCAATATTCATACCTTCATACATGGTTTGAAAAACGAATTACATTACCCAGAGATAACATACAGTGTATATTTAGTTGTAGGTTTACATCACATGTAACCACTTACGTGGAGCTTTATACAGTAAATGGTATGTCTTAGGCCAATTATATTTCACACATCTGACGGTAATCTAGTCCATGGGCGTTCGAACTGAAAAAAGTTTGCCGAAACTCATCGTAAATTGTCTAACGTCTGACAGACCTCCTGGTGTCTGCCGACGGCAGGTAAACCATTAGCTGGCGTAACGTGCTGGTGCATATGATTATACATAAGTGTGGAGAAGTCAGGAAATACTTAAGGGGTGAGTCGTTGGCAAACGTCGCGGACACGAGAGGACATACTAGGAGCTCTCGGAGAACTCTTAGAACGACATATAACAATCACATAACAGAACCTCTCCATAAGTACGCCACTCCACTCGCGCCCCCTCCACGCAGCACTAATCCTCCTACGCCCTGCGCCCCCCCCCCCCACCTCACCCCCTCCATTGGTGTTTATTATTTCATTTCTGGGAAAAATTGTCACAAAAGAGGAGATTATCATAAAATCTAGCCGAATAACGACAATAAAAAAAGGAAAAACTGTTTCGCCGTAGTAACCACTGCTTACCAAAACAGTGTGATGTGAAACACAGTACCAAGTATCATAGGCCTTACCAATCGGTGGTTCGACTCACTTGCATTTGAGCCTCCATTTTGACAGGTCATCTGACCGAGCAGACAAATTTAACGGCGTTGATATATGGCGCACCGGTTCATGAGCTTACATTTCTTTGAACAAAGTCTGACAAGAGGAAGGTGTTAGAACAGCATCACTCGCGGCAAGCGTGTTTCACAGCCTTGTTGTTGGTAGAGTGTGACGTCCAATTTCTCGAGCACATCCGATATGGTTCGCAACATGCAAATCAAGCGACGCTTAGGCCTACTTGTATTTGGCTTAACGTAAATCCTTATGCTGCAATGGCAGAGAAGCTTAGCTTTGCGTAACATAGTTTTGTGAGTAACATGCCGACCCACTCTATCAGGTGATTGTGTTTACTGATGTTCTCACGTGGTCCTGTGATTTTTACGGCTCCATCGGTCTCATCTTGAGTTAATTTTCTTTAAAATGCCTTAAATTACCATGAGTAAAATGAATAAAATCTTACTAACAATTTGTATGGCCTTCAACACATGACGCGACGCCTATTGTGAATTAGTAAAATTCTTCTTCCTCTCTGTTCTCCACATACGCAATCCATGGTGTAAACATTGTTTATGGAATAATTTCCTCCGCCATCAATCATCTTACTCAGGGTTAATAAAATATGGTTTATGATGGACGTACTTATCTTGAATCATCTCTCGCGATCGTCATTAAGAACACTTTATTTGTGGTAAAGTGCGCACCATAAAAATCGAAATCTCGATGATGGCTTTGAAGCTTTCATTCCTCCCCCAAATCCGCGTTCAATTTCCTGCCAAAGCGTCTTAACGCCACCTAGTGGCCCGAGCTGAAAATTCGGTTAGCGGAAATAAATATCCGTTGTATCTACTTACCATTGATTTGGTGTAAATGTCAAGAAAGCTTGGGGTGAGGTGAGGGGAGGTAGGCAGACGCCTTATAATGTCTCCAGACCTGGCCAGAGATCCAGTGTTTCCCGCTAAATCGTCTGCTCCTTTCCTAATTCTATGTCTGGGCAAACTTGACGGGTTTTCATTATAAACGAATCATTTGGAACCATTCACAGGTCGAGAATGTCTCTTATGATTTTTATATTGTTTTGGTGTGATAGACGAATTATCCTCGGTAAAGTGTCTCCAGTTCATGTAGCTGGGCTATCTTTTAACAGTATGTGCTGAGAAGCTTATCTGTGCCTCTGTTATATATATAGGGGATTCATTTATCCAGCTGCGGGATTTTTATATTACCGGTACAGATGTACATCGATACCCAGCAGTAATCGCTGGCAATCTTGCCCTGAGGAGCTCCAGAGCACAAGATTGTAGCGCGTTTTTGTCGGCTATTACCTTTGCATACACCCAAAACGGTGTTATATAACATTACTATTACTACATCATTATTTAGTCATTTGACGAAAGCTAGATTTCAAGTTTTGCGTGCATGGAGGATCTGCACTCGTAAAACATGTCATCGATGTAGGATGAAAATCTCAATACGCCATACACCTGCAAAACTCTCTCTAGCCTACTTTAGGCTTACACATGTATTGATAAGGTTTTCAGGGATACATCCGATATGCGAGCATAGAAGAAGTGGAAGAGGAAAAATGAACACATTTATACAGCCTAATGAGAAAAGAAAAGAACACATTTATACAACCTACACCTAGAAAGGAAGAGCTTTACTTAAGGTTAAATAAAAAATCTGAATTTTCTGGCAGAAGTGCTTGTTATTTGAGTATTCAATAGTTAAACATCCAAAAATGAGAAGCCTTTTTAGGCTGCCATTTTTACAGATTGCTTACGTCATCGTGCTTAGCGTTGCAAAGCTGCTCTTCTGTCTTTGAAGGTAAAAAAATCATGTAGATAACGTAACGGAGGGCTTCAGTAGGGACCCCAGCTCTAGTTCTGATAGTGAATGTAACTTTGGCTTAGAAGGCTACCAGTTTGAATAGCAGAGGAGTGAGGCTGAGAACAGTAGTTCTACCCACCACGCATCAAGCTCAAGTGAGTGGGAACCGGGATTTCTGGCTTTGACAGGGGCAATCTGTGAAAGGACAGATTGCGTTCTCTGCCTTCAGGACATCGCAATTCAGACACATTTTGGTAGCCTACAGCCACGCATTTAGGCATGATGCTGCCCTCTAGTACATCTCAAACTCTTCCTTGTAGAGATGGCTTTAAAAGAACTTAAAATTATTACGATGTACGAACATATTTAGCTGAGACTGGAAGTGCACGTTAATTAAATGGTAGGAGTAAAACCTTAAGCACAGTGACGTCTTGATGAATATTCAAGAGGAGGAAAGGAAGATTTTCATTGGACAAGCCTAAAACATGACCGGACTTTCTATGTGCCCCGAATAGGTGGATTTTGTAATAAAAAAAAAAAAAAAAAAAAAAAAAAAATTTCTTTTACGAAACCTTTAAAATGTGAAAAAATAGTATTCCACACAGTTTGTATAGCTCTTTGATTTAAGGTGTAGGTTGTATAAATGTGTTCTTTTCGTTTAATTCACAGCAAATTACTTCAGCTGCCTTCCAAGTGACAAGTTTGTCCACTAATGTAGTTCACAATGAGTGAGTGTCGGCCATTGGAAGTTTATCTGGCATTTTCCGTGAGGAACATTTGACGGGGTCATGGAAAGTGAATTCAGTTTACCGTGCAAACCGAGCCCAAGGTGGCGGTGCCCGGAGACGGTTCTCGTATTAATATATGTGATCTCACGACGTCTGTTCTCCGCGATTGAAAACTTGTACACCGAGCTTCCGGTACCAGATAATGGAAGCAGCAGAATTTTACAGCTTCTCCGGCCATTCAGCTTGATCAGATTTTCACAGCTTTCGGCAATAGGAATCTTTGCTCAAGATGTCATGCATAATTATTGAAAACTACTGTATGCTTCTCTTTTCCATGTTACCATTTATTATTTAGGCTGTACATTATTTCTTACATATTCCTTTGGGAACTCATGTCTTAAGTTGTTGTGGAAATGTGTCTTTCAATTATCGACTTAGAGCACGGACATTACCCTTGAAATTAATAATCCATATTATTCACAAATATCTGAAACCAACATCGGAAAAGAGAACTGCCCGGTTAGTTTGCTTGGATACGCTGCCTAAACACCTTGTTTCAACCTCCCTCATAAAAACCAATACACACGTTGAAATGTTCCCGGTGATCCCACGCTATACTGCGTTTGCAGTCGCCTTTGTTATATCACCTGGAGGAATTTTGTATACAAGGCAGTTTTCGCCACGAGTGAGAAGCAGGTAATCACCAAACTGAGAGTGGACATCTGACCAACTGACAGTGGACATCTGACCAATTGAGAGTGGGCATCTGATCAACTGAGAGTGGACATCTCACCAATTGAGAGTGGGCATCTGATCAACTGAAAATCACGTATTTCACGCAAGCATAAAATGAAACTGACCAAACTAATGAGATGGCCATCGTGAACTGGTACTACCTCGGCGTCAGCTGTGCAATATGAAAGGGTTCGCCAAAGAAAAATTACGGGATATAATGTATAATTTGGTATCATTGTCTTTCCTTGGCACATGGTATACATGGTTTGTGGGAGGAAAAACATGTCAAGGACGTTGCACACGAGCTAAACAGTGACGGCTCGACAATGGCTATAGGTGAGATGCTTAAGTGTACCACACCAATGACACATCAAGTATAATATTAGACTCAAAGCGACATGTGGCAAGGTCAAACTCAATCTTCGTGTCAACAAGGGAGGGATGGTTTAGAACGGCCGCGTGGAATCTATTACTCCCAGTCTCCAAGAGACGTGCAGATTTATGTGCGTTGCTACGGCAACTTATTTATTCTTGATACACTAATCGTGTAAGATTACCAAAGAGACATCAATTCATTCAAAGTAGTATAGTTATTGCACTGACTGACATGTTAGGTTCAAATTTCGAGACATTTTCACAAAATAGTACATTACTGAAGTTCTGTTTTCCTTCCGGCTGAAGAGGATACATCTTCCTGTAAATTATGGGTAATCACAAGCATGGAATACTACATCCTTGGAAGAATATATTTTCAATATTGTCTGAACTAAACAGCATTTCTTTTGAAACTATAGGCCCACCTACATTTGTCAAACATATATGTTTATTGACTAACAACATTGGGTTCAGCTATAGTTACATATAGTTTTTTGAAACAAGGATAGGAAATGATATTGATTTTAATGTAATAAATGGCGTCAGTAGTGCTAAAAGCCACCCTTGTTGTACTGCATTAACTTCCATTGTAGGCCTCAAATCGTTCGCTCACAACTGGCCTCCTGATTGGTATCTACAGACGCAGTGAACAGTGTTGACGGGAAGAAGGCGCCTAGGGAGGAGAGATATGCTGAAATAAACGGAGGTTTTAAACTTATGGCCAACTGAACAGGTGGGTGGAAACATATACATGTACATGTAGGCATCCAGGCAAGCACACGGGGACTTAAAGGGAGAGAGGCGCCCAAGGAGGTCCACAGGCGGACAGATTCGAAAATACGGAAGTACACGGACAAACGGAAACAAAGTCATTTATCTGGGGAAATGGAAGGAGAGATGTGCAAGACACAGTATGCACCTCGGTGAATATTTAGAAAGTTATCCACTTACATGTAGGTGGATTTAAACGAAAGCAGACAACCATCCAATCAGACAGACAACCTGTCGTGCAAATTTATGGATAAACGCAAAGCAGGCATATGCACGTAACGGCAGACAAATTCGTACACTTAAAATGACACAGGGATTGGCGAAGGAAAGCAAGTGGGCAAGTAACGGAAAAGTAAATCCCACAGATTGCAGAAGAGATTGATTTAAGCAATCCCCAGCAAAATAGAAAAGATTTGAAATATGTCCTTGGAAAATTTTTCTGTTAGGCAGGCAGAAAAGAGAATAGCCTGGAAGGTTTGCTTCTGGACATGACAGTTGATCCTTCAGGGATTGACTTAAGATTGTCAAAGGAATGTTCATTTCCTTCACTTACATAACGGCGAAAGAATGTGGATATGCAGTGGCAAAATAGTTTGAATAGTTGAATAGTTTGAAATTCATTTTTTAAAATCGAGTCGCTTTTTGAAATAGGCTTCAAATCCACAGTTACCTTGGTGACAAACGACTGCTTTATACAGAAAGAAGGACATTTTCTCCTTTGGTAAAATACTGGTTAACCGAAACTTAGGAGAAGGTTCTATAAAGGCTTTATTGCTCTGCTGCATTGAGTTCCAAAATAATTTTATCATATCTGGGATTCAAACAGCTGCTATATGTGGTGTAGGCACAGCCTGCCCATCAAACGGTCTGTAAACATACAATACCAGTATCTATGTATATACATTAACCTATATATAATTAAGAATGCTTTTATTTATTTATGGTGCTCCTCTGTATTTGATCTCAGCCTGATGCTTATTTTCTAAAATCCCCGCTGACTTAACCTTATACTTAACCCAAGTCCAGTATAAGAGACCTGCCGACTCCAGGTATAACGTGATTAGGCTCAGAATAAATAAAGGCAGATTGTTATCATGATGATCAGGTGATGTCAAGGTTAAGATCACGCCAAGGATCATTCCCAGAAAGTAAACACAGCAGGCAGAGCTATGCTTTAATGATGATAGTGGAGAATGGAAATGTCAACGGAGAATCAAAGGTACTGATAAAGAAAGCAGGAAGATCTATCGTTAAATGATTGAATTAGAATATGGAAAATATCAACCCAGAATCACCGGAGCTGAAGTTGATTTTTTTCACATTTCCTACAGTTTGGGTTTTTAGCATGACTGACAGCGAGCTGTTGCGGCACAAACATGTGTACGTCTCCCGCCTTGCAGTGCCGGATGTGAAGTCGGTGATTATGAGTGATGAGAAAAACATGGCGAATGGCTACATCATCTGACATTTATAAAATTGACGAAAGAGCGAGGCGCATCAGACCTACACATTGTTGCAAAGAAATCAGATATTAAAGAATAAAAAGTTTGTAAAGTAATGGCTCCTGTTTTTTTTTCCCTCCGGCTTCGTCACGTCATTCTGGGCCATTACGCTGCACTAGCGCGCTAACTAACTGGGCCACGGAGGTTCCCTCTATAAATATGAGCCACAAAGTTGTAAATCTCGCAGTCAATTACTCATGTCGATTTGAACGCCGTCATATTTATTCATGTCCATAGGAGGAGGACTTTTGCTGGGATTGTCATTGGAGACAAGGCTTTCACGCCATTCGACATACATCATTTTGTATTCCATTTTTCTGTACGTAGCACTCTGTGAACTTGTGTTTCGCCGCTTTCTACTTTCGATTTGGAGCTTGTATCGCTCATTGTCTCGATTGTGCGATTGCGTACATTTCATCCTAGTTTACCCTAAAAATGACCTTGTGTACATTTCTGAGGACTGAAACATACGTCGCCAGCTCGGGTTCACGGGCGCTATTGGTAACCGTCCGCCCTGGAAAGTTGCACCTTGCCGGGGAGTTGAGTGTATAACAACGTCGGCGTGCTGTACCCACTACTGTTCGTCACCTACAGGACTGTCATTCTCCGGTTGGAGAATTCCCAAGAACTGTTGCTTCTATATTTACGTGGACTGACTCGCCTTTAGAAGCAAGAATATTCCATCAGGATTTGGACGCTATCATCAGTAACAAATTATATATTTCTCTTATTATCTGTATTGTTTTTGTATATTATTGTCAATTGTACTATTTTTCTAATTTGTTCAAATATATGTATTGAACTTATTCAAGCGGCTTCGTGTTTCTTTGTTTGATCTTATCCTCCTGTCTGAGAGTTGAACAAGCCATTTGTTTATCATTTTTCCTCTGCAATAGTGGTACCCTTACATAATGGGACGGGGACGGGGGGGGGGAGTTGACAAGATGATGTTACGTTGGTCTCTGAGGTCGCATGTTCGAATCCAGTCCTCGCTAGATCACCTACGGCCTTATATCTTTAAATCATGGCGGTTTCTCAGTACAAGTGTGAAGCTCATGAAATTAAATGACCCGACGGTATATTGTCGTTCAGGTAAAATATTTGACCATTTAATCTGTTTAGCCTTCTAACGTGTTCGTCCTACAAAGAACATTTTCTCAACAATGGGATCGACTTCATACATGTGCCAGGCTTTGCAGTTTTTGTTTATTGATGTTTCGCGTCGTGCATCAGCCTGTGCATGATGCTTGAATTCCGGCCTTAAAGTAGAACAACAAAGTAAGATGTGAATAAATACAGGAAAGGTTTGTTTAATTTCAGCCATGCTTGCAAAATATAATGGAAGTTATGCATTATTACAAGGTCGATCAATCATTTTTCTCTGTTTTTCTGTTTCGCTATAAAATATTGGCGTTGTTAATCTGGTTGCGTTATTTATGGTTTCTTACTAAGTTATAGACAGACAAATAGCCGAGTCGACATCATCGTCGAGTTTAGTGGCTTCACTGATCACGACCCCATTATTGTCGTGCCGTAGTGGATACACCATTTCAGCCTAGTAAACGACTACCAGTGAAAAATAAGCCTAATGAGGTGTGATGGATCGCGAGGGTAGGGAGACTTGGGAGAAAGGAGGGGGGCGATAGGATACGGAATGGGGCGTTCATAGACGTGTCCTCAGCTGTTTCTTCAGAGAGAAGATAGCTTAATTTTAGATGTAGCAAATTCCTTACCAGAAGACGATGAGACTTTATTAAAGGAGAGGAAAGAAAAGTCAATAAGAAATTCTTCCGAAAAAACCCAGAGGATTTCAAAGCTGTACAGGAAAAAAAAACGGAGAAAATGTGTCTTTGAACATCAAAAGAATTGATTATGTGTTTTTTGTTAGTGTATAATTGTAGTCGTTATTGAGTTCTTGTTGGGACATCAAACGTATTGACAGCTCTTGTTTTTCTCTGGGTTGTAATCGATTTCTCCAGGCTCTTCTTCGGTCTCCGGTCCCAGACCCGGACTGAGGAACATTCCCCTAGTTGTAATCACCTGTGTTGATTTCATTAATCCTCAGCCGATCATTCAATTCGAGTTTAATGAGCCGCTAAGACTGAGCTCCGTGTCGATGTCTTCCACCAGGAACGTGTGCTCATGGTTTACTTAGCCTACATGTGCTGGTGTGAAGAGGGCAGGACAAGGAGGAGGTTTTAACTACAGGGATTACATTGTGATTGAACATCGTGACAGCTAAGTGTCTGATTAAAGGCAGTGCAATATGAGCTCGTCTGCCTTGCTTCACTTTTCAATCCCTGGAGCACCGGCTTGATTCGAATACCACTAGGTCCCTTTCGCCTTGAATATCCCGAAAGTAATCACATTTACCGCTTAATAAACTTTGGTGTAATGTCTACAACACAGACGAACAGTTAATAGCGTACTGGAGAAACATGCGATAACAATTTCATAATTGCCATCTGCTCACACATATCGCACCTGAATTGGCGACGACACTGGTCATCTAATTTAGCAGTACAATGCAAATGTACACGATAAACCAACAGCCTTTTCCTGAATCTGGTAAATACATCTTCCGTGGAAAAGATTGAATCAGATAACAGCAAGTGGGCTTCATCCAACCAACGCTCTTGTATGCTACTTCCTTACAAGTAACGTCGTTACAAATAACTTAACTTTTGCTGAAAGACAGGCGCTCTAAACAGAAGTAATATGCTTTATAGCACGTGAGTACTTGATTTCTCGTTATACTAAACAAGGAGTTAAGTTTAGCGTGTTGTTTTTTGGGCAGTTTGCCTTCGATCAATACTTAAAACGTCATGGTTACAACAATCAATAGTATGCACCCTATTAAGCCTTTGTAATGTTACCGTAAACGTTAGACGTATCCTCTGGCACATTCACGTATAAATTTTACTATGAAATTACAACTTTGAAAGTACAGAACCGTTTTTTCTCTCTCGCCTCACGTCGGCATAGAGTGGGTCCATGAAGCTGAGTAATGGCTCCCACTGCACAGTTCATTCGAACTGATGTTCCACGGCTATGCGTGTCAGCTATATATTCCGACGCACGAACAAATTGATAATTGAAAAAGATCTTCCAATCCGGTTGGCAGAAATAATGGGTTTTGAAAAACTTAACGCTCTGTTTAAATCCTGGCAGAAAAGCGATGGTTCAGTTATCGAAGGCGCATATTTTTTGCCCTTCAGTTCATGGCAGGCTACAAGTGGATGAGACCTGAAGCAGTCTGCGGGTTTTCGATTAGCGAACGCTCATAAAAAGTGGCCAAGCGTTTCTGGGCGATGCAACTAAACCACTGACCACGTGCAAAAGATTCCCAATCATTATATTTTGCAGTGGTAGGAATAATATTAGGCCGCGGAATTTGGACTGTTGTCAAAATTGATGCTAGATATCACCTTAAAATAAATGTGTAGAGAGTATATTTTCATTATCCATTCTTACAAGCATTTGTTTAAACAAGGAGCTAGGTGGGGAATTTTTGAACGCGTCTAGGATCGTGCTTAGTCGTACTTCTGCTTGGTGACATTTGCCGATTGGCCAAACCTTGACATGATAAATAATCTCAATAAACTTCACGTTTCTGTATTCCTGGCCACAAGAGCTTCAAACCTCAGCCTAACCATTTGCTGCCCTTGCGTGCTGCTCTCTATTCTTATATATAAGCAGGCATAGACAAGTCACAGAACACTGGAACATGGATTTTGACACACTCATGAGAGGACACACTTGGAGCTCTAGCAGAACTCGCGGAAAATTGTTCCACCAATATCTTTTGATCACACAACAGGAATTGCATTGAAGTAGGTGACCTCTTTAGGCCGATCATTCGACGTCACAGACGTGGTCCCATATTTCCAGCTATATCCTCAGCAATTATAACAGTAGCTCTCAAGATCAGTTTAGCGTTCAACTCGATGATCTCATACATCGTCAACATGCTAAGCGCTGTACGTGATTTATGGTTGAGTGATTATACCTTAACTCTGCTTCGGCAATATTGCAGCAAAATCGTGAAGATATGACTGGGGGAAATGTAGTTGATGATGTGATATCTCACACTGGGAATTCCAATAAATGGTCAGCAAGTACTTTCCGCGGTTTTTTCCACCCGCAGCTGCAACGTGACAGGGCAATGAGGGAGGATTAGCACTTGACTTACTTGTATTTGGGTCAAGCTAAATCGCCAGGTTTTCATGATAGAGAAGGTTAGCTTTGTCAAAGATAGTTTTGTGTTAAAATGCCGGCCTATGCAGGTGATTCTCTTTACCAGCGTTTTCACGTGCTCCTCTAATTTTCACCGGCATGATTCGTATCATCCTGAGTTAATTTCTGCACACCGCTTTGAGTAGCATGACTAAAATCAATCAAATTATTCTGGTCATATGTATACCTGTCTGCGGATCTTTTCTGTCTCAAGTGGCATTAGCAAATTATTAAAATTCTTCTTCTTGTCTGTTCTTCACATACACAATCGATGTTTCTGCAATAATTCCCTCGACCATCAATCGTCTTGCTCAGGGTTAATAAAGTATGGTTTATGATGACAGCACTTATCTTAAATCATCTGCCGCCATCATGGTTTTATCAAGAACACTTTATTTGTGACAAAGTCCGCACGATAAAAATCGAAATCATGATGATGGACTTGAAGCTATTATTGCTCGCCCAAATCCGTGTTCAATTTCCTACCAAAGTCTTTTAGCGCCGCCTAGAGGCCGGAGATGAAAATTCGGTTAGCGGATGTAAATATCCGTCATATGTATTTACCATTGATTTTGTGAAAATGGCAAAGGCAGAGGCAGGCAGACGTCTTATAACGTCTTCAGATCGAGCCGTAGAACCTGTCTTACCCGCTAAATCGTCTGCTCCTATCCCAATCTGATATCCCGTCAAACATGAAGAGTTGTCATTATAAATAAACCCTTCGGAATCATTCACAGGTTAAAGATGTCTCCGGACATGTATATTCCTTTTGTTTGATTTGCGAATTATCCTCTGTAAAGTGTTTTCAGTTAATATATCTGAGCTATCTTCTAAGAATATGTACTGCTAAGATTATTTGTGCCTATGCTATATCAGCTATTCGTTTCTCGTAACTTCGTGACTTCTAATACACATCAGTGCTCAGCAGCTCCCGCTCGCAATCTTGCCACAAGGGGCTCGGAGTACCAGACTGTAGCTAGTCATCCCCGACACTTACTTACTCATACACCCAAAAGGGTGTGATATATTTATCTCCTATCATTGCTATTACCATGTCGTTATTAGTCATTTGATGAAAGCATAATGTCACATTTGAGGTGGAGGACCTACAAGGGACAAACAGCCATTGATGCAGGATGGAATCTGAGTTTACCATTCCCTTTACAAACTCTCACGATGTTAGGCTTACACACATATTGATAAGGTTTTTAGTGATGTATTCATTCTTATTTCATAATAAGCTAAATAGATAACTAAAGATTGAAATGGAAACCTACTGCTCAACTTCTCCCTTGACACATCTGTCTAGACATGTTTAATACACAGGCATGACTTTCATGTAAATGGTATAAGGAAAATCTTTCACATAAAAAGTTATATTTAAGTATTCCTGGTGTACAGTTATCTATGGAGACCTTGACGCGCAAGCGCTTAAGAAGTGGAAAGGCAAAAAATTCTCTTCACAGCAAATTATTCCAGCGGCCTTCCAAGTGACAGACTTCTCCCACGTGATGTAGTTAACAATGAGTTAGAGTCGGTCATAGGAAGTTTTCGTGAGGAGCATTTGACGGCGTCATAAAAAGGGAACTCAGGTTACCGTGCAGACCGAGCCCAAGGTCCGTGGTGCCCGGAGACGGTTCTCGTATTGATATATGTGATCTCACGACACCTGTTCTCTGCCATTCGGAACTTGCACACCGAGCTTCCGGTACCAGATTATGGAAGCAGCAGAATTTTAGAACTTTTGGGGCCATTCAGCTTGATCAGATTTTCGCAGCCTGCCGCAATAGGAAAGACGTCACTTTCCCTGCATGTGCATAATTATTGAGAACTAATGCCTGCTTCTCTCTTCTATGTTCCCATATACTGTTAAGGTTATACATTATTTCTTACATATTCCTTTGGGAACTCATGTCTTAAGTTGTTGTGGAAATGTGTCTTTCAATTATCGACTTAGAGCGTCGCTTCACACTAGTGGTATACACATATAGGACTAGACGCTTAAAATTCATGATCATATGATTCACAGATCTCTGAAATCGACACTAGAAGAAAACTGCCTGGTTCGTTTGTTTGAATACCCTGAATGAACGCCTTATTTCAAGCGAGGAGTGGAATGTACCATTGAGAATTGAAAGTACATGTGGACTTCCTCTTCATAAGAAAGGAATGCCCGCGATGATCCCATGCTATATAGTTCTGCAAGATTCCTCGTTTTTTATACAAGGCGATTTTCAACACGAGATGTGTGAAGCAGGCATTCTCCAAACTGAGAGGGGACATCTGACCAACTCCCATACATGAAACTGTATAGATATGTTATGTGAACGGAGCTAATGGAAAAGTCAAGTATTTCACTCAGGTGTGAAAAGAAAACTGACCAAACTGATATAATCACCGTCGAGGACAACCGTGCAATATGAAAGGGTTAGCCAATGATAAAACATGGGTTCTAATTTAAAAGCAGGTGTCATTTGTTGGCACATGGTTTGTGGGAAACAAAACAAAAAACGATACACAATCTTAACAGTCACGACTGTGCCCCGTAATATGAGCAATCTCTATGGCTGGGAACATTAAGTGTACTGTTATAGAGTCACAACGACGAGAAGTAAAACGTCGTTTAGAAGGCGCGTGGACTATGTGACTCCCCGTCTCCACGAGAGATTCATGTACTTTGATACAGTAACATTCTTATTGCTGATACTTAAGATGACCAATAGGACATGGATTAATATAAAGTATTATAAACATTGCACTGACAAATTTCGACATTTTCACAAAATACTGCATTCTTTCACATCTAATGAAGCAGTAAAGATGGCGATCTTGTTGTAAGCACATGAGGGATGATCAAACAGTCCGCTTGTGTTTTCCTTCTGCTGAAGCAGCTATATCCATGTATATTATGGGATTGTAACCACGAAAAACCATTACTGCATTTTTATAAGAATCTCTATTCATTTCTTTCGGAACAATACAGTATTTCTTTTGAAACTATAGACCTACCTGCATTTGTTAAATATATGTGCTTATTGACTTACAACATATGCCTTAGTTACATATAACTGATTTTTTTTGTGTAATAAATGGCGTCAATACAGCTAACAGCCACCCTTATTAGGCATCCACGCCGCTATTTTGTCTGTGTGAAAAGAGTAGGTGGTCTCCTTTGTATCCGTCATCATTACTTAATGACCACTTAACCAACACCTGTCATTAACCTGTGATAACACGTTATCAGATCGCATGATGACAGGTGTAAAGGGTACAGGTGGAATGGTTGGGTCAGAATTAAGGCTCCTCCTCAGGGCATTTATGTCAGCTTCACAAGTTTAGTTGTGCAATGTCTGAAGGTGGGAGGTTTAAAGGCTGCCCCTGAGAGTACCTGGATCCATGTGCGCCAAACCTTGTATGAGTCACTGTGAACTGGGTGCTGTGAAGGCTATGCACTTAAGACCTGTGAATGATCAAGCGAGCTGGCCTCCTGATTGGTCTACACAGACGGAGTGAGCAGTGTTGACGGAAAGAAGACCTGTTACATCGTGTCCGGTAATAATTAACAAGTAATGTATCAGCCACCGTGTGATGTAATAAAAACAGTCCGTCTAACGTAATTATTAACTTTAAAACGCGTAGTGTAATAAAAATTTAGGTGTTATATAATAGCACGGAACTTTGTAATCGGACTAAGCTGCGAGTTTTCCAAAGTCCGTCGTAGTCTGCAGTGACCTAATGGACCTATGTCTTTGCCGGCTGTTGAAGAAAAGTAGTATGAAAGAGGTCAGGTTTTATTCTGTTCAAGCATTCCGGCCACCTCACAATGTAGGTCACAGGTTCGAACCCGAGCTTTTTGAAATTTGTCTATAAAACGTTTGAATTTTCCCCCGGTGATTGCAGTCAAGCAAGCATTCTTACCAACCAAGTGACCAATCAAAATTAATCGATGATTTACAAACATGCGTAGTGTTGCAGTCTAGCGTTAGTCTGAGCAGCAGAGGATAGAGGATGGATCCTGTGCAACATTATATGTGAATGAGGTCTGGCCACCTGCAATGGTAAAGAAGTCCCTTAGGCCCCCATGGAAGCCATGTCGTCGGAGACACAATCCGCGAGCTTATATGCATCTCCCATTTCATACACATGTCTAGGAAAACCAACACCTATACATATGCTTTTTTGAGGTGCCAATTGTTAGTCACCACGTCTGTGTGACACCGGGTTAGACGGTGTCGAATATAGGAGCTTGTTTAGCTCTCTCAAAAGGTTTTTTCTCTTTGTTTTGTGTGTGGTGAAAACTTATTATTAAAAATTTAGCTAATGCTTAATGGTTAGTGCTCCTAGTTAATTTTAGTCAACGTTACTTAAGTTTTCCTTAGTGTCCCGGTGTCTGGAATTATTGTATGGTGTGACTGGGGGCGATGATCTGTTTGGTACCACCAGAAATATTGACATCGAGACCAGTGTTCTATAAGGAGAGATTCAAAAAATGTTTGAAGGGATAGGAATTTTATGTGTAACGTCTACGTCAGTAGGTTGAAAAACACTTTGGTAGAGATCTGTTACCAAAACCTAGCCCATATGGCTCAAGAGGAGGCAACGAATAGTTTTTGAAAGAACACTTAATCGTAAAGTCAAAATGGATTTGAAGTATCTATGTTTTAGGCTGCATATCATTTCACACTAAATCGGTTGACTGGATGACGAAATTGGTCGATATTCTAAAAATTAATTCCTCAGCATGACCTTTTCATTTCATATATATTCAATATAGTATTTATCTCAAAACTTGACGCCTTATACATTTTTCAATGATTGAAATCAGTTTATTCATTTGATTGGTGTTTTACGCCGTACTCAAGAATATTTCACTTATACGACGGCGGCCAGCATTATGGTGGGAGGAAACCGGGCAGAGCCAGGGGGAAACCCACGACCATCCGCAGGTTGCTGGCAGGCCTTCCCACGTACGCCCGGAGAGGAAGCCAGCATGAGCTGGTCTTGAACTCACAGCGACCGCATTGGTGGGAGGTTTCGGGTCGTTGTGCTGCGATAGCGCGCTAACCGACTGAGCCACGGAGGTCCCGATTGAAATCAAGACATCCTCCTTTACAGTCACTTTCACTATTTTGAAAATTCGACTTAGGGACAAGTATCAGTGCCTGAAAGAAAAAGGTGAAGACTGAGTTTGCCGCTGGAGGGTTCTTGTGAGGGCGATCGGACTATGGTCAAAGCGATGACTCGATACTGCGAAGCGATGAGGGGATGGCACGAAGCAGAAGGACGATGACACGAATCATCGCTTCGTACCATCGTATCATCGCTTCGTGCCATCGTTCGTGCCATCGTTCGTGCCATCATGTCATTGTTTCTCACTATCGCGCCATCGCTTCGTGTCATGGTCGGATGATGGAACGACGGTTCAATTAATGGTACGATGATCCGCGCTACCATACATTTAAGAAATAGTTGCATGAAAACCGTGCAAAGCGACCAGGTCTCGGGGATGGCTTGTTCACCAGAAGAATCATGCAAGAATACAACATAAAGACTACAGCAAAAAGGGTTAACCTAGTGCAGCTGCTACAGTGTCATAGTTGGAAATGTTCACAAGTAACCGCTTGAGCTCGATCTGTTCACGTACATATTAATGCATTAATAGCAGCAGTTCGCATTCGCACAATCTGCAAATCAATTAACTTCTCCGGGAAAACAGATGTGGTATTTTGCCGTCCTTGTTTTTCGCCCACATAAAAATTTGGAGACAGTTTGGGACAGTTTTTAACATGACACGGTGCCCTAGCAATAGTCTACAAGGCAGTTAAACTTGCTAGGTAGAATTTAAATCAATATCATTCTCTTAATAATTGTGAGATGCATGAAAATTGCTCAGCAGTATTATTTAGGCCTACACATGAGATTTTATATGAGTTCTTAAGAACAACCGCTATGTTCTGCACCTGAGTGATTGCAAAACATTGGGAAGGCCCGGGATATTATGGCCCAGTATTAAGCATAATACAAGCACTGAAACAAAGCATCTATTTCATAGTGTTTGACATTAGGTAACACTAAAATAGAATTGGCGGTAATAGTAAAAAAAAGCGACTTTGCCATGCACAGCGATGGGACAAGGCGCTGTGACAACTTTTCAAACCTACAAATCAGATAACAACACAACTCCGCAAAGCCACCGTTCGAAACGACAACTCCACACGGCAACAACACAACTACTACCCGACAAAGCCACTATATACAAGAGTAAAAAACCTGGCAAACATACACTGCTAGTTGAGAAGGTGACAATAAGATAAGAACCTTTTGCTTGGCGTTGGCTGACAAACAGACAAGGGAATAAAGCAAGTTAGTATTTGTCCCATATCCACCATTTTGAAAGAATTTGAACAAATATGTCCTTAACTCCTTGCATAAAATTGCTGTGCGCTAACAATTTACTAGTCGCAGAATCAACAACCAAATGCAAGCACGTCATCTAAATCCGCCCTTGGCTTTTTCCATGAAGTTGACATGCTAACATTCAAAAATATAAGGCAAATATACATCGAATTACAACCAAAAACATAACAGATTAGCCCTTGACGCAAAGCCAACCTGTCCACAAAATTTCAACAAAACCGTTCTGTAATTTTTTGGGTATGTTGCTGGCAGAGAAATTGCGTCCACCAAACCATAGGCTTGAAACCACTGATATGACCAAAATGATAAAGTGACGACTTATGCACGCACAACCGTGCGTTTGACTGTTGACAACTTGCTCAAGGTCCATTCCGTTTCGAAATAACTTGACGTGTCACACAAATTCGCTCAAGCCCTTGAATAAACAAAGAGTTAATTGATTGTTGTTTAACTCAGCACTGAAGAGACAAGTATTGATGGGAGACAAGTAGCTATCAAAGAACCTGAAAGCCTAGTCACAACGCGCCAGCAACAATGTCGCATGTACGACCGATGGTGGAATCACGATCAAATCGAAGAATACCTGGTGGGTCTCAGAGATCGTTCATGTGTGATCACCAGTCCGAAATCATTCGCAACAACGCCGATGGTAGTTTTCCAAACTTCTGACCTGCGATTCGAAGCTGCGAGAGGTCATAGAGAGGTCTTAAATGGTAGTACTACCAGTCACATTGTGACATCGCCACTCTTGTATCATAACAGATCACGCTGTCGCACGATTGGTCAGTCGCCTTACACAGTTGATCATAAGAATTGTAGTTGATCGCCACCACTACTCCCACGACTGCCTACGACTAATGTTGCTATCGATCTTCGTCAATAATTGGCGAACGGACGACCATCTCTACCAGTACTGGCACGATGTCCCAACGCCAGTCTTAACGAGCAAACGCAGTATGCGACGGTTGAGTGCGTGATCCGATGTAACTGAGGCTGTAAACAACACAAACGGCCATGTGAGCGGCGTCGACCGTGAATATAGAATAATACATACATGTATATCTGTTATAATGCAGATTACTACATAATACGTAAATGGCCTTATATGGTCACTGCAGACGACAGCGGACTTCGGAAAGCTCGCAGTTCAATTCGGACATGAAGTGCCTGGTTGTTAAATAACACGTAAATTTTTTGTTTCACAACCCGTTTTAAAATTACATTACACGAAAACTTTTATTACACAAACCGGTGACTGGTTTAATACATCACACGCAATTTTTGTTACGTTACGCTGCGATATTACATTACACGAAACTTTTTATAACATCATATTGTGGGTGTTACATTACTCGTTACTTATTACATAACACGGTGTAACAAGGCCCCTAAAGAGGAAAGAGGCTGAAATAAATAGAATCAAGTAGAGAGGTTTTAGACTAACTGCCGCCTACACAGGTGGATAGAAACAAATACAGGTACGTCTATGCATCCAGGCAAGCACAGGGTGGGTGACTAAAGCGGCGAGAGGTGCCCAATGAGGTCCACAGGCTGACAGAACCGAAACACGGAAACAGACGGACAAACGGAGACAATGTCAGTTATCCAGGAAATTGACAAGATAGTTATGCAAAACGCAATAGGCCCATGTACCTCCATAAATATTTAGATAGTTGACCATACACATGTAGGTTTATTGTAACGAAAGCAGACAGACAGACACAACCTGACGTGCTCATTTATGGACAGAAACAAACCTGACGTATATATATGATGGCTGACAAATTCGTACATTGAAAACCAGACAGGGGCTGACGAGGAGAAGAACATAAACAATTAACGGAAAAGTAATTCAGATAAATTATCACAGAGGTTGATTAAAGCAAACCCCAGTAAAATAGAAAAGCTTTCTATATATCATGGCCGTAGAAAATCTTTCTGTTAGGAAGGCAGGAAAGATAAGAGCCTGGTAGAGCCTCTGGATATGACACTGAAGAGATCCCCAGTGACTGATTTAAGATTGTCGCTTGTTGAACAATCATGAGAATGTTCATTTGATTCCTTCACTTATGTGACGGCGTAGGAATATGTATATAGAGCAGTGTGATGCATTTTAAAAATCAGATCTGTTTTAAACTCGGTTGCGAAATTCCCAGCTATCACGGTAACGAACGACTCCTCGATTCAGACAGGTCAATTTGACCTAATTTACCCAAACTTTCTAGAAGGTTCTATAGAAGGCTAACGGCTGTGAAGCATTCAGTTCCACAATAATATCATCATATAATATCTTCGCTGGGCTTCAAACGATTCCCGTGCTCTCTTGATATCTCCAGTTGACCTTGTGGCCTAGCTAGAGCCTTCCCACCAAGCGGTCGGTAGATCGATAATATAACTGTATTTATATGTATACATTAACCTATGTATAATTAAGAATGCTTTTACTTTTTATAGCGTGGCACCGTATTCGATTACTGACTTACTGAACCATCTGACTTACCCTTATACTTAACCCAAACCCAACACAAGTGGTCTGCCGATGTCAGATAACACGTGATCAGACTAATAACGAATAAAGAGAGCTTGTTATTATGTTGATCACGTGATATCAAGCTTAAGGACAGACCAAGGATCATTTCCAGAAAGTAAACACAGCAGGTAGATCTAGGCTGGAATGATGAAAGTAGAGTATGGATAGATAAAAGGAGCTGGCAAACATAGCAGGTGGATCTATTGTTAAATCATGGAATTTGAACATGGAAAATGTCACCCAAGAATCAGTGGAGCTGAGGTCATTTTTTTCCGACTTCTCACTTTGGTTTTTAGCATCACTGACGGTGAGCTGTTGCTGCAGATCTATGTGGATGTGAAGTCTCTGATTATGGCGGTTGAGAAAAGCATGGCGGATAGCTCGTTCAGCTGACATTTAGAAAATTGATGGAAAAGCGAGGCGCATTAGAACTATAGATTGCTGCACCGTGTGGATGAAAATGTATAAAAAGTTTGTAAAGTAATGGCCCCTTTTTTTCTCCCTGGCAACTTGATCACGTACATGTAGATGTAAGGAGGCTGTGATGGATCGGTAAGAAATGTTCCCGACCGATTCTGCTGCTCTGCTAACAAAACTGAGCACAGTGTGAACTCGGTTACAGCTCTGTGTCTATCACCTAATCGATACCGATCAAATCCATTCCCATCGATCATCTGAAATCAGTTTATTTAGTCATTAAATGATTAAATGTAACTTTTAATGAGTCATTGCAATCGACAATAGACTGAAGTTTGTTAATGGTTACGTCTTGTGTTTACAATTTACTTTCCACCATTTCCTTGCATTACATATCGCTAAATGAGGAGTTACGTCACCGACCACCACGATCTCTGAGGTCGCATGTTTGAATCCAGGCCTCGCTAACTTGGCTGCTACCTTATAGTAAAATCATCGAGATTTCTGAGTACAAGCGTGGTGCTGTGAAATTAAATGAACCGACGGAATATGGTCGTCATGGTTTACCTAACCTACATGTCATGTCCTGAAGTGGGCGGGGCAAGGGCGAGGTTTTAACTACGGTACCCAGAATGTGATGCCAGATCATGACACCGAAGTGCCGCGTGAGCACGTCTGTCGTCGTTCACTTACAATCTTTGGAGTACAGGCTTGATTCGAATACCACTGAGTCCCTTTCGCCTTGCACACCCACAAAGTAATCACATTTACGGCTTAATCAGTTCTGGTGAAAGGTCTACAACACAGACAAAGAAATATGAACCAGAGAAACAGTTTGATAATTGGCATCTGGTCACAAAAATAAGAGACGAAATAGCGACGACACTGAAATAATTGACATGTGGTCACGCATAAGAATAGGTAGAACAGTCACGCATGTAGAAGATGAAGTAGTGACGACACAGTGATAACCATCACGCATATCGCCGGTAAACTAAATACGACACGGTGGTATCTGGTATCTAGTATAACAGCACAATGCAAATGTACATAGTAATCCAACGGCTTTGTCTTGAATCCAGTGTCTTTGCTCGGTATAAAAAACAATCACGGATACAACCAACATTAGACACCGTATTAAACCTTTGTAATTCCACCACAAAAGTTAGTCGTACATTGTGCCACCAGTGCTGTCTACTGATGTACATTCTTGCATAAATCTATCAAGTTACAAGCTGTTAATAGACTCCAGTTTTCTTTTCCCTTGCCTCAGGCAGGCATGTATGGTGGCTACATCAACCTGAAGAATGCCTCTTTATTGGAACTGATGTTCCATGGCTGTGCGTGTCAGTAATAAATTCGGACGAACAAACAAACTGATTATTAAAAAAGAGCTTTCATCCCGGTTGACAGAAATAATAGGCAGTAAAAAACGTCAGACTGTTTAAATTCCGGTAGAAAAGCGATGGTTCAATCATCAAGGGCGCGTGTTTTTTTGCCCCTTGGATGCGACCTGAAGCACTCTTGGCTGGTTTTCGATTATTGAATGTTGATGGAAAGTCGCAAAGCGTTTTCGAACGCTGTAAGGAAAGGATGGACCACGTGTAAAGATTCCCAATAATTTTATGTTTCAGTGTTAGATGTAATATTAGGCTGTGGAACTTGGACTCTGGTTAAAATTTATCTCAGATACCACATTAAAATAAATTTGATCATTTCATACTTTTCCCATTTTCTAAGGGTTTACAAGCATTTGTTTAAGCAAGGTGAAGGGAGCTTTTGGGGATATGGCTAGGATCGTACTTTGTCATATTACTTGGTGCCATTTGCCGTTTGTCTAAACCATAGATAGTCAGACCACACAGTCTTCACATTATTGCCTAACTATCTACCCGTTCATGTATGGACATTGACGAGGAATCTAAGTGAGTTTATCTTGCAATATTATAGGTGAGATATTGGGCGGTGGAATTGATCTTGTATGGCACTTTAGAATATAGGCATTGTGCATACGATGCTTTTTAGAAACGGATTTCTCCCCCCCCCCTCCATTCTCCAAGGATTTACGAGTAGGTAAAGTAGGTGCGCGTGTTTAGGATGGTAGAAACGAACTGGAATTCAGCTTGGTGGCATTTGCCGTTTGGCCACACCTTGATATGACAAGTAATCCCGGTTGAGTTCACGTTACCACATGCCTGGCTGCTCCATCATGCAAAAACTCGTCCATCAATGTCACGTGATCCTATGGCCAGGAAAGACCTGAAAATGGCAATTTTAGGAGAATTTTTTGTCGCCGAAATGTGAATAATGCCTTGAAAAAATCTCCTTTCGATCGCCTGGGAGGAAAAGAAAATGGGAAAAGGTTTTCTCCCTGTGTATCTGAGCTTGAGGTCAGATGCCAATATTTTGTGTTCATTACCCGCAGGAATCCACGGTGGGGTAAACCAAGTTAATTTAAAAATGTGGGTTATTTTTGGAAAAAGAAATTCGAAACCCAACATGGCCGGCTCTCATTGCTACATTACATTTCGCAGTTTATTTCATAATTTATGTGAGCTTACACCACATACAACACCTTGCGTGGAGCTGTACACGGTAAATGGTATTTTTTTTACAATTCTTCAAACATGTGATGGCAATCTAGATTATGGGTGAAGCGAGAAAAGTTTGGGGAGGCTACTGAGCTTTAAACCTCAACCTAACCACAAGCCGCCGTGACGTGCTGCTCTCTATATTTATATACAGATGTGTAGACAATTCACAAAACACTTGGCTATGGATGCCTGGGGACACACTTGGAGCTTCAGCAGAGTTTTATGAAAGTTCTTAAAGCGACATCTGGTGAGCACGTAAAACGAGCTGGATCGAAGCAGATGACCCCTTTGGCCAATTGCTCTGTGGCCCTTCGCGATTCTACATCACAGAGCAATGGCCCAATATTTTCAACTATTTTCAGCTTTTAACATAAGCATTCAGAATCAGTTTAGTGTCCATACTGAAATATACTCGGTGATGTCGTGCACCAATCTACAAATAGCTGTGCGTCACTTACTATCGGTGACTATGACTTAACGTCGCTTCGGCAATATTGTGACAACAGCGTGAAGATACAGACCTGGGTAATGGAGAATGCGACATATGAGGAAATTCAACTAAAATGGTCACCAAGTACTTTTTGCGATTTTTTCACACGTAGCTTCTACGTGAAAGGTCATGTGACGGAAAATTTGTAAATGCTTGTATTTGCGTCAAGATAAATCCTCATGTGTCCTTGTTACAGAGGAACAGGCTTGTCGTAGCACACATGCAGAGGATTATATTATATAAGCCTATACTGATCATATGTATACCTATCAAATCATTGCGCGACATCTATTGTGTCTTAAGGAGCATCAGTGACTTAGTTAACTTCCTCTCCCTGTCCGTTCCACAACTACACAATCGAGGTCACAAAGATTGTTTCTGGAATGATTCCCTCCACCATCAGTTGTCTTTCTCAGGGTTTATAAAAGTTCATACTGCTTATAGAAACTCACAATGAGTAATGCAACCAGATCTTCGGTACATGCGGTCTTCAAAGCGTGAACATTTTATCACGATCTATATGGTTAACTCCCTTGTCTGTTCCTTGATCGGTTTCAGCTTAGTTTGCATCTTTTTTGACACCATTCTAATATGGCAGCACTTATCTTAAACCATCTGCCGCGATCATCGTTTTATCAAGAGCACTTTATTTGTAGGAAAGTTCGCACGATAAAAATTGAAATCTCGATAATGGACTGGAAGCTTTTATTCCTCTTCCAAATCCACATTCAGTTTCCTGCCAAAGCGTCTTAGCGCCGTCTAGTGGCCGGCCCTGAAAATTCGGTTAGTGGAAATAAATATCCGTTATATCTACTTACCATTGATTTGGTGTAAATGTCAAGAAAGTTGGGAGTAATGTAGAGAATCCTGTGTTTCCCTGGATCCTGTGTGATCCTGTGTTTCCCGCTAAATCGTCTGCTCATACCTCAATCTCATGTTTCGTCACTCATAACGATTGTCATTATAAATTAACCCTTTAGAATCATTCGCAGGTTGAACATGTCTCCTCACTTTTCCATTCTTTTTTGTCTGATAGGCGAATTATCCTCTGTAAGGTGTTTCCAGCGAATATATGTGATGTATCTTTTAATAGTGTGTACTGAGAAGATTATCTGTACCTATATGAGGTAATCGTTTATGTCAGCTCCGTGACCTCTAATAGAGATATACGTCGGTCTCCAACATATCACTCGCTGGAAATCTTGCCATCAGGCGCTCAGCGTACAAGACTATCGTGCCATTGCAATTACTTACTCGTACCCCCATAGCGGTATTACATATTCGTCTCATATCATTATTATTACTATGTCATTATTCATCATTTGACGAAAGCATGGTTTAACGTTTTAGGAGGACGACCTGCAAAACAAAAAATGTCAACGATATAGGATGAAAATTTCCGCTCACCATGTATATCCTCTTCATTTTTGAGATTACACATTTATTGATAAGATATATCCATCCCTATCTCCATATTCAGCTGAACAGATGAATGATAAAATTGAATGGAAAACTACTCTCAATTTTTCCCAGATTTCATACAGATTTGACTTTTAGCATCACTGTTACAGCAGAACTTTGTGCATGTCTCCCGCCTTGCAGCGCCGGATGTAAAGTCATTGACTATGGCGGATGAGAATAACATGGCGGATAGCTACGTCATCTGACATTTACAAAATCGATGAACGAGTGACGCACATCAGAACTACAGATTGCTGGGAAACAAACTGCATAATCAGAATAAAAAAAGTATAAAAAGTTTGTAATGTAATGACCAGCTTCATCACGTACATCGTGATGTATGGGAGCTGTGATGGATCGGTAAGAAATGTTCCCGACCGATTCTGCTGCTTCTGCTAACAAAACTGAGCACAGTGTGAACTCAGTGACAACTCTGTGTCAATCACCTAATCGATACCAATCACATGCATCCCTATCGAGCATTTGAAGTCAGTTTATTCAGTAATTAAAGTCATTAAATGGAACTTTTAATGAGCCATTGAAATCGCCAATTGTTGGAAGTTGGCTAATTTTAGCGATAGACAGCTTAGGATCGAAATTCCACCGTTTCCTTACCATTTGTGTCCCTAAATAAGGAGTTAAAATGACCACCAAGACTTGGCCTCTGGGGTCGTGTGTTCGAATTCAGGCCTAGCTAGCTCGGTTGCTGCCTTATATTAAAATCATCGAGATTTCTGAGTAAAATTGAGTACAATCGACACTTTTTTACTGTGTATTTTATCAGCATCGGACCAACTTTAGATATGAACCAGGTTTTGCACTTATTTAGTTATTGGTGTTTCAAGCCGGCACCAGACTTTATGTGATGCTTGAATTCCAGCCTTAAAATAGAATAAAAAAGGAAGGTTTGAATTAATTCAGCGAGGGTTTGGGTTTTCTTGCGCAAAATAATGGATGGTAATGGATCTTACATTATTACAAGGGCCATAAATCAATTACCCTCTCAGTTTTGTTATAAATAAATGTGTTGTCAATTCATTGAATCCAATTTATAGGATACAGCATTTGGTGCTTCTGTACACCTTACCTCGGCTATTTGTGGAGTAAGAATGTAGCTTAATTCCGTATGTAACATACCTTTTGTCAGAAGACAAAGGAAAGAAAACACAACCAGAAATTCTCTAGAGGACTTCAAAGCTTTACAGAAAGAAATAAGAACAAAGTGTGCCTTTGAAGATCTAAAGAATTGATTATGTACTTGTATTAGTGTATATTTCCAGTCTTTATCGAGTTCTTGTCTGGCCATCAAACGAATTGGCGGGTCTTCTTTTTCTCTCTTGTTATTGATTTCTCCGGGCTCTTCTTCAGGTCTCCAGCTCCACACCCGGACTGAGGAACATTCCCCTAGTTGTAATCACCGGTGTTGATTCCATTAATCCTCAACTGATCATTAAATTCGAGATTAATGAGCCTCTCAGACTGAGCTCCGTATCGATGACTTCCTCCAGGAACGCGTGTAACAGCGGCCCGTTCCGTTCCGTCGCAAAGAAAATTAAACACCGACGTTTTCTGCTACTGAAACCTTGTAATGTATCGTTGCTCCGTAAACACTACAAGACAAAGACAATACAATGAACAAAGTACGACATGGACACGGAGCGAATACAAACAATTGTTTTGAATATTTTCTCTAAATTAATACGATACCAAATTTACACAAAACTACCATCATGCTAAACAAAACAACAAATATGAACCACTTTGTCTTTGTTACGCAGAAACGCAGAATCGCAGAATGGGAAAAACGTATACACGGCAAAGCACGACCTGTGCAGGCCGATGACCACACCCTATTCTGCCCTACAGTCGTCAAACAGGCCCTATATTAGGGGAGACAATCTGTGTGTGCTGCAAACTACAGCTTTTACTTCGTTTACCTACACTCTTCGTTTAAATGGCTCTGAAAGGCTGTAAATTTACTAAAAACACCCTGTTTATCCATGAATACATCTTTTAAGGGTGTGTTCAGCGTGCTAAAAGGCTGTTACTATAATATAGGAATCCCTCGGGAATTTTTGAAATTGATGTTGAAAAGGCTTAAACCATTCTGTGGTTGGTCTTGCACTATATCCCCAGTTGTCTTCCTCATAACTTTGGCTACATGCATTTCTTTTAATTAGAATAAGGATTTGTGGAATTTCTTTCTTTCTCAAGCCTCTGTCATCATTTCTACATTTTTTGTGGATCACACCATTCATGTATTTATGTATGTACATGGTTTTCCTTACCCATATTACATGCATTCTTTCATATGTACACAGGTGTGATAAAATAACGCCTCATAACATTGTGCAATGCTGGCTTTCTGTCGCTTAAACTGATTTAAATATATGTTTACCTTGGTATCAAACGGGTGTTGATCTTGCATTGAAAGGGTGCTCTGTGGCGATGAACACTTAAACTTCATCTTACAACAGCATATTGTTGAAGTCAAAAAGGTGCTTATCTGTTGTTAAAAGGGCTTTAACTAGCACGAAAACGCTTTCGACACCCTAACAGATTCCAAGCAACGTCTTCAGTGCCACAAAGGGGTCAACCTAAAGTTGAAAGGGTGATTATGTAAAATATCCATCCACTGGGGAATCCAAACACTAACAGAGCTGTAAATTAAATCCCGTTATTTATGATAATACATGATCAGAATTTGTTTTTCTATTTAGCTTCTGTCTCGTATGGCAATGTTTATAATTATACGTTACATATATTAATTGTATATAAAACAATTTTATAGCCAGCTTGCTCTACAGTTAAACCCTATATGTTATAACAACAGTGTTAAAACCAGCCAGTTATTTGTCATAGAATAAATGAGGTACAAAACATTGGCAACACTGGCGACCTGTCTAAAGACCATTGCTGATTGGAGAGAATGGTTAAAATTACGTAAGATTCCTGGAAAATTAAGACTCATTGCATAATTTGATGGGAGAAATAGCAAAAAACGAGAGCTAGTCCCCTTTAATCAACATTCTACAGTGGACTTTCAACGTAAGCATGCATGGTAATTCGTTTTAACGTCGAACATGTATTAAAAATTAGCCAAGAAACCATCTGCATTAGACCTATCCAATAAAACTGACGTCATGTTAGTTTACAATCTGATGTAAACCTGATTATTCAATGAGCTATTTGACTCATGAATTTCCTGATTAAGGAAAATAGTATTTAATACAAAGAAAAAAGGAAAAAGCCATTTGCGCTTAAGTTTAGAATGGTGACAAAAAAGATGCAAACTAAGCTGAAACCGATCAAGGAACAGACAAGGGAGTTAACCATATAGATCGTGATAAAATGTTCACGCTTTGAAGACCGCATGTACCAAAGATCTGGTTGCATTACTCATTGTGAGTTTCTATAGGCATTTTATTTGCTATTAATCTTCCAGATAGATAGAGCTCTCTCACTTTTAAACAAGATGACACGATAGATATTTAAATATCTGAGTCCGACTGAAGGTTTCAAGTCTTGTTAAAGTTTCTTTTTCTATCATCAGTGATGACGTACCGCTCAATGATGACAATGTCTTTGTGTTGTTGTTGTATCTCATTTCTAACAAACATACATACAATTTGAATCTTTCACCTATACTAAAGAGCAGATCAACATTGGTCTGTGTTATGCTTAGTGACAGATGAGAAAGATTTGAACCGTTATAATCTTCCTTTCAGTGTTTTGTACTCAGTAAGTAGAGTTTTAGACGCATGCACACGTTCTCACAATGTGGAGAGCTAAGAGTCACTTTAGTCCTATACAGAAGGAAGCATGCAGATCCCTGGAGTCTCTGTGGCTGGACTGTACTTTTACAGATACACAGAAAGTCATATAAATATTAAAAGGCTTTCAAGAAATTGTTCTTGTCAAATCCATTTTGTGCAATTACAGTATTTTTCAGTTATTGAAGGACTGCGGCGCTTGGACTGACACAGATGTGGGAAATCTATTGCTTTCTGGCCTTGACATTATACCGACCAACCCTTTTACACATATCTCAAGCCAAGGATGTGAAATGCAAGCTCTTTATGGAGACCATACAGTTGATGAAGACACAACAAACGTAATTTGATTTTGCTGTCCATTGTCTAGTATTAGTTAACATAGCATCCATTATTAAGAAATAGAACAAGTTACAAAACTAAAATATAAAAATGTGGGCCTAATGATATTTTGCCACACAAAAAAACAAACAAACGATTTATTACAGCCCTTTCCGAATAGTAATAACGCGTCTGTGTTGTATCGTTACGGCAGTATGCACCAGGAAAAGGCAAAGGATACGTTTTATGTCATTAGGGCTTCAGTGATTGTGTTTTGTCAACTTTTTACCTATTTATTTTTGCGCTATATCACTTTCCTCTCTGTAATGTTTGTATTCTTAGGATATAATACATTCCAGTTGAAAATATGTAACCATATGTAATTTCATAAAATACATATTATGTCCTCCACTGTGATAATAAGTAACTGTCCTTGATTTAAATATTAATTAGCTATGTTTACCAGCTACATATGCACATTTGCTTGTTAAACTTGTAAATCTTCTAAGAGTTAAAATATATATGTGATAATTTCCTTTGGCAGTCCATTAGGCCAAAGTAGTGCAAGTGACAAGTGTGTTAAATCTGTTGCAAAAGAATTTCTGTTTTTAAAATTAAGTAAGAACTTTTTTTGCAGTACATGTAGTTTCCATGATTTATTATATAAGTTACTCAGTGAAAACTGAGATATTATCATGTGAACAGATTATTTAAAAATTACAGTACCATATTAATCATATCATATTAATTATCATCACAAATGATTACAGGATTAAGATTGTATCAGACAGAATATTTTACCCCACTGAAATGACAAGGTGATGTCATTTACACATCAAAATATTTTTCAAAATGGTGTTCCTCATATTTAGAATTCCGAAAAGATGCTGAAGCTGGTTTATTTTATTTCACAGGACGTATGAAGTGATCATATCATTGCAAAAATATGTTGGAGAGAATCCCAACAACCCCGCTGTTTGTGGAGAGAGAACCATTGTTTAAATACCACAGACTTTCTCACGGGACTGGATAGACTACATGTATTGGTCACCTATTGGTTGTTCTACTTGAGACATCCAATGTCTGCAACAACCTTACGGTGTTGGGAATATTTTTATGGCATTACTTTACTCTGGACCAACTGTAGTGAGGACAATTAACCATATTAAGTATGAAACAAGTCAGGCATGTGCCTGGAAATGAAAAAAAAAACATACGTGAAAGACTGATTCTAAGACATAGATACATGTTCAACGTTGGGGACACTTATATTCATTTTGATATAAAATAAAAGTACTTTATCACTGCAGAATAACTCTTATTGTTTTTCTTTATCGTGCATGTCTCATACATGTCTTTGACGTTTATGATGAGGTAAAGGAAGCTATACCCAAGATTTTCGGTGCAAACGCCACAGGTTTTACAGTTTTAGACAAAACATTTTGTGTATAGCCTCAGTCGGGTCGATATGTAAAACTTTGGGGATTTTTCATCACAATAGTGAGATAGAATTTTTTAAACTGAAAATCTTTTGTATAGTATCTTTGAGTAAACTTTATTTGGGTGTCCTACCACTGCTGTGTGTCATCCATGATGACCTGTGGCTAGCCTCTGGGCAGGACTCTGAGGACTGAGCATGGGGCAGAATGCGGTTGTGTATCATTTAAATGGACCAGCAGGATAATCTTCATTGACCTTATGTTGTTAACATTCTGGATGGTATGTAAACCATTTTAAATTAGAATACACACCCATTCGAAAAGGTGTAAATGACTTTTAGTCTGCAACCTTTCTGAAAGGCGATAATTTGCACCTTTTCCAAAAGGTGTTATTTTGCAACATTTTGAGAGGTCTCTGTTCACATCTTTTCTAAACGGTGTTTAACCACACTTTTCCTAAAAGGGGTGTTAATCTACACTCTTTCTAAATGGTGTAACTCGCACCCTTTCTAAAAGGTTTTAATTGACACATTTTCTAAAAAGTGTTAATTCACACCCTTTCTTAGAGTGTTAATTCACAGACTGTCCAATGGTATAAACTTACACCTAATAGGGTGTGCGTCCTGAGACATTCACAACCATTATGGGTGTATGTTGACACCATTTTAGCTATGAGTGTAGCCTACATGTCGTGCCCTGAAGTGGGCGTTACAAGGTTGAGGTTTTAACTACAGGAACTACATTGTGATAGCATATCTTGACAGGTAATTGTCTGATGAAAGGCAGTGCCGCGTGAGCACTTCTGTCTTCCTTCACTTACAAGCCCCCGGAGAACCGGCTTGAATCGAATCCCACCGCGTAAATTTCGCCTTGCACATCCCAAGAGTATTCACATTTACCATTTAATCAACTCTGGTGAAATGTCTACAACACAGACGAGGAAATAATAGTGAACCAGAGGAAAATGAGACAACAGTGTGATAACTTGGCTTGTAATAACGCATAAGTATAGGTGAAGTAGCGATGACACAGTGATAACCATCATCTGGTCACGCATTTTGCAATTAAACTAGCAACGACTTGGTGGTTTCTGGCATCTTGTATAATAGCACATTGCAAATGTACACGGTAACACAACGGCTTAGTCTTGAGTCCGGTGTCTTGGCTCGATATAAAACACACTCCTGGATGAAACCAACACCAGACATCTTATTAAACCTTTGTAATTTCACCGCAAAAGTTAGTCGTACATTATGCCACCAGTGCTGTCTACTGATGTACATTCTCCTATAAATCTATCAAGCTATAAATTGCAAAAAATAAACCCCAGTTTTCTTTCCCTTGCCTCAGGCATGAGCGTGTGGTGGCTACATCAACCTGAAGAATGGCTCCGTCTGCACACTTTCTTGGAACTGATGTTCCACGGCTGTGTATGTGTCAGTAATAAATTCGGACGAACAAACAAACTCATTATAATTGGAAAAGATCTTCCATCCTGGTTGGCAGATATAATAGGTATTAAGACACATCAGACTCTGTTTAATTTTCCGCCAGAAGAGCGTTGGTTCAATCATTAAGGGCGGGTGCTTTTTGCCCCCTGGATGCGACCTGAAGCACTCTCGGCTGGTTTTCGATTACTGAATGTTCATAGAAAGTCGCGAAGCATTTTCGAACGCTGAAAGGAAAGGATGGACCACGTGTAAAGATTCCCAATAATTTTATGTTAATTTTATGTTATGTAATATTAGGCTGTGGAATTTGGACTCTGGTCAAAATTTATATTAGATACCACCTTAGAATAAACTTGTTCAATAAATATCTTTCACATTTTCCAGGAGTTCAAAAGTGCTTGCTTAAGCGAGGAGATGGTGAGTTTTTGGGACATGGCTTGGTGGCTAAACCATAGATATTTCTACAAAGCGGTAAATGTGACATGGCGCAAAAGAAAAATATCAGTTATGAGAAAACAACAAACACAGTGTTTAAATTTTCCGGTATTTGAGCGTGTGTGTTTTTTTAAAAAAAGTCCTGCGTACTAAGTTGTCCTCTCGAGATAACAGACCAATACAAAGGCACAATTATCCCGGTTATATATATTCCCGATAGATTTCCCGTTATTGCCTAACGTTCCTCTCCCTAATACAAACTCGCTCATATATGGACATTGACGGCGTCCAAAGGAAATAAAATGGTTTTATATTACAATATTATATGTGAAATATTGGGCGGTGGAATATCGATTCCTGTGTAAATCTTGAATGTCACTTTAGAGTATCTACATTGCGCATACAAATGCTTTCTAGAAACGATTTTACCCCAGGGATTTACAAGTACTTGCTGAAACGAAGACATGGAGATATATTTGGACGTGTCTAAAATCGTAGAAAGGAACCGGAATTCACGTTGGTGACATTTGCCGTATGGCTAAACCTCGCCCTCACATGTTTTGTGGAAAGACTTCACGTTATTGCATTCCTGGCCACTCCATCATGTAAGACCACACATGCATGGGCAAACAATTGCAACACTGATGCAAAACCCCTGGTGCATCAATGTTACGTGACATTCTGGCCAGTATAGACGTAAAATGGCAATTTTAAAAGAGAAATTTTTGTCGCTGAACTCTGAATAGTGTCTTGAAAAATGTCCTTCCGATAACGTCGGAGGAAACAATAATAAGGGCACTTCAGCTTTTGGGGAAACACTGGACTTCTAATTGAAGATTTTCGGTTGAGAATAAAGGGTCGTCAGCTAGTGGAGATCGGATGGGCCATGGGGGCTGTTTGGCGGCGAGGGGAGGTTTCATGGGCTACGGGGGATGTCTGGTGGCGAGGAGAGGCCTGATGGGCCACAGTGACAGCTGAAAGGGAGAATTAATTTTGGAGTGGTTAAGTCCTTTTATTTGGAAAACCTCCGCCCAATATTTCAAAAATTGTAATAGTCCAGCTTTGTTATGGCGCTTCAAACTGCTAATACTGATTGTAGGAAACCAATGGAAAAAGATTTCTCGGAGGTCGCACAACAATATTCTCTTTTCATTTCTTGCATATATTGAGAACGGACTAAACTATGTTAGTTAAAAATAGCGGATGAAATGGAAAAAAAGAACTTTTGGACTTTGCAATAAATAATATCCTATTTTCTTATGTAGCCCGTGTTAATGAGTCCTGTGGAACAGACTGGACAGCCATTAGGTGCGATGTGAATTAGTCTATATCTTGTGTAAGTGTGTACGGCTCAGCTGTGCAGCACACTCTTCCTCCTAATCAATATGGTCTGGAGCCTAACACATTAAGCTTGAGAAGGATTATTTCCAGAAAGTAAACACTGCAGACATATCTATGCTTTAATGATGGAATGATTTATTAATTAATTTGACTGCTGTTTTATGCTGTACTCAAGAATATTTCTCTTATACAAATTCAACCAGAAATATGGTGGAAAGAATTCCGACAGAACCCGGGGGAACCCACGATCATCCCAAGGTTGCTGGCGGACCTTCCCAGAAACCAGCATACGCTGGTCACAGCGAGAGCATTGATAAGAGGCACTTGGGTCATTATTCCGCTCTGACGCGCTAATCTCCTCGACCACGGAGACCCGATGGAATTAGAATATGGAAAATGTCATTCCAGAATGAGTGGAGCTGAAGTCGATTTTTTCACATTTCCTACAGCGTTGCTTTTTAGCATCACTGACGGCAAACTGTTACAACACAACCACATGGATCTCTCTGGCTTACAGCGCCTGATGCGAAGTCGGTGATTAAGGCTGATGAGAATAACACGGCCGATAGCTACATCATCTGATATTTTAAACACTGATGAAAGAGCGAGGCGTATCAAAACTACAGATTGCTGCAAAACAAACTGGACAATCTGGATATAAATGCATAAAAAGTGTGTAAAATAATTACTCCTTTTTTTTCTCCCTGCCAACATCTGAGATCTTGATGTAAGTGGGCGATGATGGATCGGTAAGAAATGTTCCAGACAGATTTTGCGCTTCAGCTAACAAAACTGAGCACAGTGTGAGCTCGGTGACAGCTCTTTTCCAATCAGATAATCACATACTGATCAGATCCACCCTCACCGATCATGTGAAGCCAGTTTATTTAGTGATTAAAAAGATTAAATGTAACTTGTAGTAAGTCAATGAAATCGCCAATGGTCGGAAGTTAGATAATGCTTACATCTTCTGTTTGCTTTTAGCGACCGACATGTTACAATCCAAATTCCACCATTTCCTTGCATTGCATGTCACTGAAAGAGGAGTTAGAGAACCGACCATTAAGACTTGTTCGAATTCTGCTCTCGATACCTCGACTGATGCCTTATTTCTGAATACATGTGTAGAGCCCGTTAAATTAAATAAACCCTAATGGCCATTCAGTCAAAATCGTCGACCATTCAGATCATTTTACCTTCTGCTATTTTTTTCAGTGCGCATTTTTAGCATTAACCGTAGATATGCACCAGGCTTCGCATTTATTTAATCATTATTGCTTTACGCCGTAAAATATAATAAAAAAGTATGGTTTGAATAATTTCAAAAAAAGTTTGAGCTTTTTTCGGTCATCCTTTCAAAATAACAGAAGTCAGGGATCTCATATTATAAGCAGATCGATACATCATTTGTTTTCTCTGCTGTTGAGTTTTGTTATTAAATAAAGGCGTTGGTAATCCGATTGTGTCATAAGTTTGCATCATACAATATTTTGCGAATATTTGCTACACTTCTTATCTTCACTGTAAAAATCGATAAACTCAATGTATACTGTATGGTTTCTTACTGAATTATAGAGCGACAAATAGCCGAGTCGACGTCACCGCCTTGTTTAGCGGCTTCCCTGACAATGACGCCTTTATTCCCGTGCTGTAGTGGATGCAACCTTTCGGCCTTGCAAGAATGTTCCAGTCAGAAGCACTGAAAAGTAGGCCTAATGAGGTGTGAAGGATCGCGAAGTTAGGGAGATTGGGGAAGAGAGGGGCGCGACAAGATACTGTAACTGCATGTGACGGTTGTATAGACTTGAGATCAGCTGTTTCTTAGGAGGGAAGATAGCTTAATTTTACACGCAGCAGAACCTCTGCAAGGTAACAACAAAACTATATCATAGGAGGAAAAACGAAAAAAATAAGGAGAAATCTGCCTTTGAAGTACAAAATTGATTATGTACTTTTGATAGTGTATAATTGTAGCGGTATCGAGGTCTTGTCCGAACATCAAACGAATTGGGGCGTCTTGTTTTTCTCTGGACTGTAATTGATTTCTCCGGGTGTCCGGCCCCACGCACCAATGGAGGAAAATTCTCTCAGTTGTAATCAACCAGTGTTGATTCCATTAATCCTCAGCCGATCATCCAATCGGAATTTAATGAGCCGCTCAGATTGAGCTCCAGATAGATGTCTTCCTCCAGGAACACATGCTCATGATTTACCTAGCCTGCATGTTGTGCCCTAAATTGGGCGGGACAAGGACGAGGTTTTAACTACGGGGTCTACACACTTCAAAGTAATCATTTTAAAATGTCTGCCACAAATAAGAACAAAACATAGGTAGTCGGACAAAGATACGAAAACGGTTTGATGAATGGCACTTGGTCACATAATCAGTAGATGAAGTAGCGACTACAGCCTGATAATGGGCTTCCATGGAATGCACTTCCAGTATATTGCTCATCTATAGGTTTTGTCGTGAATCCGGTGTATACCTCTTCCTTGGGAAAAGGTAAATCATAGCATAGGAAGTGGACCGTTTGGCAAAACCTCGATATGACAAGTAATAACGGTAGACTTCACGTTATTGTATCCCTGGCCACTCCATCATGTAAACCCGGTCATGTATGGGTAGACAATTGAGAGACTGATACAGAAACCCTCCACCATCATTGTGACGTGACCGTCTTTTCAGGAAACGTGTAAAAATAGCAATCTTAAGAGAATTTTTTTCACTGAATAGTGTGAATAGTGCCGTGCCAAACTGTTATCGACAGGAAAGAAAAAACCTTTACAGCACTTAAGCTTTGGGGCAAACATTGAGCATCTTATTGGAAGCTTCCGGTTGAAAGCGAAGGGAGGCCACGGGGGCTGTCTGGCGGGGAGGGGAGGTCTGATGGGCCACATTTGCCGCGTCTGGGCAATCGTTGGGCAATCGTCCTTAGGTAGTCTTGCAATGACACGGAGGAGATAGACAACAATTTATTTTGTTGTAGTTCTCTTTTCCTTCCTTCTTCTTTTAAAAGCTCCACCCGATCTATTCACAAATGGTAATAGTTTCAGGTCTAGCTGTGTCTTCGGGGGACATAATAGATGGGACTGATTCTTGGAAAACAATGGAAAAAGATTTTCTTGGAGGTTTCACAGCAATATTTTTTTTCATTCCTTGTAAATACTGAGAGTAACGTAAACTAGGCAAAGCGGTCTGTATATCAGAAATATCCTTGTATACGTATAGCCACGAGTCGTGAGCACAAGTACCTGTATTTAACTCATAATTGTTTTCGTCCTATGTAATGGCCTTCCACTGTACCGGATTATCATCTCCTCCCCCATCCCCCATCCCTGCCACACTTTTACAAAGTACACATCATCTGAAAGACAATTTCATGAAGACGACAAATATGGTATTCATTATTTTTGGCATTTCTCTCTCTATATATAGTATAACACCTATAATAAAAATAATAATATAAAAAAAAATGAAATAAAAATTCAGGTGCTACGGTATACTTTTTGGACCGTACTGAAGTACAATGACGTCACAGATTGTTTTTAGTTGCAAAACATGGATGGAGTATGGAAATGTCAACAGATAATAAAAGGCACTGATAAACACAGAAGGAAGTCTATTGTTAAGTGATGGAATTAGAATATGGAAAATATCAACCCAGAATCACTGGAGCTGAAATTGATTTTTGTCACATTTCCTACAGTTTGGGTTTTTAGCATGACTGACAGCGAGCTGTTGCGGCACAACCATGTGTACGTCTCCCGCCTCGCAGCGCCGGATGTGAAGTCGGTGATTATGAGTGATGAGAAAAACATGGCGGATAGCTACATCATCTGACATTTGTAAAATTGACGAAAGAGCGAGGCGGATGAGGCCTACAGATTGTTGCAGAGAAATCAGATATTAAAGAATAAAAAGTTTGTAAAGTAATGGCTCCTGTTTTTTTTTCTTTTCTTTTCTTTTTCTTTTTTTTTTGCCAACTTCGTCACGTTGTCGACAGACAACGCTTCTGTTCACATAAGTGAAAGTCAGTTTACTTGGCCATTAACTGATTAAATGTAACTTTTAATAAGCCAATGAAATCTCCAATCGTGGGAAGATAGTTAAGGGTTGTGTTTGATTTTTGCGACCATCAGGTTACAATCCAAATTCCATTGTTCCGTTACATTACTTGTCGCTAAATGACGAGTTACAGCCCCGACCATGAAGACTTGGTCTCGGAGATCGCGATTTCAATGAGCATTTTCTCAACAATGGATCGACTTCAGACATGTACCAAGCTTTGCAGTTGTTTGTTTATTGATGTTTCACGTCGTGCATGCTTCAATTCCAGCCTTAAAATAGAATAAAAAAGTAAGGTGTGAATAAATCCAGCAAAGATTTGTTTTTCTTTTCGGCCATCCTTTCAAAAAATGGAAGTTATCCATCATATACATTATCAAAAGGGCGCTCAATCATTTAAGTTCTCTAATTTTCAGTTTTTGTTGTTAAATCTGGGATATGGTACCGAGGAATTATAACCTCTAGCTTATTGTTATGCCCACGAAGGCTGACCTTTATACTCGCTTGAGCTGGCTTAAGCCATTATCTAAACAGGATCCCTTTCCTGAGAAGTCAGGCACCCTTTTGTGCGGTAACTTTCGGTAATATTCCAAACGTCCACGGACATTCGCAGATTTTCCCAATAGCCCAAAGTTAGGCATGCGCGTTTCTATATAGAAACCCAAAGGTATATGTACGATCGTCCGCCATTTTACATTTCTTACGAATTTTATTACAATCCATTTTCACATCGGTTATTGCGTATTTGTTTTCAACAATAATGTCTTTTGACGATTTTGTGAGATGGGAAGACCTGGATCTGGATTATGTCTGAGGAAGTTACACCGAATGCCACAGTGATGATGGCAACCGTAGTCTAAATGACGAGGACGCTACCCTGTTAACGCTGGTTGCGACTGACTTATATTTGTCCAGAAAAAGGGTGCAAACGGACCTACAAGTCCGTTAATGGGTTCCGTGGACACCTCGTCATACTGTATCCCAGGTTATTAGAAAGCATCATAAAGTGTTACGCGAGTGTCCGCTACATGTATATCCTGTAATTGTATACATTGGATAAACTCAATGGATACAGTATGGTTTCTTGCTGAGTCATAGACGGACAAATGGCCGAGTTGAACTCATTGCCGTGTTTAGCGGCTTCACTGATGATGACGCCTTTATTCTCGTGCCGTAGTGGTTGCACTCCTTCAGCCTCGCAAACATATTACAGATAAAAGCATTGAAAAGTTGCCCCACTGAGGTGTAATGCGTCGTTAGGATAGGGTGATTGAGGAGGGCGAGGCGACAGGATGCAGCATGCGACTGCTGTATAGATGTGACCTCAGCTGTTTCTTAAAAAGCAGATAGCTTAATGCAACACGTAACAGAACCTTTGTCGAAAGAAAACAAAACTACAATAAAACACAGAAAAGAAAAGTCAACCAGAAAGTTTCACGAGGATTTCAACCCTATACCGAAAAAATAAGGAAAAAGTGTGCCTTTGAAGATCAAAAGAATTGATAATGTATTTTTGTTGGTGTATTATTGTAGCAGTATCGAGTTTTTGTCTGGGGTGTTATTGATTTCTTTGGACTCTTCTTCGGGTCTCCGGCATAAGAGTCAGATGGAGGAATATTCCTCCAGTTTTTGCCACCGGTGTATCGATATCACATATACTAAAATTGTACACGATTTGGATACCAGTACTGATTAATGTCTTTTCGTCATCATTGAAAACTGTTGACTACTTCTCTTTGCACGAATTCGCCCTAATTTTATATTTATACATTTTCTTAATTCTTTGTCGTATTTGGAAACTGCTCTTACGATTACTGACCCGGAAGGCCCAAATCGGTTGACGGCTGGTATACGACTTACAATCCCTGGGGCTGCGGCTTGATTTGAATCCCATTGCTTCCGTTTCACGATTTATATCCCAAAGTAATCACATTCACCGTTTAATGAACGCTGATGGAATGTCTAAGGCGTTGAGGAAAAAATAATAGTTAACCGGAGAAAGATGCGACAACAGTTTGATAATTTGCATCTGGTCACAAATATATGAGATGAAATAGCGGCAATAGTGTGATAATTAGCATCTGGTCACGCATAGAGTAGGTGAAGTAGCATGCAGAAGATGAAGTAGGGACATCACATAGATAAACTCCGACATCAGTATCACCGATGTTCCTGACATAAGTATCTGTCATCTAGTATAGAAATGCATTGCAATTTTACATGCTAAACCAAGGACTTCAACTTGATTCCTATGTATTCCTCTTCCATGGGAAAACCTAAATCATAACATAGAAGGTATACAGACTTCAACCATCTGGAGTTCTTTTGACCTACTCCCAATACGATTACCTCCTTGACTTGTCGATTTGCCTTCGCTCAGTATTTGAAAAAAAAAAACAGCTTGGATACAACCATTGAATAATATGCCTCCTATTAAATCTGCGTAATTTTACCGTAGAATTTACCCATAAAAACGTATAAATTTTACTCTCAACTTACAAGTTTGTCAATACGGCTCGGTTTTTTTATCCCCCGGCCTCATAAGATACATAGTGGTTACGTCAAGATCTGGAATGGCTCCCACTGCACAATTTATGGGAACTGATGTTCCACGGCTGTGCGTGTGAGCAAGAAATTCGAACCCACGAACAAACTGATTAATGAAAAGGTCTTCCATCCCGCTTCGTAGAAATAATGGGGTTGGGGAAACTTTAGCCTCTGTTTAAATCCTGGCAGAAAAGCGATGGTCCAATCATCAAAACTCATATTTTTGTGCCTTTAGTCCATGGCAGGCTAGATCTGAAACACTTGGCTGATTTTCGATTAGCGAATGCTCACAGAATGTCTCTATTCACATCTTTTCTAAAAGGTTTATCCACACTTTTCCTAAAATTGGTATTAATCTACACTCTTTCTAAATGGTGTTAGTTTACACATTTTCTAAAAAGTGTTAATTCACACACTTTCCAATGGTATAAACTTACGCCTAATAGGGTGTGCGTCCTAAGACATTCACAACCATTATGGGTGTATGTTAACACCATTTTAGCTATGAGTGTATCCTACATGTCGTGCCCTGAAGTGGGCAGGAAAAGGTTGAGGTTTTAACTACAGGGACTACATAATGATAGCATATCTTGACAGGTAATTGTCTGATGAAAGGCAGTGCCACGTGAGCATTTCTGCCTTCTTTCACTTACAAACCCAGGAGAACCGACTTGAATCGAATCCCACCCCGGCAGAAAAGCATTGGTTCAGTCATTAAGGGCGGGTGCTTTTTGCCCCTTGGATTCGACCTGAAGAACTCTTGGCTGGTTTTCGATTACTGAATGTTCATAGAAAGTCGCGAAGCATTTTCGAACGCTGAAAGGAAAGGACGGACCACGTGTAAAGATTCCCAATAATTTTATGTTACAATGTTAGATGTAATATTAGGCTGTGGAATTTGGACTCTGGCCAAAATTTATATTAGATACCACCTTAAACTTGTTGAATTAATATCTTTCACATTTTCCAGGAGTTCAAAAGCGCTTGCTTAAGCGAGGAGACGGTGAGTTTTTGGGACATGGCTTGGTGGCTAAACCATAGATACTTCTACAAAGCGGTAAATGTGACATGGTGCAAAAGAAAAATATCAGTTATGAGAAAATAACAAACACAGTGTTTAAATTTTCCGGTGTGTGTGTGTGTGTGTGTTTTTAATAAGCCATGCGTACATGCATCTTCACCAAGTTGTCCTCTCGAGATAACTGACTAATACAAAGGCACAATTATCCCGGTTATGTATATTCCCGATAGATTTCACGTCATTGCCTAACGTTCCTCTCCCTAATACAAACTCGCTCATATATGGACATTGACGGCGTCCAAAGGAAATAAAAAATGGTTTTATATTACAGTATTATAGGTGAGATATTGGGCGGTGAAAAAATCATGTTTGGTGGAAAGAGTTCACGTTATTGCATTCCTGGCCACTCCATCATGTAAGACCACACATGCATGGGCAGATAATTGCAACACTGATGCAAAACCCCTGGTCCATCAATGTTACGTGACATTCTGGCCAGTATAGACGTAAAATGGCAATTTTAAAAGAGAAATTTTTGTCGCTGAACTCTGAATAGTGTCTTGAAAATTGTCCTTTCGATAACGTAAGAGGAAACAATAATAAGGGCACTTAAGCTTTTGGGGAAACACTGGACTTCTAATTGAAGACTTTCGGTTGAGAGTAAAGGGTCGTCAGCGAAGGGAGATCGGATGGGCCATGGGGGCTGTTTGGCGGCGAGGAGAGGTTTCATGGGCTACGGGGGATGTCTGGTGGCGAGGAGAGACCTGATGGGCCACAGTGACAGCTGAAAGGGAGAATTAATTTTGGAGTGGTTAAGTCCTTTTATTTGGAAAACCTCCGCCCAATCTTTTCAAAAATTGTAATAGTCCAGCTTTGGAACCAGTGGAAAAAGATTTCTCGGAGGTCGCACAACAATATTCTCTTTTCATTTCTTACAAATATTGAGAACGGACTAAGCTATGTTAGTTAAAAATAGCGGTTGAAATGGGAAAAGGAACTTTTGGACTTTGCAATAAATAATATCCTACCCTGACACAGAGTCCTGTGGAACAGGCTGGACAGTCATGAGGTGGGATGTGGATTAGCCTATATCTTGTGTAAGTGTGCACGGCTCAGCAGTGCAGCACACTCTTCCTCCTAATCAATATGGTCTGGAGCCTAACACATTAAGCTTGAGAAGGATTATTTCCAGAAAGTAAACACTGCAGACATATTTATGCTTTAATGATGGAATGATTTATTAATTGACTTGATTGCTGTTTTATGCTGTACTCAAGAATATTTCTCTTATACAAAGGCAACCAGCAATATGGTGGAAAGAATTCCGACAAAACCCGGGGGAACCCACGATCATCCCAAGATTGCTGGCGGACCTTCCCAGAAACCAGCATACGCTGGTCACAGCGAGCGCATTGATAAGAGGCACTTGGGTCATCATGCCGCTCTGGCGCGCTAATCTCCTCGACCACGGAGACCCGATGGAATTAGAATATGGAAAATGTCATTCCAGAATGAGTGGAGCTGAAGTCGATTTTTTCACATTTCCTACAGCGTTGCTTTTTAGCATCACTGACGGCAAACTGTTACAACACAACCACATGGATCTCTCTGGCTTGCAGCGCCTGATGTGAAGTCGGTGATTAAGGTTGATGAGAATAACATGACGGATAGCTCCATCATCTGATATTTTAAAAACTGATGAAAGAGCGAGGCGTATCAAAACTACAGATTGCTGCAAAACAAACTGGACAATCTGGATATAAATGTATAATATTTTTTCTCCCTGCCAACATCTGAGATCTTGATGTAAGTGGGCGATGATGGATCGGTAAGAAATGTTCCCGACAGATTCTGCCGCTTCAGCTAACAAAACTGAGCACAGTGTGAGCTCGGTGACAGCTCTTTTCCAATCAGATAATCACATACTGATCAGATCCACCCTCACCGATCATGTGAAGTCAGTTTATTTAGTGATTAAAAAGATTAAATGTAACTTGTAGTAAGTCAATGAAATCGCCAATGGTCGGAAGTTAGATAATGCTTACATCTTCTGTTTGCTTTTAGCGACCAACATGTTACAATCCAAATTCCACCATTTCCTTGCATTGCATGTCACTGAAAGAGGAGTTAGAGAACCGACCATTAAGACTTGTTCGAATTCTGCTCTCGATACCTCGACTGATGCCTTATTTCTGAATACATGTGTAGAGCCCGTTAAATTAAATAAAACCTAATGGCCATTCAGTCAAAATCGTCGACCATTCAGATCATTTTACCTTCTGCTATTTTTTTCAATGCGCATTTTTAGCATTAACCGTAGATATGCACCAGGCTTCGCATTTATTTAATCATTATTGCTTTACGCCGTAAAATATAATAAAAAAGTATGGTTTTATAATTCCAAAAAAAGTTTGAGCTTTTTTCGGTCATCCTTTCAAAATAACAGAAGTCAGGGATCTCATATTATAAGCAGATCGATACATCATTTGTTTTCTCTGCTGTTGAGTTTTGTTATTAAATAAAGGCGTTGGTAATCCGATTGTGTCATAAGTTTGCATCATACAATATTTTGCGAATATTTGCTACATTTCTTATCTTCACTGTAAAAATCGATAAACTCAATTTATACTGTATGGTTTCTTACTGAGTTAGAGAGCGACAAATAGCCGAGTCGACGTCACCGCCTTGTTTAGCGGCTTCCCTGACAATGACGCCTTTATTCCCGTGCTGTAGTGGATGCAACCTTTCAGCCTTGCAAGCATGTTCCAGTTCGAAGCACTGAAAAGTAGGCCTAATGAGGTGTGAAGGATCGCGAAGTTAGGGAGATTGGGGGAGAGAGGGGTGCGACAAGATACTGTAACTGCATGTGACGGTTGTATAGACTTGAGATCAGCTGTTTCTTAGGAGGGAAGATAGCTTAATTTTACACGCAGCAGAACCTCTGCAAGGTAACAACAAAACTATATCATAGGAGGAAAAACGAAAAAAATAAGGAGAAATCTGCCTTTGAAGTACAAAATTGATTATGTACTTTTGATAGTGTATAATTGTAGCGGTATCGAGGTCTTGTCCGAACATCAAACGAATTGGGGCGTCTTGTTTTTCTCTGGACTGTAATTGATTTCTCCGGGTGTCCGGCCCCACACACCAATGGAGGAAAATTCTCTCAGTTGTAATCAACCAGTGTTGATTCCATTAATCCTCAGCCGATCATCCAATCGGAATTTAATGAGCCGCTCAGATTGAGCTCCAGATAGATGTCTTCCTCCAGGAACACATGCTCATGATTTACCTAGCCTGCATTGGGCGGGACAAGGACGAGGTTTTAACTACGGGGTCTACACTCTCCAAAGTAATCATTTTAAAATGTCTGCCACAAATAAGAACAAAACATAGGTAGTCGGACAAAGATACGAAAACGGTTTGATGAATGGCACTTGGTCACATAATCAGTAGATGAAGTAGCGACTACAGCCTGATAATGGGCTTCCATGGAATGCACTTCCAGTATATTGCTCATCTATAGGTTTTGTCGTGAATCCGGTGTATACCTCTTCCTTGGGAAAAGGTAAATCATAGCATAGGAAGTGGACCGTTTGGCATTTGCCGTTTGGCAAAACCTCGATATGACAAGTGATAACGGTAGACTTCACGTTATTGTATCCCTGGCCACTCCATCATGTAAACCCGGCCATGTATGGGCAGACAATTGAGAGGCTGATACAGAAACCCTCCACCATCACTGTGACGTGACCGTCTTTTCAGGAAACGCGTAAAAATAGCAATCTTAAGAGAATTTTTTTCACTGAATAGTGTGAATAGTGCCGTGCCAAACTGTTATCGACAGGAAAGAAAAAACCTTTACAGCACTTAAGCTTTGGGGCAAACATTGAGCATCTTATTGGAAGCTTCCGGTTGAAAGCGAAGGGAGGCCACGGGGGCTGTCTGGCGGGGAGGGGAGGTCTGATGGGCCACATTTGCCTCGTCTGGGCAATCGCTGGGCAATCGTCCTGAGGTAGTCTTGCAATGACATGGGGGGGATAGACAACAAGTTATTTTGTTGTAGTTCTCTTTTCCTTCCTTCTTCTTTTAAAAGCTCCACCCGATCTGTTCACAAATGGTAATAGTTTCAGGTCTAGCTGTGTCTTCGAGGGACATAATAGATGGGATTGATTCTCGGAAAACAATGGAAAAAGATTTTCTTGGAGGTTTCACAGCAATATTTTTTTTCATTCCTTGTAAATACTGAGAGTAACGTAAACTTGGCAAAGCGGTCTGTATATCAGAAATATCCTTGTATACGTATAGCCATGCGTCGCGAGCACAAGTACCTGTATTTAACTCATAATTGTTTTCGTCCTATGTAATGGCTTTCCACTGTATCGGATTATCATCTCCTACCCCATCCCCCTGCTGAATTAACAGAACAGGCCACACTTTTAGAAAGTACACATCATCTGAAAGACAAGTTCATGAAGATGACAAATATGGCATTCATTATTTTTGGCATTTCTCTCTCTATATATAGTATAACACCTATAATAAAAATAATAATATGAAAAAAATGAAAAAAAATTCAGGTGCTACGGTGTACTTTTTGGACCGTACTGAAGTACAATGACGTCACAGATTCTTTTTAGTTGCAAAACATCCTCTGATTGATATATATACATATGGTGATTCGTTGATGTCAAACTTACAGGACAGACAGAGGATCATTTCCAGAAAGTAAACACAACAGGAAGATCTATAGTTTAGTGACGAAAGTAGAGTATGGAAATGTCAACAGATAATAAAAGGCACTGATAAACACAGAAGGAAGTCTATTGTTAAGTGATGGAATTAGAATATGGAAAATATCAACCCAGAATCACTGGAGCTGAAATTAATTTTTTTTCACATTTCCTACAGTTTGGGTTTTTAGCATGACTGACAGCGAGCTGTTGCGGCACAACCATGTGTACGTCTCCCGCCTCGGAGCGCCGGATGTGAAGTCGGTGATTATGAGTGATGAGAAAAACATGGCGGATGGCTACATCATCTGACATTTGTAAAATTGACGAAAGAGCGAGGCGGATGAGGTCTACAGACTGTTGCAAAGAAATCAGATATTAAAGAATAAAAAGTTTGTAAAGTAATGGCTCCTGTTTTTTTTTCTTTTCTTTTCTTTTCTTTTTTTTTTTTTTTTGCCAACTTCGTCACGTTGCCGACAGATTCTGTTGCTTCTGTTCACATAAGTGAACACAGTGTGAACTCTTTGACCGATCAGATCCACCCCAATCGATCATGTGAAGTCAGTTTACTTGGCCATTAACTGATTAAATGTAACTTTTAATAAGCCAATGAGATCTCCAATCGTGGGAAGATAGTTAAGGGTTGTGTTTGATTTTTGCGACCAACACGTTACAATCCAAATACCATTGTTCCGTTACATTACTTGTCGCTAAATGACGAGTTACAGCTCCGACCATGAAGACTTGGTCTCGGAGATTGCGTGTTCGAATCCAGTCTCGCTACATCAGGTGCTACCTTATATTAAAATCATGGAGGTTTCTCAGTACAAGTGTGTAGCTCATGAAATTAAATAATTCAACGGTATATTGCTGTCAAGGCAAAATATTTGAACATTATGTTCGTTTAGACCGCTAATATGCCTGTCTTTCAATGAGCATTTTCTCAGCAATGGATCGACTTCAGACATGTACCAAGCTTTGCAGTTGTTTGTTTATTGATGTTTCACGTCGTGCATGCTTCAATTCCAGCCTTAAAATAGAATAAAAAAGTATAGTGTGAATAAATCCAGCAAAGATTTGTTTTTTTTTCTGGCCATCCTTTCAAAAAATGGAAGTTATGCATCATATACATTATCACAAAGGCACTCAATCATTTATGTTCTCTAATTTTCAGTTTTGTTGTTAAATCTGGGATATGGTACGGAGGGATTATAACCTCTAGCTTACTGGTATGCCCGCGAAGTCTAACCTTTATACTCGCTTGAGCTGGCTTAAGCCATTATCTAAACACGATCCCCTTTCCTGAGAAGTCAGGCACCCTTAACTTTCGGTAATATTCCAAACGTCCACGGACATTCGCAGATTTTCCCAATAGCCCAGTTAGGCATGCGCGTTTCTATAGAAAACCAAAGGTATATGTACGAGCGTCCGAAATTCTGCATTTCTTACAAATTTTATTACAATCCATTTTCACATCGGTTATTTCGTATTTCTTTTCAAAAATAATGTCTTTTGACGATTTTGTGAGATGGGAAGACCTGGATCTGGAAGTTACACCGAATGCCACAGTGATGATGGCAACCGTAGTCTAAATGACGAGGACGCTACCCCGTTAACGCTGGTTGCGACTGAGCAGACGATCAAGACTTATATTTGTCCAGAAAAAGGGTGCAAACGGACCTACAAGTCCGTTAATGGGTTCCGTGGACACCTCGTCATACTGTATCCCAGGTTATTAGAAAGCATCATAAAGTGTGACGCGAGTGTCCGCTACATGTATATCCTGTAATTGTATACATTGGATAAACTCAGTGGATACAGTATGGTTTCTTGCTGAGTCATAGACGGACAAATGGCCGAGTCGAACTCATTGCCGTGTTTAGCGGCTTCACTGATGATGACGCCTTTATTCTCTTGCCGTAGTGGTTTCACTCCTTCAGCCTCGCAAACATATTCCAGATAGAAGCATTGAAAAGTAGGCCCACTGAGGTTAGGATAGGGTGATTGCGGAGTGAGAGGCGACAGGATGCAGTATGCGGCTGCTGTATAGATGTGACCTCAGCTGTTTCTTAAAAAGCAGATAGCTTAATGCAACACGTAACAGAACCTTTGTCGAAAGAAAACAAAACTACAATAAAACACAGAAAAGAAAACTCAACCAGAAAGTTTCACGAGGATTTCAACCCTATACCGAAAAAACAAGGAAAAAGTGTGCCTTTGAAGATCAAAAGAATTGATAATGTATTTTTGTTGGTGTATAATTGTAGCAGTATCGAGTTTTTATCTGGGGTGTTATTGATTTCTTTGGACTCTTCTTCGGGTCTCCGGCATAAGAGTCAGATGGAGGAATATTCCTCCAGTTTTTGCCACCGGTGTATCGATATCACATATACTAAAATTGTACACGATTTGGATACCAGTACTGATTAACGTCTTTTCGTCATCAATGAAAACTGTTCACTACTTCTCTTTGCACGAATTCGTCCTAATTTTATATTTATATATTTTCTTAGTTCTTTGTCGTATTTGGAAACTGCTCTTACGATCACTGACCCGGAAGGCCCAAATCGGTTGACGGCTGGTATACGACTTACAATCCCTGGAGCTGCGGCTTGATTTGAATCCCATTGCTTCCGTTTCACGATTTATATCCCAAAGTAATCACATTCACCGTTTAATGAACGCTGATGGAATGTCTAAGGCGTTGAGGAAAAAATAATAGTTAACCGGAGAAAGATGCGACAACAGTTTGATAATTTGCATCTGGTCACAAATATAGGAGATGAAATGGCGGCAATAGTGTGATAATTAGCATCTGGTCACGCATAGAGTAGGTGAAGTAGCATGCAGAAGATGAAGTAGGGACATCACATAGATAAACTCCGACATCTGTATCACAGATGTTCCTGACATAAGTATCTGTCATCTAGTATAGCAATGCATTGCAATTTTACATGCTAAACCAACGACTTCGACTTGGTTCCTATGTATTCCTCTTCCATGGGAAAACCTAAATCATAACATAGAAGGTATACAGACTTCAACCAGCTGGCGTTCTTTTGACCTACTCCCAATACGATTACCCCCTTGACTGGTCGATTTGCCTTCGCTCAGTATTTGAACAAAAAAACAGCTTTGACACAACCATTGAATAATATGCCTCCTATTAAATCTGCGTAATTTTAACGTAGAATTTACCCGTAAAAACGTATAAATTTTACTCTCAAGTTACAAGTTTGTTAATACGGCTCGGTTTTTTTATCCCCCGGCCTCAAAAGATACATAGTGGTTACATCAAGATCTGGAATGGCTCCCACTGCACAATTTATGGGAACTGATGTTCCACGGCTGTGCGTGTGAGCAAGAAATTCGAACCCACGAACAAACTGATTAATGAAAAAGGCTTCCATCCCGCTTCGTAGAAATAATGGGGTTGGGGAAACTTTAGCCTCTGTTTAAATCCTGGCAGAAAAGCGATGGTCCAATCATCAAAACTCATATTTTTGTGCCTTTAGTCCACGGCAGGCTAGATCTAAAACACTTGGCTGATTTTCGATTAGCGAATGCTCACAGAATGTCTCTGTTCACATCTTTTCTAAAAGGTATTTATCCACACTTTTCCTAAAATTGGTATTAATCTACACTCTTTCTAAATGGTGTTAATTCGCACCCCTTTCTAAAAAGTGTTAATTCACACACTTTCCAATGGTATAAACTTACGCCTAATAGGGTGTGCGTCCTGAGACATTCACAACCATTATGGGTGTATGTTAACACCATTTTAGCTATGAGTGTAGCCTACATGTCGTGCCCTGAAGTGGGCAGGAAAAGGTTGAGGTTTTAACTACAGGGACTACATAATGATAGCATATCTTGACAGGTAATTGTCTGATGAAAGGCAGTGCCGCGTGAGCATTTCTGCCTTCTTTCACTTACAAACCCAGGAGAACCGGCTTGAATCGAATCCCATCCCGGCAGAAAAGCATTGGTTCAGTCATTAAGGGCGGGTGCTTTTTGCCCCCTGGATGCGACCTGAAGAACTCTTGGCTGGTTTTCGATTACTGAATGTTCATAGAAAGTCGCGAAGCATTTTCGAACGCTGAAAGGGAAGGACGGACCACGTGTAAAGATTCCCAATAATTTTATGTTACAGTGTTAGATTTAATATTAGGCTGTGGAATTTGGACTCTGGTCAAAATTTATATTAGATACCACCTTAAACTTGTTGAATTAATATCTTTCACATTTTCCAGGAGTTCAAAAGCGCTTGCTTAAGCGAGGAGACGGTGAGTTTTTGGGACATGGCTTGGTGGCTAAACCATAGATACTTCTACAAAGCGGTAAATGTGATATGGCGCAAAAGAAAAATATCAGTTATGAGAAAACAACAAACACAGTGTTTAAAGTTTCCGGTGTGTGTGTGTGTGTGTGTGTTTTTTTAATAAGCCATGCGTACATGCATCTTCACTAAGTTGTCCTCTCGAGATAACTGACTAATACAAAGGCACAATTATCCCAGTTATGTATATTCCCGATAGATTTCACGTTATTGCCTAACGTTCCTCTCCCTAATACAAACTCGCTCATATATGGACATTGACGGCGTCCAAAGGAAATAAAAAATGGTTTTATATTACAGTATTATAGGTGAGATATTGGGAGGTGAAAAAATCATGTTTTGTGGAAAGAGTTCACGTTATTGCATTCCTGGCCACTCCATCATGTAAGACCACACATGCATGGGCAAACAATTGTAACACTGATGCAAAACCCCTGGTCCATCAATGTTACGTGACATTCTGGCCAGTATAGACGTAAAATGTCAATTTTAAAAGAGAAATTTTTGTCGATGAACTCTGAATAGTGTCTTGAAAAATTGAAGATTTTTGGTTGAGAATAAAGGGTCGTCAGCGAGAGGAGATCGGATGGGCGATGTGGGCTGTTTGGCGGTGAGGGGAGGTTTCATGGGCTACAGGGGATGTCTGGTGGCGAGGAGAGGCCTGATGTGCCACAGTGACAGCTGAAAGGGAGAAGAATTAATTTTGGAGTGGTTAAGTCCTTTTATTTGGAAAACCTCAGCCCAATATTTCAAAAATTATAATAGTCCAGCTTTGTCATGGCGCTTCAAACTGCTAGTACTGATTGTAGGAAACCAATGGAAAAAGATTTCTCGGAGGTCGCACAACCATATTCTCTTTTCATTTCTTGCAAATATTGAGAACGGACTAAACTATGTTAGTTAAAAATAGCGGTTGAAATGAAAAAAAGAACTTTTGGACTTTGCAATAAATAATATCCTATTTTCTTATGTAGCCCGTGTTAATGAGTCCTGTTGAACAGGCTGGACAGCCATGAGGTGCGATGTGAAATAGTCTATATCTTGTGTAAGTGTGTACCGCTCAGCAGTGCAGCACACTCTCCCTCCTAATCAATATGGTCTGGAGCCTAACACATTAAGCTTGAGAAGGATTATTTCCAGAAAGTAAACACTGCAGACATATTTATGCTTTAATGATGAAATGATTTATTAATTAATTTGACTGCTGTTTTATGCTGTACTCAAGAATATTTCTCTTATACAAAGGCAACCAGCAATATGGTGGAAAGAATTCGGGCAGAACCCGGGGAACCCACGATCATCCCAAGGTTGCTGGCGGACCTTCCCAGAAACCAGCATACGCTGGTCACAGCGAGCGCATTGATAAGAGGCACTTGGGTCATTATTCCGCTCTGGCGCGCTGATCTCCATGACCACGGAGACCCGATGGAATTAGAATATGGAAAATGTCATTCCAGAATGAGTGGAGCTGAAGTCGATTTTTTCACATTTCCTACAGCGTTGCTTTTTAGCATCACTGACGGCAAACTGTTACAACACAACCACATGGATCTCTCTGGCTTGCAGCGCCTGATGTGAAGTCGGTGATTAAGGCTGATGAGAATAACATGGCGGATAGCTCCATCATCTGATATTTTAAAAACTGATGAAAGAGCGAGGCGTATCAAAACTACGGATTGCTGCAAAACAAACTGGACAATTTGGATATAAATGTATAAAAAGTCTGTAAAATAATTACTCCTTTTTTTCTCCCTGCCAACATCGTAGATCTTGATGTAAGTGGGCGATGATGGATCGGTAAGAAATGTTCCCGACAGATTCTGCCGCTTCAGCTAACAAAACTGAGCACAGTGTGAGCTCGGTGACAGCTCTTTTCCAATCAGATAATCACATACTGATCAGATCCACCCTCACCGATCATGTGAAGTCAGTTTATTTAGTGATTAAAAAGATTAAATGTAACTTGTAGTAAGTCAATGAAATCGCCAATGGTCGGAAGTTAGATAATGCTTACATCTTCTGTTTGCTTTTAGCGACCGACATGTTACAATCCAAATTCCACCATTTCCTTGCATTGCATGTCACTGAAAGAGGAGTTAGAGAACCGACCATTAAGACTTGTTCGAATTCTGCTCTCGATACCTCGACTGATGCCTTATTTCTGAATACATGTGTAGAGCCCGTTAAATTAAATAAACCCTAATGGCTATTCAGTCAAAATCGTCGACCATTCAGATCATTTTACCTTCTGCTATTTTTTTCAATGCGCATTTTTAGCATTAACCGTAGATATGCACCAGGCTTCGCATTTATTTAATCATTATTGCTTTACGCCGTAAAATATAATAAAAAAGTATGGTTTTATAATTCCAAAAAAGTTTGAGCTTTTTTCGGTCATCCTTTCAAAATAACAGAAGTCAGGGATCTCACATTATAAGCAGATCGATACATCATTTGTTTTCTCTGCTGTTGAGTTTTGTTATTAAATAAAGGCGTTGGTAATCCGATTGTGTCATAAGGTTGCATCATACAATATTTTGCGAATATTTGCTACATTTCTTATCTTCACTGTAAAAATCGATAAACTCAATGTATACTGTATGGTTTCTTACTGAATTATAGAGCGACAAATAGCCGAGTCGACGTCACCGCCTTGTTTAGCGGCTTCCCTGACAATGACGCCTTTATTCCCGTGCTGTAGTGGATGCAACCTTTCGGCCTTGCAAGCATGTTCCAGTCAGAAGCACTGAAAAGTAGGCCTAATGAGGTGTGAAGGATCGCGAAGTTAGAGAGATTGGGGGAGAGAGGGGCGCGACAAGATACTGTAACTGCATGTGACGGTTGTATAGACTTGAGATCAGCTGTTTCTTAGGAGGGAAGATAGCTTAATTTTACACGCAGCAGAACCTCTGCAAGGTAACAACAAAACTATATCATAGGAGGAAAAACGAAAAAAATAAGGAGAAATCTGCCTTTGAAGTACAAAATTGATTATGTACTTTTGATAGTGTATAATTGTAGCGGTATCGAGGTCTTGTCCGAACATCAAACGAATTGGGGCGTCTTGTTTTTCTCTGGACTGTAATTGATTTCTCCGGGTGTCCGGCCCCACGCACCAATGGAGGAAAATTCTCTCAGTTGTAATCAACCAGTGTTGATTCCATTAATCCTCAGCCGATCATCCAATCGGAATTTAATGAGCCGCTCAGATTGAGCTCCAGATAGATGTCTTCCTCCAGGAACACATGCTCATGATTTACCTAGCCTGCATGTTGTGCCCTAAATTGGGCGGGACAAGGACGAGGTTTTAACTACGGGGTCTACACACTCCAAAGTAATCATTTTAAAATGTCTGCCACAAATAAGAACAAAACATAGGTAGTCGGACAAAGATACGAAAACGGTTTGATGAATGGCACTTGGTCACATAATCAGTAGATGAAGTAGCGACTACAGCCTGATAATGGGCTTCCATGGAATGCACTTCCAGTATATTGCTCATCTATAGGTTTTGTCGTGAATCCGGTGTATACCTCTTCCTTGGGAAAAGGTAAATCATAGCATAGGAAGTGGACCGTTTGGCATTTGCCGTTTGGCAAAACCTCGATATGACAAGTGATAACGGTAGACTTCACGTTATTGTATCCCTGGCCACTCCATCATGTAAACCCGGCCATGTATGGGCAGACAATTGAGAGGCTGATACAGAAACCCTCCACCATCACTGTGACGTGACCGTCTTTTCAGGAAACGCGTAAAAATAGCAATCTTAAGAGAATTTTTTTCACTGAATAGTGTGAATAGTGCCGTGCCAAACTGTTATCGACAGGAAAGAAAAAACCTTTACAGCACTTAAGCTTTGGGGCAAACATTGAGCATCTTATTGGAAGCTTCCGGTTGAAAGCGAAGGGAGGCCACGGGGGCTGTCTGGCGACGAGGGGAGGTCTGATGGGCCACATTTGCCGCGTCTGGGCAATCGTTGGGCAATCATCCTTAGGTAGTCTTGCAATGACACGGGGGAGATAGACAACAATTTATTTTGTTGTAGTTCTCTTTTCCTTCCTTCTTCTTTTAAAAGCTCCACCCGATCTATTCACAAATGGTAATAGTTTCAGGTCTAGCTGTGTCTTCGAGGGACATAATAGATGGGACTGATTCTTGGAAAACAATGGAAAAAGATTTTCTTGGAGGTTTCACAGCAATATTTTTTGTTCATTCCTTGTAAATACTGAGAGTAACGTAAACTAGGCAAAGCGGTCTGTATATCAGAAATATATTTGTATACGTATAGCCACGAGTCGTGAGCACAAGTACCTGTATTTAACTCATAATTGTTTTCGTCCTATGTAATGGCCTTCCACTGTACCGGATTATCATCTCCTCCCCCATCCCCCATCCCTGCCACACTTTTAGAAAGTACACATCATCTGAAAGACAATTTCATGAAGATGACAAATATGGTATTCATTATTTTTGGCATTTCTCTCTCTATATATAGTATAACACCTATAATAAAAATAATAATATAAAAAAAAATGAAATAAAAATTCAGGTGCTACGGTGTACTTTTTGGACCGTACTGAAGTACAATGACGTCACAGATTGTTTTTAGTTGCAAAACATGGATGGAGTATGGAAATGTCAACAGATAATAAAAGGCACTGATAAACACAGAAGGAAGTCTATTGTTAAGTGATGGAATTAGAATATGGAAAATATCAACCCAGAATCACTGGAGCTGAAATTGATTTTTGTCACATTTCCTACAGTTTGGGTTTTTAGCATGACTGACAGCGAGCTGTTGCGGCACAACCATGGGTACGTCTCCCGCCTCGCAGCGCCGGATGTGAAGTCGGTGATTATGAGTGATGAGAAAAACATGGCGGATAGCTACATCATCTGACATTTGTAAAATTGACGAAAGAGCGATGCGGATGAGGCCTACAGATTGTTGCAAAGAAATCAGATATTAAAGAATAAAAAGTTTGTAAAGTAATGGCTCCTGTTTTTTTTTCTTTTCTTTTCTTTTTCTTTTTTTTTTGCCAACTTCGTCACGTTGTCGACAGATTCTGTTGCTTCTGTTTACATAAGTGAAAGTCAGTTTACTTGGCCATTAACTGATTAAATGTAACTTTTAATAAGCCAATGAAATCTCCAATCGTGGGAAGATAGTTAAGGGTTGTGTTTGATTTTTGCGACCATCAGGTTACAATCCAAATCCCATTGTTCCGTTACATTACTTGTCGCTAAATGACGAGTTACAGCCCCGACCATGAAGACTTGGTCTCGGAGATCGCGATTTCAATGAGCATTTTCTCAACAATGGATCGACTTCAGACATGTACCAAGCTTTGCAGTTGTTTGTTTATTGATGTTTCACGTCGTGCATGCTTCAATTCCAGCCTTAAAATAGAATAAAAAAGTAAGGTGTGAATAAATCCAGCAAAGATTTGTTTTTTTTTTCGGCCATCCTTTCAAAAAATGGAAGTTATCCATCATATACATTATCAAAAGGGCGCTCAATCATTTAAGTTCTCTAATTTTCAGTTTTTGTTGTTAAATCTGGGATATGGTACCGAGGAATTATAACCTCTAGCTTATTGTTATGCCCGCGAAGGCTGACCTTTATACTCCCTTGAGCTGGCTTAAGCCATTATCTAAACAGGATCCCTTTCCTGAGAAGTCAGGCACCCTTTTTTGCGGTAACTTTCGGTAATATTCCAAACGTCCACGGACATTCGCAGATTTTCCCAATAGCCCAAAGTTAGGCATGCGCGTTTCTATAGAAACCCAAAGGTATACGTCCGATCGTCCGCCATTTTACATTTCTTACGAATTTTATTACAATCCATTTTCACATCGGTTATTGCGTATTTGTTTTCAACAATAATGTCTTTTGACGATTTTGTGAGATGGGAAGACCTGGATCTGGATTATGTCTGAGGAAGTTACACTGAATGCCACAGTGATGATGGCAACCGTAGTCTAAATGACGAGGACGCTGCCCCGTTAACGCTGGTTGCGACTGACTTATATTTGTCCAGAAAAAGGGTGCAAACGGACCTACAAGTCCGTTAATGGGTTCCGTGGACACCTCGTCATACTGTATCCCAGGTTATTAGAAAGCATCATAAAGTGTTACGCGAGTGTCCGCTACATGTATATCCTGTAATTGTATACATTGGATAAACTCAATGGATACAGTATGGTTTCTTGCTGAGTCATAGACGGACAAATGGCCGCGTTGAACTCATTGCCGTGTTTAGCGGCTTCACTGATGATGACGCCTTTATTCTCTTGCCGTAGTGGTTGCACTCCTTCAGCCTCGCAAACATATTACAGATAAAAGCATTGAAAAGTTGCCCCACTGAGGTGTAATGCGTCGTTAGGATAGGGTGATTGAGGAGGGCGAGGCGACAGGATGCAGCATACGACTATTGTATAGATGTGACCTCAGCTGTTTCTTAAAAAGCAGATAGCTAAATGCAACACGTAACAGAACCTTTGTCGAAAGAAAACAAAACTACAATAAAACACAGAAAAGAAAACTCAACCAGAAAGTTTCACGAGGATTTCAACCCTGTACCGAAAAAACAAGGAAAAAGTGTGCCTTTGAAGATCAAAAGAATTGATAATGTATTTTTGTTGGTGTATAATTGTAGCAGTATCGAGTTTTTGTCTGGGGTGTTATTGATTTCTTTGGACTCTTCTTCGGGTCTCCGGCATAAGAGTCAGATGGAAGAATATTCCTCCAGTTTTTGCCACCGGTGTATCGATATCACATATACTAAAATTGTACACGATTTGGATACCAGTACTGATTAACGTCTTTTCGTCATCATTGAAAACTGTTCACTACTTCTCTTTGCACGAATTCGTCCTAATTTTATATTTATACATTTTCTTAATTCTTTGTCGTATTTGGAAACTGCTCTTACGATCACTGACCCGGAAGGCCCACATCGGTTGACGGCTGGTATACGACTTACAATCCCTGGAACTGCGGCTTGATTTGAATCCGATTGCTTCCGTTTCACGATTTATATCCCAAAGTAATCACATTCACCGTTTAATGAACGCTGATGGAATGTCTAAGGCGTTGAGGAAAAAATAATAGTTAACCGGAGAAAGATGCGACAACAGTTTGATAATTAGCATCTGGTCACGCATAGAGTAGGTGAAGTAGCATGCAGAAGATGAAGTAGGGACATCACATAGATAAACTCCGACATCTGTATCACAGATGTTCCTGACATAAGTATCTGTCATCTAGTATAGAAATGCATTGCAATTTTACATGCTAAACCAACGACTTCGACTTGGTTCCTATGTATTCCTCTTCCATGGGAAAACCTAAATCATAACATAGAAGGTATACAGATTTCAACCAGCTGGCGTTCTTTTGACCTACTCCCAATACGATTACCCCCTTGACTTGTCGATTTGCCTTCGCTCAGTATTTGAAAAAAAAACAGCTTGGATACAACCATTGAATAATATGCCTCCTATTAAATCTGCGTAATTTTACCGTAGAATTTACCCATAAAAACGTATAAATTTTACTCTCAAGTTACAAGTTTGTCAATACGGCTCGGTTTTTTTATCCCCCGGCCTCAAAAGATACATAGTGGTTACATCAAGATCTGGAATGGCTTCCACTGCACAATTTATGGGAACTAATGTTCCACGGCTGTGCGTGTGAGCAAGAAATTCGAACCCACGAACAAACTGATTAATGAAAAAGGCTTCCATCCCGCTTCGTAGAAATAATGGGGTTGGGGAAACTTTAGCCTCTGTTTAAATCCTGGCAGAAAAGCGATGGTCCAATCATCAAAACTCATATTTTTGTGCCTTTAGTCCATGGCAGGCTAGATCTGAAACACTTGGCTGATTTTCGATTAGCGAATGCTCACAGAATGTCTCTATTCACATCTTTTCTAAAAGGTTTATCCACACTTTTCCTAAAATTGGTATTAATCTACACTCTTTCTAAATGGTGTTAATTCGCAACCCTTTCTAAAAGGTGTTAGTTTACACATTTTTTAAAAAGTGTTAATTCACACACTTTCCAATGGTATAAACTTACACCTAATAGGGTGTGCGTCCTGAGACATTCACAACCATTATGGGTGTATGTTAACACCATTTTAGCTATGAGTGTAGCCTACATGTCGTGCCCTCAAGTGGGTGTTACAAGATTGAGGTTTTAACTACAGGGACTACATAATGATAGCATATCTTGACAGGTAATTGTCTGATGAAAGGCAGTGCCACGTGAGCATTTCTGCCTTCTTTCACTTACAAACCCAGGAGAACCGACTTGAATCGAATCCCACCCCGGCAGAAAAGCATTGGTTCAGTCATTAAGGGCGGGTGCTTTTTGTCCCTTGGATGCGACCTTAAACACTCTTGGCTGGTTTTCGATTACTGAATGTTCATAGAAAGTCGCGAAGCATTTTCGAATGCTGAAAGGGAAGGACGGACCACGTGTAAAGATTCCCAATAATTTTATGTTACAGTGTTAGATGTAATATTAGGCTGTGGAATTTGGACTCTGGTCAAAATTTATATTAGATACCACCTTAAACTTGTTGAATTAATATCTTTCACATTTTCCAGGAGTTCAAAAGCGCTTGCTTAAGCGAGGAGGCGGTGACTTTTTGGGACATGGCTTGGTGGCTAAACCATAGATACTTCTACAAAGCGGTAAATGTGACATGGTGCAAAAGAAAAATATCAGTTATGAGAAAATAACAAACACAGTGTTTAAATTTTCCGGTGTGTGTGTGTGTGTGTGTGTGTGTGTGTGTGTGTTTTTAATAAGCCATGCGTACATGCATCTTCACTAAGTTGTCCTCTCGAGATAACTGACTAATACAAAGGCACAATTATCCCGGTTATGTATATTCCCGATAGATTTCACGTTATTGCCTAACGTTCCTCTCCCTAATACAAACCCACTCATATATGGACATTGACGGCGTCCAAAGGAAATAAAATGGTTTTATATTACAGTATTATAGGTGAGATATTGGGCGGTGAAAAAATCATGTTTGGTGGAAAGAGTTCACGTTATTGCATTCCTGGCCACTCCATCATGTAAGACCACACATGCATGGGCAGACAATTGCAACACTGATGCAAAACCCCTGGTCCATCAATGTTACGTGACATTCTGGCCAGTATAGACGTAAAATGGCAATTTTAAAAGAGAAATTTTTGTCGCTGAACTCTGAATAGTGTCTTGAAAATTGTCCTTTCGATAACGTAAGAGGAAACAATAATAAGGGCACTTAAGCTTTTGGGGAAACACTGGACTTCTAATTGAAGATTTTCGGTTGAGAATAAAGGGTCGTCAGCGAAGGGAGATCGGATGGGCCATGGGGGCTGTTTGGCGGCGAGGGGAGGTTTCATGGGCTACGGGGGATGTCTGGTGGCGAGGAGAGGCCTGATGGGCCACAGTGACAGTTGAAAGGGAGAATTAATTTTGGAGTGGTTAAGTCCTTTTATTTGGAAAACCTCCGCCCAATCTTTTCAAAAATTGTAATAGTCCAGCTTTGGAACCAATGGAAAAAGATTTCTCGGAGGTCGCACAACAATATTCTCTTTTCATTTCTTGCAAATATTGAGATCGGACTAAACTATGTTAGTTAAAAATAGCGGTTGAAATGGGAAAAGGAACTTTTGGACTTTGCAATAAATAATATCCTACTCTGACACAGAGTCCTGTGGAACAGGCTGGACAGTCATGAGGTGGGATGTGGATTAGCCTATATCTTGTGTAAGTGTGCACGGCTCAGCAGTGCAGCACACTCTCACTCCTAATCAATATGGTCTGGAGCCTAACACATTAAGCTTGAGAAGGATTATTTCCAGAAAGTAAACACTGCAGACATATCTATGCTTTAATGATGAAATGATTTATTAATTGACTTGATTGCTGTTTTACGCTGTACTCAAGAATATTTCTCTTATACAAAGGCAACCAGGAAAGAATTCGGGCAGAACCCCGGGAAACCCACGATCATCCCAAGATTGCTGGCTGACCTTCCCAGAAACCAGCATACGCTGGTCACAGCGAGAGCATTGATAAGAGGCACTTGGGTCATCATGCCGCTCTGACGCGCTAATCTCCTCGACCACGGAGACCCGATGGAATTAGAATATGGAAAATGTCATTCCAGAATGAGTGGAGCTGAAGTCGATTTTTTCACATTTCCTACAGCGTTGCTTTTTAGCATCACTGACGGCAAACTGTTACAACACAACCACATGGATCTCTCTGGCTTGCAGCGCCTGATGTGAAGTCGGTGATTAAGGTTGATGAGAATAACACGGCGGATAGCTCCATCATCTGATATTTTAAAAGTTGATGAAAGAGCGAGGCGTATCAAAACTACAGATTGCTGCAAAACAAACTGGACAATCTGGATATAAATCTATAAAAAGTCAGTAAAATAATTTTTCTCCCTGCCAACATCTGAGATCTTGATGTAAGTGGGCGATGATAGATCGGTAAGAAATGTTCCCGACAGATTTTGCGCTTCAGCTAACAAAACTGAGCACAGTGTGAGCTCGGTGACAGCTCTTTTCCAATCAGATAATCACATACTGATCAGATCCACCCTCACCGATCATGTGAAGCCAGTTTATTTAGTGAATAAAAAGATTAAATGTAACTTGTAGTAAGTCAATGAAATCGCCAATGGTCGGAAGTTAGATAATGCTTACATCTTCTGTTTGCTTTTAGCGACCAACATGTTACAATCCAAATTCCACCATTTCCTTGCATTGCATGTCACTGAAAGAGGAGTTAGAGAACCGACCATTAAGACTTGTTCGAATTCTGCTCTCGATACCTCGACTGATGCCTTATTTCTGAGTACATGTGTAGAGCCCGTTATATTAAATAAACCCTAATGGCTATTCAGTCAAAATCGTCGACCATTGAGATCATTTTACCTTCTGCTATTTTTTTCAATGCGCATTTTTAGGTTTAACCGTAGATATGCACCAGGCTCCGCATTTATGTAATCATTATTGCTTTACGCCGTAAAATATAATAAAAAAGTATGGTTTGAATAATTTCAAAAAAAGTTTGAGCCTTTTTCGGTCATCCTTTCAAAATGATGGTAGTCAGGGATCTCACATTATAAGCAGATCGATACATCATTTGTTTTCTCTGCTGTTGAGTTTTGTTATTAAATAAAGGCGTTGGTAATCCGATTGTGTCATAAGGTTGCATCATACAATATTTTGCGAATATTTGCTACATTTCTTATCTTCACTGTAAAAATCGATAAACTCAATGTATACTGTATGGTTTCTTACTGAGTTAGAGAGCGACAAATAGCCGAATCGACGTCACCGCGGCTTTCCTGACAATGACGCCTTTATTCCCGTGCTGTAGTGGATGCAACCTTTCGGCCTTGCAAGCATGTTCCAGTTAGAAGCACTGAAAAGTAGGCCTAGTGAGGTGTAAAGGATCGCGAAGTTAGGGAGATTGGGGAAGAGAGGGGCGCGACAAGATACTGTAACTGTATGTAGACTTGAGATCAGCTGTTTCTTAGGAGACAAGAAAGCTTAATTTTACACGCAGCAGAACCGCTGCAAGGTAACAACAAAACTGTATTATGTGACGAAAAAAGAAAAAAATAAGGAGAAGTCTGCCTTTGAAGTACAAAACTGATTAGCATAGGAAGTGTACCGTTTGGCAAAACCTCGATATGACAAGTACTAACGGTAGACTTCACGTTATTGTATCCCTGGCCACTCCATCATGTAAACCCAGTCATGTATGGGCAGGCAATTGAGAGGCTGATACAGAAACCCTCCACCATCTCTGTCTTATTGGAAGCTTCCGGTTGAAAGCGAAGGGAGGCCTGACGGGCTATGGAGACTGTCTGGCGACGAGGGGAGGTCTGATGGGCCACATTTGCCGCGTCTGGGCAATCGCTGGGCAATCGTCCTGAGGTAGTCTTGCAATGACACGGGGGAGATAGACAACAATTTATTTTGTTGTAGTTCTCTTTTCCTTCCTTCTTCTTTTAAAAGCTCCACCCGATCTATTCACAAATGGTAATAGTTTCAGGTCTAGCTGTGTCTTCGGGGGACATAATAGATGGGACTGATTCTCGGAAAACAATGGAAAAAGATTTTCTTGGAGGTTTCACAGCAATATTTTTTTTCATTCCTTGTAAATACTGAGAGTAACGTAAACTAGGCAAAGCGGTCTGTATATCAGAAATATCCTTGTATACGTATAGCCACGAGTCGTGAGCACAAGTACCTGTATTTAACTCATAATTGTTTTCGTCCTATGTAATGGCCTTCCACTGTACCGGATTATCATCTCCTCCCCCATCCCCCATCCCTGCCACACTTTTAGAAAGTACACATCATCTGAAAGACAATTTCATGAAGACGACAAATATGGTATTCATTATTTTTGGCATTTCTCTCTCTATATATAGTATAACACCTATAATAAAAATAATAATATAAAAAAAAATGAAATAAAAATTCAGGTGCTACGGTGTACTTTTTGGACCGTACTGAAGTACAATGACGTCACACATTCTTTTTAGTTGCAAAACATCCTCTGTGACGTCATTGTGATTTCACGTGATCAGGCTCAGAAGAAATAAAGACAGTTTTGTTATGCTGATTCGGTGATGTAAAACTTACAGGACAGACAGAGGATCTTTTCCAGAAAGTAAACACAACAGGAAGATCTATAGTTTAGTGACGAAAGTAGAGTATGGAAATGTCAACAGATAATAAAAGGCACTGATAAACACAGAAGGAAGTCTATTGTTAAGTGATGGAATTAGAATATGGAAAATATCAACCCAGAAGTACCTGTATTTAACTCATAATTGTTTTCGTCCTATGTAATGGCCTTCCACTGTACCGGATTATCATCTCCTCCCCCATCCCCCCTGCCACACTTTTAGAAAGTACACATCATCTGAAAGACAATTTCATGAAGATGACAAATATGGTATTCATTATTTTTGGCATTTCTCTCTCTATATATATATAGTATAACACCTATAATAAAAATAATAATATAAAAAAATGAAATAAAAATTCAGGTGCTACGGTGTACTTTTTGGACCGTACTGAAGTACAATGACGTCACAGATTCTTTTTAGTTGCAAAACATCCTCTGTGACGTCATTGTGATTTCACGTGATCAGGCTCAGAAGAAATAAAGACAGTTTTGTTATGCTGATTCGGTGATGTAAAACTTACAGGACAGACAGAGGATCTTTTCCAGAAAGTAAACACAACAGGAAGATCTATAGTTTAGTGACGAAAGTAGAGTATGGAAATGTCAACAGATAATAAAAGGCACTGATAAACACAGAAGGAAGTCTATTGTTAAGTGATGGAATTAGAATATGGAAAATATCAACCCAGAATCACCGGAGCTGAAATTGATTTTTGTCACATTTCCTGCAGTTTGGGTTTTTAGCATGACTGACAGCGAGCCGTTGCGGCACAACCATGTGTACGTCTCCCGCCTTGCAGTGCCGGATGTGAAGTCGGTGATTATGAGTGATGAGAAAAACATGGCGGATGGCTACATCATCTGACATTTATAAAATTGACGAAAGAGCGAGGCGGATGAGGCCTACAGATTGTTGCAAAGAAATCAGATATTAAAGAATAAAAAGTTTGTAAAGTAATGGCTCCTGTTTTTTTTTCTTTTCTTTTCTTTTTTCTTTTTTTTTGCCAACTTCGCCACGTTGTCGACAGATTCTGTTGCGTCTGTTCACATAAGTGAACACAGTGTGAACCCTTTGACCGATCAGATCCATCCCAATCGATCATGTGAAGTCAGTTTACTTGGCCATTAACTGATTAAATGTAACTTTTAGTAAGCCAATGAAATCTCCAATCGTGGGAAGATAGTTAAGGGTTGTGTTTGATTTTTGCGACCAACACGTTACAATCCAAACTCCTTTGTTCCCTTACATTACTTGTCGCTAAATGACAGTTCCGACCATGAAGACTTGGTTCGAATCCAGTCCTAGGTAGATCAGGTACTGTCTTATATTAAAATCATGGAGGTTTCTCAGTACAAGTGTGTAGCTCATGAAATTAAATAATTCAACGGTATATTGCTGTCCAGGCAAAATATTTGAACATTATGTTCGTTTAGCCTTCTAATATACCTGTCTTTCAATGAGCATTTTCTCAACAATGGATCGACTTACATTCCAAATTCCATTGTTCCGTTACATTACTTGTCTCTAAATGACGAGTTACAGCCCCGACCATGAAGACTTGGTCTCGGAGATCGCGATTTCAGTGAGCATTTTCTCAACAATGGATCGACTTCAGACATGTACCAAGCTTTGCAGTTGTTTTTTTTTATTGATGTTTCACGTCGTGCATGCTTGAATTCCAGCCTTAAAATAGAATAAAAAAGTATGGTTTGAATAAATCCAGCAAAGGTTTGGTTTTTCTGGCCATCCTTTCAAAAAATGAAAGTTAAGCATCATATACATTATCACAAGGGCGTTCAATCTTTTAATTTCTGTGATTTTCAGTTTTGTTGTTAAATCTGGGATATGGTACGGAGGAATTATAACCTCTAGCTCATTGTTATGCCCTCGAAGGCTGACCTTTATACTCGCTTGAGCTGGCTTAAGCCATTATCTAAACACGATCCCCTTTCCTGAGAAGTCAGGCACCCTTTTTTCGGTAACTTTCGGTAATATTCGCCGATTTTCCCGATAGCCCAAAGTTAGGCATGCGCGTTTCTATAGAAACCCAAAGGTATATGTACGATCGTCCGCCATTTTACATTTCTTACGAATTTTATTACAATCCATTTTCACAGCCGTTATTTCGTATTTGTTTTCAACAATAATGTCTTTTGACGATTTTGTGAGATGGGAAGACCTGGATCTGGATTATGTCTGAGGAAGTTACACTGAATGCCACAGTGATGATGGCAACCGTAGTCTAAATGACGAGGACGCTACCCCGTTAACGCTGGTTGCGACTGAGCAGACGATCAAGACTTATATTTGTCCAGAAAAAGGGTGCAAACGGACCTACAAGTCCGTTAATGGGTTCCGTGGACACCTCGTCATACTGTATCCCAGGTTATTAGACAGCATCATAAAGTGTTACGCGAGTGTCCGCTACATGTTTATCGTGTAATTGTATACATTGGATAAACTCAATGGATACAGTATGGTTTCTTGCTGAGTCATAGACGGACAAATGGCCGAGTTGAACTCATTGCCGTGTTTAGCGGCTTCACTGATGATGACGCCTTTATTCTCTTGCCGTAGTGGTTGCACTCCTTCAGCCTCGCAAACATATTCCAGATAGAAGCATTGAAAAGTTGGCCCACTGAGGTGTAATGCGTCGTTAGGATAGGGTGATTGAGGGGCGAGGTGACCTCAGCTGTTTCTTAAAAGCAGATAGCTTAATTCGGCACGTAACAGAACCTTTCCCGGAAGAAGACAAAACTACAATAAAACACAGAAAAGAAAACTCAACCAGAAAGTTTCACGAGGATTTCAACCCTATGCCGAAAAATAAATAAGGAAAAAGTGTGCCTTTGAAGATCAAAAGAATTGATAATGTATTTTTGTTGGTGTATAATTGTAGCAGTATCGAGTTTTTGTCTGAGGTGTTATTGATTTCTTTGGACTCTTGTTCGGGTCTCCGGCATAAGAGTCAGATGGAGGAATATTCCTCCAGTTTTTGCCACCGGTGTATCGATATCACATATACTAAAATTGTACACGATTTGGATACCAGTACTGATTAACGTCTTTTCGTCATCATTGAAAACTGTTGACTACTTCTCTTTGCACGAATTCGTCCTAATTTTATATTTATACATTTTCTTAATTCTTTGTCGTAGTTGGAAACTGCTCTTACGATCACTGACCCGGAAGGCTCAAATCGGTTGACGGCTGGTATACGACTGTCGGTTTCGACGCCTAGGTTGATTCCCTTAGTACTCAGCTTCCAGATCGATGTCTTCCTCCAGGGCGGGGCAAAGACGAGGTTTTAACTACACGGCCTACGTTGTGCTAGCAGATCATGACACTTGAGTGTCTGATTAAAGACAACTTGACGAGATTACGTCTGCTTTCATTCACTTACAATCCCTGGAGCTGCGGCTTCATTTAAATCCCATTGCTTCCGTTGCACGATTTATATCCCAAAGTAATCACATTCACCGTTTAATGAACGCTGATTGAATGTCTAATTCGTTGAGGAAAAAATAATAGTTAACCAGAGAAAGATGCGACAACAGTTTGATAATTTGCATCAGGTCACAAATATAGGAGATGAAATGGCGGCAATAGTGTGATAATTAGCATCTGGTCACGCATAGAGTAGGTGAAGTAGCACCGACAGTCACGCATGCAGAAGATGAAGTAGGGACATCACATAGATAAACTCCGACATCTGTATCACAGATGTTCCTGACATAAGTATCTGTCATCTAGTATAGAAATGCATTGCAATTTTACATGCTAAACCAACGACTTCGACTTGGTTCCTATGTATTCCTCTTCCATGGGAAAACCTAAATCATAACATAGGAAGTATACAGACTTCAACCATCTGGCGTTCTTTTGACCTACTCCCAATACGATTACCCCCCTTGACTTGTCCATTTGCCTTCGCCTTTTTCTCCCTATAGTCCAAGGCAGGCTACAAGTGGATTAGTAGCTGAAACACTCGGCTGATTTTCTGTTATGGAATGCTCATAGAAAGTCACAAAGCATTTACAAACGATGTAATGAAGGTATTGGCCAGGTCCAAGGATTCCCAATCACTTTATGTTACAGTATTAGATGTAATATTAGGCCCTAAAATTGGGATTCTTGTGAAAATTGATCTTAGATAAATATATTCAGATATGCTTTCTACAAAAATGGTGATTTACTTTCATTTTCCAAGGGTTTACGCGTATGTCTTTAAAGGAGATGGATATATTTTATTGGCATGCCTAGGATCGTACAGATGTGAACCGGAATTCAATTTAGTGGTATTTGCCATTTGGCCAAACCTCGATAGTGTATCCCGGTAGACTGCACGTTTTTGCATTACCCGCCATTTCATCATGTAAACCCGCTCATGAATGGGAAGCTAATTGTGAGGCTGATGCAAATACCCTCGTCCATTAATCTCACGTGACCGTCTGACAAAGAAACGCGTGAAAATGGCAATCTTGGGAGAAATTTTTGTCGCTGAATTGTGAATACTGTCTTGAAAAATGCTCTTGTCAATGAGAAAGAACAAAACCTAAGGTCACTTAAGCTTTGTGGCAAACATTGGACATCTTATTGGAAGCTTCTGGTAGAAAGTGAAGGGTGGCCACGGGGGCTGTCTTGCGGCGAGGGACGCTCTCCGATGAGACATCTACGGCGTCTCGTTATGCGGGAAAAGCTAGACAGTAGCCCCACAGTGACATGGGAAAGGTATGAAAGAATTAATTATGTTGTAAATTAGGTCTTCTTTTCCAAATGTTGTGCTCAATCTTTTTACAGATCGTAAAAGTGTCGAGTCCTGCTGTGTGTTAGCTTTGAGTCTCGGAAGAAGTTGTGAAAAGATTTTCACCCCAGAAAGTAATGTCACCTATCAGAATAGGTCAGGACCTATTGGCTGGAGTAACCAAGGAATTAATTTTTCACTTCAATTTAAGTCAGAGCCCAATAGCTAGTATAACCCAGGAATTAATGGTACCTTTCAGATAAGGTCAGAGGCGATTTGCTGGAGTAACCCAGGCTTTAATGTTGCCATTTAGATAAGGTCAGAGCCCACTTGTTGGAGTAACCCACTTTTAGTACCTTTCAGATAAGGTCAGAGCCCATTTACTGGAGTAACCAAGAAATAAAGGATTCCTTTCAGATAAGGTCAGAAACGATTTGCTGGAGTAAGCCAGGAATTAATGGTACCTTTCAACTAAGGTCAGAGCCCATTTACTGGAGTAATCTAGGAATAAAGGGTACCTTTCAGATAAGGTCAGAACCGATTTGTTGGAGTAAACCAGGCATTAATTTTGCCATTTAGATATGGTCAGAGCCCACTTGGTGGAGTAACCCAGTTTTGGTACCTATCAGATAAGGTCAGAGCCCAACGGCTGGAGTAACCCGTGAATTTATGGTCCATTTGCTTTAACTATGAAGATGACAAGACAATGTCTTTACGTGTAAGAAAATGTTTGAGTTGACCATTATTAAAAAAGAAAAGGCGGCCGCTTAATTAGAACTGTTTTCATGTATCATTGAGGGATTAATAAGGTTCAGATATTTACATTTTGTAAAGAAATCTAGTCCATTGCAAATGTGTGACACCCAGGCTCTAAGCCATTTGTGTCTTTTTGACGAAGTCTTTTGGCTCCAAGAGTCATACATATTTTAAAACGTAAAAATAATTGGAAATAGAAAAATGTAAGTCAGGTCTTTGCAATTTCCTTGAACTTCATTATTCATGGCATAACCGAACCAGTGATAAATGTGAAAGTGAGTGGGTTAAAGCCTTGCCTGAAGGTTGTGGAACAATATCATTATCTCCCTGTACCTTTTATGACTTATGCCTTAAGTTTCCAGTACAAATGACGATACTAACTGTTACGAGGTAATGAAATTTATCACGATTATATAACGAACTTATCTGAGCCTCTGTGTAGAGACGCACCTGATTGGGCGCTACATACTTTTGTTTTCTCGCATGTCCCATATTTCAACAAAGCCTTTTGCAGAGCTAAAAAGCTTATTTCCATGTACTTTGCATTTGTAAAGAAGGTTTAAATGATAAGTAAAAATAACTCCTAACCGAACCTTCATACCTAACCAAACCGAAGTGTCACTTTTGCAACCTTTGGAGGAGTGTACAGATTTATAATAGATCTGCTACAGACAGCATTACTTCAGGCAATTTGTAAGGGAAATATTTAGTTCTGCTTTATCATATTTCAGTTACACTCACTAAGTGGTGTTATATATAGCAAACTGATGTGAACCATTGCACCAGGAGTGTCCAAAAAGGCTTCCTTCATATGGTCTAAAATTTCAGCCAGTCCCAGTGATTTGGAGCAATTTTTTGATGGCCATAGCTTGGATTCGCCATCTACCTCGAGTTAAAATAATCCATAATTCTGTCACACAGTGTCCACGAGTTAAGAAAAGAACAGGTCGCTGGATACATTTTCAACTCATGTACATATCTAGCTCTTTTCCCACAAAAAAAGGATGATAATTGTGAATGTAATTTACACTAACACTAAAAAGGCTTGAGTTTTATCACTGGCACCCAAGTGAACTCTGATTCACTGTATGAGCTATGAACATATAAAGTAGTAAAACTGATATAGCAACATGGAGAGAAAAATTATGAAATCACGATAATAAACACTTCATCAGTTCTGATTGTGGAGCTCTCCAGAAGGTGACACCAAATCCTTCATCAGTTCCGATTGTTGAGCCCTGTAGAAGATGACATCAAATCCTTCATCAGTTCCAATTGTGGAGCTCTCCAGAGGGTGACATCAAATCCTTCATCAGTTTCGATTGTGGAGCTCTCCAGAAGGTGACATCACATCCTTCATCTGTTCTGATTGTTGAGCCCTGTAGAAGATGACATCAAATCCTTCATCAGTTCCAATTGTGGAGCTCTCCAGAGGGTGACATCAAATCCTTCATCAGTTTCGATTGTGGAGCTCTCCAGAGGGTGACATCAAATCCTTCACCAGTTTCGATTGTGGAGCTCTCCAGAGGGTGACATCAAATCCTTCATCAATTCCGACTGTGGAGCTCATTGGAAGGTGGCACCACACCTTTCCTCGGTTCCGGTTGTGGAGCTCTCCAGAAGGTGACATCAAATTCTTCATCAGTTCCGATTGTGGAGCTCTTTAGAAGGTGATATCAAGTTTTTCCTCTGTTCCGATTGTGGAGCTCTGTAGAGGGTGACATCAAATCATTTATCTGCTCTGATAGTGCAGCTCTCTACAAGATGACATCAAATCCTCCATCAGTTCCGACTGGGGAGCTCTCTAGAAGATGACATCAACTCCTTCATCAGTTTCTATTGTGGAGCTCTGTAGAAGGTGACATCAAATTCTTCATCAGTTCCTGTTGTGGATCTCTCTACAAGGTGACATCAAATCTTTCATCGGTTCCGATAGTGGAACTCTCCAGAAGATGACATCAACTCCTTCATCAGTTCCGATTGTGGAGCTCTTTAGAAGGTGACATCAAATCCTTCATCAGTTCCGATTGTGGAGCTCTCCAGAGGATGACATCAAATCTTTCATCAGTTCCGTTTGTGGAGCTCTCTAAAAGGTGATATCAAACCTTTCATCTGTCCAGGTTGTGGAGCTCTCTAGAAGGTGATATTACAGCTCCCATCAGCTCAGTTTCTTGCGCTATCCAGAAGATGTATTGAGAATTGTCTACAAGAAAGCCACAACTGACCAGCTTTCTGCCATGTCATATTTGGTCCCTAACGTGCCACGGCATCATCAGTCTTGGACCTGTCCTTCACATGTCACGCTATGCTGTAATGATAAAGAGAAGGAAATGTTGAGCTGTCCCAAAATGAAATATGTTGCCATCAACCAGATTTCTGACTGAGGAAGCCATTTCTAAGGGTAAACTGTTGGCCAAGCTCAAGGACAATGTATAACATATTTCTAAAATACACTCACAGAGCTGCAAACCCACTTTCAGGTAAAATTGTCTGAAGCTGACATGCTATATTTTATTCAGACATTTCAAGTCTACAGCTATTTCGATTGGAACGGCTTTGTTACAGTTCTGAAGACAATGTGTCTTTGTTGATACAGACAACGCTGTCAAATTAATAAATAAATACATGAACAAATAAATAAATAAATAAATAAATAAAATTGCCATATACGTTCTTTCCTTCCTTACCTAGCCATATGAACAGAAATTGCGGGTTGTACGTGCGGCAGTGGTTATCGATCCATTAAAAGTTGATCAAAACTGAGTATTCCGTAAAACAGCAATCAGATGAAGTCATATCAAGGCTCAATACGTTCTGACAGTATCTCATATTTTGAATACCATGATTGTTCATCAAGAATGAATATCACAGGAACCATGCGCTATTATAACATATTTCGCGCTTTTCCGCTAGGTTCATCGTATTATAGAATGGCAGATCCCGGAAGACAGTTTTATTTAATACTGGGCAGTGATGGTCAGGAAAATACACGGAATCTCTTTGAAAGACTTAGAGTAAACTGATCCAGACATTTCTAATCCACTTATTTTAGTTCGAACATGGTTTAATCCATTTCAAGTGAAGACCGTATACTAGTACCCTGCAGGCCGAATTCCATGCAGATCTCCGTACCTTCATACGTCACATGCCAGGTATGAACGTTGGGCCGTTTACACCACACATTGGTAAAATATAATGTATTAAACACAACACATCACCTGTTTCAAGTCAATAGGTAAACTTGTTATTTTATAAATGTCGGGGAAGGAGGGTTCAAGCCGTGCCCAAAGATACAGTCATTTAGGCCTATTGTTGTCTTATTCGTACATTATCTTTTAATCCGTGAGGATGTAGTTTCTTAACGATGTTTTATTTACTTATTTATTTATTTGCTTGGTGTTTTACGACGTTCTTAACAATATTTCACTTCTGTGTCAGCCGCCAGCATTGTGGTGAGAGGAAACTGGGCAGAGCCCGGAGGAAACCCACGACTATGCGCAGATGGCTGGTGGACCTTCCCACGTATGGCCGGAGAGAAAGCCGGCATGACCTGGACTTGAACTGACAGCGACCGCATTGAAGAGAGACACCTGGTTCATTAAGCCGCGCTAGCGCACTAACCGCCTCGGCCATGGTGGCCCCCTTGCGATGTTTTGTAATAATGATCTAGCATACAGTTTGGTACATGTCCTTTTCACATGGGTGAGTCAATTATAGCTTAAAAGAAACATTTATTTGCAACGTACAACTGCCTTTTTTCGCTATTTTAAGAGTTAATGATATCGCCCATAGATAGCTGTTACCTGTACAAGCGAACAAGAGAACTTTTAAACCATTTGCTGCCCCAAACAACTGTGTATGTGTAGGAACTGCTCTGCAGTATAGCTTCCTAGAGATAGGCCCATAGGATAGTAATATCAGTACCTGCTCCTGTGTTTTTTTATTTACATTATCTGATATACAAAACCTGGTCTGCAGGAACATCAAAGACACCATCCCGTCGTTTAATCCCTGCTGAAATAGCCAGAAAGCTTTGATAGGAAAAAAGGGTACAACAGACGAAACGCTTCTCTCCGCAGGGGAAATCACTCCAAGATATTACAGCGGCTAACTTAATCCGCTTGTTGCGGGGGCCCACGGTGTTTGAAGGTTGAGTGTTAGGTGATGAACTTCTTCGACATCAGTGAACCAGGTGCCTTTGACATTGTCTGTCAGACTGCAGTGTACAGTCTCAACAAAGGTATCATAATTCTCATCCCGGTCACATCACAGCTATGGTCCAATCAGTAGCCATATTAAATTAAGGGAGACAACTCTTAACGTGCATGCATTGAGGTATCGACGGTCATTTCGCTTTAAAAAGATGGCCTGTGCGACTACCACCGAATTTAAAAGCCGGACAGCAAACATAAATGCATAGAATGAAGGTTAGAAGCCAGGTAATGCAGCCACTACTCGGTTGTTTTGTTTCAGATTTAAAAACAGAAGACGAGAATAATATCATTTCTTATGTATTTGTTAGTGATGTTCAACTACACTTTGAGTGACTCAACTCAGTACCTGATTAAATTTTACAGGAAATGGGAAATGCCTATAGGATACCAGCTCTCTAGCCAGATTTATTCACTTGATCAAAACTTTTAAATTCTTAACTATCGATGCTTTTTCTTTTCCAGTGACAAAAAAGGTAAAGGGATTAATTGTATTCCACTGGGGGTTAGCGGAAGTCTGCATATAAGTGATTCGATCCATACAAGTTTCATGCTACAGTTAAAATTTTAAACTGTGTAAACGCTTAAAGGCTTCGTAATTCAAACTGAGGTAACCTTTTGATCGAGAAAGTACCGTTATCTATCATGTTTTGAACATGTTTAGATCTACAATATAAACCTAATAACCTATTTTTTGTGAAATTTACATAAGGTTCTTTAGTTTCATCTCGCTCTAGATAACGTTCAAATATATAATGTTAAAGGTACGTGTCTTTCACCAAAGAAGTAAAATGGAAAAGCAAAGAAAAATTTTCGATCGGTATGGTGCAAGACGGTCGAGGGTTAAAAGAAATATTTCAGAATTTGAATATATATTCGACATATTGTTGATTTAAAAATGATATGTCGCGAAAATCACGCTTATCCTTAATTATATGGCCTTCAATGCACATTGAATGAGAAGAACTATATGGAAGGTCTCACAAAACTAATGCATAAATGATTGATTTTATTCGGCGTCGCCTTTCCTAAAACGTTCTTATATTGGGAATTCTCTGATACTAATTAGTTCCATTAGACCTTGGGTTAATTAGATCTTTAAAACCTTTAATTGGATATATCTTCATTACCTTAATAACGCTGGGGTTTGTGTATAGTTAGTGACAAATGGCTTGCGTTCCTATATTCTGGGTATTGGGCTTACACTGACTGCTGGATAGATGGACCTAGTCATAAAACCACTGGGAATTGAGGATTAATGGTGGATCCCGGCATCAAGTCCTCAACTCGTCCATTAGGTTATACACACGAATACATTGTAGTTTTCCCACAGGAGGGAGCTCTTTTTGTAGAACAAAAACATCAATGTGATATTTAGCTGATACATCCTGTAAAATATGTATGTTGTCCATACAGAACGGCCTGCGAAAGCTACGAATGTGTCTTTCGGGATTTTATAGGATTGAAATAGCCGGGTTATTTTCTTCTTTCTTTTTTCGAACAAGGAAAACAGACGTCTGTGGGTTACATGCTCGCTTACATGTAAAATGTTGATGGCTTACGGTCTTCAATGAACACCATTATTACAAAGGAATAAGCAAATTACTGGTTGGTTCAGTGTCAGTGTCAGTGTTGTGACATGTGTCATCATGTGGCCTGGTGTCTGGTCGGTCTAGTGTCAGTATGCTGTGACTAGATGTGTCATCATGTCTGGTGTCTGGTCGGTCTGTTGTCAGTACGTTGTGACTAGAGGTGACATCATGTCTGGTTGGTCAGTTAGGAAGAATATGTCACCAGTGGGATCTGGATTGATGAGACATCCTCGTGATGTGACCGAAATACTGTGAAAAGTGATATTTCACCCAAGCAAACGAAAACAGACCCAACAAAAAGGAATTACAGGTGAGTCCCGGCCCATCCAGACACCCTACCACCACTAATCTTTTCGATGGCGTGGATGCACAACGTAGAAAACTAATCTCTGAAAACAAAACTCTTGATGTGTTCTGTTTCCCATTAACATTTAATATATCTGGTATTTTCGCCTAAGAACTGACGTGCGCATTTGTGTTTTATTTATAAGCCAAACATGGCATTTCATTCGGCAGGTAATGTCCCTTCTGTATCTGAGCAATACTCAAGCTAAGAGAAATCTGTCTGGCTGAAAACCGGCTCCTAACTTGTCTTCATTTAGCATCGCTGTCTAGCTTTGGGAATGTGCGCTAGAAGTAAGCCTATTAACCGATACCCTCATCATATTTCCTAATGTATCGACACGAGGGAACTGCATGAGTGCAGATGCGGGAAAGCCTTCAGGGCCGGAGTCAATGTAATACGCCGCCTTATTATCATGTCCGAGACATTGCAGAAGAGAAATGAGGTTTTACTGTAACAGAGCTACACCGAGCTTTAAATGAAGAAAGTCCTCGTCCACTAATTCCTAGTGGAGTTTAAACTAAACTTTAAAATTTATGAATTCCATGAAGAACATTGTTACCATTGTAACATAGTGACTCCACATGCTGAGTACATGTTTAACATGAATGGTAATAACTGTCAGCTGTTTTGGTATTGTGTGTGACGAACGCTCGGGTTTCACAAGATAGCGCATTTAATTTTGATTTTTAAGATTTAACGAATTTAAAGAGTTTTTCTTTTTCTAAATTATGTGCCATGAATTATATATGTTTATTTGTAAGGGATTTATTAAGTGCGTTTCCAGGCTTTATAGCGTTGAATTCTACAGTGACCTATTGGAAATGAGGAGTTTTTGCCGCTGTGCATTACCTACTTGCTAAGCACATTTCAAGCAAGTATGTGTGTGCAGTATATATATATATATATATATATATTCTTAAAACATAAAACAAAGTATTGTCTTGGTCATGTTGGCTTTTAATGATCCTTCTCTTGATATCTACTTCATCTTTATTACTGCTTTCGTTCTTTTTTTTTAAAGTCACTTTTAAAAGAAATAAAAAGTAGTACACATAGTTTTAGAGAGAGTTTATTACTGCTTTCGTTCTTTTTTTTAAAGTCACTTTTAAAAGAAATAAAAAGTAGTACACATAGTTTTAGAGAGAGTTTTTATTGGTCCTTTAGAAGATATTGGTTTTCTTTGCTTTTTCTTGGCTTGAAAACCAATTATGCATACGGACTGGTTGTTTCGAGATATACGTGGTCTGGCATCTTATATACATTTCATCGAAGTTTCAAATCGTTGTCAAAATTTGTATTCATTTTATTACTCTTCGCTGTAATGCTAATCTATGATTTAGTTTTCGCCTAAGTAGTGATTTTAAATCCTGTGGCTATATAAGCCAGTACTCCTGTATAAAACGGGGAAGGGGGGAATGAACAAAGATTTAACACCTTGTCCCCAGTGACCTAAGGCAAAAGAATAATAAACTAACTTATATTGTCTCCTGTCAATAAATCTGCCTTCAGGTGATGCGATTTTCATCTCAAGCTTTTGAATTTTTAAAATTTAATACATCAGGATGATGTTTAATAACTTCTTCTGCAGAAAGCAAGTCACAAGGGCGTATAAAGACGTCATGGCTAATCCTCTGATGGTAGATTTATTGGATCCGTACGAAACTATTGCCATGCCGGACATCGAGATTGGAGAAGCGCAGAACGGTTGACTTGTTACTCATTCCAGTCTCATGAGATCTAACTGTTTCCCGGCCGTCTCGAACAGTCTTAGTGGCCATTGGTATGAAATGTTACAGCACTGGGACATTTAATTCTCTAATCAGAGTTATGTCCCTTCTTAACATGGCGGTGATTTGTGTTTAAGGGAATTCATACCACATGTACGTGTCGGCCTAGGGGTCTCTCTATCGTGAATGATTTTGTTGCTTTGTCGATTCACAGTACCCTTTGTATTAATCAACTCTGAAAGTCTATCCAGTCGTGTAAAACCGTGTCGGGCCAATATCAAGCATAAAGGACGTCTGGCTCGCTAATAAACGCCGGGTCGATGGCGAGATGGGAATATTTCGCAATAAATCATGAACATGGTGTCATAACAACTCACTTTGCTCTTTCATCAGAGGACAGCTCACCAGACGTTACATGAGCAGTGTGCAGGACAGAGTTATAAATCAGTGCTCAACGCTGGCAACGCGAAGGACGGTGATGAACTCACAAATTATTCACATGTATACATGGAAAAAGAGAAGAGTTGTACAGAACATGATTTATTTGCAACTGGTTTTTATGATTTGGAAATTACTTTTGATTTTTCTTGTTTCACATTATTTATATGATGTATATAGCTGCATGGTTATTCCTGTAAATGTAACTTCATGTTAGTGTGGGTTCTCTACATGAGCCAAATACACTAACTCAACAAAGAAACCGTACATGGATATAAACGTATTTGTCTTACACTTGTACATGTATCAGTTGTAATTTTGTCTGCTCCAGGCCAAAGGGCAACTTTTTTGCAACAAATAGCCCACAAATGGTTGTTGACGTCTCTGATGAAGTGTCATTGTCGGTAAGCGAGTGAGGGCGGAAATGAAAGCTCCAAAACCAACAACTGAATGTATCCACTTTTCTCGCAGACGTCCAGTACCCCTGAGGTCCTGAAATCATTTCTGACGTCCTCCAAGTGCAGCAGGCGTGTTATTTGATAATACCTGCACCTTCTAACTTCCTCTGATGTTAACCCAACGACAGGCGTGTCGACGCGTGACATGACTTCGATCGTGTTGCCTTTTCAACTGAACTGGAACTCACGTTGATTCAGCCTAATCACTGATATCCTTTCGCGCAACTATACAATCCGGAATCTTTATGAAACAGGTTTTGGTGTCCATTGGAATGATGTTGTAATGGGGTAATATGTACGAAATCCACAAAACCCGACATAGATTTACTCTTTTTGCGAAATGAAAGCTGATTCTAAGCTCAAATTTGCACATTTCGGAGACATGAAGCTAACATCACCGTTCTAATGACACATGGAGAAAAATCCGTCAAACCTTTCATGTTGAAATACAAGAATGTTGCAAATAAAAGTGTTAAGACTGTAGTGTTCTGCTCGATGATAAGCGAGGTGAACAAGAGGAAACATTCTAGGCTATGGCTTTATACACAAAAATATGAAGTTCTAGATCCTATTTGTTTGCTATTTGACATACAGCACAACAATTTGGTGGGAACATACTAGATGCCTACATGAACCCCTGAGACGTAACGGTGAGTAAAACATGCCTGAGTTCAGTAATTGGACATTCACCCTATCTGACTGATAATGCGTGTGTCTACCTCAGCATAAAGGTAAGTGTATATGTTATCAGAACACTGAATATACATCTATACATCTTTTCGTCTGTCTCTTTGCGACCACATTCTTTGTCTCAACGTTCTTTTAAGTGTTGTCTTCAGAGATCTAAGCAGGGTGTATATAAGCCTGTTAATCGATACCTGTAAATCATGGCTATCTTTCTTCCCCCGGGGGTGTTTCTGTGTCGTAACCCTGGTTCCCGAGGGTAGATTTATTACCTGAAGATGTTACCGCACCCCAGTCTTAAGTTCTCATTACACATCTGAAGCAGGACCAGGGGGATACCATAAACCATGATGTAATGCTTATGTCGGTCATCCAAGCTCAGCACTGGAATGATACCATGTCTATAGCCTTGGCTTTATTGGGAGCTTTATTGTGGGCATCAAGACGATTTTACCCATGCTTGTTTTCACATCGACTGTAACCTGGTAACAAGACGAGACCAGAAGCGACATGTTTATAGTTCCCTGACACTGAATCACCAGCCAGAATTCTCCTGCCCTCTCAGTATTATCTAGCCAGACCCTCAAACCTCACCAAGACGTCTCAAATAAACCATGTCTCGATTCTTATATCACAAAGACAACAGAAATCAAATTCATGTTAGTTTCCAGGGAAACAAACCCCAAATTGTTATTTGTACGTATTTTAATGACTTTGTGGCTGCAAATTCAGGTTCCAACCAGTGATATCTTGTAATCACCATACCCCATGCTGGCCATTTCTTTTCACCGGACTTCTGGAAGTCAAAACTCCTGCCGCCGTGACCGTTATGGAGAGGCACACAACAAAACAAGAGCCGCTTCTGTAAGCCGTGATTTTTTCAGGGAAAATTTCCGTTGAACGCTTGCAGCAGTTTCCTAATTTGACATCCAGACCCTCCATACAACAGCTGTATTGCATAATCCAGAGCAAACATCAAATGTGGTAAAATTACTGGAACAAATCACATACATGCAACCTCTCATTACCGCTCAGGTGGTTAATTCTTAAATGACTGTGGTCCTGGAATTTTGTGTCATACATATATCTACCTACTACAACGCTGTCGTTGTGGGAGCGTTGATTGGTCACTGTAGCAGTCCGGTAGTCTATAAAACACACCCTGGATTTCGAGGAGTTGATGAATCTAGTCCATGACTGTCGTGTCCATTTCATGCAAATAAGACTTTTGATCAGCTAGTAGGTCAGTGATATTAGTTAGCCTAGCAGAAGGCCTGTTCGATGGTCGGTCGGGTTGAAGGCCCATTCTATAGCGAGTGTGATAGAAGGTCTATTCGACCGCTCAATCTGGCAGACAGCCTGTTTTGTTCGGGCAATCTGGCACAAGGCCTTTACAACAGATTAGTGTGACGTTATACAAGTACTGATATTTACGCTAATGGTTCAGAATGCCTCCCCCCGCAACACACACACTTTTATTTATTCGAGAGGAATAATTGCAGAAATGTACTTTGATTCATCGATTTATGGTAATGTGCTTTATTGTATAGTTAACTGGAAATAGTGCATATAATTATAGTTACAATTGTGACCCTTTGTTTGTAAGGGCATGCGCTATTATACAGGTCTAGTCCGCTTTCGGGTTGTTTTCACTAAGCTTAGTTTTGCTGACAGCCCCGTTCGGCAGTGTGCTTTTCCTTCTGTAATAACGCCGATTTCGAGGCTTTGGATTAAAGTAATGTAATCCTATTTACAGGTGTTGAGTACATTCATTCCACCACCCCTTGATTCCACGCTGAATATCCACATCTCAGCCAGGGGTGGGTGACATTAGCCCGGCAGAAAGCCAGTTCGGTTGCTCAGCCTACCATAAGGCCTACTCGACGGTCAATCTGGCAGACGGTCTATTCGATCGTTCAGCCTAGACGAAGGTCTATTCAAATAGTTAGTCTCTTAGAAGGTCTATTCGATCGGTCAATCCAGCAGAAAGCCCATTCGATCGGTCAGTCAAGCAGAAGACCTTTGCGAACGGTCAATCTAGCAGATGGCCTATTTGATAAAGAATGTATAAGAAAGCCTACACCGTTAAACTGAATATCTGGACGGTGTGAATGCCAGAAAACTGTTGACTAAAGCAGCCTATTCTTGAAACATAGCAATGTGAAAATGTACTACCGGTGCCGGTAGTTCAGCCTGAAAAGTAACAAAGTACAAGCACGTAGGTGAGGTTGATTAGATCATAGACATTGCTTCTTTGAAGCCTTGTGTGTCTAGGTTTAACCCTCAGTATACACACTTAACTGTTTGTTCTGCATTTGTAGTCTTTGTTCTCGTCCACAAGTTATCACTTCACATCTGCTTGGCAGGTATATATATATACCAGTGCTAAACAGGATATCCACCGGCACAGGCTAACCATTCTCTTAAGACCCTAGAAAGTGTTTTGTGAGGTAGTTGATTTGTCATGCCAAGTGGGCTATACTTGCTTTTATTGTATATTGGATACCACATGTCTTACCTTGTCATGGTGCGGTGATAATACAAGATGAATTGCACCAAAACCGACATCCGTATACCCGCCGTCAACCAAAATGGGCATTCCGGGTAATACATTCTGAAACAGTGATTCTTCACTCTGAACAGCGATCTCCCCGGAGATATATAAGATATGATAATATTTGAAAAAATTCCGAACAGACATGGCGAATGGATTTCAAATATTCCGACTACTTTTATGTGTGGATTTTGTATGCGTGGCTAACGGTTACAGAATTATAGACAAACTTTTGGCCAATGCAACCTTTCCTTCAAATATAAGAACGTTAAGACATAATACCGCATAAACACGTCATTACGTCAACCAAAAAAGTAACAAATGACATCGGCACAGGTGAGGTATATTGTTATTTATTGTTTCCTTCAAACAGTCTTCATGCAGTTGGCAGAATATTAAAATAATCAAATGGCTGCATCCGTGGCCAAGGGGGTTAGCACACCAGCGCGGCGTAATGACCCAGGTGCCCTTCACCATAATATTGCCCGCCGTCATATAAGTGAAATATTCTTGAGTACGGCGTAAAACCTTAAATCAACAACATAAATAAAAAAGTAAACAAGTGAATAAAATAGTCAAACAAAGCTAAGAAAAGAAATCATGATGGGCCATATCTGTAGGATTAGGAGTGGCCTTGTAGTGTGGTAAGTCTCCCGTGGTGTTTATACCTACGTGTTGTACATGATGCCTCACCCGGTCTCAATATAAGTAGTGCGTTAAGGCTTGTCTTGTCAGGTGGAAATAATTTCCGACCGTGTGACAAGTCGACATGATATAATCCGCGCTGAAAAGGGCGTCTTAACAAAAGTCCTGGGCGATATTAATATATTTTCCATATCCTCCCACCAAGCGGAAATTACATACAATCCGTCATCACAATGTAAGCCGCGAGCCTGTATTATCCTGTCATGGTACGAAATCAGAAGCTGTCGTGAACCATCCAGTGGAAATGTGCATCATTTGGGAGATTCTGAGAGGATTGGAGAGGACTTTCTTTGACATGACCAATGAGTATTCATTACGCCGAGTGGTGTTTCTTTAGGAGTCATCTACATAAGGCCATCATCATTTATAATTCGCCAGACTGAAAACTGAATATTTCGCCGGACCTGGGATGAAGGCGGTTTTGCATAGACAAGGACCTGATGGATGACTCGACCGGAAGTGCTATGACAAGGCCCTTTCTCAAAAAGCCTCTGTCCAAAGAGCAAATTCGATGCATGATATATTACATACAGATGATTTCCCTGCGTGATATCATTAGATAAACAGCAGGGTGCCAACGCTCCTCTTTTGAAAAACTAATACATCGAATTACACCTGAGGAAATTTCCATATGGTCTGGCAGTGTGGGAATTTCGTCTTCATGATGTGTAAACTTGCCTGATGTGCGTGTTGCTGAATAAGGCACCTTTCTCGCTTAAAGAATCTCGGCCCCTAGACGCGTGGTCTGGTGTTCATTCCTGCCTGGCGGATGACGATTCGTGAGGAAAACTGGTAACGTGGTACAACATTGCAATCATCGGTCCGTCATTGCGCGGGAAAGGGTATACCTCGTTCCAACAGTGTTCCATAACTGTTTAACTGGGCGTGAAAAATCATTGTATTAATACTAAACAGTGATCATGTGTATTATAACATGTACAGAGTTTATGGTCCAGATTTTTAACCTGTTTTTCATCATCTAACGAATAACATTGTCATATTCTCCGATATATCTATACTACATGACATGTTTATGCTACATGGCGTATCTATGCTTTATGACATATCTATTTTACATGACATATCTATATTACATGACATATCTATACTACATGATATATGTATACGACATGACGTATCTATTTTACATGACACATCTATACTATATTACATGACATATCTATACGACATGATATATATATACTACATGTCATATCTATGCTACATGCCATATCTATATTACATGACTTATCTATACTATATGTCATATCTATACTACATGACATGTCTATTTCTATACGAGATGACGTATCTGTACTAAATGACGTATCTATACTACATGACATGTATATATAATATCTATACTACATGAACTGAGAAATATTTCGTGCACGACACACTCCTATTACTTGATCTCAACCGAACATTGCATGTAGAGAACTGGATTTTGAAATGATTTTACCGTCATGGAAATGTTTTAAACATTTAAAAAATTGCCTCCCTCTTTTCACATGACCTTTCATGTTCACTGCAAAGAAGAGACGGATGCAAATGTCTGCACATGATTCAGGGTTTAAACTGATGTACTGAAACATACAATGTTGTCGTTCGCTATTGGAAAAATCGTTTTCTGCACTTTAATGTCCCTTGATGTGTTCTCGTAACATAGCAATATATGCCGGATACGTTTCTTTATACCTTCTCCTAAATTAGCGGTCTGAGAAGATTTAATCCTATGGTGTAAAGCATCCGTATCATCCTTCCCGGGGGAGTAGTAATGTCGCCATCATGCCTCCCCGGGGCTGGTTTATTACCTGAAGATGTTCTTGTGCAGCCAACCTAATATAACTTCTCACACAACCCTCCCATGGGAAGACTTGGGCATAGAGCAGCATAAACCCTAATCAGATAATTATACCAGTTTTCCAAGGGTAATTGCTAAAGGCCATCGTGACGGAAAGATTTCGCTATAATGGAGTGTTACAGCCAGTTTTGCAATATATCATCGTGTGTTTGCTGTGTCCTTATACAAGTGATTGCATGACAACCGTGCAGGGGACAATCTAAGAAAAAGGAATATACAAACCTAATATGATCATGCATCAGGTACAGTTCCTGTTATACCATCACTGATTTTCCTTGCCAGCTGGTGATCGGACCAACTGTAAAATACAAGACAAGGAAATTCTCTAGCTTAAGAAAGTCGCTCCTATACCGGCCTTGCCTTTACAATACATATCAGTATAACCATCGCAGAGTGGTGCATTCGCCACGAGTTGTATTCCTGAAACCTCTGTCACCAGTTCACCGAACAGGAGAATGGACACCTCAACCAACCTGGACGGAAGGTGGGGTTGTTCAGGTAATGAAGGCCTGATGGATGACCCAGTTGGAAGAACTATGACGTTTGTCCAGAAACCGAGAAAGCAGCTATGATGGATACCATCATAAAGGCGAATTCCCAGTGTGATATCAAACAGATAAACAAGAAGATGGCAAAATAAATATACACAGTTATGAAACTTGGAATTACTGCGGGGAAATTTCCATACGGTGAGGACGGGAGAAAATTACCGTCTGGCGACGTCTCAACTTGTCTCGCCGCGGGTTTGTGTACTAGATAAATGCCTGATGAATGCCCCGGATGGGAAAGCCTGTCAAGATCTTAAAGGTGATAGTCCCCCACCAACAAAGTGGGTGTGTGTAAGTGTCATGATTAATTTTCGCCTTTACAAAAGCCATAGACCCATCTATACGATCGATTAGAAAGTCTTCGTAAACAACCAACGGACGTAAGACTACACCAAGCCACGTAACGTCTCACTCCAATACAATTCTATAGCGTGAATGGAAGACCGTACGCAGAGAATTAATTTTGGAATTGCTCGACATAAAGAAAATGTGTGAAATTAAGTCATACAGTTTCTAACAGAAGTTTGCTTATACTATGGTGATGATTATGTGAGCCCGTTTGCTCAATACGAAAGAAATGACGAGTGTACATTTCGGGAAATGGCCTTCTGGGAATAGTTTTATGATAGGCTCGCCATTCGCTAGTGCAAACGCCAGTTTTTGCTGTTTTATTTGCCTTCAGATGGCCTTTTACACAAGTTAAGTGTGTGGGGTTTGTGTTCCAGAGGGTGTAATCTGCCCGAATAAAGCACCGATGCCATCTCCGCCGGGGGAGTAGTTGTGTGGTAATCAGGTAATTACTTCAAGATCAACTTGAAAGTAATTCCATCCGTGTTTTTATCGTGGCCATTATGCTGTGACTGACTAACAGGAGAAACTCACCAGAGTGCTGTCTAACTAAAGCACCTGTCAGAGAATATTCACACCTGGCATCGTTGTCCAAACACCAAACCCGACATAGAGGACAAGGCGGGTATTAAAACACGTAACAGAGGATATTCACACCTGACAGATGGGACAAGGGTGGCAATGACGCACCCGACAGAGGATATTCACACCGGACATCATCGTTGTCCAAGGTTAACCAAGGACAAGATTAGTATGGAAGAACCTGTCAGAGTATATTCATAGCTGACAGAAGGAATAAGTTTGGCATTGAAGTACCTGTCAGAGGATACACGTGACAGAAGAGGCAAGGCTTGTATTCAATACCCGAGTGTATTGATATCATCGTTGTTCAAACACCGCACCCGAGAGAGGAGACAAGGCAGGTATTAAAGTACCTGTCAGAGGGTATTGACACCAGAAAGAAGGGACAAGGCTGGCATTGAAGCACCTGTTAGAGGTTGGTGACACATGACATCACCGCTGTCCAAACGCCAAACCTGACAGAGGGTACAAACCTTTATACTGAATCACCTGTCAGAGGACATTCACACGAGTCCATATCACCAAACTACAGGTGCCACTGGATCATTGTGCAGAAGACATCGGACATGACACCCACCCAGTCACATTATACTGACAGCAGGCTGACCAGCGCTGTTTGGTCGAGCGCCAAGCGTGGTAGCAACAAGTAGCATTTTTAAAGTCTTTGGTATGACGCGACCCGGAATTAATCCCGGATCTCCCGACATCGAGGCCGACGCTCTAATCACAAGGCCATCGAGACGGTTAGCGGACGCAGAATCTCTGCAAAAACTCTGTCCTCGAACAAAATTCTGAAGTCATAAAAAACACTTCTCACCGACAGGATGTGAAAATTATTTATTTACTTGACTCACAACACGGGTAGGGTGTTTATCTCCGGAGCTGAAATAAATTCTCTAATCTTAGAGCTTCGAAATTTGTAGAATAGTACTTTTGCCAACGTTATTTATGGTCAAATAAATCGCCTGCGGTACATTAACACAAATCATACATGACATTGCATATATGTGTTAGAGAATTCCACTTAGGGACCATCATATAGCACACGATCGATTTACTTCTGTCCGTAATGAATCTGAAATTGGATTAAGAAGAGACAAAAAGGGTCGTGAGAGATCTCGTATATAACGTGACTTGACTGTGCTGGGATCGTGCACTGAATATTTAACATAATAGGGAATTTAACTCGGCAGAACATATCAGACGCTTACAATGACCGGTAATACAGTCCATCAGAAACAAATCACACGGAAACCCCTTTGCCAGAGGCGATAGTAAAAAGACATAATCACACACGGAGAATATATTACACCTCTTGCTTCACATGATTCTTGATCCAGAAACCAAAACGCAGGTCATTATAAATATTTAGGTTAGCTTCAGCGCAGTGATGAAATGCGGAAGTCACGTGGTAGGTATCTGTTGTTCAGAGAGAGCTAATTGATCTGCTTTGCACTTCACAGGTGTATAAGACAGATGCCGGATGGTGTATAGTTAACGAGACGGGTACACCACTAGCGCGTATTGGTATAGTGTATTGGGAATAAGATAAGGTGGTGACCCTATACCACGGGTCAGTCTGGGCATTAGGTCAATGAAGGAGACACATTAGTATATGGATGGCGTGTTTATAGGCAGAGGGAAGACCGGGCAGTTAGTAAGCTAGCGCCTGACCGCTGTGGTCAGCGCTCCGTGAGATTATAACGTAACATAAATAACTCGCAAAAGCTGAGAAAGGCGGGTGTGAAAAAATCCGCAGGATGGCGTTAGTCAAATATCAGGCAAAGCAAAAAATTGAACATTGAAAATTTAGCCACTTAAATACGCAAAACACAGATTTTACACTTTAAACAGCAAAAGTCTTATTTAAAAAAATTGCTGGCTTGTAGTAAGTGGCTCTTTGCGGAAAGCGAAGACGGTTCAGGTTTACTTGTAGTTCACTGAGCATGTATACTTTACTTTGGAGCTCCCTTAGCCTCATCGAGTAAATTAGGAAGCTCAGTGGTATTTTAACATATTTTCTTTCCCTCAAATCTTTGTCAAGTCCCAGTAGGTTGTGGCGAGAATGAAATCAAACAACCAAGACACGAAGAACAAGAAATCGAATTGTTCAAACCGAATTAGAACATCACGTACGTCTCGCGGTGTGGAAGGACCTTAGGGGCTGACTCTTGGTTGTTAATGGCCGCCATCACTCACTGTTGTATGACGTCACCAAAGATGTCTTGTGACGGTTACAGGTCATGTACAACTCCTCGTGAGTCCTCAATGATTTACCTTGCTAGCTGGGCACAACTGTGTCGTCAGCAGGTGATGTGTTAAGGTGTTGGAAATAAGATGGAGTAATTCTTTGTCGTGAGAAAACGCCGAGAATATGATGACCTTTCTTTGACCAGTCAGTATTCGTACAACATGGTCTTTCATCGTGAGCTATACCCCTAAGCAAACCATCGTTATTTCACTAAACGGGTGATGAAATATTTCGGTGGACATGAGTTGAAAGTGGGTTTGTATTAGTAAGGGCCAGATGAACGACTGGGTGGGAAACGCTGTAAAAAGGGCCTTGGTGTAAAAAGATCAGTATTTTCCTAGAAACTGTTTGTCCAAACATCTGACAGTGAAAAGTGACTGCCCCATCGATATACCACGGGGAACATAACCGTTGAGAATAACGTTCACCTTTAGCAGCGTGCGCGGGAAAGTTTGTCAGCAACCTGCGGATGGTCGTGGGTTTCCCCCGGGCTCTGCCCTGTTTTCTCCCATCATAATGTTTGCCGCGGTCGTATAAGTGAAAAATTCTTGAGTACGGCGTAAAATATCATTATCTTCCCACTGCCATTATACACAAAGATGAGATGCGCGTAGTTGACCGCATCGAGCATAAGAACAACTCAGTCTTAACCAGACACTTTCACTGGACGGCCATTGGATACACGACGACGCAAAGCCATCGTAAACTTGACCTGTGCTGAAGCGTATCGACTATCACATTTTTCAATTGTCGTATCAAGTATTAAAAACTGACACACTGGCTTAATAGCAATTTGCCTGTGCGCTTGTCGTCATGTTTATGTTAACGGTTTGGTTCACTGTGAAGGAACAGGCGGAGCACAGAATGAACGCCGGTAAATGTCTTTCTGTGGATACTTCACCAGGCAGGTTTGCCATCCTCTGCTGGAGGCATCACGTTTTTTTCCAGCTTTATGTTCCAGTTTTATGTTCCTCCTGATGTTCTCTTACATGAACAATACATTTCGGCTCTATGCTCCAGCGCGGGTGTAATCGATCTGAGTAGTACTCAGATCGTACACCAGCTCCTTACGTGGCCTTCCCATAGGAGAACGGTCACAGAAGAGCAGAATAAACCCTGATCAGATGATAATTTCCCCCACCCATGAGAAATATTTGAAGGTTATCAGGTGGAAAAGGTTTCGCTTTATTGGAATTTAAGGTGAACTTCACAATATTTCAGCCGCACGTTCATTTTGCGATCCTATTATGCGGTGATCAGATAGCCTGACAGATGTGGAAAATTCTTCACCATGGCGTCAAGCATCAATCAAATAAATTAATAAACTGTAAAGTGGAAAATTTAGACATATACATATGAACCATACACGTTTTCCAAACAACCGGAAAGATAAAAGAATCGTTTCGCTAAAGCAGCCTTTCGCCAAAGACAGGCAGAGCTCAATTTGTTTTCCGATCTTTAGACCTATAACCGTAACTTTAACTTTCTTATAGCCAAATGAATTCTGGATCTCAAATTTATTTTCTCCAGTGCTTTCCCAAATGCCATCAAGGTGTGAACAGATTAAAACAATAAAATCACTGTGATGCACAAAGCTGGTCCAGCACAGTGAGCACACCGTAGACGTCTCAGAGGGGGAACCTACGATCGTCTGCAGGTTGCTGGCAGACCTTCCCACGCAAGACCAGAGAGGAAACGAGGTAGAGCTGGACTTGAACTCACAGCGCTGAGAAGGTTATTTCACGATTATATATGTGCAACTCCTATTGAATCATCACCGATGGGCATGATTGTATAGTCAACAGGTGAGGTAACAAGGTGTTCTAAACAAGATATTGATATGCTGAATTCGTTCTGTGTCTGTTTTGCTTTGAAAAGACCAACCACTATTCCGACCACACGCGCCCTGCAAGTTTTATTCCTAAAGCGTCTATCATTATTTCACTAAACAGGTAACAGCTCGGCAGACCTGTGCTAGAATAGAGTTTGCATGGATAAGGTCCGGATGGATGACTTGATCGGAAGCACTATGACAAGGCCTCAGATAACCAAAATTGTTTTCCCAAAAACCCTCTATCCAGGCAGCGGATTCGATGGATGTTATATCACAAAGGTGATTTTCCAGCGTGATATCAATAGATAAACAGCGAGGTGCCAACGCTTCTCTTTGGAAAACTAATACGTGGTTTTGGCACATCGAGTTACAGCTGGAAAAATTTCCATATGGTCTAGCCGGGTGGGGATTAGTCTGGCCACGTGTCAGCTTGTCTGGCCGGTGTGCATATTGAATTCTTCCAGCCTCATAGCAGCGGTAACGTCACGTGACTGACGTGTAGGCGTGTCTGGTGTTGATATGTTACTGGATTGTTCCAGCGGTATATAACTACGGTGACAGGGAAGGATGGTGAATCAAGGTTGAGCCGAAACCTTTGGTAGTTAACTCAACTTATCGATTAAAGTAGGAAGTCTTCTCTAATTTTCAGACCATACCAGTTTCAATTGAAGTTAGACGTGTACAAGATCCCTGGGACTATATTTACGTCTGTAAAAGGGCCATATGAAACATAACGGCATATTCTACACCGACAGAGGAGTTTTACCCTCCATTTACCTCTTCTAATGATTGATGTGTGTAACGTCACGATCATGCGGAACCACTTGTCTTCCGGAGTAGCAGAATTAAAATACACAAAATAAAAATGTATGAAACATGTAACACCTGGATGGGTACCTGACGACGTACGGCGGACAGGGTTATTGGTGGACAACCGGCAGAGGCTGGTTAAGCTGGGCTTAGCACCTGGCTACTTAAATGGCAACGAATATCGTTCAGGTTAATCAGTGGAGGAAACCGCCAAAGCTCAAAGCTGCTGTATACCACCTGGCTATATGTACAGCGGACTGGCCTAAAGGTGGAGGAAACCGGCCAGAGTCCACATCTGCATCTGCAAGGTACCCGACAAACTTCCTGACTTAAAAGTTGCAGCAGAACCAGCGAAACCTACATCCGTCAGTGCATTGATTAAGGGTCAGTCGCTATTAGACCATCGGCAGCTGATAAGGTGCCATTTGATGGCCACACATTTCATCCACCAAGTTTCTCATCTGCCTGATTCTATTTTCCGCACAATTATTTCATATACCAAATACCCACTCAAATAGAAATAGAAACTACGGTAGGACCATCTCAGAAATACGTTGTTTGCCCCGTGTTATAATACACTGTGGTAACACGCCGATCTGAAAACTGTCGGGAATTCGAGGCCCACTCCAAGTTTCACAATGTCGAAGGTCTACCTATGTATACCAGCAACAAACGAACACGTGTACATATAAAAGTGTTTAGTCGTGGGCATTACAAAAAGTCACCAAAAATCACATGTAATACACAAATATTTATCACACAAATCACGTATGTCAGACGATTATAGTGCGTCGACTCAAAACTGTCATAGCACAAATGATAGCTAAAAGGTCAAATTGAAAGAGTACCCAAAGATTGGCTAAGACAGTGTACAGGTTTGTCATTCAAGATGAATTCGTATCAGTAAGCCATGTTTCAACCGTGAAAGATTTTGAGTGATCTGTTACAATGACGGCGTGAATTTTGCTTGGTTTGGAGATGTTGCTGAGGACATTTCAAGGAGTGTGACCTGCACCATGCATTCATCCACTCAACAAGCTAACCATGTGAGTGTAATTAATTTACCCCAGTGCACGGTGTGTCAGAAGACGTCCTACAAAATATAATGCTGGGAATGTGCGACATTCACTCAAGAAAACGAGAACGCTACGCCTCTATTACTACAATCTCAACCCGTGTGGTGGAACGCGAGTGGCTTGGCGATGACTGTGTTTCCATCACACATGATTACAGTGCTGCTAACACATTTTTCCATTACGATATTTGGCACAATTTCTGGCTCTCTGAGGTTTCAGTTCCAATGCAACACGCCCTCTACTGGAGTCAGCACACAATTCCAGTCATAGGAATACTCTGGATGATTATCTCTTTGTTGGTGTTTCCATCACCTTGCCCTCTCTGCTGCTTGCGGGGTGAATTGGTCGAAAGCTCCAGGAAGGACAGAGGGAAGGTTAGAAGACCAATACGTTAAGACTTAATACGTTACCAGTTATAGTTAACACTGATTGTAAATTGCTAAACATAAATGTAGTTTGGCCTAATATTTTCTGTACTGAGAGACTTCCGTCTACTCAGTTTTACCTATTATCCATTGAAAGGAAGTTTTAAAGCCTGAAATCTTGCCATACACTTGCAAATCCAACGACTGCTACTTAGTTGAGCTAAACGTGTTATCAGATCTTTGTTCATGATTTGGTCCCGGCAAACACCCTTGACGTCCAGTACAAAGGCGGAAGGTGTTTTGGGCGCGGTTCCAATATGCCGCCACGGATCTGCCCGCTGTGATGTTCTCCGCCAATGTCCAGCCGTCACTGCGTGTCCATTCATTAGGCCCTAAGACGCCGTGACCGTTTAACGAGCTATTAGCTGTTAACCCCCTCATTAGCTGGATCATTCGAGTCTGGACCGGCAGCCGAGAGTCTGAGCCGTCTGATCCAGTCGATACTTCTCCACTTCCGCTGGCCAAATTTACCGGTACTAAGGCCAGTCAAACAGGTGATTGCCAAGGACCAGACAGTATTCCCTACAGCTTCACAAGAATTAACTGGTAAGTCGACAGGCGTCAAATTGACAGAGTCCCACCTCATCTCTCCGTCAGTGTATATTAGCTGACCGGAGATAAATACCATATCTTCGGCCTCCGACTTGTAATTTCATTTGGTTTGATCTTCCAGAACACCCCCGGAGGACTGAACGTAATCAAACACATCCCCTCGTATTTCTTAGACGTCAAACAAAAAAGCCCTTCTTCCCCGCCAGCATGTCACAAATCTTCTCCACACGACGGAGATTTAATGTTCGTCAAGCAATCAGCTGGCCTACAAACTAACGTCCTCACATGTGGATCCTTTTGGCTATCGGCGGCACGTGCAGAGCCAGTCAGTCCTGACACGATGAGGTCGGAAACACGTGAAACAGTGTAAATTATGTACCGTTGAGATATCGGAGCCCACGAATGTAGGGAAGAAAAAATTCATGACCACTCTTTCCGACCGCATTTAGGCATATCAAATCTGATGCCTCTGAAAGTTGGACAGGATTTATTTCAGCTTTGGCCACCTGACGGGGAAAAAGTCCGTCTGCTTACGTGCTCAATAATCGTGGTCCACCTGTGTCACAATTTACCTCTCGGCTCACTGTTAACCGGCTTTAGTATCCCTCTGAGCATAATTAATTACTGCTCACTCCCGAATGCCTAGCACCGTCTGTCGGAGTCCGGGTATTTTGTCTTCAATTCTTCTTTAAACTGGCGAAACAAGATTCTGTTTTCCGCTTGTTCTTTGTCTTTGGTTGGATGGAAAGCGTCTGGAGACTTGAACCCGCGGTGAATCAGGAACGCATTGTTCAAGACGGCGAAGACATAACCTGCAGTGTGAAGCTCGCAAACCTGAAACAAACAAAGGGGATATGAAACAGGAGTAGTATTGATTTCCTCACAAGTTAGTCAAGGACTGCAGGGCAATATCTCACTTTCTCTCATTTTGATACAGTTGATATTTTAGACTTTTCGTCACATTTCATGTCATGATGAAACATGTATTTATTTGTTTTAATAATACGAAGGCAACTTATAGTTCAAGGAAACCGCTGAGTAAACCACCCTTCTTCATCAGGTACCTGACTGACCTCCATATAAACACAACTGGATTCGAATTCACGTCCTCAATGGTCCAACGTCAGATAGTCGCAGCGAGCGATTTAACTATTCAAGCCTTCTGTAGGTGTATTTTATGTATATCGAATTTCATCGTAAAATCACTTCTTGTGAAGCCCAATCTGCCACACAATGTTTTTTAAATTTGTTTGTGTGGTACTTTTTCACTCTGTCTATAAGGCAATGCGGCTAGTTTACAACATCATACATCTTGGAATTTCAATTTAAACAGCTCTCAGTAAGTTCCTTTCACACAAGACAGAGGCCTAAACAGGCAAGTCAGCAGTTTACATCATCACTTCAGCAACACGCGTACCATATAGCGTTTCCTCCGCCTTCAAACCTAACCGCTGTCTCATAGATAAGATGATCTTTAACACAAGGTAAAACATAAAACAAATAAATCACAACATTACATAACCGTTGCTTTTAAAATTGACGCTATTTGCTGGCTTCCTCATTAGTAACACCGCCACACGGTACATTAACCCTTACACCACCAGAGCTGTAGTCTACACTAAGAAGAGCGGATTTTTTTACGATTCGTTTGTGTATGCCTGTCTGAGACGTGGGACACGGTGACTCTCTCTGTGTCGGAGGTTGTTTGTCAGAACGCTGCAAAATGCATATAAAAAACGTCTTGGTCCGGTTTAGAACATACAAAAAATGGGTGCATCTGTCAAAGAACAACTTCATCACATGCTGTGTAACGGCAAATCTATGGTCAGAATGCTGGCGTGGCACATGCGCGGTGCAGACCAGGTTTATTCATAAGGTTTCGTCCCAGATACTTATGCCCATCTCTCAACAGTGATAATACACGGTTCAACACTATAACGAGGAAATATATCAAGTGTCATTCTGACAACTCTGTACTCATAAAAACAACTGCGAAACTTTGCCTCCTGTGTGTGAGAAGTAAAGATGCACACACCACCGGTACTGGTCTCAGAGAGGTAATTTCTGGTGGCCTATAAACTTCGTACTGGAATGAAGTTACCAACACGGTAATACAAAGACGTGGCTAAGGTCACACTGTGTATGCCAGTGACAATCTATTGCGATAAGAGCTCGGATTTATAAGTATACCCAGAAGTGTTGGGCGGTTTCAGCTTTAATTTGTGTTTGCCTAGGGATGGTGTGTGTTGAACTACAACCATGCGATTTCGCACTGAAATTGGATGAGAGATCACGGAACAAGACACAGTAAAATGCAAACTGAACATGTTAGAATGTGATCATCGGAATGGGTATATCCATATTTTTCTTCGCCAAAAAAATGTAGAATAAATAAACACCGTTTCCCAAGTAGTACTGTAAACTTGTTCCAGAGCACGGGAGCCGCCAAACACTGTCATGCAACCATGCTAATGTCCCACAAAACTGTTACCACAGGACATGCGAAAACAGTTCCTGAAGGCATTCTGGTGACGGGAGCGACGCCTTCAAACATATGCACATTAAGCAAACCTTGTAAGGGCTTCGTGGCTATTCATGAGCGACCAAGGCACGAGTTGGAATAGCACGAACTCAATCCTCAGAAAGCCTTGCACACGCGTTCCTTGCTGACCATGTTATCTACAATCTGCAGTCGATCAGGCACCTTGACGCTCGCGTCGATTTTGAGGTAACATTCTTGGGGGGCAAACCATAAAGGGTTCCCGATAAGGCTATATGCCGGCTCTGAATAAAACGACCGAGGCGTGCTGATCGCTCCGGGGAAGTACTTAGGGTAAATACCAATCCTGCCCATAACGCAATCAATGTAACCCGGCCACTTTTTTTCCCTCCCCAGTCCGCATATGATGAGCTTCGCATGTTTGCCACAGGTTGGGGAGTCTATCGGATTTAGGGAATGAACCTTAGCATTTCCATTTCGCCGTCACCTCGGGTTATGCTGGGAATGAATGGCTCCAACATCCATCCAAACTCCCTTAACTACCCTTTTAAAATGTGCATATATCATTTAATCTGCTGGTAGGAAGGTGCCGACCGGAAGCACGCCGCCATATGTGTAGTGGGTAAGCTAAGCTTTCAGGACACCAGAAGCCACTTGGCAACTGAGAAGTATAAACTACTGAAGTGGGGTAGGGGAGCGGGGGACACGGGGCAACTGGATGAAGGACATTAGAGTTTACAATGAACTAATGGAGTTTACAATGAACTAACAAACCTTCTGTCAAAATAACGTTGTCTAACACCATAAAGTTGTGTACCGCAGCTCCACAAACCGTAACAAAATTGAACACCTACAACTTTTGGGTAAAAGGGGCATACAAATTGTGTACTTGAGAAGTGAAACGTGTATTGGGGGTACGCACCGTCACCCTCTACGACACAATGGTGTACATGTTCAACTTTTGCTGAGGTTTGTGCACCTGTGGTACACAGTCGACTTTATAAAGTGCCTGGTGTTCACATTTTGGAGATGGCAGAAACAACCAAAATCATATGCATATGGCATTTCTCATCAACTTCCAAAATATTCTTATATTACAGGCGCATTCAAGGCATGTGGCCTTTAAATGTTACACTTTTGAATATTAGAGGCGGAAGCTGTCTTAATCCGACATACGAACTGTAACGTTGGCCAGATCTATATACCATGTGTTGAATATTATGTATGCGCTAACATGCGTCATATGACTGATTTATCGCTACTGTGCCTACATACAGCCTCCACATTACACCAGCCGTGGTAAATGAGGCGTACAAACAGGGATACGTCTGTATTAGGGCCTTGCTGCTGATAGTAAGCCTTGTGGAATGCACCAAGCGGATCGCCTCGTGTACAAGTTAACACGAATGGCCTCGTTAGAACCGCTATTGGATAATATTAGCAGTTGGCAGTGGGGAATCAAAATGAAGCAATCAGAGTAATGGATGGTCCACTGAAGATAATCGACCTGCGGTAAATGGAAAGTGTCAAATATTGTAACAAAACATAAATAACCAATTGAGTGTGATTGCGTATCCTTGTATCTGTGAGGGTGGTGCCTATTCCCAAGGTACATAAAGCTGCGGTGGACTAACACACAGAGAACTAGTGGAGCTTAGGTCTACCCGGGAACCTTCAATAAGCAGAGATAAAGCCATGGTACATGGGGTAGTATTGAGGTATCTAACAACGCGAATGTAAAACAATTCAAGCGGCTTGTGGGAAGCCAGGAAAAAACCCCGAGCCTGACATGATACATGAGAAAACTAGCTGCCAGCATAGTTATGGCCATCTGGACATATCCAGGCCTATACAGCGGTAAATGATCAGATATACATGTGGTGGCCACGGCGATCAAATTCCACCCAAGCCTCTAGACCCATCCGGTTAACGACCCAAGACGAACACATAGAAAAGGTTTTAAACCAGAGCTCCTGCAAACAGGGATATTCTGCTCTGTAAAACACTGACATGACACGCGGAAGCTGAGGTGTAGATTAGCACAGGAAGATGGGACAAGGTCTGGGGGCGCTGACCTGAATAACATGGCTGGACTTGTGCGATGGATCACTTATCAGGAGGTTCCTGTATCCTCTACACCGGCCTGGAGGCTGAGTCCGACAAGCCGGTAAACTAAACAGTCGGCCATATCAATTATGATGGAATATATACAACATTTCTCAGCTGAACAAACCAGGGTTGAACCTTCCACGCAGGTATAGAGCAACGGCCACTATCGCCATGCCGTATCTACTGGCATACACATAGCCTCGTTAAAACGATAAAAAGCACGATTAATTCGCGCATCTGCATCTGTTTTAACACTATGCGCTATGGAAGACATTTAGCCAGTCTGGAAAAATGATATAGAGAAGTGCTGAACCTTAATGACTGATGCCACTCTAATGCAGCAGGATGCTGGCGGGTTCAGAGCAACCGGTGCACTGTCGGGAATTACTAGGAAGATTGTAAGACTTGATGTCCACTTCGCCCTATTATAACAATTTGGAACCACACGGCTCTTGTCAATTAATCTCAGTTAGGGTTTTATGCTAACTGTTAATGCAAACTCTTAACCAGTTGCTACTTAACCCACCACACTCTCCTTCCAGCATCATGGTTTAAGCAGATTTAGGTAAGGAAACATGCAGTGGTGTTTACCGCGGTTTGTCACACGTCGCTTAATGTACAACAGATTACTCGACCCATTACAATGTATATTGTATGTCTTATGCACACTCTGGCCAGTCAGTACAGTTCACAACCACTCGATTCCGCTGGGTCCATCGTTGCTTATCCATTTGTTAACCGTACCAACCTGACAGGTTATTTGTATATTTAAGGGCCTCTGTGGCTCAGTCGGTTAGCGCGCTCGGGCAGCGTAATGAGTTCAAGTCCAGCTTATGCTAGCTTCCTCTCCGACCGTACATGGGAAGGTCTGCCAGCAACCTACGGATGGTCGTGCGTTTCCTCCGGGCTCTGCCCGCTTTCCTCCCACCATAATGCTGACCGCCGTCGTATAAGTGAAATATTCTTGAGTATAGCGTAAAACACCAATCAAATAAATAAATAAATATTTGTATATTTACAATGCCAAAGACTACAGCACCACCAGAAAACCCAGAGCAGGGGGGAATGGTGGGGAGAATCCTGTTTCTTGTCAATTTACCTCAGCTAAAGTTTAATTCTGTTCATGCAAATACCTGAAAGTATCAACTTGGGCGTTCTGTAGCCCTCTGATTTAAGCAGAATTAGCTAAAAACAAAATGTACTGATATTAATAGATCTCATTAGTCTACAGAATTACTCAAGATGCTGTGTTGCCACATTTAGCAAAGATTAGCATGAAAACAATGCAAAAGGACCATGCTTCGTCAATTAGCAATATCCCGGTTTATGCAGGCATACAATATCATATATATATAAGATACAGGATTATGAGTGAAAACACTGCTTCATTCGGTGGAGTTCCTAGCGCACATCGTCAAAGGCGGAAGCTAGTATACTCACTGGCAAACATATCTCGGCCATGAAACAGAGATTGGTCATTGCACAATTTGTGACTTCGTTTATACAGTTCTTCTTCTCATCAGGAATCCAACAAAACATAAGACACCATTATCTTCACAAACCCAAGAATTGTATTTACTTGCGATCTTTCGTTTTGTGTGACTGTGTACAGACTAATATTTCCACACGGAGGAATATTTAGACACAGACTGACTGGGTGCTGAACTGCTCATTGGGGAATTTTCACCATACTGTGCATGTAACGTCGCTTTACCCCAGGGGTTAATGTATTGTTTCCAACATGGATAAGCACACCATGGCCAATTAGGCTGTCGGAGAGAGCTCAGACGCTCATACAACATTTACACCAACTGAGATGTCACGGGCTGGCCTTGGTTGACTGGAAAGCCCTGGAAGGCCCAACCACCATGGAACTACTGACAGATTCAGCATTCACACGAAAGTACATTAACTACACTTCCAGCTAAATATTTAACATACCCAATCTTATGTGGAACTGTTTCGAAGACACAAGACTATTCTCATCATATCATCATAAAATATACACCTACACGTATATAACACGACACAAACGTACATAACGACTGGATCATGTGGCAGATTCTTTCAATATAGACAAAGTAATCAGACCACAATACCTCTGTATGCATAACCCTTGTGTTCCACACTCTCAATATCTAATCCATTAGTATAAAAGCATTTTAACACAAACATGGTTTGCTTATACATTGGAGGGGCGCCCTGTACCGTTCTGATGCTCAATGATAATTATGAGATTAACATGTATAACACTGACCCGACATATCACTCAGAATTCTTTCGGTAGCGCAACGATAATCGTTAGGCCCACATGCAATGTGGTTTACTCTGGGCTTTCAGTTCACTAAACCGCGGTGGCATTAGTAAAGATTCCTAACTATGGTGCTAACTGTCAATTAGCTAATTCCATGGCAATTTCTATTCCTTTGTCACCACCCTTTCTCCAAGGAAGTTTATAAGAAATAAATTAATACAGACAGAACAAGCTATATCGTATACACAATGACACTAAAGAGATTAAACCTAGAAACGTGTAGGAAAATGTGTCAGGAATTTGCCAAACGTCGGGGGTTTATCTCATATACTCCGGTTTCCTCAACCCAAGAACCATCGCAGAAGTGAAAACAGCTTGTGTATAGTGTTAAACAACTATCAAATACATGTATAAATAAACTTAATAGGCAAGGATATCGCCCCAAAGCCGACGGGATTAGTCGCCCATTCATGGTCTTTGACTGTCTGAATGGCAATCTCGGCAGAGGTTGATTCCAACTGATGTCAATGGATTCCATCTGTAGGGACGGTACATTTACAAGCTATATGGTGTGAGAGATGACCTCTCTGGGTTCGTCTCTCAGCCACTCAGCACAGTGCTATCATCAACGCTTCCAGGCGGGCGCTTGTCAGATGTTTCAACTGGACTTGAAAACTAAAGCTTACAGCTTCAGCGCTTTTTGAAGTGTTTTTATCAAGAGACCATTACAACTTAAGAGCTCTGTAGAGAAGTGTGTGAGATTTAATATCGGCATATACAGCTTGCTATCTATGATATTGGTGATCAGGGAGGTTCTCGCCGCTTTAATATCGTCACCAACATCAGCACATTTTGAATCTACAAATTCCCATTCCAAAGCCGGTACTGAACCCACATCTCGTGCCTCCTGGAGACTGAAAGACGAGCTTCCTTACACTTGGCCACGGTCCGCTTTCGTTATAATGGAATGGTTATTCTACAAGGAAACTTCTGAATAAAGGATTTCAAACCAAATGGGTTGAGCAAAAGCCTACAGAATACCGGTTTGCTATTGGAAGATTGGGAACAATGAAATACATGTAGAGTCTTAAGTTTACTTTATGCATAAAATCCAATGGGGCTTCAATAATGAAGTGCTAAAATGTAACCACTCAACCGTTTTGCACATTTAGAAGCTTTATATACATTGGTATAGAGCACATGGCCGACCGAGTGTAACTTTTGTGAGGCTCGGAAAAAAGCTTTAACAGTGAATGCAAAATTCTACGGTTATCGTTCCCTTTCCTTGGACACCTATAAGTGCCAATAAAGCCTTTCTATGCTCGATAAATCTCCAGTTTTATAGTTTCAGTCGGGGCAATATTGATTGGTCAGTATACCGACCTTATGCACGACGTGCACATGTATAGGCTCCAAGTGCCCCATGAAGTAGCAACGAATTACAACCACGGGGATAAATAGCAAACTAGAACCATGCAGATAAATACGGTCCTTCCTTCCTTTCGTCCGTCTTGTGTTGGTAAATCCAGACCAGACGTCCCGGCATGTGGTCAAGATGACCACACATATTGGATGAATCAAGCACCTGGCAATGCATGTGGCACCTGCCACGCTGAATTACTGTTCATTTAGTATTCATTACCCCAAATCTTCGTCAATCGGCTTAGTCACCTTAATCTGTCATTACGGGCATGACAGTTTATTGTAGTTCAAAACAACCCGTGTCGGTAGGGCACTTGCAAAATCCTGCTTGTCTAATTAACCTGAACACCTGAGAGAGAACATCGAGGGCAGTAAACCCATGTATATAAAACTTCCTGCCTTTTGTTCATCTAAAACAGCGCCCCCGAACACGCAAATGCAGGTATGTCATAGGCCTCCAGCGCTACACAAGTAGTGCATAGAGTTACCCATGCACGAGGGTAGGTAGTAATAGGGGTGGTCAACTTTTCTAACAAGACGTCCACTCAGACCGAGCAGTGCTTCATGTTCATAGGGTAACTTAGTCTGTCATCCTGTCGCGCACGAACAACAACGTGGAAACCAGATCCGAAGTACTTCTTGTTTTGTGTGATGATTCATGTGTAATACTCAGCGGAATATCAGCGGTATACCAGAGGTATATCGCCGCTAAACTCTGCAAAAAGGCTGATGCGGTGTGAGATGGGCTGAATGATATCCTGCAGGTGAAGTAGAATTACCTCGCCTCAAATCCATCAGTAGTGCTATACACGTGGTTTACTGTCCAGTGTCCAGCATATGACAACCTAACCTGTTAGGCACTGACATTCCCTACTTGACTCAATTGGTGAATACATTTGGCACACCAGTAAGCGTCACCAGAATTAAACAAAGGAATTGTTATGCACACACATAAACATCCGTTCCCCCAAACAAACAAAACAACAATAAATAAAACAATCAAACAAATATACAGAATCACTTTTTTGCGTCACAGTAGTGCCGCGGCTACAACCACATGTATGACTAGTTCCTTTACTGTCTCCTGATCGACGTGTGGCGAAACGTCACGTCCATCAACAAGGATACCAATAAGGCAACATAACGATGTTAAATCATCATTGCTATACACGCGTATACAGACATGACCTAGTTATAGATCATGCGCATCCCGTCCGTAGAAAACGTTCGCCCATTGGCTGTCTTCTGCGAGACCTTCAACCCTTTTGAAGGCTCACAGTTACACAGTCGGATTTTAAGGTTATACGTGATAAACTTAGTTAACATTACTACGGATATCTATACATTCACAGTGGCTGTACAGTGATATAAGTTCACAAAAGAAAGTTAATGGAACCATGCTCTATGTAAACTCCGAGAAGCAATTTAAATGACGTAATCGTTATTATGTGGGTTCGGAGGCGCAATCTCACCAGTAAAGAGCCGCTTCGGGACTGGAAAGTGCATTGAGCTTCTGGTAAACAAGCGACGAGGACTAGACTGCCATTAAGTGACAGGGAAGACTATATGTACTTCAAATTCAAGCTACAGATTACAGACTCGACAGTCAAATGGAAACAGGGATGGGGGCGGGTGTAAAGGGGCAGAGCGTGTACATATTACGTGGATTATAGGTACTTTAAATCAATACTAACCTGGCTAATCCTGTTAAACCCGTACTGTTTAAATCTCTCATCGTAGGGTGGCAGATTTCGCTTAGTGATGTAAAACGGTTCCCAGGGATCTCTCCAATACACGTAATAAGACACCTGAAGAGGGGAATTCCTCGCGGAACCGTCGGCTTTCCAGCGTTCGTAGTTCGTATGTCGCTGACATTTCCAACATACATCAGAATAGAAGGGTCGCGCTGCCTTCGCTTGCCAGGCGCTGAGCAATGCTGACTTCGTGCGAGGAACAGGGGCTTTCGTCTCCACCTCGAACACCGGCAAGACAAACGCCGTTGGCTCACTCTCAGAGCCATTCGAAGATGTAAACTTTTGTATAAAATTATAAAAGTTCTTCCGTAGTGAACCGCTGGGTAATATGTCAATGTCCAGCATTAACACGTAAGATGTTAGTGTATATTTGATAGCTAAATTTCTCAGTAAATTATGCGGATACTTCAGTCCACTTATGGCATAGTTTTTTTCTGTTACTGATGAAATGCTGGTCACATCATGTTCACACAACCCTTGCGATGATAAGTGAGAGAAGTTAAAGTTTTTAGGAGGGGGACTCAGTGGATACACCAGATGAAACGTGACGTATTTTCTCACGTGTTCATCGCAAAGATGTAAGTAAGCCATCGTGAGTAAACAATTGGATATGTCTTGCGCGAAAGTGAACACGGACAAGGAGATGGGGCCTTGCCATAGTCGTGCCAGTTCGCTGAGGTGATGGAGGTTGTGACTAGACGACTGGGTCACCACGGAAACGTCAAACCCGTTAGTATCGACATTAAAATACTGCAGTTTATCGCGCACGTCGCTGACTATATTAGTATCGTCAGTATCTCCTGCCTTTAAAAAGTTGTCCAACACTTGGTACTCGCCACTATGGTCTAAAACATGGGTGTCCTCCAGCTTTTTCCTCATGCGTATCCAGGCATTTCTTGTGCGTTGCTCTTGGTGAAACCTCTGCCCCACGAGTTTCTCGTGTTTGTATACAGTTCCCTTGGCCTCTAACCTCGACAACAGGGACATGTGCAGGAGCTGCAATAGTATCAGCAGGACCACCAGAATGACTATGATGCGCACCAGGCTTACGCCGTGCAACCGACAACGCAGCATGCTGACTGCAATTATGTGCAGAGTTCCTGAGAGGCGGGTAGAGAGGCTTTGAGCGAACAACTGAGGCACCGACCTGCCAGCACCAATCAAGGACGACACGGGGAATTTCCAATACAACTGATTACAGCTCTTGTCTTCTCATTCGCCCAGTGTTTGAGCACTGTATAGGCCTACAGCTGGTCCCAGTCCCCACGGCACGCCCGTGATGCGCTCACTCCTTCGCCGCTTCACCGAGAATTAATACGCTTTTATTGACTGTCTAAACCAATGTATGTTGAATCTCTGGCCGTAAACCTCTTCCTGGGGATTGTTGGAGCTTCCACAGGCAGTCTGCATAAACTGGCTTTGTCTTCACTCATCACCCGGTTTCAATTATTAAATGGCTACACCTGTTTTCCATTGCGGCCAGTTCGAAACATAAGGGTCGAGAGCGCACAGGGAATTCGATAGTTCAGGGGAGACGTTGAATCAATACAGCAGCTTTGAGCACTCTATAGGCCTATGTCAGTCACCAAAGCAAGTAGATCCTATATACATGTACAAGATCTACGGGATCACAATGTACCCATAGTATTAATCAAGTTCACCACTTTACACTACCGGTACACCACACCAATCGTCAAACTGTGGTCATCAATAAATAGCTACGCCTGCACATGTATGAATTAAGTCAGTGGTCATATGCACAACTGTGTTCAGTAGGCCTGGTGTGCCTAAAATACAGCACCCCGACTAAAAACTTGTCAAACTAATTCCGTACCGTATATGCAAGGTCCTCTTGCTGCCAGACAATGTCCAGAAATATAGTGTTTTCGCCAGGCGCTCGGTCTCTTTTTTCGGCGCCTTCAGTAAGGCAGCACCGAGGTACGGCCATCTGGGACCTCGCCTAACTTCACTCCGCCCGGCCAGACGCGCTCAGCCCAGGCTAAATCGACAGCACCTGGTCGATATGCCACCGTACGATGCCTACATCACCGCGCCAAAGAGTTCATCACTGAAGTACAGTGCAGCTCATTTCAATTTCATTTCAATACCAAATGAATGTTAAACGCATTATTTGAGTGACCCTGTTAGTAAAAGTTAGAAGTCCGTACCCCGAGTACCAACGATGGATGCACGTACCAAGCAGCACATCTTGTTTCTGCAAACAAAAACAAACCACGTCGTGATTCGCTTCCTGTACATGCGCACTTCTTCGTGGCTTTGTCAGTCAACTTCCGCCTGCCAAGACTCGGGATTAAATATGGCGTAAAGCGGAGTTATAGTGTTGTACAATTTTACTTTATTATGAATATACTGTGATAAAATAAGAACAAATTAACCCATCTTTGAGATCTTGAACACCTGCAAACCTCACGAAAGACTGTCGGTGTACTTCGAATTCCGGCGGAAGGGAGAAATTGGAAGAAATCGGGCAGTATTTGTTATGCGATTGGGTGACTGTCACGATTATACATTTACGGAAGCTAAATAGTAGGATGACGACATTTGTAAATATTTCCTAAGGAAGTCATCCAGAAGTAGCGATAACATTTACATGTAACGGAATTTGATGGAAATATCTGCTGAAATCCTTAGAGAAGGGCCGTAGAATTGACACAGACTCACCGAGCGATGGCTGTATCAAATGTGTCAGTTTTTCTGCGCTTTCAGCTAGGATTGCTTATCTTCCTTCAAGGTTTGTAACTAACAAGCTTCTTTTATTTTACATATGATAAAGCATGTTATGTAACATGAACATTTTTATGCCTTATCCAGCATAGATATTAGGCTGTATAATAATAATAATAATAATACCCCTGTAATCACATTGTCTGATTGCAGTGCTCACTCTTTGCATTCATTAAGAGTACTAGTGGAATTTTCGTAAACAAGGCTTGTTTTAAGTTGTGGCAAGATTCCTTGATACCACAACGACACCGGTTCATAAACATGATAAAAATGGTACCGAGGCAGTACAGCTCTGTTGTTTGAACAAACATAATGATGTTTGTGGCCTATATTAATATAACATTCACTTAATTATGTTCGACAATCAACATAATGGAACATGCATGTGCAGATATCATCAACTGTAATTCCTTACTCTGAAACAGTTGTAGATATGTCTGGATATCTCTGTTGTGTTGCTGGAGGTGGAAGGTCCCAGAATGACTGAATATCTGAACTCCGTCAGAGGACTGCTAGAGAATAAAAGATTATAAAAGTGCTTGCATAATTTCCAGCTTAGGAAACTTTGTATTTAGCTTTTAAGATACATGTTTATAAACTTGTTTGAGAGTAAAAGAACTTAAGCATTAATTGTAATGAAGGATAGAGTACTAATTATTATGAATGATAGAGCTCTCTCTGTAACATCTTAGTAGTAATTCGTACTGTCAAACTGTCTTCTAAAATTCTATCAGTCTAGAGTTTTTATGCGAGTCTAATTCTTTGTACGGTTACAGTAATGGCAGGGTTGGATGCTGTGTGCACTCTGCCTCACATTCTCCACGGCAACGTTCTTGGCCAGAGTCCGGTACAGGCTGAAGATGAGAGAGAGATAGTCTGTGACAGTGGCTACAAGCTGTCGGGCAGTGCCTTTATAACCTGTAAATCTGATGGTAGCTGGGCCGCTACCTATGGCACTCACAGCATTCCAGAGTGTATTGGTAAGTCAGAGATGGTAATTAGTACACGACATCACCATGATAAGCTACTGATGGCGAGCAAGTTAAGTTTCATGCCATTTTGTTCATTTTGGACAAAGTTATGGCTCTCTTTGTTCTGCTGTTGACTTACAAGGAAAGGGTACTTATGATTCATAGTGAAGCGTTCATTTTGTTTTTTGACTTTTAATTGTCATGGCTACCTTGCTCATGCTAAGTATTGCCCTGCTTTGAGCCACATTGAGGGAGTATAAAGGTTGCTGCCTTCCAGAAAAAGCTAGCACAGCCTCACACAATGTGTGATGCAGACAAACTGATTGATAATATGTGGTATTGGGTGGAGGGGGTATGGACGGGTGGCAGGAGAAAGGTGTATTGGCAAAGTGTAGAGGTTTCACAGCTGCCTCACAGCATCACAGGCAGCAAAACAATCAACTTCTGTTGTGTTTGTGAGTATGCAATAAAACATGAAATAGTACAATGATACTATGTTTACAAGTGATAAAGCTTGTACTTAATACTGCAGTCGTACCTCAGTGTCTGTGTGAAAAGGTTTCAGTTATCTTACCAAGGAATGTGCGTGTTTCAGAGTTGGAAAGCAGCTTTAAATGTGCCCTGCCAAAAATACCTCATGGCAAAGCTTTTAACCCAAACCGCGAGTCATTACCTGTGGGGGTAAGATGGACAGAAGCCGAGGTCGTCTGTGACACAGGATTTAAACTTCAAGGGACTCAGTTTATTGTTTGTAAGGATGGAACTTGGGATGCTGCTTACGGCTCCAATGATGACTTCCCCAAGTGTGTTCGTAAGTCACTACAATGAAGGTTCAAACATTCAAAATAACGAGTGTCTGTCTGCCATCCCAAAATACTTTGACTCAGATTACATCATGATTGAGTACAAACCAAAAAAATGAAAATTTGTCATTTTCCTGCTAAGCTAAGACAGGTTTTTCTCTACTCTTACTGTCAACCAAGTTTTGTTTACCCATAAAATCATACAGTCATTGTAATTACCAGAAGTGCAAAATTGTATGTTGATATAAATACATTGATCAGTCAGTTTAAGCAGAAAGAAAAAGGTGGACCTACCTGTATCCATGTAGGGGGTGTAGTTCATTGCTTAGAAAATCGCATGTCTGTTCTGATATATTCTTGTCTGTAGGCATGACCTGTCTGCGAGTGTCTCACATAGAGAATGCTGAAGTTGTGAACACTGACATGAGAGCAGAGATCCGCTGTAAACCAGGGTATCGCATGAACATGAACTCCCCAGCCATTCTCACCTGCTCCAACGGCCAGTGGTTGGGGCCCGTTCCTACCTGTGGTATGTCAGCACACACAGATTTATCAACATTGCAAAGGGTTTGGCCTCGTGATGTGAGGACATCAACATGATAAATAAGAGTTATTATTATTATTTTTAAAATCCAGAGTTTTCATAAAACATCCAAAATGATTGTTTTAAATGAGACACTATGTAGAATTTAGCACCTGATCACCTGCGTACCTGTGGCATACATCAATGTAGATACCAGTTGTGCTGATGAAAGAAGTATACACTCTGCAAAGTGTTAGGACCAGATCATTATTCTGTACTATGCAGCGGGGGAATTGTATGATAAATTGTTCGGTTTTGTACCTCTCAGCAAAATAAAAATTACAACCGCTTGTCATACTATGTAGTGGAATCAGAACGAATGTCATACAGATGTCTTCTCTTTTCCCTTGCAGAGCTGTTGAAGGCCTGTCCCCAGCCTCCTCAAATCCCCTTTGCCAATGTTCAGTATTACAAGGCCAACCCTGTGGACGGGTCTAAGGTCACCTACCACTGTCACAGCGGCTACACCATGGACAACCAGGACCTGGCAGAACTCACATGTGTCAATGGGGAGTGGCCCGGCAAGCTGCCCACCTGTAGTAAGTACCAGATGTTAAGGAGTTATGGCCAACATTGGACCGCTATTGTCTTGCCTGAAATGCTGATTGATTTACTCATTGTACCCCTGAGACAGTACTGGAATACCAGTCACTCTTTCAGTCTGTTTGTCTGTATATGGATTATGTAATCAGTTGGTATCACCACTGGTGAGATGTGGGTGGTGAGGTAGGTGACTACCATCTGCTGGCACACAAGCTATAGGTTCAGCCATGGCATGGACAGGAAATTTCTGGATTCCCTACCTTCTAGGGTAATAATAAGCAGGTCCTGTGGTCTTTTTTTGGAGTACCAGTAGTCACAAAATCCACCAATATGATGTCATGTCCTTATGTCACACTTGGGAAGGCTTGTTTGTACCAGTTGCCATGTCACACCAGCGGCCTCATCATACCACTTGCTTCCAACCAAAGAAATGACTGCCATTATGTAAGGGACAAATTCTTGAGTGTTATGTTACATAACAGTCAAGTAAGTGAGTAAGTCTATAATCTAGAGGCTTTACAGTCTAGGCAGAGGAGTTTGCTGATGTTGTACACATATGGCTTGAGGTGATGTTGTAAATGGGTGTATCCGGAGCTTATGTACCTGTAATGATGTCCTCATGAATATAATGACTGTTAGACCTTTGACCACATGTTTTGGATTCACCTATTAGAATCTAGCTATTGGGGTTTTGAAGGGCAGTAATTTTTATCTCGGCACTCCAGTTTCGTCCAGTCGTAAACCTTGGGTTTATCGTTAATGTTATTGTTTCACATGGCACTCTTAGGGTAACATGCACATTGCCTCCATGGTGACCTGTACTGTATGTCTACGTGTCCATGGTAGTTATTTACATGTAACACTATGTTACTTTTGTGAAATAGACCCCTATCTTAATCCAGTAGATCCACTGATAAGTTTAACATAACATTCTAGTGGTGTAACTCTTTGTAAAAATGAAGGCTTCATTGTGTCTCAGTGTTTCAGCATTTTATTCTGTCATCACCAGGAACAAATCAAGTAAATATAAATGAAATATAAATGTGATATATTTGTTTCAGCTATTACAATACAGTGTGAACAGCCTGAGTCTATCCCTAATGGTCACTGGACGCGGGTGGGCGGAGATGAGCTGTATGTGTATGAAGTGAACTCCAAGGTGCATATGAGTGTAATGAGGGCTTCCGAGTGCTCGGCCAGAGCCTGATGTGGTGCAAAGAGGACAAGACCTGGTCTCACATACCTCCCCAGTGTATAGCCGTCACAGGTGAGTTTATAGAGCTGGTCTCACATACCTCCCCAGTGTATAGCCGTCACAGGTGAGTCTATAGAGCTGGTCTCATGTACCTCCCCAGTGTATAGCCATCACAGGCGAGTTTATAGAGCTGGTATCACGTACCTCCCCAGTGTATAGCCATCACAGGTGAGTTTATAGAGCTGGTCTCACAAATATTCTCAATAAATGTCTCAGCTAGTCTCATGTTAATTTGTGTGATATATCCAGGTTTTTGGTGGCTCAAGCTGTGCAGTGTGACATTCATGTACCTGTTTCGTGTTAAGAACTGCCCACTGTTATTAGCACTATCTGCCATGTGTTACAGATGAGTCGATCTACTGCTCCTCACCCCCTGACCTCCCAGATGGCCAGTGTACTTGTGAAGGTCATGACCAGAACTACTGTGAGCCCTTTACCCCCGGGATGCGCTGGCTGTGTCACTGTGGGGACGGGTACGCCCTGGAAGGGGCTGAAGCCCTCACCTGTACCTCCAGTGGTCAGTGGAACCACGACATGCCAAACTGCATACCAGGTAATCATGACATGGCACATTGTATACCAGGTAGTCGGCACATGGTACACTGCATACCAGGTAATCGTCACGTGGTACACTGCATATCAGGTAATCTTGACATGGTACACTTCATACCAGGTAATCATGACATGGTACATGTGATACCAGGTAATCATGACATGGCACATGTCATACCAGGTAATCATGACATGGTACACTTCATACCAGGTAATCATGACATGGCACATGTCATACGACGTAATCATGGCATGGTACACTTCATACCAGGTAATCATGACATGGCACACTTCATAACAGGTGATCATGACATGGTCCACGTCATACGAAATAATCATAACATGGCACGCTGCGTACCAAGTAATCATGACATGGCAGACTACATACCGTAATTAGTTGTCAAATAGCCATTGAATGTTTGTACAGTTTCTGTCTCCTGCTATGATTTCAGTGTCTAACCAGATCAGTGCAGGCTCTGATCTCACCAGCCCAGACAGCTCTCACATCAGTACCCTGGCCATTGTTGTGGCCACCGCCTGCAGCGTGCTGGGCGTCTTGCTGCTGGTCATGGTGGCCGTGATATTCCGGCGTCACAAGCCCCGCCCACGTCTGTACCACACAACTCCAGCCCCGCCCCCGTACACACGCGTACACAGCAACTCAGTGGATGAGCATGACCGCGTGGCGCTGATAGCCTACGCTGAGGGGCGCCAAGTCGCCCTGCCTTCCTATGATGAGGCGACACGAGGTAACCAGCGTGGCCAGGCCTCACCAGGGTATGGCACCACAGTGGGTGTGGTCAGTGAGGTGGGGTCTCACAGCCAACAGTACCGCCCCCTGCCCCCGGTCCCCCCAGCCCTGCGAGGCACCCACCAGCCCAACCCTCCAGCCAACCCTGACCACACTAACAGGCACTCCACAGCCACCACTGCCAGTACTGTGCACAACAGGGACGGCTTCTCTGAGGTGTTCGGCTCTCTGGACACTGTCAACGTTAGTATTAGTGACGCCTCCACAGCAGGTACCATGGAAACTGTGGACAGTGGGGCGTCAAACCCCTCTTTAGCCTCACGGAGAGCTAATGCAGGCAGTCTGGGATCTTCCAATGGTAGCTTGGCCAATGATGGTAAGTCATTCTTGTTCATTGTGTCAACTTGCACATACAATTTAGGGACGTGCTAGGCAGGCAGGAGTCATAAAAGCCCATTCTAACTGCCTTATAACGATATAACGATAGTTATAGTATAGCTTGCTTTCTCTCTGTTAAAGAGTTTGTTAGATATTTCGTTACTCTTCAAATAGTTTCTCATGTTCTGTGTTAAGAGCAGTACATTGTCTGTGGTCCCGTCCTCTTTTTGAGAATTTCTGACCACCACATGTGTTGAGTTATCATTAGTATGGCATAAAACAGCTTTTCAAAAGATCTTCTCCCTAACAAAACTTGCAAAATAGATCTGAAGTTGAATATATATTTTGCTGGCTTTCAATTTTACTATCTTGGACACTGAAAACATGAATCCTTTGAAACAGTAAAGCAACCTAAACTTCATCTTATTAATTCAAGGATTTGAAAGCACTCAAATTTAGCCATTGTTAGCTTACGTCATATTATGAGTGTCAGCATCGAATAATGGTGAAAGCAATGTTAAGCCAAATGTTAAGGGTGGTATCTTTAAAGCACAGCATATATTGAACTCAGGTTTTGGAATCATGTGAAGCATAGAAACACCAGGGTGATATTCCACTTGTAATATTCTGTGTGTGCATATTGATTGGTGTACATCGTAAAATTTGTGACTTAATGCTGTGTATTGGAATCAGTATTACAGTAGATGTTAAGGATTGCATATCAAAAACTACTGCATGCACTGAGGTAATAAATTTAAGTGCAGTAACTCAGCGGGGATGTTCCATTGCTGATTCTGTAGCCTTAGCTATCAAATCCAAAGCTCCTAGAATTATTGAAGGCGTAGAAGTTCATTTCATTTTGAAATTAGCTTTTCTTGTAAGAAGGGTTAATATCATACTTTTATCAAGAGAAAGAGTGTGTAGCAAATTTTGACTATTTTCAAACATTGAAAAGTATAAAGAGAGCATCGATAGTTAATCGACCAGCACAACAGTTGTTCTAGATTTTGTGCAAAGTTTTGTATAGAGGCATGCCCAATCAGTCACAAGCCTGTCCTACATGCCCAATCAGTCACAAGCCTGTCCTACATGCCCAATCTGTCACAAGCCTATCCTACATGCCCAATCTGTCACAAGCCTATCCTACATGCCCAATCAGTCACAAGCCTATCCTACATGCTGGGCTGCTTTTGTATAGAGGCATGCCCAATCAGTCACAAGCCTGTCCTACATGCTGGGCTGCTTTTGTATAGAGGCATGCCCAATCAGTCACAAGCCTATCCTACATGCTGGGCTGCTTTTGTATAGAGGCATGCCCAATCAGTCACAAGCCTATCCTACATGCTGGGCTGCTTTTGTATAGAGGCATGCCCAATCAGTCACAAGCCTGTCCTGCATGCTGGGCTGCTTTTGTAGCGTGTTACTAGTACATTTTACCATGCCACTTGTCTTTCAAATGTATCATGGTGATGAATCGACCTTCAGTTCCTTAAGGCAGGTGCAAAACCTCTTCAAAAGGTCTTACCAGTCGATGAATATTTATCAGGTGATAGAATGAGGCTTTCTGAAACCATGAAACTGTATTACATTGTACTGGATATAACATTGTAGGTGTAACTCAAATGTTGTATTTATTTGCATTTGCCCCTTGTTCTATGCAGATGCTCCCTTGCTAGAGACCAGTCATGATGGCCGTATCATGAGTACTAGTTCAGAGCCCCTGCCTGAGGAAGATAAGGAAGAGTGAAAATAGGCCCATGGGAAAGTTGGACCTAAACTAGCCTAGCCTGTTATCACAATGATGGTGATGTAGGTGAACGTCTCTTCATCCTGGTGGCGATGATGAAACTGATGCTCCTGGTGATGATGACAGCAGTGTTGTGACTGTCTGTGTACATATATAACATAGTAAATGTTATCATACCAAAATCCTATACAGTGTAGTGTACAAGTGGTGTCAAAACTGAAAGTGAAAGTTGGGAGGATCATGGCATAGCATTGTGTGAGTGATGTGAACTGTAATGTGTTGTATAGTCCCTTACTGTGAAGTTAAATGTTCAGGTTAATTATGTGAAGAAAAATCTTCCAAAGTTGATAAAAAATGCAGCCTACAGACACGTGTACTATGTTCTGTGTAGATAAGGTATGTTTTATTATACACATGACCTCACTATGGCAAAACTGGTAAAATTTTCAAAGCACTCTTTCTGCTCTTAGGTTTGTGCTAATAAACACCTTTTGAGGTTTTTTTTCCATTTATTCTATAAATCACAATGAGTTACAAGTAAATTGGGAGTATTATTGAAATAAACTGAAATTCCAATTGCACACATGCATGGAGTAAGTTTGGCCTGATCATTAACAGGGAATTGTTGAGAACAAAGCTTGTTGTCACTGTTAACATTGTTAAACAACTTAGCCAGGGCATGCTTCCATTGCCAGTTTACATTACGTAATTGTTTCTTTTGTGTTTTATGTTATTGTTTTATTTTTTGTTCTATTTCATCTTTTTTGCACCTAATCAGTTTCATATTCACCATTTACTCTATTGCATGTACATAAGTTAACACTTTAAACACATCCATGCCTTTTTGTCTCTATAAGACAAGGGGAGCTAACTCTACCTTTTCTCTGTGCCAGACAGATCAGTCATACAAATGTATTCAGTGCTGAGTTTATGAAAGTTGGAATGCTTGTTCTTTGTTATTGCTTTAAATATACCTTAGTGCATATAATGTTGATTAGGACTGCACTGGAGAGTGACAAGCCACATTTCCTTACCTATACGTATGTCCTTGTTTCTACTAGGTTCTTAGATTAGGATACAATGTATTCAGTATCAAAACTTGACCAAGAATCAAAACAAACTACAGATACTTCAGTATAGTTGCTTGCATGATCCATTTATAGCATTTTATTTGGCAGTAAAACCAAAAACTGATTTAAAGTTTCGAGAATATAAGAACTGGCATCATGGAAGGAGGTTATCCCTGCACATTTTTGTATCATTCTTTTGATTAATATCTGTGTTCAAATTGAAGTGGGTTGCACAAAAGCAGCTCCCATATGTGGAGTCTTTCCCAGACGAAAAAAAACAAAACAAAAAGGAGAGACAAAAGAAAATTTGAAGTATTGAATTGTGATTTTTAATAATGCTTTATTATACCTGAAGTGTTTTCCGATGCATCATTGTTTATATGATGGTTGTGAGGTGTTCATTTGTGCATTGGTTATTTGTGAGATGTGTGATACTTTGTATTAACCTGTGAAATTGTTTGCACTAGTTTTATACTTTAGTCAATGTGATGTGAAGAGGTGATCATTATTGAAAACTAATTATAATTCATCGCTCCGATCTTGTTTTAAGAACCATAATCTTTTTACATAAACTTAATAACCTCTGGCTAGAGAAATTTTCAAAGTGAATTTTAATTTAAATGTGATAATAATAATCCGTGGTACAATTTTAGTCTAGCTCCAGTTTCAGAAAAGAAAACTGAAATCCACACTGAAAATGAAATATACAGTCCGAATTCCGAACTGGAATTTTACACTTGTGCTGAAGTTCAGTGTAATGCTGAGCAAAGATGTACTCATATAACTGCTGGTTATTCACACTTATGTATTAAATCTAAACGTTGACATTTGTAAGAGTTTCAGCTGATTTTTGAGGTTTCTAAGAGTGTGAATATAGGCTGGCCTCATTCATTGTAATTATTTGTCCAGTGTGAAAGCTTACAGACACAGTCATTGCATGTGAATCATTCCAAAATAAGACTTGATAACGGTTTTATAGAGATGTTTATAAGAAAAGTCGCCATAACTCTCGCTCTTTGCCATCTGTCTCCTTTCTCTTCTATTATGTGTAATTTACAGCGAAATCTAGGTAATTCCTTCTACTGCCAATCATTGCAGGGTTTGACTGTGACCGAAAATCAAGCTTGTAGTGATACAGTGTCCATTTTATCCTGATGCCAACAAAACTTTCTAAATCTTTTCCACTGCTTTCTCATTTGGTCATGAAAGAGTGGCATTTTTAAATTTATTTTGTTTTTACTGTAACGCTGCAATATGTAACTCATCCAATGCATTTTCTTCTTAGCAAAAACAGTCCAGTTTGAATAAAGTTTAAAATATGGCCATGTTAAAGCTGTAACTTGTGTTCATATCCCGTTTACTTCTTCCTGCGGAATTCCAGTGGCAGGGATCAGTGTATTCCATGTCCGTCAGGTTGAGAGGTTTGTCAATTTCCATCTGTATTCCAGTCGACAGGAGAATCTTTGTGTGTACACAAAACAGTGTGACAGTCAATTTGATGCACACAAATTACATTAACGAGGAATTTGTGACCGAGTTTGTTTAACCTTTTGTTAGAAAAGGTAAAACGCAAAATGAAGTAAGGATAACTTGAAGAATCGTGAAAAACCGTACCTGCCAATATGCATGTTTATGCATTTATATGTAGGACATATTTTCCCTTATATATGATTGTATTTCCCCAAAAGTTGTTTTTATGACCTTCGTACAGTGTTTTCTGTAACATATGACTTCATATCCCCATAACTTATTTTCATGACAGTGCTGTGTGAACAGCTTCATAAATCAAGGGCACTTGATTGCTCTCGCTTGCCGGTTTCTCTGCAGATGTTTGAGTGATTCTTTGAGGTTTGGGTGTGAATATGGACTGAAGTCTATCCTCTCCATGGTACATGGTTCATGTAATCCGAAACACCACTTAAATTTCTTATAAATGACACAGGACTCAAACGTGAAGACGACTTTATCTATCACATGTAAATTACGTTACAAAGCGTCAGTTCTCGTGAACTTGAAGCCGCACGGATGCAGAGTGTTAAACATGGTCATTTTGCGACAGTTAAGCAAACGTCACATCCAAGACATTAAATGCTCTTCTGAAACTAAGGACAAATCAGTATAACTGCGCTGTTTTTGTCCAGTTATTCGTCAGTGGATTGGTTTGTTTCCTTGTGGTTTAAGACTGCGTTCAGCTTTATTTGGGCCATCAAACAAAGGTGTTTGGTCTCGAAGCCGACATATATGTCTACATGTAAAATGCTGCTCCACTGTAACGCCATGGAGAGGATACTAGTTTCGTGAAATACACTTAATTTTAAGTGCACCTGATATTTCTACAATACACGTGGCCATGGTGATCAAAAGTCTATATGGTTAAGCCCGCGTCATGAAACCGGCTCTAGACCAGACGTCTCCCCCTAGCAGCCGTCCCATGCAGAGGAGTGCTACGTGTCCAAGGACGGAAGTGAAATTAAGTCCCCTGATGTCAGATGTCTGTAAATGTGCACTCGACCTTATCTTCGTATATACTGCGGACAAAATAACAATAAAAGGCTCAAAATATAATTCTTAGGAACAGCAAATATATAGAACTCAGAAATGACAAAACAGTTAAGACTGGCATGAAGACACTCTCAGACTGCGGGATCTTTTCAGCTTCCCTTGCCACCATTGTGCTCGAAGGCTGTGTGGTAGTAAGCTGTCGACAGTGCTGGAGTGTTCTCAGATGATCAGTGGAGATGGTCTTACATGAGGTTTTTGTAGGATGCCTTATTCGTCACCATGACAGGATATATGTCAGCCTCGGTCTGTGGGCGACAATCTGTGTTCCATACATACTGACGTGTCAGATTAGTGATATGTTCTAGGGTAAGGTGTTGCAAAAGCAATCAATGATTCTATCAACTGTTTTCAGGTAGCACAGACACCTCAAGCTTGTTCAATCAATTTGATAACAGTCTGTTTAATATGAAAAAATCATAAGTTCCTACATGTACTGGAGTTTTCTTAATTCAAATATTTAGTTCCACTGGATGGTTTCCCTCGTCAGCCAAACGGACTTAAAAAACCGGTGTCTATTTTGTGGCCAATACAATACGCCCACTGATTTGGTGCGAAACTCGTGTATCTCAGATTTACCCAGACGTTCGAGCAGCTGTACATTCCTTGGAAATAGCTTTGAGGTAAATGGATTGAGATTTGCACTTCAATTAACAGTAGAAAATTTTCTTCTTAGTGCCATCTTTGGGCTGACCGTGCGGCTTAAATCTGAAATAAATCTAACATTTGGGCCAGTCGTGCTTTTCACAGGATTTCATGGCTCACGTTTACAATGAGGAATCATGAACGGACTATTTTCCCCGTGGATTTGCCACCACTGCATTCCTCCACATCACCGTGTCATTAGAAACTTTCAGCGACTTTAGGATTGCGCGAGCTCTGGTAGAAGTCGCTACAGGAAGGCAAATTTTTGTTGCTTTGCGCAGCAGTGACGTTCCAAAAGTCAAATCTGGATGATGACCTTGTATTACTTTGTCTTCACTGTAAGGAATCCTTGAGCACCTGTTGTTTGTACGACCCCCACTTGACCTGGTGGCCGAGGGCGTCTTGCAGCTTACCCAGATTAGGGTAGGGGGGAACCTGCCATGGAAATTTATTTAGTATGTAATACTTAGTACCATATCTTTGCTAATATCGAGATGGCGTCGTCTTATAGTTATAGAAACAGTTACAGGACCTTTCATGATGACATATCCGTCTATTTCTTATATCAAATGATACAAAGTCTGTGATGAGATACATCTTCTTTTGTGAGAAATAAATGAACAGATTTTCCCTAAGCGAGACTTACCAGAGATTTGAGATGGTTGACTATGTTGCTGGTGAGATTGTCCTTGAAGAATTGTTTGGAGATGAGAATACATTCGGCTCCATTACTGACCTGTTGGGCAGAGGAAGAAAGGAATAATCCATTGACACATCCTTCTAGTTAGTACAACTTCCAGGTGGCCACACGGTATAAATACACAATGTAACCAATGTATCACAAAATTCAATGTAAGTTTAAAATTCATTTAAAACACAAGCATGTCAAAAGTTTAGTAAACAAGTTAATTATGTGGTATATAAATCGGAATCAGCTCATGCTGGCTTCCTCTCCGGCTGCACGTAGGAAGGTCAGCCAGCAACATGTGGGTGGTCTTGGGTTTCCCGCGGGCTCTGCCCGGTTTCTTGAGTATGGCGTAAAACACCAGTCAAAAAAACAAACAAACAAATAAATCAGGAATGTGGTGCAAATATGTATAATGATCCACCAAGAGTGTAAATTCAACCCACCAGACTTAGACCCGGCATGTCGTCGTATAACAAAGACTGAAGACCCTGTAAAGAGGAGAAAACATCTTCATTTATCATACAGACTGCCAGGCGTAATCAATCTGCAATCGCCCGCAGGCTGGGACACAAAAACTGTGACCATAAAGTCTTGAGGCTCGAATCCTGCTTTGGCTGGCTCCTCAATGCACAATCACAAGGATTGTCAGGATCGACCAGCTGTTTTCTTGTTCGCTCTACCCAACGAGAGCGACACCATTCCGCCAAAACGTGTCGTGGTTCCTGGTACACTATAGCCGACAGCAACAATAAATAACACCGGCAACAGCGTCAACAACAACGAAAAGCCACTTCTCCACAGCTGGGCAGTGGTTGTTATATTTAAAATTTGACAAATTGGCAGCTTTACGTATACTTAACAAAACATTCCTTATGTTAAGAGCTTGACCTTGGCTGCTTGAATCTACATTTACAAATTATTTACTTTCTTGAAAATTTGACAAATCGACTGTCTGTACCAGTATATGTAATTAAAACTCTCCGCATCTTCATGATTTGGTCGCTTGTAAGTGCATGTATATTACAAAGTATTTCTAATCTTAAGAATTTGATAAACTGACTATTTGTGTTATACTTACAAAACATTCCTTTTCCGTGACAATGTCCAGTTTAGCATAGTACACTGATTTCCTTCCTTCCGGGGCGGAATGTAGTTTGGCACTACGTCGCTTCTTGCCTCGGGCACTGTTCGACCTTCTGGTCTGTAGTCATCAAATGAATAGCATTTGAACGAACTACAAACGTAGTATTTTTAAAGCATGGCAATACTGTCTGAATATGGTTATATGTTTACAGCATATATTTGCTGTGCAATGAATTGGTAGGGTGTCGTTGTCTACAGAATTCAAAAGGTAGGATGCTCTGTTGTGTTCATTGACTACGGATATGTGTGTGAACACCGAATAGGCTTACTGTGAAAGACTGGGACTGTCTATGAACGGTCAGTGGCGAAACTGGGAGTCAAGCGGCTTATCTTGAACATGACAACTATATCAACTATATAACAGTATAGATTGTAGTCAGTATAGCAATTTGGTATACAGATGCAGAGATCCATCTGTGATATGTATACAGCATTTATAAGATGGTACTCCGATGATCAACTGACCTCTGACCTCTCGCTGACCCATTCGTTCTCAGAACTGACCATGGAAACTTGACCTGTAGAAAGGAATACCTTGATTCAGTGGGTCACTATCCCCATAAAACTGACCGCCATTATTATGGTATAACTGACAATTATTGAGTACGACGTTATAAGATAAATAAATGAATAAATAAATCATTTTTATTAATTTATTCACAGCTTCATAGCTGACGTCTAATGAGAAAACGTCGCGAAGAAATCCGAATACAGACTACACGTCCTGCGTAGATGATCAGTTCCACTTCTCCAACACCACATATGAAATGAGATATACTGCTATAGAGTCTTGACTGCTGACGTATAACTCTGGCTATCTTCCCGAGCATAGCCTACTGCTTGAACACTTCATATCATGCGCACATATCGTCGACTTATACCGAGTTGTGCACTGCAATAATTTAAACTAACCACATACTGGTGTGGTGCGGGCAGTTAGAGACATAAGAACCTCACTGTTTGAAAACCATGAAATAGCAAGATAAAAACGGTTGTGGGGGCCTCCGTGGCTCAGTCGGTTAGCGCGATATCGCAGCACAATGACCCTAGGCCTCCCACCAATGCGGTCACTGTGAGTTCAAGACCAGCTCATGCTGGCTTCCTCTCCGGCCGTGCGTGGGAAGGCCTGCCAGCAACCTGCGGATGGTCGTGGGTTTCCCCCGGGCTCTGCCCGGTTTCCCCCCACCATAATGCTGGCCGCCGTCGTATAATTGAAATATTCTTGAGTACGGCACAAAACATAAATTAAATAAATAAATAAATAAAAACGGTTGTCTCAACCTTAATCAAGTGCAGTCGGTAGGCTGATGTAATCCTTGTTAAGCAGAGAGAGAGAGACAGACACAGAGAAGGGGCCTGGAGCCCAGGTTCATGTCTACATAGGCCCTATACATACCTGGTTTGATAGACGGTAGCTCTAAACTGTTTGACGACAAGGTGGATTTGTTCAGCTGAAACAAACGGAGCTTATGTCATGTGATTTATCTAAATTTGTAACATACATGCTTAATATATATAGATAGAGCTTGTATAAAACATAGATAGATGATTTCAACCCATATAGCAATATGACGCGTTCAATCATGTATAGCTAAACGTTTCTTGGAGTTGCTTGGGACAAGGCTAATGGGATTGATGTATTTTCTGGCGTACGAACAGGTATGCCAAGATCAGTAAAAATAAGTCTTAAATATTTAAATGTATATCATGAGATTGGGAGCTTGTCACGGTTTGACATTTCCAGTTGTGACTTGAGCTGCGATTCCAATACACTTCGGCTAACAGGTATGAAATAAGCACTTTTCAAGCCCACATGTGTTACAACCATCATTTCGGTGCCATAGACGACAAAAACATCTTCTTTTGACACTTGTTATATACAAAAAGGTTGTTTTTTTATTCTCCATAAGCCTTCCTGCCAAACAATCGTCCATGAAAAGGTGTAGGCTGTGACAGTAACATGGCTATATGCTGTTGTATGTAGACCCGACTGAGGCAACTTATCTTATAGGTCTCCATATGTTCCGAAGAAAGAAACATCATCTCTACGACAAACATCCACAAACTGACTACCAACAAACTTTAAGGCTGAAATTTCATTTACTTGATTTGTTTTACGGGAGTATTTCTTGTCTGTCCAGCTAGGCTGGGAACCCAGGTAATTCCCGGCGTACTTCGCCAGGGAACAGACAAACCTCCTGTCGCTTGAGTCTATATTGACTCCTCCGTTGAGCTTACCGGCTGGATTTTCCTCTTTGTCGGGATGTTGTCATATGTCAAACTACGCTCGGTGTCCGCTACTGTGGAAGTGAGAAATGCAGAACTTACTGACAAAGTTAACTTTTCATTACGTAATAATTAGACTACAATAAAGTTAATCAGAAATTATGCATACATCAAACTTAATACTACATGTTGAAAGGTGCATCTGAAAGATAGCTTGAGGGCCTCCGTGGCTCAGTCGGTTAGCGCGATATCGTAGCACAATGACCCGAAGCCTCCCACCACTGCGGTCGCTGTGAGTTCGACCAGATGCTGGCTTCCTTTCCGGCCGTACGTGGGAAGGCCTGCCAGTAACCTGCGGATGGTCGTGGGTTTCCCCCGGTCTCTGCCCGGTTTCCTCCCACCATAATGCTGGCCGCCGTCGTATAAGTGAAATATTCTTGAGTACGGCATAAAACACCAATCAAATAAATAAATAAATAAATAAAATAAATAAATAAAATAAATAACGATAGCTTCGTGATGTACCTCCACCTGGGAATGATCCACTATTTGGAAACCAAGCATGGATTTTAATACACACCTGTGATGTCCACATTGATAATATATGTTGTCAGTCTGTTGAGTGATTGATATAGGCCAACCTCACGTCACGGTATTCAAATACTCAACTGTGTGGGCGTTAGGCTGGATAATGCCCTTGTTACGTTTGCTTTGGTGTGTACACATGCTCACGCGACAACAACACAACTAAATACTAAGGTTTTAATGACCGTTCAGACAATACCTCTCTGTAGTGCTGGGTGTATACTCGGCAGGACCAGCCCCTCTTCCGTCTGCGGGATAATCACGTGATCACTCTTCCTGCTCCCGTCAAAGTCATCGGTGACCTTAATGGCCTTGTACACCTGGCAGGAGCCCTGGGGAGGCAGGGGGAGACAAGAATTAACTTTAAGATACCATGAAAGAAAATTCAAATGATATCTTCACCTGGCTTATTGGTTTACAGTCCAGACAATGTGGAGAGTGCCATAACAGGTAACATCTTCATGACACCGGTCATGAGCGGAGTACATATGTACCGGTACCTCCACCTTAATGAGGAATTATACTTACCGTCTTGACGATGTAAATCCACTCGGCATCGTTACTGTTTTTAACAATAACAGCTCCACGCCTGCAATGAACATGCAAAACATGAATAAATAAATAATAACGTTTCACGAACGGTTACACTTAGAAATACTCCATAAATATGAAATAAGTGCGCGCATAGATTTTAATCGGAGCACGTGGAGACTAAATCCTGTGCTTAAGGAAGAGTGTAAAAGTGTGGTACACTTAAAATCAGAGTGGTATAGGGCCTACTTGCAATTGCCGTGTCACTTTGAGAGTTGTTTATCTGCAAAGGTGGTAGGTTTATACCTCTATAAATGGTATAGGTTTGTTCTCGTAAAGGTGGTACCTGTAAAAGTGGTAGGCCTATACCTGTAAAAGTGGTAGAACCTATACCTGTAAAGGTGATTGGCCAGTATCTGTAATGGTGATAGGCCTGTACCTGTAAAGGTGATAGGCCTGTACCTGTAAAGGTGATAGGCCTATACCTCTAAAAGTGGTACTTTTACTGTACCTGTAATAGTGAGCTGAGCAGGAGAAGTCATAGGCCTGGAGAAGCTCTAGCGGGAATAGCTGTATGTCCGGGATACCTCTGGAAACAGCAAAGGTCAAGGTGATGAAACACGAACTGATTAGATATCATGCAGATATGTAAACGTTTCCCCAGGCTGAAGTCTTAGGAATGAAATCAGATGAATGTATATGTCAAAAGTTGGCGTACTTAGGGCAGCGTTATTATTGCTTCTCACCAATGCGGTCGCTGTGAGTTAAAAATGTAACAGTAACAATGAACTCAACTTGTGGAGTGGACAGGTCACTGTGGGTCTGCATGACCTGTCCTCACTACTCAACGTGGGTCTTCATCAGCTGTTCACACAACTCACTGTGGGTTTTCATCACCTGTCCCCGCAATTCACTGTGGGCCTGCGTCACCCGTCCTCACTACTCAGCGTGTGTCAGCATCACCTATCCTCACAACTCACCTTAGGTCTGCATCACCTGCCTTCACTACTCACCGTGTGTTTTCATCACCTGTCCTCACTACTCACCGTGGGTCAGCATCACCTATATTCAAAACTCACGACGGGTCTGCATGATACATCCTCACTACTCACCGTGGGCTTGCATAATCTGCCCTCACAGCGCGTAAGCAGTGCGTGACAAAACAGCAATATCAAACCCTGCCTTTGCCCAAAGGCGCATAAGAGCCGGGCATGGATTCAAACAGGCTTTCGTATTGTGACAGGCTGCACAGCGCCCCACTCCATTTGTTAATTTAGTCGGTTGACGACATTCTTTTTAAAGTATTATAGATACCAGGAGTAATCACTCACCTGAGGAAGTCCAGGTGATCTAAGGTTCCTGCTGATCGGAAAATGTTCAGCAACTCCTAGAAAAGACAGGTATGCCATTAACTGTATGGTATAAGGTTGTATTTGCCATAAACGGTGCCAGCTAATGGCAATAGAGGCACACAAATCAGCTGGGAACTAAGAATAAGTCAGACGTATATAGAAAGCACACGGCAACATTCGTCGAGGATTATAAACTTGAGGTGACAATATCAATTGTCATTTACGATATAAACATTCTCACATCTAGAAGGGGTTACAATTACTTACATCGCTGTCGATACCCAACACTTCAATAGGCTCCCGGGATATTATGGTGGCCTCTCGCTCCATGTTTGTCAGGATTTCCTTCTCCTGCAATATCAGTCATCACTCATATAACCGACGTTAAGGACGAGTTATCCCGTTCATTTAGCAAACATGTCCAACCAACCAACCAAGGAACAAACAGAAATCCCCATATGACCTTGTACTTTAGATAATTTGGGGAGTGAGCAGAAACAGAAGGCCATTCTGCCACAAGCAAACTTTATCAATAATCAAATGTTTCAGTAGTTATGGAACAAACAGAGGATTTGCTTAGCCCGAAGGCTGAAGAAATCGTTATGATGTGTTCTATGAATTAGCCATTATGGTATTGTTAAAAGAACTAGGCATATCATAGACTAACTGTGCAATTTTGAGTGTGGAGGAAAATCAAGTCAAAAGGCTTTGATAAAAACGTGGAAACTGGAAACACTTTATCAAACACTGAAGACAGGCGCAACTGTTGTAACATTTTAAGCCCTCGTGTAATTGTACAAAGCGCGTGGAGAAGTTTTATACACTAACAAATACTTCATGTGCACTCTCAACACGAGGAGGTTCCATGAGCATCGACCTCGAGGGTATCATGTGACACACTTACACCAATGGCATCTCCTCGTCTAAGAAGTCTGGCTGTCTTCCCGTGAGATTTGTCCTCTGAGGTACGATGGGAAACCGCTAATAGTTATCAGAAAAAAGTAGAAACTAATAGTAAATTACTGACCATTGATATTGTGCATTAAAATTATGCTCTACGAATTAAAATCAATCCAATCCTAATTCAATACAAGTGTTAAGTCCAACATTCATATATTAATTTATTTATTTGATTGGCGTTTTCCGCCGTACCGGTACTCAGGAATATTTCACTCATACAACAGTCGCCAGCATTATGGTGGAAAGAAAGTGGGCAGAGCCCGGAAGAAACCCACGACTATTCGCAGGTTGCAGGCAGGCAGACACGACGGGAGGCGGAGCTAGCATGACTGGACTTGAACTCACAGCGACCACATTCGTGAGAGGCTCCTGAATCTAGCACACGAACCATTTGGCCAAGCAGGCCCAACATTCGCACAGATTTGGTAATTGCCTGATACATTTTCCATACCACCCATAACATCCGTTCTATCAGGATCATGTATGAAACTGCAACTAGAGACTCTTCAGATCAGGCTAAGATTAGGTAATTCACTTCTAAACAGCACTCAGGTTACCAAAACTCGAAATTGCTTAGCGCTTGAAGTAATTCAACAATACATATAGGATTAGATCCTTCAGTAAGGTTCCTAAAACATGGGTGTATCTGTACAGTGAGCAAATGCGACGAACAATTAACCAATTCATTATGCACTAATGAAATGCGGCACTGTGGCCTCCGTGGTTCAGTAGGTTAGCTCGCTAGCGCAGCGCAATGACACAGAAGCCTTCCACCAATGCGATCGTTGTAGGTTCAAGTCCAGCTCATCCTGACTTCCTCTCCGGCCGTACGTGGGAAGGTCTGCCAGCAACCTGCGGATGGTCGTGGGTTTTCCCACTCTCTTCCCGATTTCCTTCAACCATAATGCTGGCCGCTGTCGCATAAGCGAACTTTTCCTGACTACGGCGCAAAACACCAATAAATAAATAAACAAATAAACAAATGCGGCATAATAATGTAAAAAGAAATAATAAGGTATTAATGATATATCAGTTAAGGCAGAAAAGCTATAAAGTTACAGAAATTTTTAAAGTTTACCAAATATGTCCAGGAATTATTATATTAATCCCCCCTCCCCATTGTTTAGGTTGCTCACCGACTCCGGATAAAATAAGGTAGTAATATTCAGCCCGGTTGCCTTCTTTGCAAATTATCTTCGCACTTTCAAATCTGAAGCAGATATAGGAACAATGTCAGAAAGAGTTTGGTGCCGGAAATTAATTTAATTAGTTAGTTATCTCTCGTTCTCTTGGCCAGTAGCTGGCAGTAATATGATTAATATTACTGTACGAGAGTAATCATATTAATGAAATACGCCTTTAAACATGAAAAAGATTGAATGGTTTTTGTTCGTCTTGTAATTTGTTGAAGAGCCTTACCTGGCATACCAGCCTTGGCGACAAATGCCCCTCTGTATGTGATGTGGATAGCTGGAGAATTTAGCAAACGTTCTCAGCATATGAACCATCTACAACAACAACAACAAATGCTTACGATAGTTATTGTTTCAGCCAAACAGAGCACCGTAACAACTTTTTCACAGAAAGGGTACATAATTAGCAAATACGAAACAGTAAATGATTTCTGAGCCATGAACAGGAACTGGGATGGTGCTCCTGAATTTGGAAAACATGAGCATGTGTGTTTTGGCGTTAACACGATTTCAAGTTTAATCAGTTTGCATCCATCCATTCAAATTTGTTTGCATCAGGATACGCCGATGAGGATACTTACATTTCATTGCTCCATTGTCTTCAAACACCAAGTACAGTGAAACAAAAGGGAAAGCCTCTAAATGTACACGTTCAACAGGCTGTTATATCTTTGGAACGATTCAGAAAAGCGCGTAACGAAACAATGGAATCCCCAGATACATAGGTCTATGCTTGTGTCGAGTAGGCCTACATTTTTCTACATAAACATAAGGGCAAATGGTGGTCATATCGTGTTTCTATACTTCCATGCCTCTGTGCTTAGTGTGTTGATTTGTTGTTCTGTTCTCTCTGTATACTGGACCTAAAGTAAGCTCTTCACGGTTATGTACTTACGGTATTGACTTGTTCTGTTCCCTTTGGGTACTGGGCCTCCAGTACGCTCTTCACTGATATGTGCTTACCGTGTTGATTTGTTGTTTTGCTCTCCGTGTATACTGGACCTCCAGTACGCTCTTCACTGATATGTGCTTACCGTGTTGATTTGTTGTTTTGCTCTCCCTGTATACTGGACCTCCAGTAAGCTCTTCACAGATATATACTTACGGTATTGACTTGTTGTTCTGTTCTCTCTGTATACTGGATCTCCAGTACGCTCTTCACGGACATCGAGAAGTTTTTCTGAGGAATGGATTTTCACAGGATAAAAAAAAGCACGTCTTTCAAAGTTAACCTCCTCTTTGCTGGTACATTAAGTCAGAACAGCCAGTTAAATTAAGGATTATAGCAATAATTAACACCCAGCATGAAAAGGAACATTTTGGTAAAAAAAAAATGCTCAAAACATAACTATCGTATATAGACTTACTGGCACAGGCTTACTTATGCTTGATTGTTCCTACAGTATGCCACAAAGGATGGTTCATTAATACTCCATTAAATAAGATGCCTAATTGGCCGATAAAAATAACTCCTAATAGACCGCTAAAAACGGTTCTAAATATGCAGTTAAACAAAGGTTCCTAGTAGACAGCTGAAGAGGGTCCTTAACAGACTGCTAAAGAGGGATCCTCATAAACCGCTAAAGATGGTTCTTCATAGACTGCTAAAAAGGGGTTCTCACAGACCTCTAAAGAGGGGTCCAAACAGACCCCAAAGGGAGTCCTGATACACCGCTAAAAATGGTTCCTATAATAGAACGCTTAAAATCTGACCTCTCCGATAGATTTAAAGGGAGTGAGGTCAAATAAGGGCCTGTCAGAGGTCTCGTCGGACTGCGGGAGTGTGTCAGGAAGACCAAGATAAAGAAACATGGCGTCCTCACGGCTGGATTTGCGGGCGTCATTAGGGGTTCTAAGGGCGAGAAAAAAAAAGATAAAGAGAAACAAGATAACTCCGTAATTGAGTGGAAACGCTTTCGAGAATAATTGTAATAAACATAAAGGAACAAATAGAACATTTCAAAAAAGTTTTACGCATTTTGAATTTTGAAACAAAGTTACAGAATATTGTGCAATTAAGAAAAAAAACATGAACAAGAAGTGTCCACACCCTTAGTTGACAGTATAGTTACCTTCTGGTCATCCGCTGGGCAGCCATCACATACTTCACCACCTTCTTGAATCTCCTCAAAGCCTGCAAAGTGGACAACAGTGCAGCAAAGAGTAAAATACCAAATCGCTATTGAAGAATGTGCAGATGGACAAATACACTGACACTCTTTACTTCCAACACAAGGCAGGAATTCACCACACTGAATCTTACACCAGTGTTTGGGTGAAAAGTTCACGTCACCATCGAAATTTCGGACGTATTGGCAAACAGCCAGGGACACTTTTATATAACTGTATCCATTGATCTCGTGTTAAAACTTAATCCACTTCTCCAGCAATTCACGTTTTGAGCAAGAAATGTCAGATTCTGACATTAGAAGATTTAAATACCAAGGGTTACAGATTTATATTATTTTATTATAACCTGTTTTATTGAAGGTACCAAATACTGACGTCATTGGCTCATTGAATAATGCATATACAAGTCTTCCCGACATCGTTGGGGCGGTTGATCAGTTCTAATTCAAGGCAGCTATCTTGGAATTTCAAGAGATTTCAAGAAGATTGCGATGCTGACATTATTAAAGAGACATGGTCGCCCAAAATTTGGATTTTTGAACGAATTCTGATTGCGACTTGAGGAAGTTTTGAAGTTCGTTCATAAACTAAATCAGTTACATTGAAATAAAAAAATATATTCATTGAGTATGTAGTTTGTACGAGCCCGGATAATTTCTGTCGTTATTCGAATTCAACGCAAACAGGGCCGGCCATGTTCGACGCTTAACACCGCAAGAACAACAACAACAACATTTGCATCCCCATATCAAGCAGTTTAACAGAGCGACAACTACCCACCAATTACAATTCTAGGCTTGCTACCAACCTGCTGAGCTCTCTATTACGCTTCTTTTTTGGCCGATCTTGTTATGAGTGAGCCATAAGTCCATCTCTTACGCCTGTCATCAGCCACGTTTTTTTTGACATATGAAGTTTACCGAGAACCGTGTCATGCTTCAGACTTTTCAGTTTTCTTGTTATTTTTAAACATTCACTTCACGTACTTAACGTGGGATTAACGAAAAGTTTGTAACTTTTACTTCTTGAGAAAAATACCTAGTACTCATGTCTCAAAACAACGCTAAAATACCTAATGCTTGGGCGACTATTCACTTGAATGAAACCTTTCTTTGCCACTTTGGCTTTGTATATCGTTTTACCGGTTGACTGTAAGGGCTGTGATTTGGACACTTCGTTTACTACGGATTTGCTTACATTCAGTGGAAACTCGAATCTTTGATATCCCAAGTCTGATATGTACTGATAGAACTGAATTCTGCAAACAGTCAGACGCAGAAGTCATCAAAATTCAACTGGTTTTACCAAATATTCGTCCGATTTCATAGAGTTTTGTTAAAAATTCTCATGTCTTTCTACAATCCCACTTTTAACACTTATAGCTCATCTAATTTTACCAACAATTCAAACAGCCACTGCATGCATGGAATGTACTTACCGCCTTTCTTGTTTGTGTCCTCCCGAAGGAGTCTCGGAGAATTTCGGAACATTCCGACTCCTCCTCGTACTGGAACTCTCCTAGAAACACTCTGTTGTTCCGGTTTTCCAGAAAACTCTCCGATGATCCCACGAATGTCTCGTCGTATTCACAGAGTGTCTCGCGCACCAGCTGTTTCACAAAGGTAGTTTTTGTGCGAATTGTGCTCTGGTCCGTTTTCACATTGCTAGACTTTCGTCCAAGTGAAGGACTTAAATTACCTGATGTTCTCCGCTTTTCCGGTCCGTTTTTAGTTTTTCCGGACGTTCCGGGTTTGGATTCCGATTTTGCACCGATCTCCTTGGAAACTTCCTCTTTACTTCGTCGCCGCGAGTCACTCGGACGTTTATGTCGACTGGTTTTGGAAGTACGGGTTTGTGTTTGACGAGACGAGGCATATTTGTCCGACATCATGTATCAAAATCGAAACACTTCAAGCTTTTTCTTCTTTACACGAATTAGGATTACTGAGAATGATCACCATAAATTCATTTGCCTGGAAGTAAATACTTGTGGCCGCCTGAAAACTTTCGTACGCTTGGGGACAATTCCTGTGCACTGGACAGCGCACGGCCACAGCCCAGTATAAAATGTGCAGTTGTCCTGACGCGTAGCAACGAATCCTTTTAGGCATAGGTTTACCACCCTATGGCATGTGGTCATCCAGACGACAGTTTACCCCAAAGTGTTACAAACATTTAGGGATCCAGACGACTGCCAGTATTGGTCAAGCCAATGCTTTTTCGCGAGGTCATGTAGGTGATATAAATATGTAGCGTACATTGTATATCTCGTGACGTCATGTATTAATTAGGTTCTTGAGCACAACATATTTCAAGAGGACCCAAGGATATGTTGTTTATATTTTACGTCAGTGGGTTTCAAGAGAGAAAACAAATAGCAACAATTTATGTAACAAGAGACCTAAATTCTCATAGGCGTGGGAAACGGTGGGGCGGGGAGTGGTGGGCCAAGGGGAGCGATTGCCTCTCCACTTTCTGAAGAGGGGGACACGGGTATGTTTTTGCCCCGACCGCCCCACCCTACTTTTTGTAGCAAGCGGAAAAATATTTTATCTTACACGAAAAGGACAAATATGGATAGAACATAGGATAATATGTTTATCCCTGATTACCATCGTAACATGAAGAAATTGCACGAAACTTTTCCCCGGCTGATAACAAAGGCCAGAGCTTCCGGGACCTACGCGGCCCCTGAACTCTTGCTTTTTGGACTGAAATGTATTATAATTGCACCTTCAACACTACGTCATATGTGATCTTTCGCACAAATGTGAAAATGTGCAGGGTTTTTTTTTTCGGTGTCCTATCATAATTGTAATCAGCAAACGATCGTCGAAAACGAGTCTCCGACTACATAAAAAGGCCAGAGCTTCCGGGGACCTAGACCCCTTTGAACCTTTGCTTGTTTGCCTGCGACAATAGCTGCACTGCTTCAGCTCCCCCTAATTATATGACATTCCCCCGAAAGGGCAGTTTATCCCAATTTTAGATGCCCAAATTGCTAAAAAAATTTCCTGTTATTCAAAAAACCGAGGCCAAGGCGGGCCCTGGACCCTCGCCTGTTGGGCAGAGATAGTATTTCCTTTGCTTGAGCCGTCTCACATTTCACGACGTTCCACTTCCCCAGTGTTGCGTGGAAAGGTCATCAGAAATAACTTAGTAGCTTGAACAAACTTGAACAGTGGAAAATTAAAATCATTCAGTTTTATGCTTTAAGACAAATGTATGCCTTTGTGGGTCTACAGTTCAGGTAGCTCACTCAAAATCAAAGACAAACCGGCCTGAGTAGGCTTCCAACCAAAATCTAAATTCTTTTATTTATTAACCCCGTTTAGCTATTTGTATCGTTCGCGGGGTAAAACATAAAGCTTCAAAAACCACGCGACCCGAGAATACAAGTTTAGGCAAAACCGCGCGGAATTATTACGTTTGCTCGCGATCTCTACTCTCATATTCTCACGCTGCAGAATACCCTGCGGCTCGAGAAGCCGTGCACATTTTCCGCGTGTTCTCAAGCTCGCAAATGGCAAATTTTAAAAACCACGCGGATCGAGAACGCGAGATTAGCGCTAATCTCTCTCCAGTTTTCTCCAATCTCGCGTTCTCGAGAACATGCGCATGCTCGCGTTCCACTGAAATGTGATTAGTGAAAATTGCGCGAGATTAGTGAAACCCGCGCAAGATTAGCGCTAATCTCGCGTTCTCGGACAGCGTATTTTTAAAAGGTGCTGCTCGAGAACTCGAGAACAAGAGGAAATTGTCCTCGGACTCTTTAAGGGTATTTTGCAGCACGAGAATACGAGAGTCGAGAACGCGCCAAAACGTGTTAATCGCGCGCGATTTGGCCTACTCTCGCATTCTTGGGTTCTCGAGCCGCGTGGTTTGTAAAAGGCGCGACGCTCGAGAGCACGAGTGGCCGCATCCTTCTTCCGTAGTGTACCCTACTTTAAGAAAAAAATAAATAGGTCAACAAGCGAGGGTGCAATTGATTCACATGAGTGTTTCAGCGAAAAGCTTTTTGATATTTAAAGATTTTAGTAAGGTATTTACTTCAGGAATTATTGTTTGTATTTTGTCAAGCCGGGATTCTAAATAGGATAATGTTGGAAGCGGCGGGACAATTACAGGCTGTGGGGAATGTAGCGCTAAGAATTTGCCAAATATTTGAGCCTTCTTAATATCAGTTGTGGTGTGTTGACCGTCTACAATTGAGGACAGTGTAGGAGGTTTTACTTTGGAACGAAGATTTCATAGTAGACCAGTATGTTTTAGGCTTTGTTTTTTGGCCTTTCCGAGTAATGCTTTATTGCTTAGCGTTTGCATATGTTAGCCTCTATGCTAGCAATATAAAATAACATTTAATGTTCTTCAGACCTTGATCTTCTAAATTTCTTAAAACACCTATCCCTTCGCCTTAATTTGTACCGAACGTCATTAGTCACTGTTTATCTTTTCGCCGGATGTTCACGACTTTGGTATGGCCTTCGTAAAACATGATAAAAACATATTATTCCGCGCAAAGACTTTATCATCAACATCATTAAATTAAAATCTAAAACCAGTTTCAAAGGAGTACAGTTTGTAAGTGTGTTCAAACCACTTATATCAACAGATTTGTAATCCCAAACATGTCGTATTGTAAGATTTAGGTTTGTCATTACATGGAATATTTAGAATAGAATATATGGTGCAGTGATCAAGATTCGACAGTGGGGTACAACACCTGATTCTGTTATGCAGAAAGTGCTGTCAGTAATTGATAAGTCAAAAACATTTGCATACCCTTCAGTATATCTGGTCGGTTATTCTTTGAAACATATTTTGCCTTTTATTATGTCATTATGTCAAATTCTACTTTTAATTCGCTGCTGGTGTGGTCCTTTTCCCAGTCCGCACACCTGTCGTTGAAGTCATCCGTGATTAATACAGTATCTACATTTTCTGCGAAGACAGTATTGAGGATGCATTATCCAGATTTTCAAGGAACCTATCGCCCGTTTCGGCATTTTCGGTGGACAACAACAGACGGCTGTAAGAACGTTTTGGGGGATTGTTTGATCTGCACCCACAGAACTTCCGTGTTGTTTTCTAAGTTTTTTCTCCTAGTTGCGCTTACTGAAGACTTAATATTTATTGCCACTCCACCACCATGTCTATTCCTGTCTATACGCTCGATGATATACCCCTCTAGAGTGATCTCATCGTCTGATATATAGCCACTTAACCACGCTTCAGTCACACAAATTATATGATTACATTGCATACATAATGTTGTATTTATTTCGTCAAATTGTGAACATGTCCAAAGTTGATCACCGTTCACCGATAATAAACTTCTAACTTTCATATGGTAGCATTTCATATTATGTGTAGGCTTAGGCACAGGGTTTTCATGAATACCTCCTGGACGTAACGATCGTTAGCAGAATAACCAGGTAGTGCTGATCACAAATGCTGTTTGAACAACTGACAAGAACCCGTCCTGTTATTGTTGCGAGAGGAAAGAGAAGAATACATGAACCGCCAAAGAATTTACATTGTACCAGGAATATACAGGCTGTTTTTATATGACAAATAGTTATACCAGGCCCCGATTGTCGCCCTGTACCGATTTAGGTAACACATGATAAATGATATAACACTAGAATAGGGAGCACATGCTTATTGATAATTGCATTATTCTGACTGCAAATACTTGACAGATAAGGTTTCTGAACATACATATACATGTATTTTATAAGAGAGAATCTATTGTTTCACACTGATATATAGCATTATTGTTACACACACGACTGGAAATATGTAGTAATTATTACACCTGCTGTGTCCGTACAGGTATCATGTTGGATAGGTGATTTTGTTTGTACATGTATTTTGGCAGTCGACAAGTAGGGAGAGGGACGAAGGAGAGGGGTTTGCCAGATAAAATCCAATAGAAGGAATCTCCAGATTATACATCACACATTGCGCTTGTTTACATGGCGGAAGCCATTCCACCTATGTTTTCATTCACCCATGGTTTGCTTTATAGAACAGAGACGTGGGAAGGGCGCGATGTACAGGCCACTAGCCCCCAGAATTATAATGTATTTGATGTTATGTAAGTGATTTCGTACAGAAAAATTTACAAGTCAACATCTCAGTGGGTTGTTCATTTATTAAATCTAGTGCCACAACCGACCAGTTTGGTTACCCCATCATGTGTGGCACGAGATTCATGCACGGGGTTGAATCATCATATGCTTCGGTATGGTTGCGTGAGAGTCCACTTCATAGTGCTCTAACGATATCACAAATCACGTCCTGTTGTAATGAAGGCATGAAAACTGAGAATGTTAAATGCTGGTTGCACTTCTGCGGTACTATTTTAAACATGGCGGGTGTGGTCTGTAGAAACAATATACACAGCGCAAGCTCTACTCCCTGGTAGTGTTAGAGAAAAGGCTAAAATGAGAGGAGTTCCTCCATATAAACAAGACAGAAATACGGTCAACAGAATAAGTTAGAATAAGCGATGTCATTTAGACAGGAAAAACAAAACCGAACAAAAAGCTTGGCCATTATATGGTCAAGGGTTGACTGAAGCACAATGAAAAAAAAAGACAGTCGTGTCATGGGCGTGTGTTCAGATACCGATGAGGTCATATTTATGATCAGCATTCTCAGCTTTCCGGTAGAAAATATTTCCATCAAATAACCAGTCCGAGAAGAGCTTTCTCTCCTTCTTCAGCTCTAATGTGCCTTTCAGCAGGAAATATGGGCATTTTTTCAGGTCTTCATTGGTGTAAACGTTTATTGTTTCATCCAAGATGTTTAAGGAAGAATCATACAAGTTGTGCAAACTTCTGCCATTGGACAAGCCTTCTAGCACATTTTGCTGTCGTATGGGAATCAGGGCACATATGACCTTGAAGTTTGCAGTACATATGAAACAGAATTTGGAAAATGTTTTGAGGTACTAATCAACAGTATCGGCGATACACAAACACATTTATCAGATGATCAACTTACCCTTTGGTTCTACACAGTTTTATAGAAGGCCTTAGCTCCAGCAACAATATAAATGCACTAGCAACATTCCTTGGAACATTGTCTACACAGTGCTACCGACATGTTCATACAGCAATGTCTCTAACTCTGTGAAAAAATAAAAATCCAAACAGGTGTACTGAACGCCATTTTTAACCACGCACCATTTTGGTAACATGGTGCACTATGTTTACAATCTTTATCGAAGTCTAACTTGTGCACTGAGCGTATCCTATAGCTAAGTGCCACTGGTTAGTTTGTAAACCAATGTTTTTCAGCACAATAATGAGCAATACTGGTTTGTAAACGAGCCATTTTGGGTTCAGTAGCGCGAATTGAAAACCACTACTTTTCGCCGTATAGTTGTTTTGATGATTCCGCGGAATGATATGGCTGCCAGCGAGAGTAGGTTTTAAACTTTTCTTTGCTTCAAGAGGTTAGATCTGTTATTGAATGTAAATATTAGCAGTACTGCGTAGAAGACGTTTTGTGGTATGTTTCAAGTACATTTTTACCGCTGTTGGAGGTTAGGATATGAATGGGGCCGTGTGGCCACAGAAAGTATGTTGAGAATTTTATAATTCTGATATCTTTTGAGTCAGACTGTTTATTTTTATTGCAAAACATTCCCCATATATTAATCAACAAGTTCCAACGGCTTGGGTGACTGGGTTAAGAAATGACAGCTAAAGCGGTGAGAACACCTTCATGCTGGATAACAATGGCGAGAGTTGTATATCTGGTAATGGCACGACGAGCTGACAGGAACGCTATGTCCTCTTCCTGTAGGAGATGAATCGCACGGTTAGCTGTGATTTGCTTGGCCCAATGAAATGTGAGATCGATAGATCATTCACACTAACGGTAATGTTCATTTGTAGCTATAGTTTGCAGAGAGCTTCACAAATGGAGATATTTTCTTCGACGTTGAGGCCACTAATGCGAAGACACCTTTGACGACTGCATTGTACAGCTTTGTCGTGTAGTAGCTCCTTTCAGATCTCAGTTATGAATAGGATTTACTTGTTACTTCGGCCTGGGCCTTGTGCTCTTATTTCGTTACTCATTGAAGCAAATTTACCTTCAGAGTATTGCCGTGCACCTGATGGTTTCATCATTGGCTTGCAGCTTGTCTAGTGCATTTTTAAGGTCGTCTTCGAGAGAGTTTATTTTGGGATGGTTTACCACGATCACTTCTACAAGTTTGGCCATTGTGTATTCGATCGCCACGTTCTTTTTGCGCCTGGTCATATAGGTGAGGCAAATTCTTAAGGTATGTCTCCCTTTGATTTATTTACTTATTTGATTGGTGTTTTACCCCGTTGTCAAGAATATTTCACTTATACGACGGCGACAGGCATTATGGTTGGAGGTAACCGGGCAGAGCCCAGGGGAAACCCACGACCATCCGCAGGTAGCTGACAGACCCTCCCACGTATGGCCGGAGAGGAAGCCAGCATGAGCTGGAATTGAACTCATAGCGACCGCAATAGTGGAGGGCTTCTGGGTCATTGCGCTGCGCTAGCGCGCTAACCGACTGAGCCAGGGAGGCACCCCATTCGCTGAAAAAGGAAATACCGATAGTAACAATGGACGAATTTACAGAACGCCAAAAGTACGCAACTAAACAAAAAAAGAGACTATAGGAGGGTTATTTTATACTTCCTAGTGAGCTTTAGAGTATTGCCGTGCACATTTTCTGAATTGTTAGGTCCGAAGTGAGCAAATAATGAAATGCTGCACTTCTTAGATAAGAGACTACAGTGACAAACTATGAACATTATCAGGATCTGTTTTAATAGTAGGTTTAGAAAAGGTCGTATTCTAAGCATCAGTCCGTTGCTTTAACATAATTTTTAGTATAGGTCGAAGCATTGGTGTTAGAGATCGGACTACCTTCGGGAAATAACTCCCGATGTTTTTATTTCACCAGTTACGCGTTGCCATTTTATACATGTCACCTTCTACAGTCCTCAAGGCATATGCTCATTTATCTCCCTTCACAGTTTGTCATTAACTGTCACCCTTGTCAGAATAGACAGAAAATCCATATGAGACAACGCAGTAAAGCGAAGATATATTTAGGAAAGTGAATGTCTTTCATAGAAATTTTAATATATTTACTCTTAAAACCTCTGGTTCACTGTTTATACAATTTGTGTAAATACTTTGTACAATAAACACTATTCATATTTTTATGAGAAGCCTTTCTCTTGCATGTTAAAAATATGGACATCACATCACGAGAATTGTATTTTCGTCTTTTTAAATAAATTTAAGGTGAACAAATAAACTTAACTCTCAAAAAAAACCCAAAAAACAATACATATACAAGATCAAGCATTGAAAAAACAACGGCAAAACAATATGAGAGCAAATAATTACACTGTACAATAAACAAAACAATTTCTGTGTCAAAATGATAATCTCATACAGTGGATAGTTTAACTAAACTAATTCTAACAAGTAATCTTCGTAATAAACAACTTATATAACAAATTAACAAATATCTGGAGTTCAAGTAAAACATCCTGACAGTATAAAACAAGCAACTCCGGGTGTGAAAATTCAAATCATTGATAACTGCAGAAATTTGGGGAACTAAGTTTTGAAACTCTTTGCCTTGGATTTTATGTCACAAATAAATATAGCAAGCAGTGCGGTTAAGATAGGTTATGAACTATATGACTTTGCTATTACAAAGAATGCTAGCGACACATATACATGACGATTCGTGCGTTAATATAAATGTGTCAACCAATTCGCCGTTGATTTCTTAACGATGAAGTATATTTTGATTTATTTACATAAGACGGATGTGGATAATTACTGTGAAGTCATGAGTGGGTCCTAACAGGAATAAAAATTTACAACACATCATTTGCCACCCAGCAGGCTTTACCCTGAAACCAAAATTCGTAAGGGTTATGACGTTTTTTAACGCTGGTGATGTCATGGGCCTTGTCACACAGGTAACACCAGCTCTTGTCTTTGTGCGTCGTGACGTCAACACTGTAATAGTTCTTCCACTCCAGGTATTTAGCGTACTCTTCTGGGTTGGAGGCCAGAAATGTCAGATATCTGCCAAGCTCGCTGGCTGTCTGAAAATCTTTCGTATTTATGAAAGAGTTTTTCGGCATAAAACTGCTGTAGTTTGCGCCTCCTCGGACTATCGGCACCACATCGAGCTTGGCGTGTTGGAAAAATTCATCCGTCACATACCCCTCGCATAGAGAACTTTCAAAAGCCAGGTAAAACTTGTAGGACTTGCCTACCATTTCCAGACAGCCTTCCGTGTCGTCACACTCGTGATCACCACATTCTCCAAACGTATCCACCGGAACAAATCTCTTCAGCCGCTCAACATAAGCCTCCCGTCTGGAGTGCGATTTACAACTGTCCACAAACCAAGCCACCATCTTTCTTTCCTCTTTCGCAACGGCTAAATAATTTTTCGGCTCTCTGGCGCTGCGTTGACGGAGTCTCCCGAATGGAATGTGTACTTCCGCTTCCGGGTGATAGGTCATGGACCAGTTGAAGAGATGCTGCCACAGATATGGAGGCTGATGGGAATGGGCTGGGGAGGTGCGGGTGTAGAACACCCAGGCCTGAGCACGGTTACGGGATCTTGGCGGAGGATTGAGGTCCGTCTTTAACTCCGGAACATGAAACATCACCACAGGGGCATCATCCATCAGGCCTCTGTCTGTCGTGAAGGCACAAGTCTGAACTGGACATTTCAGTGACTTGAACAAGTCGTCTCCAGGCCCCAGGCCCCAGTCTCTCTTGGAAAGATAGGATGTGTACAGCAAAATCAACAATTTCTCTTCACTTTCTACTCTTATGTAGCGATTGGGAACCGATGCGTCTAGCAAGCTCGCGGAAAACAAGAAGGCCAAGAAAGCAAAGAAGAAAATCAGGTACAGACAATTTTGACTTCTCCATATCTGCATTACCCTCGACACAAACAGAGCAGGGGATGACGCCTGAAATAGAAAACAGCATTGTTACCAGTTATATAGTGTTTCACTAGCTCAGTTAAATTAAACGTCGATTGTGACAATTTTATGACCGCATAGGTGACGCGTCAAATTCTTCGAAAGGCAATTCGCTGCAAATCCATACACAAAATTCAATCAGGTTTGAAAATTCCCTCATCGGCGTGGCTGTCAATTATTGGATCGTCAAGGATGGTCACCAAAGGCGTTTAATTTAACTGAAATAGTCTTTCACGAAATTAATCATACCTCTCCAAGACTTTACCACTCACTCTTGTTCGTACAAGCGTGTGAATAATTAGTTTTTACAATAGGTCCATTTATTTATTATAATGCTGTTCCACGCCAACTGACTTGTGAAAAGGCGAACAGTAGTATGATGGGAGGAAGCCGGGGGAAATTCGCGACAACCGTAGGCTTTTAGAAAACTGTCCCACGTACGGCCAGGTCAGGGGCCACTTTCACCAAAGGTCATACGATATTTTTTGTCGTAAATTATCGTACATCACGTTGTATGATATTTTACGACGTTGCCAGTTTCCACATACTTTGTGAAAGAGGTGTATTTGTGAGGTACGATATCTTACACAATTGTCGTACCGTCCAAATTGTTGTACACGCACGTGATGAAAGTGGTCCCTGGACTTGAAATCACAGCGACCGCTGTAGTATTTCAGAAAAGGACAAACACAGAGGGTGCAGATGAGACAAGATGCATTCTGGTTATCAGTACAAGTCTACGTGTACATCCATCACTGCTGCCAGGCATGGCGGAGACCCTAACTCGTGCCTTACTCACTGGTACATTTACAACTTGTATATTGTATAAGACACTACATTTTCCCCTCTCTACGAAAGAGTTTCCTTTATAAAACAAGAGACAATAATTGTAATTGTCCTTAAGGCTGAATTAAGAGAGAGCACATAGTGTAGTCATAATCAACAGAACTCAAGCAATGTTGCCTTTTTCTTTTCAAACGCTACTTGTTAAAAACAATCAAAGGCATATAAATTACCTTGTTACAATGCTGAACTGAAAAAGAAAATATTCTCAATATCTGACATAATCTCGCATCCAGACAGGCTGACTTCTGGTCCGTCTTGGCCTATTACAGTTAGTTATTGCCTGTTGTGCTACATCAGATTCACAAAAATCAAGATGATTAACATTTTTTTTCGGAGAAGTAATGGAGGAACCTGAAAACTGAGCCAATCTCTAACATTCCATGTTTTTCCATCAGAAGTTACTTAAGTGTTTGGTATAACTTTCCTAGTTATCTGTATGGGACTGGAAAATTTACATTCACCCTTTCGAACTTGTCCAGTTCTTTTTGCTCTAACTAAATCACCTAGTTTGAAGGTTTGTGAGTTTGCACCTTTGCGTTTGTTGGTATATGTATTGCTTTTTTCTTGTTTGGATTCCACGCGTTTGCGCAACCATTTAAAACAGAAGACTTAGTAGCAAGGACAATGTCTAACTTAGTTTTCATGTGACGACCATGGAGTATAACAGAAGGTTCAACTCCAATCGTGAGATGGGGTGTGCATCTGTAGACAGCTAAAAAATCTCTGACTTTTTTGACTGGTCGTCCTAGAACCTTAGCAGTTCGAACAGCTTCACTTAGAACTTTATTAAAGCGTTCAATTTCTCCATTTCCTTCGGGATGATAAATGGCAGAATGAGTGTTTGATGTTTCTATCTTTAAGAAACGTTTCAAATTCGTACGAATCTAACTGTGGTCCGTGGTCGGTAACAATTTCCTCTGGGTATCCCTCGCGAGAAAATAGAGACGGTAGAAAGTCACTTACTGATTCTGTTGTACTTTGTGTAAAGCAAACTTCTGGCCATTTACTGTAATAATCTATCAATGTAATGGTAAACCTATTCTCGTGAGAATGGTATGGTCCTACGATGTCTATCCCTAGTTTTAACCAAGGACTAGTCGGTAATGGCACAGGTTGCATCGGACCATTGTGACAAATACTAGTTTTGTCATTCATCTGACAAACAGAACAATTTCTGACAGCATCACGAACTTTTATGTCCATCTTAGGCTACCAAAACAACTGACGTAAACGCTGTTTTGTGCGCGCAACTCCGTGGTGTTCGAAATGACCTAGTTCAATAACTCGGGCCGTTAGAGATAAGCACCACATCGCGCTCGTTTCGGTATACCACGTTATCTATCACGGGCAACTGCTTGCGTACAGAGAAGTATGGTTTTACATCGCTTTCAACGAATTTTGCTTTGCTCGGCCATCCATTTTCAATATTGCCTTTAACAAGACCGCAAGACCTGTCCGACTTCGCTATCAACGTTGGTATTGCAACTATCATTCATTTCAGCAGGTAAACCAGACAGAGCATCGGCTACTTTGTTTTGAGCACCATGTTTGTATTGCACTGTGTAAACGTAATACAACAGCCTGGCGTTCCATCTAGCTATCCGCATAGGCCTGTGACCTGAGCCTGACGTTGAAAAGAGTGTAACCAGGGCTTGGTGGTCAGTTCATAAAGTGAACTTCCTACCCCACAAGTAGGTATATCATCCTACAGCTCAAACGCAAGCTAAAGCCTCGAATTCTCCTACTGAGTAACGTTTTTCAGCATCGTTCAATTTACGCGAAGAGCACGCTACCGTAACTTCATCACCATGATCATTTATTTGAGTCATGATCGCATCGATACCGTAACCGGACGCTTCACTTGTCACGATCGTTTCACTGTTCGAATCAAACAAGGACAGGGTAGAGCTATTTATGATAGCCTCTTTGATATCGAGAAAAGCTTGGTTAGCTTTGGCTGTCCAATTAAATGGTACTGTAGCTTGTGTATCTCTGATCGGTTGCACCAATGTAGCAAATTGGGGAACAAACTTTGCGTAAAACGACGCCAGACCTAAGAATGAAGGAACTTGGTCTGAAATCGCAGGGCATGTCGCGTTCGCGATCCTTTGGATCAGTTCAGGCCTTGGTCGGATACCTTCACTATCCACTACATAACCTAGCACTTGCATACTGGACACGCTAAATTCGCATTTCGTGTTCAACTTGATACCCGCATCAGACAATCGCTTGAAAGTTTTGCGGAAATTTACATCTTGATCAGCTTGAGCTTTACCAAACGCAAAACAACGCTGTGTGAACAGCAAAGCATTACAACGTTTTACCCTGAATGTTAATGCTTACTGCTTGAATTAAATCTTTATTCAGGAGTGTAGAACCTAGTTTAACAGACAGCAGTAGTGCATTTTCCTTTGTACTGGACATTACATTCAAAATACCCAACAATTTCAATGTTATCTGAGGTGTAGGATCTGAATGGTTCTTTGCATGGTTTTAAAGCATCATGCAGAAAGTACTTTGAGTTTTTCATTCATCAATGAACCATCAGAAGCAGAGTCAACTACCACAGTCATACTGACATTATTTGCTTGTATGTCACATAATTTTTGACAGGTGCTGCTTTCTGCACGTCTAACACATCGAACGAGCTATCGTCACAGTCAACTTCTTGTACAACGTGTGCTGTTTTACTTCGACACACTGCAGGGTAATGTCCGATTTTCTGACAAATAGCACGTGTTACCTTTGGCTGGGCAATCCTTATCATTGGCAAGATGGCTAGAAGATCCACATCTGTAGCATTGTTTTTTCTTGTCCTGATCGTCCACGTTTCCTTTCTTTCTTTCCAGCCGCACGGGGCTGGACTTTGACATTTTTAACAGAATTTGGCGATCTTGAATCCGCTCCGAAGGTCTGTGCCTCTTTGATAGCGGTTTCAACGCGACGGCCGAGCTCAATGGTGCGATTAAGTGTAAGGCCAGGCTCCATGAGAAGACATTCCTTGGTACGAGCGCAAGTAGTTTTCTCCACCAGTTGATCGCGTGTCATCTCATCTCCCACATTAGCATATTCACATGTGACAAGCAGCTCACGTGATGCCGAAATATATGTATCGACGGACTCACCGGGATGTTGACCTCTCAGACGGAAACGGATGGCGCTCAGCAGCCACGTTGACAACAGGTTGAAACCTATTTTGTAAAGTTGCGAGGGCTCGAATGTAGACGTCGTTCTTGTCGGGGTTAACGTCCGGAAGGGTGAAAAATACCCGCTGTCCCTCGGCTCCTATGCAGTGTAGCAGTATAGCTCGTTTGTGTTCCGCTGATTCGTCTTGTAGACCCGTAGCGAGCATGTAGTTTTCAAACAGCCGCCTCCACTGGACCCACGGCATGCGTGGTCTTCCTGGTGTAGGTAGAAAAGTCACCGGCGCTGAAAAATCTGCGGTCGCCATGATCCCAGTAATGTACTAGAGGTGGGCAAAGTTCATCCTCGTTTTAATTGTAGTATTTCAGAAATGGACAAACACATAAAGGGTGCAGATGAGGCAAGATGTATTCTGGTTATCAGCACAAGTCTACGTGTACACCCTCATTCGTACCTTACTCACTGGTACATTTACAACGTGTACATTATATAAGACACTACAACCGCATTGGTGAGAGGCTCTTGGATCATTGTGCTGCACTATCACACTAATCCCTTGGCAAACGGAGGCCTCTACAACGGATCACAGGTGAACTGTTGGATTGTCAACAAGACATACCACCTGAACAAGCAGCTCTTGGTCTTACAAGAACACAGATGGCGTTCTGTGCACTTAACGCCTACAAAACGGTTCCTAATTTGTTAAAATGTTTTTTAATGCCGTTCAAGATTTTTTTACCTACACAACGGCGGTCAGGTTTATGGATGGAAGAAAACCCACTACCCTTCACAACCCATCTGACGCAAAAGGCCCAACCCAACTAGAGAAAGATGGAATCGAACCTGAGACCTCATAGGTGAGAGGCCATGACCGATTGAAGACTACTTTCAAAGCAAGACACTTTAAAAACAGAGTTAATCTAGCCACTAAATTTGTTTTTACATAACGAAATAATAGCCACAGTTTTGCAATTCATACGTTTTGCAAATTTTACAATTTCACTAAACATAAATGTAAATATTAGGGAAAGCAGTCGTTAACAAATATAATACGTGTATAACAGCCCTATACAGATACATGTATAACAGTTATATCCATGGTGCAGGCCGATGTCATTCAATAACATTGTACCAGGCCTTTAGGATATTTAGTGCAGCAAGCAAAAGGGATTAGGTACACACTTTTGGGACGGTTTTCTATCAACCAGCATAAATAAGACACATCAACACATTTCTTAAGGACCCGTCATACAACTCTCGCCATTGTTATCCAGAATGAAGGTGTTCTCACCGATTTAGCGGTCATTTCTTAACCCAGTCACCCAAGCCCTTGAAACTTGCTGGTTGTCAAGATTAATATATGGGGAAAGTTTTGTAATAAAAACAGCGATATAACTCAAAAGATAACAGAATTATAATATTCTCAATATACTTTCTGTGGCCACATAGCTCCATTCATATCTTGACTTCCAACAGCGGTAAGAATGTACTTGAAACATTCCACAAAGCTCCCTCTACACAGTCCTACTAATGTTTACACTCAGCAACACATCTAACCTCTCGAAGTAACAAAAGGCTGAACACGCACACTCGCTGGAAGCCATATCATTCCGCTGAGTCATCAAAACAACGTCAACTCGGGGGAAGTAGCCCGTCATTAATTCGCGCTCCTGTACCCAAAATGGCTCGTTTAGAAACCGATATTGCTTATTGCTGTGCTAAAAACATTGGTTTACAGCCTAACCAGTGGTCATTAGCTATAGGGTACGCCCAGTGCACAAGTTAGACTTCGATAAAGATTGTAAACATAGTGCACCACGTGATTAAAATGGCGCGTGCTTAGAAATGGCGTTTGGCGCAGCTGTTTGGATTTTTATTTTTTCTACGAGTTAGGGATATTTCTGGGCAGTAGTAAGAATGAGGGTGATATCACGTGGTAGGATGAAGTCAATTCATTGAAAAATGTCCTTTTTTCAATGAACATCAGAAAAGTGGGTCAGCGAAGAACAATAGCTCAAGCTATTCTATACAAATCCCATTGTTTCTAGTACATTTATATTGATGCTGGAGCTAAGGCTTCAGAAAAAACTGTGCAGCACCAAAAGGTAAGTTGAACATTTGATAAATATGTTTGTGTATCGCCGATACTGTTGATTAGTATTACAGAACATTCTCCAAATTCTATTGCATGTGTACTCCAAACTTCAAGGTCCTATGTGCCCTGATTCCAAAATGACAGCGAAATCTGCGAGAAGACCTGTCCAATAGCAGAAATTTGCAAACTTGTATGATTCCCCCTTAATTCTTTCCACTTTGTCATCGACTTACTACTTTTGCGGAAGGTAATTTCGTCTGATCTGCAGTTGTAGTAATCTTCACTTCTTTTGCGTTTTTAAGAGGTGTCGTCATCGGAAATCGTCTGTGGTGTCGGTGGGTGGCTCGAGGTAAGAGTGAGTTTGTCATCGACTGGAAAAGGCTGGGGATCAACTTGCGGGCTAACTTTGCACAGCGGTGCTGTCTCGTCATGCTGACCCAAACTACACCCAAATAACACCAGTGTCACGTGCTGCGAGACTTCCCGTCAGCGGGTGCTGGAGATAAATTCATGTCAGACTGCATGGAAATTGGGTTGCGATAAAATAAATTATTATTAGTGTGCAAATGAAGATAGAATCTACTTTGGAGGAACTGTGAGTAACTTGTCACTTAGCACTGATATCCTGATCCAGGGAACACAACTTGAACCACCAGACTAGCATCAATGCTTATTTTGTATGTGCGCTTTAATTTGCCATCAATTTTTGGCGCGTGTTTCACATGCCTTTCAAGATAAGAAAAGTCAAGGCGGTGGTATAACGATCCGAGAAGATTCCACTCCCAACTAGATTTCAAAATGTGTAGTCCGGCCTATTATTTTCCTAAGAAACCAACTTCAAATTCATACTTATGGTTGCTTTACAATCGCTGGGGTATTCCCGGAAGATGTGTTCGACACACAGCCTGCTGGTCTCTGGTCAGTGAGGTCGAAGGCTCGACTCCAGTTCGGCTGCGCCTTTCAGTCAAGAAGTTGATGAGGTTCCACATTACTTCGACTTTCCTGTTTTCTCCGCCTATAAACGTAACCACCGCATTTTGAGCACAGAAAATCGGTGAGAATAAATAAATAAATACCGGAATTTGGATAACTCTCCATCACGCGCTCCCGACTCAGCTTTTTTTATGTCCTAGATCCTTGTTGTGTAAGTGATTTTTTATATAAACAGTCCGAGGTTAAAGCGACCCCGGAGTGAGGCAGGTCGCGTGATCTGTCTGTCAAAACACCGTTGATCCAACCCCTGACGTCAGTCTTGTTGTGTTTCCCACCTGGACAGGCTATATTTGTGACCAACCTCTGGAAAAAAATTTTAATTTCCAAATACGCCGAGACTGGGTTTATTCTATGGATTAGTGCAATGTGTAATATTAAAACTATTTATTTCTAAGAATGCAAATTCAAAGAAAAGATGAATCGTATATAATCAAAAAACAGTCAGCATTATTATTAGTGTAAAACAGCATGGAATGTTCAGGTTTTTATGAAGTAGTTGAATAAAGTTTCATCGGGCTTAAATTGCCTGGCCTTTTGCTGTATTAAAGGAATACAAGTAGTGTATATGCTGGCGTTCCTGTAATACTCCAATGATCTTTGAGGACCAGTAACTTCCCCCACAGATATATAATCGGGATGTAACATCATGCTGTGCGATCCACATGGATGAATACAATGTATCTCTACTAGATGCGCATTCAGATCAGTATCTTGGGTACACGCCGAACACACAAAGGCAATATAGCTGCATTGTATTCTGTAACAATGTATCCTGACAACACAGATCACGAGTTTGCTTCAGATCGCGTCTTTATAGGTTAATTGCATTTTTGTGAAGGTGCGTACTTCGCTCTCAGCGGAAACCTAAACAGCGATGAAATCTTGTCCCTTAGCTTTTAGTCGTCCATTTTGTTTCTCCACAATTTAATAATGACGTCCAAATATTATTATTATTATCCAAATCAAACATGAGAAATTGTTTTGAAAAATTATACATATGGGTATAGGAGTGATCAGAAAATTAAGGCTCTACATAGTCAGTAACTTGAAACGTTGGTCTGCATACAAATATTGTAAATCCGACATGTTTGTAGAAGTATATTATGGGAGTATATTTTGAATTTTGTTATGAGTTACTGCTTAAGTATCCGGAAGTTTAAGCGTTTAATCCGGGATAAGATGTTATACTTGTTAATCAGATTTATCCCCAACCAATGCAACGGGCCGGAATTTTCCAGCACGCATTAATGACATATGCTTGGAAGACAGTAACTTTTAAAATGGGCACCCAGCAACGCATGGGTCTTTTTTCCGGCTTGTCGGAAAAAGCCGAAAATCATCAATATAGCAGTTACTGTATAGGTTACAATTTTATGGAGGCACAAGCACATTGCTTTCCTGATACACACGTAAACATCACAGAATCGGGCTCTAGGCAAACACTGAGCCTCAGAGCGGTAATCGTCGTATCAAGTAAGACATTGGCCAGGTGAAGTTCGAAGGAAAACAAAAATCAAAGAAGGTAAGATATTTTAGTGTCTTTTAGTATTTCATGGAACACCACCAGGACGTAGATACATCGAGATTTATACATATAATTTTTTGTTACCCTAATCATTTCCGATTGGACAGGTTGTGTACGCCTCGAGAATATTTCACTTATTTCATGGTGATCAAGTGTATGAATGGAGGAAACTGGACAGAGCCCATAGGAAACGATCGGACACCACCTGCATGATCAGGTACCCAGCAAACTTTCTGACTTAAAGCTACAGTATTACCCCCGCAAAAACTGATTTCAAACCCGCAACGTCCATTAGGATGCAATTTATTGATTTTTTTTTTTTATTGGTTTCATTGGTGCTTTACGCCGTACTCAAGAGTATTTCACTGAAACGGCGATGGCAAGCATTTCGGTGGGAGGAAATCGGGCAGAGACCGGGGGGAAAGCCATGACGAGGCACTGCCCAAGAGAAAGCCATAATGAGCTGGACTTGAACTCACACCGACCGCACTGGTAAGAGGCCCGTGGGTCATTTCGCTGCAGTGGCGTGCTAACCACCTCAGCCGCGGGACTCCATGAAGTATGACAGTATCTAACTCAAGATTTCATCTCTGAAATGATGGTAGTAAGATTTATTACAGACCGCATGTCAGATTCATTAGGGAAAGCGCGTCAGATTAGTCAAGTAATTGGTATAACATGTGAAATTCATCGTGAACTTGCGCCATTTCACCTGTACAACTGTAACATCTTGAGACTCGCTCCTGCCAAAGATGTTTATTGGAAACAGTTGTACCGTATTTTTGGAATATTCCCTCAACAATATACACACTAGACTATGTTATAGCATTGTACACATGCTCATGGATGATGCTTAAAAGAACAGCTCGTATGACTGAACACTACGTAAGTCCCGGTGTTGGTACAAGGCTAACGCGACCAGCACTTACGCTGATATACACCAGTCATTCAGTCACTCAGACACGTCGAGAATATTGATAGCAAAATTGTACGGCTTGTAGAAACTTTCATGTCGCAGTTAAACTTTTCCTGTTTGGCATTCCGAGGAAAGTCGTACATTCATGACTGTGTTGTGATTTAACTGTCCTGTCATGGCTTACAAAACCTAAAACACCCTTCCTGATTAGAACCAGCTGCTCAGAGGAACATCACGAACATTAGCCCAGCCATATAGGTCTATAGGTCGATATAGGACTATAGATCGTTGTTTGTCTGGCCGTTTACACCACTGCTTGATTTTCTTGATTGCTGTATTAACGCTTTGCTTCTCCATGCGAGCAATACGATGAAATCGGAGCGGTTCGGGTAAATCACGGGCTTTTAGCAACTTGTTGATGTTCTCACGTGAGACGTGCTTACTTGTACACAATACTGGCAGAAGACAAGAGGTCTCCAACGATCGTTAGACTGGGCAATCGACCCCACGGGCGCTATCGACTGGTTATTGTCCAGATTTCCCTGTCCGAGGATTGGACTGAAAGAATACTTCAAGTTTCCCAGCAACTGAAAGACACACATCTTAAACCATAGAACTGAAACCTACCACTCATTCGTATGCATGAAATATTCTTCAGTGAAAGGAATGTTATACTCCAACCAAATAAATGAACAAAGTTACAGGAGGCATAATACCCAAAAAGAAAAGATGAAACGGAAGACCCACCCGATTGTTTCAAAATTACGATGTTTTACAGAGCAATTTTGTTTGTTTTCAGATAAATTAACTTGTTGGCCATGGCAATCCCTGACCATTCTAAATACCCAGAGACATCGCCCCTCTTGAACTCAGAACGACCATCTGCAGATCGGAAATGGCCCCAAAGGCCCAGATCTGTGCCTGTAGAAATTCTGCTAATGTCCTATTTCGTAGCCTCTATGTCACTTGTACCTATGGAACAGCTGTACGTGTTCAGTCGCGTGAAGGCTGAACATGGACAGAATCCAATGGCTATAGGACGTAATTCTTCTGTGAAAAGAAGAAACATAACCAACACGGATAGGATGAGCAGTGGGACGTGCGTTTCTCTGGCGGCCAATCTTTCGTTTGATGAAACTGAGAACGACATACAGTCGGAGGCAGCCACCTGGTTACTAGCCCTGACACTGTGCGAGAACGCCTGCGCCATGATCGCTACTTTCTTCCTGGGGGCGCTAATTGATATCAGGGGGAGGAAACTCGGGGTTGTTGTCCCGATGCTAGGCAGTCTCCTTAAGACTGTAGTCTTCTTAGCTGTGGTACTCTATGAACAGCCGTTACTTCTGTTGATTTTGGCGGATGTGTTGGAAGGTGCCTCTGGCTACTATGGAACCGTCTTATGCGCAGTTCTGGCTCATCTAGCGGACATAACAACAACAACAAAAGAAAAAGCCACCCGGATTAACTTCGCATTAGCCTTGAACGGGATCTGCATTGGACTCACCTATCTGGGAATGGGTTTCTTCATTGCACATGCAGGCTATGTGTACCCGCTATTCTTCAGCCTAATCGTTCTCTCAGTGTTCCTCCCATTAGCGCTCTTTCTTTTCCCAGAGACCCTGACTGCGAGAGGTGAAGAACAAACCAAGTCTCGGTCTCTGAGCCTGATTCACCTGCTGTCAGCATTCCGTGTGTACCAAAACAACCGTCCTGAAGGACGCCGATGGAAACTTCTCACACTCTCTGCAGCTTTCTTCGCTTTTAACCTGGTCATCTCCGGACGGGGAAATGTTCAGTCCTTGTACCAACTGGCTTCGCCCCTGTGCTGGTCAGCGGTGGAAATAGGCTACTTCGGAGCCGCTCAGACCTTGGGTCAGCAGCTGGTCTCCCTGGTTCTGTTTCCGGCAATAAGAAGAAGACTCTCAGAGCTCCCGATTGCCATTCTCGGAACCGTCTCTGGGATGGGGGCATGTCTGCTGCAAGCCTTTGCTACCACTGATCTGTTTATGTACATTGGTAGGTCTACAAGTTTTCCATCTTTCATCATTTTGCTCCATTCTTTTACTGCCTTTTCTTACATGCCTCGTTGGGTGTAAGTAAACACAAAACTTCACAGGTCATTGACAAGGGTGATTTATTCACTCAGAAATATATAAAAGAACATAAAAGGAACAAACAAGGCTACACCGTCGATGTGCTCTTAAACTCATGCGATGTGCACAGTTTTTTCCATTATTTCAGTATCTGTTGTTGGAGCCTTTCAGATGTTTGTGCCACCAACAGTGAAAACAGCCATGTCATCATTTGTGGCACCGCATGAACAAGGTATGTAATATGGTACACAAAATTCAGTGACGTATTAATCAATTCGTCATTAGAATGAGGTTGTGATAATACAAGAAATGGTATGTGAGAGTATCTAGAAATCATTTACAGACCATAGGCCCTCAGTTCAAGTAAACAGCATTTCTGACACACTGATGATGTTTGGTTTTTCAAAATATTCAGATGTGATGAGTGTAAGCTGACATTAAATTTTCCCAACAATAACGATTGCTGGCGATGACTTCTATTTACAAAAGTCCATGGTCTAGTCCATGACAGCCACACATCTGCCTGCCAGACATTGTATAATTTTCTTCCCAAATACCCTCAGTCTTTCCAACACAGCCCGCAAAGGTCGAGAGCCTTTCTGTGAAGTTACTTGTTTTCTGGAAGTAACCATTCCCGGCCAAGTTTCCAGGTTACCTAGCTCTGTGGATCGACCACATAGACTGGGGTCTAAAACAGAAAAAGGCAGATGTATGTGACGAAAAATCATTTCATTTGTCCATTTTCCACCCAAAACTTTTCACTTATTTAATCGGGGTTTCAAAGTGAGCGACAACATTTCACTGGTCAGATTTTTGAAGGGCTCTTGGCAGAGTCATAAATCAACCACTCGCCCCCTACCTTTTTTTCACAAATCTTCTGAAAGATAAGAAAGAAGCATACAGGTAAGATAATTTGATTATGTACAAGTTAGTTCAGACTTAATCTTGTTGATAGTTTGGTGTTATGAAAAAACGATATTAAGCGTATATAAGACAACCAAGGTTATTTTGCTCCAAGTGCCCAGGACTTACCTCTCTCCGGGCTGAGTGCATCGGGTAGCTTGTCAGCCGTGTAGACTTCCCGCCCCCTGTACTTGTCCGTCACAGCCTGACGAAATATGACGTCATCAGTCGTATCGCGCAGAAAGGCCCGGCACTTCCGGCTAGAGTCGGTCTCGTCACAGGAAGGATCAAGTACGTCAGGCGCTAAGTTGGAGCTGCCAGGGAAGTCATTGGTCAGTATCCAGCAGGCTACGCGGAGATGTGCGTCAGGGCAGCTTGGTACTGGGATGCACAACCGGACTGATTCCTCCTCAAGGTCATTATTAAATCCAGTGGTTTCTCTTTGGATAGCGGCGGATTTACTCCGCATAAGTAGACCTAAACTCAGAGGTTTGGATATGACTGGTTTACAGTACTTTACTGATTTCAGCGACTCTCGTCCGCTGAGAAGTTCCCAAGCCATTACTTCGTCATTCGTAACAGCAGCAAAGCTGTCCTCGGAGCGCATGGAATCAAGACTCTTCATCAGTCTCTTTTCTGCCGTTGATAACACGGTCTCTCTTGGGGCGTTTACATCGGCCACAGCGTTATCTACAGATTGTGGGTTTTTTCCCAGGACCCTTGGCTTTGGTACAGGAGCGTAATGGTATATTTCCTTGTCTCTGTCTTTGGCTCCTAAGCCATGTGGTTTTATCGCGGATGTCTGTTTCTCTAGGAATCTTGGCTGTGATACTGGAGTGTGTGAATACTGTCCTTCGCCTTTCCTTTTAATGCCGAAGTTCTGTACTTTTATCCCGGATCTCTGTTTCTCCAGGAATCTTGGCTGTGGTAATGGAGTGTGTATATACTTTCCTTCGCCCCTGTCTTTAATGCCGAAGGCCTGTGGTTTATTTCTCGGGCTCTCTTCCTCCAGTATTCTAGGCTGAGGTACAAGAGTGTACATATACTTTCCCTCGCCTCCGTCTTTGGTGCCGAAGTCCTGTGGTTTAATCCAGGAAGTCGGAATTTCACCGGGCTCTAACCCCAAAACCTCCATTATGTCTCCAAGGCGCTCCATCCTCTCGGTGGTCAAGTGTTGACCCTTCATTCTCACCGTGGCCAGAAACTCGCCAGGTCTCTGGACTCGGCTGGAGGTACTGTACCACATCACATGGTCTACCTCAGCAAACTTCAGGCGGTCGGTGTCTTTGAGGCGCTTGTCCGTATTTTCCCGGCTGGATACAATGCTATCAGTGTAGGCCATGGCTGGTCAACTGGTCGCATGTAATTTTTAAGATCTGAAATAAGACGTATGGACATGACTTGTGGGGGGGGGGTTCTTTTATTTACTTTGACCGGTATATTTCATTCACTATACGGCAGCAAGCTTTATTGTGGGCGGGTGGGGGGGGGGAGGGGAACCGTGTAAAGCCGTGTCGTGGGAAGACCTCAACCGTCCGCAGGTTGCTTGCGGATCTTCCCAGGCACGAAATAGGAATTACACCTGAGACTCAATGTAAACAAGTAAGGTTATGTTAGTTTCGAAAGTACTGCAGAATTTACATAAGCGCTTTATATTTTAGAATTGCATTTTAGTTTACAAAATGCCAAGGACTCTGTTGTAACTATCCGTGGTTTAAATACTTACCTTAACTTATTATTGCGGATCCATAACATTTACCAATTTGAACTTTTAATGATTTATATTATAAATGAAATGGCATAATCAACAATGTGAACCTCTGAAGTGTGTGTTTTTTATACATCATAAACAGTTTGTATGTGAAGGATTATTTTGAAATTCCCATTTTGTTTTAGGAATGCAAATAGGTGAAGAATGGGTGAACCGGAATGGACCCGCAATAATAAAACGGAATTGTAAATGGTTACAGTAACACATTGCCACACTAGTTCTCACTAACCGATCTCCTCATTGCGGATAGCTGTGCAAGTATTATAGGCCTAGGGCAGAATTATACCTGCAACTACAAGCCCGCTTAGACTGCCTTTCATCATTTCCATAAAATGTATGAATTTCAGTACTTTTTCATACATTATGAGCTTTGCTCAACCTTGTTTGAGACTGGGTTCAAGTTTATCAGTGTGGTGTCAATATGATTGACTTTAATATGACTGTTAAAACGTTAACATTTTTACATTGATTAAAACACATTGACCGACAGTTGTTCTTATTTCTTTGTAAGGCAAGATGTGTAAAAATTGCCCTAAAAAGTCAACTTAATCTGAATTAAGATGAGAACACTTACGGCTTATACCTTCATCAAGTCTTTCCACGAACGTCGTCGAGAAGAACAATGACGCGACGTCACAAACGCATGACGTCACTATCCGGCTTCGGTCGGTTCCATTCTTGTGTTCGGGTCTTTCCGGCAGAGCGCCACCGCTGACTGATACAGTCCGATGACTCACACAGAATTACGTCTTTAAAATTAGTAAAAGCTGTATAAACTACACATAAAAATTAATGCAGGGCAATCCAAAATGCGACCAGTTTGTTAAAGCTACTTGATTTGATTTGATACTGAAAAATGACATTACATAACGTACTGTTCTTGATTGGTGAGACAAACCGATCGTTGACATAACGTCATATTCCTATGAGCGTTTAAAAGAACTGACCACATTTTTAGAAAGTATGCATCATCTAAAAGGCAATTTCGTTCTGGTTTCAACTATGGTCTTCATTTTTTTTCTTGGCGTTGTTTTACAGTGATTAAAAGGGAAATAAATACTGAGTTGCTACAGGCGACTTTTTGAGCCATACTGGACAATAGTGAAGCCATAGATTCTTTTTTGGTTGGAAACATCCTCTGTTTGCTGTATGCCTACGTTCTTCGTTAATGTATATGTAGTCCAAGAACTGTATCTGCATACATTTGATGTGGAATCATACCAGCTCATGCTGGCTTCCTCTCCGGCCGTATGTGGGAAGGTCTGCCAGCAACCTGCGGATGCTCGTGGGTTTCCCCCGGGCTCTGCCCGCTTTTCCTCCCACCATAATGGTGACCGGCGTCGTAGAAGTGAAATATTCTTGAGTACAGCGTAAAACCCCAATCAAATGAATAAATAAATAAATGTAGAATCATAACAGTTACAGCATGTTTAGCAGCAAAGAAAGAAACTGTGACGTCACTGTGCTTCAGTATGGTCCAAAAAGTCCACCGTAGCACACTCAACCTTTACTTCTGTTTTAAAAAACTGTACACAAATTGCCAAAAAATGATGAAGACCATATTTGAGATTAGCACGAAATTTCCTTTCACATGATGCGTACGTTCTAAAACTGTGGTCTCTTCTTTTAGCCTCTCATAAAGCAAATATATTATCTTATAATGACGATTTGTAAGGAGAGATAGAGTCGATGTGGTTATTTTCTCAATGTGAAAAGACTGAACTGTAAATCTTGGAGTTCCGAGTTGTCTAAATATGTCTTTAAGGGTCAAGTTCTATGTCAGATTTAACTAGCCTCAAATTTCCATTTGCTGTATATTGTATTAAAATCCATTTCTGAGCAGTCGTGTCAGTCATTGGTAATGCAGCGGTGATATCTTTTCCATGACTATTTTTTTTAAATAAACAATTTAATTGTAACTGTTCCTTCCTGCAATGACGTCAAATACGTACAACTGTTCATACTTCATCCGCGTTTTGGAGCATAGTATCAGATTGTTGTCTTTTTTGTGTTGCGTGTTGGGATATAGTATCAGATTGTTGCCTGTTTTCGTGTTGTGTGTTTGGACATAGAATCAGGCTGTTGTGTGTTTTTGTGTTGCTCCATGTTGCTCATGTTTGCCAGTCGCGGTATCTTCCAGATGGTCTGTGGCTGTGTCCTCAGGTCCTTAAGTGTTTTTGTGTTACCCCATGCAGACGCCATGTTTGCTAGCTTCGGTGGTCTGTATCTGTGTGTCTTCAGGATGTTGTGTGTTTTTGTGTTACCCCATTGACCATTTCGAAAGCTAGGTAATCTCTAGGTAAACTGGGTAATTTTTTGCCACCATGTTGTGAGCTATTCACGTGCTCATGAACCAGAGCTTCTGCTGGCTAATGTCGGGCCAGTATCCCACCTATCCATGTTAAACACATACAATACAAGTTATTCTATTTCCCTCTATCTGTAGAATGTGAGCGAGGGTTTGGATGAACATGGGGAATAAAGACAAACATTAATAGGAGAAAATCAGTTGGTAACAGGATTCTAAAAGTAGACCTACATGAATGTGTAGGGACTAAACCAGTTGGGTTTATCCAACAGGTAGCTGGCTTATCGCGAATCGCGATATCCCAAACCTTTCCCGTTCTGTTAGCATTTTCCAATACGGTGCAATGAATTTGGTAGAAGCCTCCATTTTAACGTAGGCCTATACTCCTCTCCGGCCGTATGTGGGAAGGTCTGCCAACAACCTGCGGATGGTCGTAGGTTTCCCCCGGGCTCTGCCCGGTTTCCTCCCACCATAATGCTCGCCGCCGTCTTATAAGTGAAATATTCTTGAGTACGGCGTAAAACACCCATCAAATAAATAAATAAATTCCATGGTACCAGTAACACTTAAACACAAGAGACTACATCAAAAACAACAAGACCTAGTAAGCCGACGTCCTTTGTGTATAAAAAATAAAACTTTCTTTTTCCAACTTTTCCTCACAAACCGTCGTAATTGCTTATGTCACAAAATTCCTATTCACAAACTCATAAAGTATGTCTTATACCATACTTATAGTATGAGTAAGTTATTATTCATGGAATGTCCAGTATCGCTAGCTGGTGCTCTACATCCTCTGTAAGCCCGCCCTTAAAGTTCAGCTTAACGCGAGGCGTTATGAATAGATGCAACCGAAACACAAGTGAAACGAATATTTTCATTAAGGACAATTTGTATGCTACGACATAGATGATTTGGATACTGATTTCATTTATCTGTTTAGAACATGCTTTCCTCCTTTCTGACATGGCTAAAACTGTTGATTCTTCTCTTCAGACGAATGCGTACTAATTTCTTCTTTGGTTTTGAACGTTGTGTTCGATATCAGTCTGATTGTTGAAGTGAAAATCCCATATGAATGATAACTGATCCTTGATTGAAGGAATGTTTGTTTCCGTGTATACATTTGATTTCTTTAACTTATCTTTGTGAACATAAGTTTGTTTTTATGTGCTGTGAGCGGTTTTTGATGTAATCAATTCCGAGCTAAACTTTTGTTATTTGTGCAGTTGTACCCGATCTAATGCTCTTCATCTTTGTTTTTATATGCTTTAATTATGTGTGGTTTTTGATGTGATCGATTCCGAATTTCATACATATACATATGTGTTGGAATTCTCCATAATAAATCACGTGAAATTCATGTAAAGGTTTTGTAGTAATTGTTAAGGTTTTTGTCACAAATTCTGGAACTGTCCCATGTAGCATCTAGGCCTAGGCCAGCTAGGAATCTGAATCTTGGCAATACTAGTAATCCATAGTATAAATATGCCCCAGTATATTCTCTCGTAGGTGACATGTACGTGACATAGTTGGTCCCCCTAAAATAGGAATAGACTAGGATTAAATGGTACAGGTAAGGATCCCGCGTTTACAATTCTTGTGTATGTTTTCATTGGTGACCATATTGCTCTGGAGTAATTTTCTTCATCAAGGTGAAGCCCATTTCTGTTTGAATAACAATTCAATACGTTCAGTCTCTTGAGGTGAGCTCACAACTAGGGCCCTATACTTGATTAGCACTACTTCATTTACCCTATCAAGCAGGGATAGTTCCCGGAAGTGGCCTCTAACACAGGGAGATAACCTTCTTTCCGGAAAGGCCTATACAGGCGCCATCTTTGCCAGTCTCGGTATCCTCCAGATGTTCTGTGGCTGTGTGTTCTCTTCAGGTTGTTAAGTGTTTTTGTGTTACGCCCAGGCAGGCGCCATGTTTGCCAGCATCGGTATCCTCCAGATGGTCTGTATCAGTATGGCTCAGGTCGTCTTCAGGATGTTATGTGTTTTTGTGTTACCCCATGCAGGCGCCATGTTTGCCAGCATCGGTATCCTCCAGATGGTCTGCAGCTGCATGGCTCAGGTCGTCTTCAACGCCGTCTATGTGGCCACATTCTCCGTCTTCCCCGGGACAGTCTTTCTCACCATGGCTACATTCCTTCTCATCACTACGCTTCTACTCTCGTAAGTACTTCATCAGGATTTAAAAGATAACCAGATGCACAGCAGGGGCTCACACTAACTGGTAAACGTCATGTAGATCGTCTATATGTCTTTGAGAAAGCGTTTCATTAACAACATTTTCCTCTGACTGAAACTGGTTCCCAGTCACCTTAATACAAATTGGCTTTCAACAAAATTCATTCTTACTTTAACTTAAGCATACATCTATTTTAAACAGATAACAAACATTTTTCAGTGATTGTGTGACATGCCATGGTCGGATTTACGATCGCAAATTGATCTTAGTTTTTATGTTTTCATGAAACGATATTTCGCACCACCCTTTGTTCGCAGGGTAGCGTATATTGGAGCACGAACACGAACCGAAGGCGCAGCTAGAGAACCAATCCTGTCCGAGCATGAGAATGTGTGATCACCGCTGCCAGCGGAGTAATACGCCCTCAGTTTTATTCAATGCACCAGACTGGACACCCTTGTCTTAATATCCTCTGACTGATTACGCTGTGTAGCGACTAAAAAAGGAGCCTGAAGTAAAGAGATACATTTACGTGGACCCATTCGAAGCGTGTGGTGGAGTATGACAACATAGGGATAACATGGTGATGACGACGCCTAACAGGAAGCCGATAACAAATGCTGTGTGATTGAACTGGACGGTGTTTTCTTTCTCCCGCTAAGATATAATTTGTGAATTGATGAGTTGACTAGAAGTGACATTGAGAGGTGTGATTGACTTGAACCATCTCCATGCGGGAGTTATTTAGGGGAAAGCTGTATAAAGATATGATCTGAGATGATTTCGTTTGCTGTTGAATGCCATACTCAGAAACATAAAGATAAGGGAAGCAAATGAGACACTTTAACTGAGTCAGCTAGTTAAGTCACCTTGACTAGCAATAATTACCCCCTTAAATTGTGAAAAATATATTCTTGTCTAACAGAATTGTTAGTAATTCTGCATAGTTTTTCACTGGCAACCTCTATATTCCACCTTAAGCAAACATATCTAGAACGAATGATTTCTTACGTCGGATTTGTTTGAAAGCGCAAGATAAAGCCCACGATATACTGGATAAATTTGTCCCAATCTCGTATAATCTCTCCAGGGGGAGTTCACACATGTTTGTGCGTGTTTTATGTATGTATTTGGTGTGTCTGACAGATGATACGAAATATATCGCGCTTCCACGACAGGATGTAGCACCAGCTGAACTGCCTCGAGCATTGTGCTTCCTGTTTACATTATGTGACAGCTTAATGTTATTTCTGTAAATATTCAAAATAAAAATGGACGGATTTTAGTTACACAGGTTTTCCTGCAGCTGGTTAAAGGTTAAAAAAATCTACTCATGAAAAGAATTTATCTTCGCCCTCAAACTCATTTCAGGCGCCTGTGCTGTTTGTACACAGCATAGAAATGTCGGACTAAATCGTAAACATATGATTATAATACACTAGCTCACTAAAAGCCCCATACGTTTTGTCATGCGCACACGTGTTCCAAAGCACTCTCCACCACGATTGCTGTCTTTTCTCTCTTAAGTCCGTCCCACAATCTATTAATCAGAAAATGCAGGATATTTGATAAATAACAACTTACATTGCTTGAAGAAAAACGCAGCAAAAATACCTGTGTTTTCAGTTTAAGTCCGTTAGTCAATCGATAAGGCTATGCAGCATGCAGAATGCTTCCAGTGTCTCAGGCTGCAGTCTTTGCTGGGCAAAAACAGTCAATCAACTTGACAGACGTATTCATCGCCCTTACTTCCGATGACTTAGGAGAGATAACACAACTGTGGCTGTCCCTAATTTTCCTGCAAAAAAGTCGGTTGTGAATGATACAAGTGTTGACATCTCAATGTTAACTCTTCACTCCGAGGCGGTAACACATCGATGATGATAAGCTAAATAGGTTCTAAATAACTGCACACATTTTAAATTAATGAGACAGTCGCAAGAACATCGAAAAAACACCAAAATAGATTACACTTGAGAAGTGGTCTAACATGTTTACAGACCGTAATTGTTACAACATAAACAGCACTTCATAAGATGATGGGATACTACTCAAACAGTTTATTATATTGATTTCATTTGATTGATGTCTTACGCTGTACTCAAGAATATTTCATTTATGCGACGGCGGCCAGCATTGTGGTGGGGAGAAACCGTCCAGAACCCGGGGCGACAACCATCCGCAGGTTGCTGGCAGACCTTCCCACGTACGGCTGGAGAAGAAGCCAGCATTAGCACTTTTTACTAAACAACACTTGATGATGGGATTCTGTGACATTCGAGATAAACAACACTTCATGAAATGATGGGATTCTGCGACATTAATAAATCTGAACTAGAGACTTAGCCTCATTTTATATTGTACTACGTGCACAATGATATTAATATAATAGAGAATACAATACGTCATCACGTACATAGATGATTTGGACACTTGGGTGTACCTCAATTTTACCACAGCCACCGACTTGGTGGGAATCATTATAGGTTAATCTGTGCACGTCCAGTCTTTGAACACAGATCTAGCTAATCCGTTATTTTAATAATTTATAAAACATTTTGATGTGACACTTTGTTTTCCATTGTGCCAAAGTACGTAATGTGGTGGTAAATGATGTTCTATCTCTGGCAAACAGCGGTGTATTCGTCTTTTGGTCGCCAGTGAAGTTTGGTGGCTGGAGATCCTACATTCTGTCAAAACTTTCTGTCGTAAATCGGTGTGTTATCTGTCTGTCCCGGGATAACATGAAATTGACCTTGTGGACCAGAAGCTCCCTAATTGGTGACCTGGCCTGCTATACCTATTCTTAAAGTTCTTAGACCATAGTTCTGGTGGTGATGGTGACGTCTCATCTCTCCGCTGACCCGTTGACGGCTTATTTCTTTGTGAACAGTTCCCGTGGTGGTCTGACATCTCTTATCTCTCCGCTCAAAGTTCCTGTGGTGAGCTGACGTCTTATCTCTTGTGAGCTGGGGTCGACTCTCTCGTTATCTCTTCACTTATCTTTCCGCCAACAGCTCACGAGGTGACTTTACGTCTAACACCAGTGCTCGCCTCTCGTCCATGTCCTGTACCACAACCACAACCTCGCCTCCCTCTCTGTTCACGGTGATCTCGTCGACCCAGGCTAGGGCCGGGAAGCTGCACACCATGGAACCCACATCAGCGGACCACACCTGGACGGACCCCAGAGAGGTTCCCGTCACCACAGTAGCGCCGTTACCTGAGATCGCCATGGCCGTCACCTGCAATTATAATGAAACAAGTTGTTATGCTTATATCCCAGCCCTTCACATGACCACAAAGAAGGGGCTTTGCTGCCGTAAAACAGATGAAATCTGTTCCAAGCTATTTCTTTTAACAAAGGTTAATTAATTTTTTTCCCTGAGGAATGGGCCAATGAAGTAAGTAATACCGTTTTGTTTTCAAAATATTAAGTACAAGCTGAAAGCATTTGCTGTAACTGTAAAGCCCTGCTCACAAAGTATAAGCATCGAAATCATTACAAGCTATCTAAAGATGGTTAAGATAGCTTCTAATGACTTCGATACTTACATTTTATCACACTACTTATGTCAAGACAGATTAAATACTTGCAAAATTCATGATACTGTGGAACCAGGATTGGCTAAATATAAAAGGGGCTGATGACAAATGTTGAGGTAAATGTACTTAATAACTATAGTATGCCAGTGTAACATGCTCTCACATGCTTTAGTTACTTTCTTGGCTTTATCTTACGTTTGTTACATTCTTCACAAAAGGCAAACATTGCATGATATCGCAGCTATATCCATTGCTCAGCTCATTGTGTCATTTATGACGGTCACGTTTCACTTACCTGACCAGGTGACACATTAAACCGACATATCTGACGCCGTGACGTCAGCGACCAGAGCGCCACTGTGTTTCCTGCGGCTAGCAGCACAAATGATCCGTCCTCCGACAAAAGGCTTTTCAGTCGACGATCGCAGCTGAATTTCTCTTTTCTCACTTCATTTTGGACGTTAAAGTCAATTAGATCCACTCTAGACTGGAGTTCCCCATCCAATCTGAACTTTCTGATCATCAGACCGGAAGTAGAGCTTAGAATGATAACTTCCGCTTGCGTAGTAATGATAACCAGTAGGTCGCCACTTAACCCAACATACACTGATGAAAATGGAAGGCGAAATGTCCGCACTGAAGCTGTCTGTGAGGAGCGTCCCTCCATGGATGATGTTGGGCTTGTTTCTACCACGCTGTCCTCCTGTTCGATATGAACCACCCTTACTTCTGTACTCTTGTCCCGCCTTCGGACCAGAACGCTGACGTCATCTGCGTCACACAGAAAATCGGATGACCTCACAAGGTGCGGTGCTAAATGGACTTGTGCAGACCATGAGATTGGAGACGTTTTGCGCAGTTCAATGCATCTCATTTTTACGTGGGTTTCTGCTCAAAGAAAAGCACAGAGGATCCAGAGATTTCAAACAACCTGTACGAAGTATGAAACTGCGTCTTACTTAGGTATTTTACCTTTGAAAGATGCAAAGCTTATAGAACTAGTTTTGTCTCACTGATTGTCGTTAACTTATACATTTTCACGTCCCTTATTAAAAACTTTAACCTTCAGTTCAGTCTCCCAGCTTACTTTTATCATTCCTTTAGAATGTTAATTCATTTGGAGTTAATGAAACTTTTAGGCTGGGCGCGCTATTTATTCCGGTATTTACTTTTGTGATCGTAACACTCATAGATTTCTCAATTAGTCTTTCATTGTAGATGTTTCTCTGTTATTAGGTTATACATGTGTCACCATTTACCTATCATCTCGAGAGATAGTAAATATATATAACATACCTCTCGTCGTACTTTGTAAGAAGAGAACCTTAGGCAGTAATAGCGGGATGGTACAGTGGAGTAAACCACTTTCTTCTATGCAGGTTTCCTCGTTACTTGTGTCCCATACCTGCAAAGGAGTATGATGACTGACTGGGTGTTATGAGTACTGCGCTGACTTAAATGTAATGTAAACTCAAAGTATGGATGCGTGTTTCTCTTCTAGAAGACTTTTTTGTCGTTGACTCAGCTGAGGCCTTCAAGTTTTGTCCACAGTCGGCCTCCCACCTCATCAATGAGGTGGCAGAGTCGTAATTAGCAGACACAGAAGAGAGATTTTCCATGTTGCCGGCGTATAAGAGAAAGGTCTTGACTTGAGTAAGGCGTTAAACACCAATAACATTTATAAATGTAAGGCGACCTTTGCATTAAGTATAATCCGACAGATCCTATTTTTGTCTTTTTTAAGGAATATGAAGATTTATAAACACAATATATATCAGATGTAACAAAGCAGACAGGATTCGATGGCGATGACACAGTTAGACGATGTATCATGTCAAGGGACTCAAGAAACACATACTGTTAATCCTGTTGTGCTTCCATTGCTGCCTGACAAGGTGCTCAGGGCGATGAGGAACTGGTCATCCGCTTTAAACCGTAATGTCTTTATGTGTGTATTCGGACCTGACTTACACAGCCTTACGAGGGTCCCTGAGACAACGTTCCAGAGAGCCACACCCACGCCTGGTATGTGGGTTGCTAAGTTCTGTTTCCCTAATCCCCGAGCACAAACATCCACCTTCCGGCAATCCACGAGTCTTTTTGACTGAATCCATTTGAATTTAGAGTCAGGAGAAGACACAGATTCCGCTATAGAGTCAAAAGTTCCCGGAGTAGGACTTTCAAAGAACGCCGTGACATCGGCTCCGTTCAGGAACGTCTTGTCAGTTTTCTTCGTTGTGTATATTTTGTAGTACGTGCTCTTAGTTAATTTCCTTCTCTCCTCACTGAGTAAATCTTCGTCCATGATGAAGGGAAAACTGACTTGTCTTGCCTCGGCTAAAATGCGCTGTAGGTTCCATAGCTTTGTTACTCCTGTCTCCGAGCACGTGAGCACGTGCTGGAAGTGCTTCTCGTCAGTCAGGTAGAACATGGAATGTATGCCAGTGTAAGCGGCTTGTACCACCAATACCTGGGACTGCGTGGGAATGTGCAGGACCACAAACTGCCCGGATGAGAATCCCACACACAGGAAGTGGTCATCTTCACTCACTACCATGTCCGTTATTCGTGGATTTGACTCATTCGTTGGACTCTCTTCTGGCAGGTTCATGTTAACTGTACATATCTCTTCGCCACTCCTCAGAGCCCAAATAGCCACAGAACTTAAACTGTCCGCCAGAACGACGTGCTCGTTACAGCGTGTTAAAGTGGAGAGAACCAAACACTGATTAGCTTTGCCGACTTGAAACAATGTCTCCAATGTGCTGGCATCCAGAACAGTCGCACTGTACTGGAAGCAGACGACAACATACCTGCCATCGTCTGACACCAGCAATGGCTGCCTGGCTAGAGCCTTGCCCATGTAGCCGAACGAAGTTTCCTTGATTACCTTGGTCTCCAAATCGGTGACGAAACACGTAGGATTTGGGGTATCGTGTAATGTGAAACATCTTCCCAAGTCATCCGACAGCTGCATTGAAACCGGGTTGCTTTCCAGCGAACAGACAGGAAAGATAATCTCCTCTTTCAGGTTTATTGTGGAAAGACCTTTATCAGAGAGAAGGATCAGATTTTGGAAATCAACCACCCTGATTTCCACTGAGGCGGTATATGATAGCTGTATTTCCTGAAGTACAACTCGCTTCACACTGTCCCATACAACAAATTGTGAGTTTGAACACATGAAGACTCGATCGTTTGCACCCTCTTGGACGCATACAGCCCCGAAATCCGGAAAACTGAAGACGTTGTCACCCGTGTGCAAATCAACGACAATAACACGTTGGTCTTTTGTTTGCATGACCGCGAATTTTTGATTTCCCACGACACATTTTGTCACGCCATAGGTAAGGTAGTTTGTTTTCAGGATTGTCCCCAGGTTTAGATATCCCTTGTGTCGTGGTATTAGCTGCACGACGTCCGTTCGTTTCAGACACTCTCGGGCCTGTTTGGCGAGGTTACTGAGACTGGAATACATCTCAGGTACATTTGACAACGTATCAACCAAAATCACAAAAATATGAAAAGGATCATGAACCAAAGCCTCTCTAGAAGACCTGATAACTTCGGAGAACAGTTCAAGTTCCTTGTCATCGAATGTTCGCAAAGCATCTTCAAAATCCATCAATACTTCGTGTATAGGTCCTGACAAGGCTCTGTTCAGGAACCAGTGCATGTTACAGAATAACTGTGTCTTGATGATGTCATTGGCGGGGGTGTGCTCGGAATGAGAGCGGCAGAGGTGGTAAGGAACACATCTCAGCATTCGCAGGTTTAATTTGTTCAGCTTGAACACTTGAGATACCAAGGTTGTGCGTCCAGATAACGCGAAGTCCCTGCATTGGATCAAGAAGTACATTCCTAAATCTCGGTGCATAGAAAAGCGTGGTTTGTTGCTAAAATATCTCTGGAGAATCTGATTGGTGAATTCCGTGGTTTTGATGAGAAGGACGATTTGCCCATCCCGTCGGCTTTCCATGGTAAAATCTCCCACCCGCAACAGTAGTTTGGACACTTTTAACTGTAGAGACAATCCTTTGAGAAAGCTGTGATTCGGACCTCTTTCAACCACGGACTCAGCGAGGAAGGTCTCATTTCTGATCAGATTGTCGCCTAACTCTTTTTCAGTTATTCCGTATCGTGACAACGCCAGATAGCACAAGCAATACTTTGTGAACGACACTCCTAATTGGTTTTCCAGCTGCTCAAAAAGCCTGCGGAAGTTTTGGATGGACCCTACGCACTTTAGATCTGGTTCTGGTAAAAATGTTGATGACCACGTGCTGACTTTTCCCATCAGGATCTTCAGTAAGAGTGCTGTGTGCTCTCCCGACATGCTGTTCTTCACTTCCTGAAACTGGTCATCTGTTATTCGTCGGCCATTTATCCGCAACTCCTTCTTACAAATCTCCAACGTCTCTTTATCCCCTAGGGACGATATTATAAATATATTATCTCCTTTTACGGGATCTTCTTCCTGTTTCTTTGACACCACCAAAGTAATACCTGGCGGCAGTTCTCGGGGTGGCAGCAGTAATTCCGGTACATCACCCGTACCACTCTCCGTCGACAGCGCATCTACAGCGTCCAGCAGTATGACCAGTGGCTGATTCTCGCTCACGACTCTCCCAGCACCTTGGAGTCTGTCCCAAAAAGCTATGGCCAACCTCCGCATAGATAGTTGCTCCTCTGTTGTAAGCGACGCCAAGCCAAACATGGCGGACAGCTGATGGCAGAGACCAAGCAGAGTGCTGAATAAATGGCTGCTTTCCGGTGACGAGCCGAGAAATCGCACGATCATTTTACATGTGTTATTTGTCCATTCTGGAAAAAGGCGGGCTAGCTTCGCCATGAAGGCTGATTTTCCTACGCCTTGTTTTCCTGTAACCACCACAGGCTTGGTGAGATCAAAACGTTGGAGAAGCCCAACACGAAACCTTATCACAAGGTCCTGACGGCACTGGAAACTACGATATAGTGAACTCGACATGTGCACATGGTGCAACAGCTCCGAAATATCCCCAACGTGATCACGGATATCAAAATCTGACTCCTCAATGGCGGCTTCTAACAGGCGAAGTATTCTATCGGAAACAATCTCGTGAAGTTTCCTCAAATAGTCCTTGTCTTTGTGTCCGGGAGATGTCACTCTGACCAGATTCTGTGGACAGTTCTCCTGGCAGAAGTCACTCACTGTTCTCTTCACGTCTTCCATCGATGGGGTTTTCCCGGGGGCTGAAGTTGCACGGTGGATTTCTGGGAAATTGTTGGTCTGTTCATCGATAAACACACACAGTGCGTTTCTGTCAGGATTAGGCGGGTGTAATAGCCCCTTCTCGAGCTCGAATTGGGTCACTGAAACGACAATAAGAACTATCTGTGAACCCATGAATGAATATTCTGACTATACACCCACAATAACCAAACTGTAAAGAGCATTGTTAACCGTTTAATAATAAGGAATATTTTTCAGGACGAAAACATTCTTTTTCTTTTTAATGTTGAACTCTTCTTTATTTTTCTCTGATTCAAAGAATTCATCTAGTGATGCTCTGGATCACACCATGCTATTCTTCTTTGCCGATCCTACCTGACATATTTAACAGTTCGGCCACAGACTTCTCAATCAGCCCAAGCCTCATGGCTATGACAGTCGCTTGGTGGACCACTGACGACACTTTCTCCAAGATGGCCTCCCTTGTCATTCCTCCTCTATCCTCTGTCTGTTCGTTTATCTGTATAGTGGACAATGACACAATAGTTAATAATATGCGGATAACTTGGACAAGGGATTTAAGTCATCGTTGTTTATTTGGAAATTACAAAGGTTCCATGCAAGGTGTTGTCGTGCATGAAATGTTTCCTGTTTTAAATATTCTGATTTGTTTTCCCGAAATGTTTACATGAGCACACAATGGTAACTGACTTTGTTTTAAAGCAAAATGTGTCAAACACTTTGGTCTGCAATGTTTAACAGATTGAGTGGGTAATGTTACCCGAAGGTTATAGACAGGAGGAATGTTGTTGCTGTCTAGTCTGTAATACTCGTCCAGGAGTTCTAGCCCCGGCAGGTCTTCCTGTAGAACGACCCCTCGGACAGTGTCAAACACGTCAGAGCTTATCTGTAGCGGTGTGGGGTACCGATCCAGCTCCCGGCCGAGTAAAGCCTGGAAATATTCCAAAGTAAGCCTGACTGGTTGTGGCGCCGCTTCGTCAAGATTTCAGCCATATAGTCACTCAATCATGACAAAATCTATATGTTATAGTGACATCGTATTCGTAATTTGTGATTGTTAATATGATCAAACGATTCAACCATACACAGATCCAGCTAACGTTTCAGTTAGAAAATTGTTGCCTTTCCAGGTGATCTCACATTCCAGTTATTATTTAGTTAATATTAAAAATATTGTTTCTCCAAATAGACCTACTATAAACGTGGCTCCCAGTGATCTTTTTCTGCTCTGTTCAATCTTGTGCTTGATCACTCGGGTGGCCTCGACATCCCCCGCCAGCCTGTCGGCACCTAGGCGGAGATCCACAAAGTGACAAGCTATCCCATACTTATCACACACGCGCTCTACTTCAGCTTGAGTTACCGAGGACAGCATCTCACGCTCTTCGACCAGATCTGCATTGTTAACACACATATAAATGGTAGATTTTTAAATTATCTCACAATTTTGACGCTCTCTGCAATGAATTAAGCGCTAGTTCGCAGTTGCCTGGTATATTCCTTACTTGAATGGGCGACTGGCATTTTGAATTCTGTGATGTTTCTTATATATGGTGTCAGTATGTACTACAAGTGGCTCTTGTACACTATTACATTATGGCAGGATATGTCTTTTGGTGTTTTTTTATCCTTTTACATTGTGGCACGATATGTCGATTTCAGTTTTATGTCCTATTACATTGTGGCACGATATGTCGATTGGTGTTTTGTGTCCTCATACATTGTAACATGATATGTTGATTGGTGCTTTGTGTCATATTACATTTTGGCACGAATTGTCGATTGTTTTTTGTGTCCTATTACATTGTGGCACTATATGTCGGTTGATTTATTATATCCTATTACATTGTGGCACGATATATCGATTGGTGTTTTGTGCTCTGTTATCGCACAATACCAGTATGTTGGTTGGTGTTTAGTGCCCTGTTATATATTGTGGCAAGATTTTGTGTCCGCATTATCCATGGGCTCAGCGTCCGCGTACTATGAATGATTGGAGCGTCAGCGCTACCTCCCAAGATCATAAAGCTGTCGCACTATTTCTGAACTTTCGTTTGTTCTTTAGCGCTAATTTTCACTTTTGTCTTGAATGTCTATGAGACGACTATGAGTATTACTGCAAAACTGTCTAAGATAAGTCACAGTTTGAAGACAGCAAACTATTTTGAGGTTAAGTCCAGTGAGGCATCTATATATTTTCACCCTGTCTCAAATATGTTACAAGGAGGAAGCCTCGGTGCACAGCGCAAACATTCGGGTGTTGTCTTGAAAACGACATTACATCTTCGATAGTGAGTCAAAGCAAGTGTGGACCAAATATCGTCTTCTGAATGGAAGAGCAAAACAGACTAGGCCTATACAGTTTGCGCTTGAATTGCCCGTCACTGTGGGAGTTTTCAGTCTGTTTACCGTAGTCACCCCTCACCTGGCGTAGAACAGACATAAACTCTGACTTCTGTCCGTGGGTGTTCCATCATCCGAGTCACGTCTCGGGTATATTTGTTCAGTTTCGTGGACGCCTGTCTCAGTCGGCGCCAGTACGACATTTTCTGCATCAGATAATCCACATCTTCCACCTCCGTATTGTCATGGTTCCTGGACGCCTTCGGTGTAGCATTCTGGCTTTGTGTACCAATTTGTGACTCTTCTCGTGATACCAGGTGTGAGAGCAAGATGTCGGCTGTCGCGCGACCTGGCTTCGACTCTTTGTCACCATCGAGCCTGGAGCGGCTGTGTATAGCTTTAAGTGAAAATTAAAATAGTTTTACATCCATGGAACCAGACGCTTTGATTATGTTGTGATGGTAATTAGCCAGAGGCTCTTAATGCTTTTTCAGCGGTCTGCTTGTATACATAGCATTCCGGTGTCTGAAAGATTTTTCCCAAATTAATGCAGCAGTTACATCAGTTTCTTTATTTTCTTCTAAAGTAAAGCTATTGTGCGTACAACATTGCACTTCAACAAAAATATTAGTAAAATAATTACTGAAATATCTGCACACTCTGTCCACTACGCTAGAGCTATTTTCCTATGATGTATCTGGTATTACAAAACACATGTAACTATACAGATAATACATGTGGTCTGCGAGAGTCCATACACTGTAGAAAAGAAGACATGTGGCACAAAGGTTGCTTGTAAAAGCGGCCATTACCCAGTGAGCACAAATTAATGTTTCCGCATCAGGACATAAATTTCAATTCTTGATACCTTGTTCACGAAGCATCTTTAAATGAGTACGTTATTTAGTTCCGATTTTCTATTTGTTATTGTACATAAAGTTCGGTGTTTATACGTCTGACTCATCGACAGGATTATGGAGAAAATCCACCGCATGTGCCTTGCCGCTGACTTAAAGCCACAACTGAACATGCGAGAGCTGGATTCAAATTCGCACCATCAATGGTGAAAGGCTAGTTCTTCCGGGTCACAGGAGCCCAATGGATACCTCATCCAGCGGGAGAAGATGGCCGATTTTAGATCATAAATCCATTTTAGATCCCAATGGTGCAGTGTGTTTATGAAGCCGCGACAGTAAGGCTGCAGCTTACGCCAAGACGTTTGGTAGGTATCTGGTAAGGTGCGGCGGGTTGTCCAGATTGTATATACAGGGGTTTCCACTACTCCTTATGAAATATGTCTCTATATGTCATACTGAAAATATCTGGAGTTCTGCGCTAAAATTATTACTACATTTATTGAACAGCGCTACAAGATATGTACTACTACAATTGCATGTATGTATGCTTGGGTTTTTGCGTCGTACGTAACAATGTTTCCGTCATATGACTACCAGGAGTCCATAGAATGTAGGAATGCTGTCGCCACTGGAACATCATGCCTAAGGCAACAGACATGCCCCCCCCCCCACTACTTATTCTCTACTAAGACGTTGTTACTATCCACTGACTATACTAGACTACACGTGCTAATTCTAGTCTTGTCTCTAATCTAAGCTGTCAGGTTGCAGGCGGTAGACAAAAGGCCCAGATTTACCTCGCCACGTACTGAACACAGTTTCCAGACGATCGTTGTGGGTATTTTGAGCTCTGAAACACAAATGTGGTTCATGAGGCATATAAATATATACACAGTAACCATGTTATAACTGCGGCGATTGCCCGTTTGTCATACGGAACTCGAGTGGTGTTGCGGGGGTACCTAGTATAGGTAAGTCCAGGATTTGTTTGTTTGTTCAGCTTTAACATCGACGATGCCTCCTTGCTACACACCCGACCCAGTGCCAACATGATTACAGTGCTGGCTCACTACAACGCCATGCTGAAGACTGACACCGAGCCGATCAGTACTTGGGGCATACCTCTTATGCTGAGCGCCAAACGAGTTAGTACCGATGATAAAGTCTTAGGTATACAACTCCATTCGAGATAGAACCTCGGATTTACTGTTTACATGGCAAAGGCTCTATCTACTACGCCACCATAGTAGGTGGTGATTGTAGAAGGACTGTTATCTACTTAACAGGGTATTATATTATTAAATCTCCTGGACTATCTTTTGCTTTGTAACTAGAAGCACGTTGCAGTGTGCAACATTAACAGGCTATCCAGAAGTGGCAAACATATATGTTAAACCTGCACTTCAAGTGTTCTTGGACAAAAATCAGACGTTATATACAAGGCAATATAAAGGACCACAGCAAATGCTCACACGTAACCGGTGATTGTCTCTCCTGAGTTTGATGCTCACACACCGCTGACATATCCACATTGCGTTGGACGTTTATATGTATATGTACCAGCATTTCCTGATAATGCAATAAACTATACACTCTTCTTGTTTGGTAGAACTTTTCTACAATCCTTGTTCAGCTATCTTTGTATTGTGTCCTTATATTTACGTATTTACGTACTTTCTTTTTTGAGATGTCCACAGCCTCTGGACGTCTTCTTCCCTCTCGCTGGACACTGGCTGTCTCCCGACAGAAAAAAATACTTGTCTTGGTCCACGCTTTGAATGCTGGCGAGGTAAAACAGTTATGAAAACGATCTTAACAAGTACCATTCATGAAACCCAACTTTTCTGTAATGGATACATGACAAATGTGTCACTGACATACCTAAGCCTATATAATTTACTATAGCAGAAAAATATTAAAAGACCACCAAAGAGTGCTCACGTAGTTTTCCAATAACTGTGGACATTGTTCTTCAAAAGTTTTCGGTGCCTTTGTAGCCACATGGGTTAGCGCGCTATTGCAGCGTAATGACGCAGGTGTCTCTCGTCAATGCAATCGCCGTGAGTTCGAGCCCAGCTTACACTGACTTCCTCTCCGGTCGTACACAGAAGCTCCACCAACAACCTGCTGATGGTCGTTGGTTTCCTCCCAGCATGATGCTGGCCGCCGTCGCATAAGTGAAATATTCTTCAGTATATATGGCGTAAAACCCTAATCAAGTCAAATCAAAACTTATCTAAGTACTTTATATTTGCCGACAGCTTAATTGGCACCATGCAGAAGACACTAACTTTTGTAGGTACACATAACATCAGCTTGAGAACATTTACATGGAAATGGGGAGCAGGTGGCACCTACCTGGAGAAGCTGACGACAGGCTTCATTCTGCACTCGCCACGGCCCGTCTATACACATGCAAGTAAACAGAAACTCTAGCTCTGACTCTCTCCTTTTGCATGGCCAACAATTAATCAGTTTGAACGACCTGTCATTTAACTTATTGATGACAAAGCAGTGACTCATATAATCAATATGAGCAAACCAAGAAAGGGAAGAATGATACAATAAATCGATAGATCAGTTAAAACCGATCACTGCACACGGTCCCGTGAACCTGCCCCTGTTCCACAAAGTTGATTGTTACTGGCATGACCACTCATGTTAAAGAGATAGCTAGCAATGGGAGTTTACAATCAACTTGGCCTACGGTTTCTTTGTGGAACAGGGCCTTGATCTACATCAGCTTTTCTGTATCATCACTTTAACAGGCAGCAATTACTTTCCCGTTTACTTACAAGTCTATATAAAATGTTGATGAACATTTTATATCTCGAAACCACAAGTCAAGATTCCTGCAGCCTGTTGTTGACCGAATTGTGGCCGACTTGGAACTATGGTAGAAATCGGGCCACCGAAAGACAACAGGAGTTTAACCACATGCAGCGACGTCAACAAAAGCCCAGGCTAATACAGTGCTTGAATTAGCTGGAACTACACGCCGCCAAACCAGATATGTAACTTGTCTGTATTCAGACAGACAAGCAAACAAAGGAACACACAAACACACACACGTACATGTATCCGTGGTGGGCGGAAGACGTGGGATCTTCTCTGCAGGACGCAGGGGGTTGTACTCTATCACTCCAGACGTCTGGGGTCTCTGTAACCGCTGGAGGTGTATCAAAGGGTGCAGTGGTGCCTGTAGGAGCAAAGAGCTCGGTGAACCATGAAACTGTTAAACTTTAACAACTAAATCCTCGTAACTTCAAGAGGCTAGTGATGCCCGTTTGGATTTTTTGTTTTCATATATACATACAATGTTAAAGGGTTATAGGCTATACCAAAATCATAAAAAAGAAAAGAGTTTGAGTATATTGCACATTATATCTAGAAAGAGAACATGTATAATCGCAAAAAATGTTTACTATAACATAAATTCCACCGATTTTTGCCAGACTAGTGTTCATGAACAAGACAGGATTAGGCCTTTAATAACTGCAGAGAAGATGATTTGTGGGAAGTCTTGTAACTTCTGCTTCCTTCAAATGAACTTACTCTATACCGCCCGGAGCCGAGTTTAGTCATAAGTTCTTCTTCACATTGGGTTTTCATCCGCCTGAACTGGTAAGGCGGAATCGGGCACCATTCCACTGTTACAGTGTCGTATGCTTCACTCATTTTCCGATCTTGCCTCAATGTAGGCTACCTATATGCAGCCAACTTCAGCTGAAATCATACCCATTCTTTCACTGTACAGGTAGACCTACTCATTACTCACAAAACATACATTAGTATAAGGTAAAAATATCAACAACACACATTTCTGTCACCAAGGTAAGGTTTGAATCCTTCCTTTGTTTATTCTATATCACTCTTTTTTACTGACTGTTTGCCTTATGACATTTTGATTTGGTGAATTAGATATACGTGTACTGATCTATATATAGTTTTTCCTTATTGTTTCAGCTAATCGAGGTGCCCGGCATAAAGCATCCCCCCTAACCAGTACGTAACTGTCAGGTACCTGGCTAACTTAAGTTTCTAATACAAAGCCGTGTCGCATTCAGAGGACCGTTGGATCGATATAGAACAGGGCTAAATAATGCAGGTGAAATAAACCAGGGAGGAACTCGGTACCTCATCGGCCAGGGAACCGTTGGATCGGGTGAGAACATTTCACAATAATACAGCTTACAAAAGCCAGAAAGGAACTCGGAACCTCATCGGTCAGGGAACCGTTGGAAGCGCGAGAATATCATTTAGATTAATTAAGCCAGGGATCGACTCGGGTAACAATTTACCCATCGTCATGTACTGATACCGTTATGACCGAGTATGTCACACCGTATTAATATTAAAACGAAGCATTCAACAAAGCAGAAGGCTTACTTACATTTCATACATTTGAGCATCTTCGCAAAGCATGCGAAGTTAATGTTCACGAAAACGTGTATTTGTATAGGTTCACCGTTATGCGAGTGGTCCTATGTTCTGCTGGCAAATGTGCAGATTATACGTCACAAAACATTGTCGTTTGTTCCTCTACATGTCTTGTGAATAATATATATCACTTAATGTTTACAGAAAAGAAAAAATAAGTTTATAACATTTATGAGAGATCGATTGCAGGTTTGACCTACTTTGAAAGACAGCCTTAAGGTATATACGCTAGCCATATCTTTAAGAGCATAAACGTGTATGTTCCGTCGTAGCCTAAGATGCCTATATCTATTCTTGCTTGGCCTTGCACAACAGTTCTATCATGATTGTGAGAAATACAGTTCGGTAATGTGGTTCATAACTCCCATCATAACGCTGGCTACAGTCGTATATAAACATGTTCGAGTACGGCGTAAAACATCAATCAAATATGTATATAAATAAATAAATAAATAAATATAGTCCATAAAGGGCAATTTTCAAATCAGTTAACTCTGTTCCTGAACCTATGGTGGCTTAGAGCGTCCCTCTCGTTGAAAGAGGGATCAGGGATTTATCCCGGGTCAGGTCATACCAGAGAGTTTAAAAGTGGTATTTGTTGCTGTCTCGCTTGGCGCTCAGCACTGAGAGGTTGAGCAAGGAAACAGGAATTTTCAGCTCTGCATGTCAGTATAATGTGAATGGGTGGGATTTCATGTCTGGCGTCATTCTAAGGGCTCCTGGTTGTCATGTAACTGAAAAATTGGTTTGTAAAGTTTGTAAAAGCCCAAGCATACATACAGATACATATTTCTACACGTGTCACCTAGTGGATAGGGGACGTATTTGTCATATTGTTGAGCAAGATCGCCGCCTTGGATATATGCACCATTACAACCAAAGACCAAGAGAGATACTTATTTTCATGAACGACAGCCTTTGACTGATTTACTGATTTAATCCGCCCGCCTAGAACATTGCTGGCGTGTTTCTGTCATCACTGAAATTATTCGACTGCTTCTCTTTGTAAGCATCCTTCATGATTTCTTACTTCATATACTTTCTAGTTATTTTGTGGTTTGTTAAATGGTTTTTATGGGGTATGATCTTGCTTTCACTGACCTAGGACGCGTATATGGTTGAAGGCTATTACATAAGAATGTCTGTTTCAACGCCTGGATTTAATCAAAACAAAGTTTTTAAACACTTCAGTACATGAATATATATATATATATATATATATATATATATATATATATATATATATATATACACACACACACACATATATATACACACATATATATATATATAGCAGATTTACCAAAGAAAAATTAAAAAAAAAGAAAAATTACAAACCTTGTCCGGTATATCAATGCGGCATTTCACTACATGTAATACGTTACTGTGGATACCATTTATCTGAAATAAAGAATTACTGTTATATTATTCTTATTATTTATCCTTTTCCCCAATGAATTAAAACGGTGAAATGTGTCCATTGTATACAATGAGATGCCTGGGATAAATGGGTCATATTGATATTGCATATTGCAAATGTCCTCACACAACTTTTGGAAGTGTGTTAGTGTCGTTATCCTAATACGACTTTTTCCACATTGTGTTAGTGCCGTTGTCCCGACACAACTATTCTCACACTGTGTTAGTGCCATTGTCCTCACAGAACTATTTCCAGACTGTGCTAGTGACAAATGTTCTCACACAACTTTTTCCACACTGGGTCGATGCCATTGTCCCCGGAAAACGTTTCTCACACTGTGTCAGTACCAGTGTCCTCACACAACTTTTTCCACGTTTTAGTACCATTGTCCTGGCACAGCTTTTTCCACGTTGTACCAAAGGCCATTGTCCTCACAGGTCTTTTTCTACGCTGTGTTAGTGCCAGTTTCCTCACACAACGTTCCCGACACTGTGTTAGTGCCATTGTCTTCACATAGCTTTTCCCATAATGTGTTAGTGCCATTGTCCTCAACTTTTTCTACTCTACGTTAGCACCTATGTCCTCACACAACTTTTCCAACAATGTGTCAATACCATTGTCCTCACATAGCTTTTTCCACACTGTGTTCAAATCTAAATAAAATTGTTGTCAATTCTACCCATGCAATATTTGTGTGCGAAAAGAAAATGACTGTTTTAGGACCACAGAAAAGCCGGTTTGACGACACAAATTATCAATACGATCCATAAGGCCCACCTTACAATCTAAACGATTGATTTCATTTAAATCATTGTTAGACAAAAATGTAAGAAAAGCTGAAGGTATTTTCAAATACACTTTTACTGATCTGTCAACTGATCCATGCTTCAGTTTTATTCCTTCTCTCCATCGTACCTGTCTCTCCATCTATAAAACTGCCAGCCATATACTGCCAGCCATATATAGCCAAAACTGCCATGTAGGTGAAAAAAGAATTTGATATGGTATTACACAATACTCAAATAAATAGAATAATACAAATAAATAAACATACATTGTCTGAATGCCTGAGCCCTCGAGCTCGCCCTCAGTTTTGTGAAATTGACCCTACAGGCATTAAGAGACTAGTCTTTTGTGAAAGAGAGCACAGCAGTAGTATATGTATATCGTCATCTGCGCCAACACCCCAGAAACAACGGATCCAGTCAGCATAACATTAGAGCCACATACTACTAAAACCACACCTTAACCTTACCTCAACAAACTAACGAGTCAATATCTCTGTGTTGTCAGTCGAAATGAAAAACTCAGTTTTCTAGTAATATATTTTTGTATCCTTTACAAAATATACATGTGTAACAATTTCGTCTAAGAATAAGAAATATTCAGCATATAAGCTCAAAAACACTAATTTTCTTACCTTCACCTACCCACAAACAGCTTCCGGCGATGACAAAAGTGGTAGAACATTTGGAGAACTGAACTTCTGGAGAATACAACCCAACTTTGTTACCATACACATGCCATGCATATGTTCTCGAGATATTATCAGCTTACTAATGTAGATACATACAAATATATATGCGTGTCGAAAAAAAAAGGCCCCTGGCAAGGTAGACTACAAAATACATGAACGTGACCTGGTCCCAGGCGTGCATGTAGTAGTCTGTATGACAATGAAAGCCCTTCGACGAAAAGGGGAGGATTATTGTGGTCTTGTATATAGCTACTGGAAGTCCCCAACCCAGCCGTGTTTGTGCTCCAAAGTTCTCGTGCGACACAAGTGAATGGTTACAATTAAGAAGCCATTCACTCATGTATCAAGCGACAAAGAGAAAAATGAATAGGAAGGTATACCGTACATTAAAACGGTAAATATTTTAACGGGACTATTCAAGGAGAAAGTAATGTAATTAAAAGTAGATAGGAGAGTATATGTTGGTATTGATTTCTCGTTGTGGAGGTACCAAGGGCCACGTGTATGGACTTGCACCTATGTAGGCCTATACACTACATAGCTGCCATTAGATAGGCCATAGGTGTGGGGGCATGCCACTATATCGGCTGAATTCTTAATCCTGTTTTTATACCTGGCTATGTTCTTCAGAATAATGTCACACTGGTTATCTGTAGCATTATATGCAGTATCGGTCTGCGAGGTACATGAAATAATTAATATTACCAATGAGGAAAAATCGTTTTACTTTAAAAGACAACAAACTTGCCTGTTCTGGAATTATCACGAACAACTTTTGGCTGGAGAGAGTTTTAAAGCGTACAATCAATTAACCCCTCCTTGACGGCTGAACAAAGTAGATGAAATTCATTACCAGTTAATTTATGCAACCAACCCATTTTAACGCTTTGAAAAAAAAGCGTATCTCTAACATTGCGTGGTATGTTACCAACGGAAATTTAACATGTGCAAAAGTAACTACATGTATATACCTGATTACTTTTTACAGCATATTGTTATTTTAAGTTTTATTCCAACACATGTACCAGTATATAGTTTTAACGGGAAACAGAAATAATTGTATTGATTTCTTGGTTTGGCAAATCTTAGTTATACAATTTAATAATCCTGCAGATCAAGAATTGTATACATTTAATTATTGTTTGTCTCTTTTTGTATCTTATGTCGCTCTTTTTTTTCCATCCATCAAAAAAACTAGCAGCACATGCTGTCACCAGTAGTTTGAATTCTTCACAGTGATATTCCATGTAATTGGAATGTTACATTAAAGTTTAACCTTTTAATAGTATACTTGTCTTCGGAAACCTTCTTGCCCAAGAAATATCAATGCTGAAGTCGTATTGGTTCATTCTGAGCAGTAAAGGTCTTCAAATGAACACAGGTTGAACATAATTAATTATCTTCATGATTTATTATCTCAGGTTTGATAAAAATGTGTTTGTTATACCATGTATTCGGTACAAAGGTTGGTTGCGGTTAAAACTTTTGAAGAACCTAGGTGTATGGCCAGAGGTTTGATTACGTGGTGGTACAGTGCGATGGTTTAGCCTGCGTTAAGCCCTCTGCGTACCCGTGGCATCACCCTGTACTTTATAGAAATGCACAGGGTATACCCTGCATAGGTTACACTACAGTGTTATCAACGCATAATAACAAGAGCGTTTTTGTGAAAATGTACCAAAGGTGAGGTGGAATATTTCGTATGCCTCCAGATGTAATGAAGACGTGGATTTAACCTTAAATCTCCCAACTACACGTCTAGGTGAGTAATAGGCTATATAGGCCTATATCATCATACTACATGTAGTTAGTAGGCTTTGGATAGACTAACGATAGGTGCTACCATTAAAAAATACTTCAAGGATATTTCCGCTCATCTGGATATTTCTCGAAAACCGAATACGATGGTATAAATGTGAACGAATAAATGACACAGTTAGGCTCTTCACCATGTGTAATGATAATCACTAAATCACACGAGTACCAGGCAAGTGATTTGCATGACATGCACTGGAATCTGATCGAGGTGCGTTTCCATGTCTGAAATGGGCATTTAAACTTGCCGGAGTCAGCTTCCACACATTTGACAGATAAAATGATGGCTATAACTTGTCTTGGTATCATTTCCTCCAACAATTTTATTGATAATCTGTTAACTTTATTAAAGATAGCGAATATTCCAAGTAGGGTTTTATTTATGCAGAGCTTCCCCTTCTTTTCCTTTTTCATCTTTTGTGTGTGTGTGTGTGTGTGTGTGTGTGTTTTCCTTTTTACTAGTAGGTCAATAGTATGTACTACAATCGGCGTAAATCAAAATGTCGTAAATCACGTCGACTTATGGCTTTAAAACCTAGCTGATGTTTTTTACGAGAAATGTTGCGGAAAAAGCCAATTAAGAAGTTTTGCATTGGTTTTGCATTGTCGACCAAAGACAGTTCTTCAGAAAGAAGACTTTAAGTGTGAGGGACGAGGGGCAGATAACGCTATAAACAACTGATTACCTCCCTTGTCACTAACTGACCTTTGAGCTCGCTGCTGCAGAGATCGACAGGAGAGGCGGCTTCAGTTCAGCAAGTCGACCGCTAAATTTGGATACGAGCAAAGAGTTTGGAGGAGCAAAGAGCAGAGCAAGTTCTACAATGTCAAACATCTGTCGTCGTATCATCACACAATGTCGATCTTCGTCTAAGCTTGCAAGTAAGACAATATTAAAGGAGGTTGTACAAAACACATACATGTGCAGCAAAAGTAAACTACTGATGATTTACATGATCGATCGAATAGTGGATTTAATTTGCACAGAAGGTATATATTTTGACAGCTGTATCAAGTCATAAGATAGAAGGCGTCTTGGGTGTTAAAACAAACCATACAGGTGCCCATTATAAATTTACATGCAGAACACAAATACTGTTCAAATCAACGTGTCACAAGCAGTTGAGTGAAGTTTCAAATGTAAAGACACTGTTCAGGCCTTAGTTTGCTTTAGTAAATGTAGTTATGGTCTTTCTGAATATATTATAAGCACTTATGCTATAACTAGGCTATGTATCAATAACATTTGGCAGTTATGATGTCAATTCATAACTTCATCCTGGTGAAGTGTCGACCGGTTTTTTCCACAGCTCCAGCCGTGGTAGCCCTATACAATGTGACTGTGTTCTAACAGAGTCATAAAATATATGGCTTCCAAGGCTGGCGAAGATCTGTAATACCTAAGTTTCAAGAACAGCATGTGCCCAGGATAACGCCTAAACCATCATAAATTTGGCACTGGAGTAAAGCCAAATAGCTAAGGAATCTATGCCCATAAGCCTTTTCGTCCATCATGACGAAATGCTACTGCTTGAAGTCGGTGAAATCCTTTGCTTTGGGAAAGTGTAATTTGCAAAAATCCAAATTGCACACCATGTGGGGAGAAACTATTTACAAACCAAAGGATTTCATTGGCTTGAAGCAGCAGCATTTTGTTGTGACTGAGGAAAAGGCTTACATGGATAGATTCTTTAGCTGTTTGGCTTTACTACAGCTGCAAATTTATGATGGTTTGGGCAAAATCCTGGGTGCATGTTGTTGTTGTTGAGAGGTAGGTGTTCTATGACAGCCATGCATATATGATTCTTATTCAGAACACAGTCGTGTTGTATAGGACTACACCATAGGTGGAAAGAAGAATTCAGCCGGCAAATTGGGGTATCGGTCCGTAGTGTGATACATGAATCGCTGAACTTTTTGTTGTACATTGTTACAGAACTGGTCTCCCATCACGTCCCATCCAGTGGTCAAATTGCCGTAAGAGCCATGTCTTCTCAGTCTCGGTACCAATTCCAGACTCTCAAAGTCACCCAGGTGAAGGATTTTGTCATGGAGGTGAAGCTGAACCGACCAGAGAAAAGGAATGCCATGAACCAAATCTTCTGGGGGTACGGCTATACGTTAAGACATAGTCAATACAGTGGATGTTCTTTTCAGTAAAACTAAATGCCTTTGCTGTTGAAAAAATACCGATGTTTCCTTATAGAATGTCAATACAGCCTTCAAGTTGTAACAGTGTATTAATCTAGATTTGCTACAAGCTTCTTGCTTCACCTTTTGCATATAGTTATGAAATACACAGTGATTTGCACTGATTAAATGGCAAAGTATAAACGTTACATTTGTGCATGTACTCATTTGCATTGACTAAATTGGAAAGGTTTCTGCTTAAGTATTTATCTTCAGTATTTATCTTCAACCGTGTTGAACAGTTAGACTGGGACTTTTGGGTGCTGTGATTTGGGGCTATACTGGTCCTGAACTGTTCTCCAAGACAAATGTAACAATGGTTTACATGTTATTGGTATTAAACTTTACAACATAAAGGTAGGACAATCAGAAGCATAGTCGCCAAATATTCAGTGTAGGACATTATTAAATTTTAACTTTCTGGCTGCTCTGTCAGAAGCTGACCAGCCAGTTTACCAGTGGCTGCGTTTTTGTGTCTGCAGGGAGATGGTGGAGTGCTTCAGCCAGCTAGCAGCTGACCCAGACTGTCGTGTGGTCGTGATGACAGGGGCAGGGCCTGTGTTCACAGCAGGTCAGTACACACACCTCTTCACGAAAAACAAAAATGTGTCAGATAATTAAGATTTTTTCTGTATGTCTTGCAGGTATATATATGTGTGGACTATTTCATTTACTGTCGACATCTACAGAGGTTCTCCTCTTAATGCAGCACATCTGCTCATGTGGAAAGACAAAAAAAGATAAATGGTTTATGTTGTTGAAAGTGTTTTGATGAGTTGATGAACAGTAAGCTGATTGATTGAGATAATCAGGTAGATTTCCCATCATGAGTACACTATGTGTTTGAAGTTCCACCCAGAAATGGGACAAACCAAACGTTTAATAAGTTGTTCTTGTGGATTCTTCGTGAGACAATCAGGGTTTAGAAAAAGTGCAACAACCTGTTGGTTGGGCAATCAGTATACTCTTACTATTTGAAGTGTCTGGTGTGTGTTGGTTGAGCATCAGTATACTCTGACTTGTAGAAGCGTCCGGTGTCTGATAGTTCACTATCAGTATACTCTGACTGGTAGAAGTGTCTGGTGTCTGTTGGTTCAGCATTTTTATACTCTTGACTGGTTGAAGTGTCAGGTGTCTGTATCAAGATGATCCAGTGAGGCAGCACTATAAACATGGCAGCCGTATGAGGACTAAGGTGCAAGAAAGAGCAACATGATATGGCAGAGATTATACAGAAAAAGAGATGCTACCCACATGTTGTATTCAGATTGTCCCACAATGTTTTTTTTGGATTAGTTTCAAAAAGTTTAATGCAAGTCAAAGTTTGTGACACATTATCTATACTTTTCAGACAGCTCATGTTTATAGTGTATTGTTTGTGTGCCTGTCTTGCAGGGCTAGATCTCTCGGACCTGAACTCAGTCGTGCCACAGGGAGATGATATTGCCAGGAACGCCATGTTGATACGCAAACAAGTCAAACAGATGCAGGAGAGCTTCAATGTCATCGAGAAGGTGAGTGCTTTTTGCTGTCTTTTATGGTTTCTCCTGAATTTGATACATAGTTTTGTGGCATCGCCTGAGTTTAATACATACTTCTATGGTTTCTCCTCAGTTGGATACATACTATTGTGGTTTTCTGAGTTGGATACATACTTTGAATCATTAACAGTTCAGATACCACTCAGAGAGTGTTACTTAAGGGTTTAATACCGCCATAGTGTTTGTTGTGTAACTAGATACTGCTGAATTTTGTTTCGTACCAAGTTAAATCCTGAGAATGCACAGCATTCGAGGGATTTGACGAGATACAAAGTCATTAAAGCCTATAGTAGCCCAAAAAGTGTGGCTGATCTCTTTTACTCCCTCTGCAGAGGTCATGATATTTTGAACCAGTCAGCACCTAGCTTAGGCACTGCAGGTGACCTAGATGTTTCAGTGTCGTTGTCTCCTATTGTGAGGTAGGAATGTAAAAGTTTACTATACGTGTATTGTGACGTCATACATGTAATAGCAAAAGTAATATGTATAAATTATGTGAAATAACTCTTTCATCACCAAAGGAAATCCTGATATTTTCCCCTCTGTATAAATTGTATGAACAGTGAAAGTAAATCTATGAAGTTTACAAGTTCAAATCCTTTGATTTGCGAAAAAACAAACCAAGACAGAATATTATTCGGGGAGGTTAACATGCCTGCTGGTATGTTGCGTGACACACTTCATGTTGTTTGCAAGGTTGTTTATATAATATGTATATTTACACTTGATAGCAGGATAGAATCTAGACTATTCTCAGCTGCTGCTATTGTTCAAGACTGTACTATGTATTCTGTGAACATATATTTGCATTACATTATAAAAGTAACTTCTGACCTATAAGAATCACATGGCATATGTACTAGAGAGCTCCTAATGACATGGTATGATACAGTACTGGGTTGCATTTTTAGCACACCTGGTATTTTGCAGTGTCCTAAGCCAGTGATTGCTGCTATCCACGGACCCTGTGTGGGTGGAGGAGTTGACATGGTAACAGCCTGTGACATACGCTACTCGACGCAGGATGCATGGTTTCAAATCAAGGTCAGTGTGTCAGTGTTTGTTGGCATGGTGATAGTTGTATTCCAGCTACTTTGGAAACTACTTTATTTATACCTTTGTGTCTTGACTACAGTGTTCTTACATGTAAATGATGTACTCATGTAGTCTCATAACCAAACTAAGGACCTAAGTTCCGGAAAGAAACCTTTGTAGCAATGCTAGCTGGACACAGTAGTGGAGAAGATTTATCTCTGTCAGTGCCCAGTTGGTCATTGTCCTGACACCCAGTGGGATTAGCCACAGAGGTGTGAAATCCAGAAAGTCACAATATGCTATAACCTTCTTACACTGCCTTAGGATGTGCTCCTAGGAGACAAGGAGACAGCTCAAGGAGACACATACTGGATTTGTTCCTCAGAATAAAATTTTCATGCACACTGGTTAGTCAGTTATGTTCTTTGTAAAATCTAGCTGCAATACTGTGTGGGAAATTTTATGTTAGAATTCTTTTGGTCAGGAAGTGGACCTAGGCATAGTGGCTGACCTGGGCACCTTACAGCGCTTTCCCAGGGTGGTGGGCAATGACAGCCTGACCAGAGAGCTGGCCTTCACAGCCCGAAAGTTGATGGCAGACGAGGCAAAGCAGTGTGGACTTGTCAGGTATATGTAGTTGGGATCTGTTTACGCTTTCATAGAGAAAGAAACTCATGGTGTTCTTGTATGATGTTGTATCTTTGCGTCATGAGTTCATGCAAACTGTACTCTATATAGTGTTCTGTTAACTGGAGTTTCCATACTTAATCTTCTTCATTACATGCCTAAATAACCCAGATATGGCAAAATTTTGAATTTAGTATTGAATTGTGAATAGAGTCATGTACCCCATGACTATGCCAGCTCAGTAGAAGCATGGTTGAAGTTTTTTAACACCAATATATAAAACCTAACAGAATACAGTCTGGAGTCTGTAGTGAATATTAGGCCTACATGCAATATACTTAAAGAATTCCACTGTCAAACAGTTTAAGGCCTGTCAAATGAATATTTTAAATTTTTAGAAGACCTTTTTGTGTCTTTATTACCTCTCCTGATATCTCCTTACTTCATTCGCTGTCTCTCATCTCCCATTCAACCAGTGTGTCTTGGATTATGTTCCAGTTTTGTGTTCCCCTCTAAGGAGTCCTTGTTAGCAGGTGCCCTGGAGACTGCTACAGTCATCGCTTCTAAAAGCCCTGTGGCTGTGCAAGGATCCAAAGTGGCCATGGTCTATGCCAGGGACAACTCTGTGCAAAACTCACTGGAACAAGTGGTGAGTAGACACATGCCCTGTGACATAGATAACTCTGTGCAACACTTGCTGGAACAAGTGGTGAGTAGACACATGACCTGTGCCAGGGACAACTCTGTCCATCTCTCGCTGGAACAAGTGGTGAGTAGACACATGACCTGTGCCAGGGACAACTCTGTCCAACACTTGCTGGGACAAGTGGTGAGTAGACACATGACCTGTGCCAGGGACAACTCTGTCCATCTCTCGCTGGAACAAGTGGTGAGTAGACACATGACCTGTGCCAGGGACAACTCTGTCCAAAACTCAGTGGAACAATTGGTGGATAGACACATGACCTGTGACAGGGACAACTTTGTGCAAAACTCACTGGAACAAGTGGTGAGTAGACACATGGTCTGTGACGGAAACAACTTTGTGCAAAACTCACAGGAACAAGCAGTGAGTAGACACATGACCTGTGACAGGGACAATTCTGTGCAACACTTGTGATGAGTAGACACATTGTCTGTGACAGGGACAGCTATGAGCAAAACTCACTTGAGCAAGTTGTGAGTAGACGCATGGTCTATGCCAGGGACAACTTGGTGCGAAACGCACTTGAACAAGTGGTGAATACACACATGGTCTATGCCAGGAAGAACTCTGTGCAAATCTCACTAGAACATGTGGTGAGTAGACACATGGTCCTTGCCATGGACAATACTGTGCCATACTCACGGAAACAAATCCTGAGCAGCCACATAGCCTATGCCAGGGACAACACAGCAAAACTCACAGAAACATGTGAGTGAGTTGGCACATGATCTATCAAAGGGTCTGTGCAAAACTCACTGGAACAAGTGGTGAGTAGACTTTCGTACCCCACAATAGACATGTATGCTTTGTAAAAGAATGGTGGAACATTTGCGGAGTGAAGCCAGCAATACATGGTGGAGTCATTCTGGTTTGTTAAATATCATGACCAGAGCCATCATAGCCATAAATATTCACTGTAAGGCATTGTACAAGGCTCTGTAAGTTCCAGTTGTGATAGATTTGTTTCCACTTAATTCTTATGACATTATCTGTATCAGTGTCACTTTAATCTTCGCTGTTTCTTTCTGTGCCTTTTCATGGTATGACATGCACAAAATTCAAACCAACCCGTCACTGATGCATTCTCTTTTGCCTACAGGCAACGTGGAACCAGGGCATGCTGCAGAGTGAGGATGTCATTAAGGCTGTGACCGGGCAGATGCAGAAAGAGACCCCGGTCTTCTCCAAGTTATAACAGGGAGACACGCCCAATAAGCCATGTACATGTGGAGTGGGAGCAGTGTTCTGACTGACGGTGATTTGCTGGCCAATCCTGAACAGCTGACAGTAATGAGGGAACCAATGAGTCAGGGTAGACTGGCACAAATACTTGCCCGTCCTGATATTCACCCTAGGGATAATCAGAAACCTTTATCTTGAATCAGCACACACCATATGAAATAAGGATGATACAGTTGACACTTCTGGTGGAGAAAACAAAACATCATCACAGTTAAGTCTTTGAAAACACCTTTGTGACAGTTCTGCATTAAGGGACCACCTATTCGAAGGGGTCTTGATATAGACAAAACTGTGTTGGACCTATGTATAACTGACATCATCTCATTGTACATGCCTATTGTGTGCTCCTTGCTGATACAGGCAAATATTTGGCCGTTCCCATGTCTGTGGCTTCATTATGCTGGAGGACAATTGCTGTGTATAAATCTAACACAGTGCTGTAACATGCTGTATGTCAGGAGATCTGGTAGATTGCAGAGATTGCATTGTATTCTTGCTGTTGTTTTGTGGCCAAGTAACAATATTTTGTGCTCTGCATTTTACAAACAAAACATGAACAAACTACTCTGAATGTTGTATTGCAGGCTTTTGGCCTGAGCCTAAAGAAAAAGATGAACTCGAAGTAGTTTACCTACTGATACATGTATATTCAGAAGAAATTAAGCTCAGCACAGTGCTTTATGAAAATTATTCAGTTCCATGTACAGATGTTTTGTATTCTATTTAAATGAAAAGAAAAAATGGTATTAATAATAAAATGCAGATAATATTTTATTATATGCCTTGTTTTTCCTGTTAATTAATCAGAAATACCAGGACCTCTCATGGCTGGGTGTCTCTCAAGGACAAGTCACCGCTTTGTTCATCATCTTGTGCATTATGGGACAAGACATCCTCCTGTAACAGGCCAGTCCCAGTATAGACATATTTATGGTGCTATCTCTGATCTTACTCAAACACCATGCTGAAGACAATCCACAATGCAGAGCGTATTTATGTATCTGAATATTGTTTTATTGCCTTATCCAGTTCCCTTAGCATTCCTTTGTATGGGCGGAGAAAACCTGAGTGCCCAATGTAAAACATGCACCACACTGATGGAAGACAAGTGGTCTCTGACTGGCTGTCTCAAGAGCAGTGTGGACCATTTGTTGTCACCAGGCAGGGTGAGACAGGAAAACTACAATCCCCAGTCCAGGTACAGTAGTGCACCAGTACGGCTTGAACCCTTACCCTGTGTTGTCAGGAAGGTACATGTGTCAGCCTTATCCATTACAAAGCCAAGTATGGAAGGGCTCATCTTGAACCTACAAAGCCAAACATGGCCAGACTCCATCTTGAACCTACAAAGCCAAACATGGCCAGACTCCATCTTGAACCTACAAAGCCAAACATGGCCAGACTCCATCTTGAACCCGGGTTTACTGCTTAAGCTGCAGATACTTAAACTTGAACCTTGGTTGCTGCTTACAGGCCTGGGGCCAGTCTTACAAAGGTGGAGTAAGGCTGCGATGGGGTGTAACCCTGTAGGACGTGTGTCGCAGGAAAGACTGACCGTCTTACAAACCTGGAGTAGCTGCGATTAAAGTTTGGTATAAATTTACGGGCAGATGTAAATTTCATAAGTATACTAAATGTGGCGGCGTTTGTGGTGTTTCTTAGACACACTTTAAGCACCGCAACAACTTAAGTAAGACGCTACTAGGAGCTGACGGAAGCTGCTACTAAAGCGAACATAAAGGTCTACGTCTGACATAAGCTACTCCAGCTTTGTAAGATGGGCGCCGGACGCTTAGGCTGAACATTAACTTGCTGCTTAAGACAGATGTTCAAGCTTGAACCTTGGCTGCCACTTATGGGCCAGATGCTTGAACCTTGGTTTGCCGCTTTAGACAGATTCTTACGCTTGAGCTTTGGTAGCTGCCTGTACTAAACGGGGCAGGTGTTGAACCTTAATGGGGCAGGTGTTGACTTCTGAACCTTGGATTAATGCTTATGTGACCGATGCTTAGGCTTTGACGTAGGCATGCTGCTTACAGGGCAGATGCTTAGATTTAAACCTCGGCTTGCTACTTTTGAGACAGATGCTTAAGCTTGAATCTGGCTTTGCAACTTACAAGAGAGTTGCTTAGGTTTGAACCTTGGTTGCCACTGATGGCACAGATGCTGAGGTTTGATCCTTGGTTGTTTCTGATGATACAGATGCTTAGGTTTGATCCGTGGTTGCTTTTGATGATACAGATGCTTAGGTTTGATTCGTGGTTGCTTTTGATGATACAGATGCTGAGGTTTGATCCTTGGTTGCCACTGATGATACAGATGCTGAGGTTTGATCCTTGGTTGCCACTGATGATACAGATGCTTAGGTTTGATCCTTGGTTGCCACTGATGATACAAATGCTTAGGTTTGATCCGTGGTTGTCACTAATGATACAGATGCTGAGGTTTGATCCTTGGTTGTCACTAATGATACAGATGCTGAGGTTTGATCCTTGGTTGCCACTGATGATACAGATGCTGAGGTTTGAACCTTGGTTACCACTGACTGGAATAGAGGCTTACACTTGAACCATGGTTGCTTCTTACAGAACAATCTTCACAGGCTGGATTCTGCTTTTGCTGCTTTTGGGACAGAAGAATAAGCTTGAACCTGGGTTGTCTCAGGGCAGATATTTGGACTTGAAGCTGGGCATGCTGCCTTACTGGACAGCTTTTAGGCCACTAGGTTATTTCAATTTATTCAGATAGTTTACCTCACCCTTATCCGGACAAAACTGTCATTTCACATGTTTTAGGTAGGAGTTTGTTTGCAGATTAACACATATTAGTAACACTCAGCTCTGTATGTCAGTCTTACAGTCAGTTTGTCGTTCATTAGGTAAAGACAACATTTGGTCCATTAACTTTGTGAGGGGCCTGAGTGACATAAAACCATTTGGGGAATGGCGCAGCTATTGCCAGTTTGCACATGTTTAGCTACAATTTTCTGTTTTGGCGAAATATTCTTACTATGAAAGAAAACACAGGGCTATCAAATAAATACAGTAGTAGTGAGTAAATATATCAAAGCACTCTGCATCAATCTGTTGCAAGTAGCATTAAAAATATACTGCTACATAAATAGACAGTCCCATACTATGTGGATATTGCTCACTTATTGTCTTCTGCAACAGTTTGCAAATCACCCCTAACACCACAGCCAAGTTCAACAACCTGGATATTGCATGCAATGACATGAACCAAAGTTACTACTGATGTATGTTAACTTGTATTTACATTTATTATTTAAATAACAGTTCTTTGCAAATCGCATTTTGGGGGCATTTGTTACGTTTCTTCCACGGCCATTAATGAGGCATAGTCTTTGTAGAGAATTGTTCCTTTGTCTGGATCAACAGCGGCTGACAACATTTCCTCCATCTCTTCCTGAGTGAAGGGTTCACCTGAAAAAAAAACAGCATATCACGTTCAACTTCCTCCTTCAAAGCCTTCACAACCTTGATCTTACTTTTCACATCTCTCAACCTGAGCAAACACTGAGGAGAGGAACATGGACCTAATGTGAACATCTCAAAATGCACAGTAACTCGACAGCTTCACCTAATGTCCACTTTAAAGTGAACATAGCTTAATTTTTTTTTTTTTTTATTTTATTCTTATTTTAAGTTTAACTTTAAGGCAAGGAATATGAGAAATGATTTGGTTTGTAAACAGCTCAGATAAAAACACAAATTTGTGTCTTATTTATTATTAATTTGATTGATGTTTTATGCCATACTCAAAAATATTTCACTTATACGATGGTGGCCAGCGTTCTGGTGGGAGGACCCGAGCAGAGCCCCAGGGGAACCCATAACCACACATCTGTATCAACTGTTGCATTAATGTCATGCAGATAAGTTACATGAAGATCTCAGTGAAGAGTAAAAGAGGACTATAGGCCATAGATAGATTTCTGAGGGGAAAAAAAATTTTAACTTAATGAATGTTAGTATTCACTGTTCACAAAGGTTGGAGAATAAGGGTTGTGTCCCTTGCTGACCTTCTTCTGTCATATATTTGGTGAGCTCTTCCTGGGTGAGGTAGCCCTTGCCATCACAGTCCAGGACATGGAAGGCCTTTAGCAGCTGGTCTTCTGGGGAAGGCTTGTACCTGCAAACAATGGCAACACCAATCATCAAAACTACAGGCACAACTTTTCATGACTTATAAAATGGATGGACAAGATGCACTTTAGATGGTCGAGACTTGGTTAAGGTTATGACTTGGTCTCTCCTTGGTTACAATAAACACGAGCTCCTTGTTAAAGCCCAGTATTTTCAATGCTCTCTAAACTTAAGTACCATACTGATAATGATGATGCCAAAGGCAGCAGACCAGACACACTCACCCAGAGGTTTAAGCAAACAGCAAATGTAACATCCTACACACTCTGCTTCCTTCTTAACACTAGGAACTTTCTTTCAGCATACCTGTGTACTCAGAAATCTCCAAGAAAAAGTCTCTTCATGATTTGTGCACCGAAATGAGTCACAGTTTTATTCACTTTTCAGACCCACCTTCGTTCCAATAGTATTTTTGTCATTTTGGGGAGGAACTTCTCAAATCTAATGTAGCCAGTAGGCTCTTCCTCTTCTATCTGCCAAAACATAAAATAGTATTAAAAATTTATATGCATGTTACATTTAAAATTAGAGTGAAAGACAATGCAGGATCAAAGTTAAGTTTGTCAAAAAGTTTGGACAATATTATGTTTATTTCATTAAAATATTTTTTCTAACAGCTACTATGACAGTGGAAATTGACATTTAACCGTTCTCCATCTGCTAACATCAAACGCAGCCATTCTGTCTGAGCTGTGATGTAATTGTCCCAAGCGCAGAACACTCATCACCTGAGACTGCAGTAAGCTGCTAAGCTTGTGGTTGAAACTTAAGTATATATCTAAACTTATAGCATGAAATGATCAAGAAACTTATTCCTACCACGACACAAAGGTCTGGAAATACTTTGCAGTGTTGTTCACACATACTTTTATAACTGAAATATATAACACTAAAACAGTGTGCTGTCTGTATGTTATTACATATTTCATTAACAGTCAACTTGGAAGTTTTACGTCACAGCTTCTACACAGTTGATATCTCCTAGCTCTCTGATTGGTCAAACTCTCATAACCTTAAAAGCATGGGTGCCTCCAGATGCACAATTAGCAGCCAAATACTCCACATTTCAAACAAAGATAATTCAGCAACGAATTTATATAAATTCAAACAGGTTTTTGAATTCCAAAGAGAATTTTGTAATCTTTTGAATGAACAGTGTCTCAGTCACCAGCTGTTTCTTACTTTCATTTTCCCAACCACTGAAAACTGGCTCAAAAAGGATATTCAACAAAACCACAAAAGCTACATGTAGATGATTGAACATCATTTACCTTGCATATCTCACATTTATTTATCACTACAACCGATGTGAGCTTACAGATTTCCTGTTCACAGAACCAATGTTTACAGCCACTGAATGTTCCCATGATTCTATGATCTGTTAATCTCTCTCTCATGTGCTACTTTCTATTTAAACTGTTATAACCTTACAGGTATAGCAGAGTACAACTCAAGATATTACACTGTATGTACATAACAAGTTTCAGCAGACAGGAGATGCGAAGTTAACATTACTGACATGTGAAAGAAATAACAAAACTTACTTCAGCTAAAATGTCATGAAGTTCTCCCTCTGTAGGACAGCATCCTAATGACCGGACGATAGTTCCTACCTCCCTGCAGAACACAATAAACAGTACTTCATATCAGACAAGTATTTCAATACACTTCACATGTATAGAACAAGATAATATTCACAATTTTCCATCTAGAAGCTTGATGCGCTGCCTGATAGGCCAGGCTGCTTTAGCTCTATACCACAAAAGAGGCAGATATAGTGCTAATATATTTATTCACGCAAAATTTCCCGATGACTGCAGATATTACAGCAACCCTACCCTCTAACAGGATTTTTGAACATGGGTTTGAAACACTTTTTAAATGTCAGATTGGAAAAACAAACTTCTGACTGATAAACTCACTGTCTAACTAGCGTACGTCACAGTATTTACCTGACATCCACAGTTTTATTTGATTCATGGTCGAAAATGTCAAAAGCATCTGTCACTTTCTTCTGCAATTCAGCAACAAATGATTCTGAAATATGACAAAGATTGTGTATACATGTGTTAAGGGGGAATCATACAAGTTGTGCCAACTTTTGTCATCGAACACGCCTTCTCGCAGATTTTGCTGCCATTTTGGAATCAGAGTACATAGGACCTTGAAGTTTGGGATACACATGCAATAGACTTTGGAGAATATTTTGCAGTACTTATCAACAGTATCGGCGATACACAAACACATCACTAAGGTGTTCAACTTACCTTTTGGTTCTACACAGTTCTTTCAGAGGCCTTAGCTCCAGTAACAATCTAAATGTACTAGAAACTTTCCTCAGAATACTGTCTATACAGTGCTATCAACATACTCATACAGCAATGTCTCTAACTCCGTAAAAAAAATAGCGAGAGCATGTGTTAAACTTTTTGTTACTTCGAAAGGTTAGACCTGTCGCTGAGTGTAAATATTAGTAGCACTGTGTAGAGGAAGTTTTGTGAAATGTATCAAGTACATTCTTACTGCTTTTGGAGGTGATGATATGAAAAAATATAAAAAGTATGTTGAGAATTTTATAATTCTGTTGCCTTTTGAGCTATACCACTTATTTCCCCATATGTTAACTTTGATGAACAGCAAGTTTCAAGAACCTGGGTGACTCGGTTAAGAAATAACTGCTAAAGAGAAAACCTACATTCTGGATAACAATGGCGAGAATTGTATTACTGGTTCTTAACCATTTCACAACATTTGAACAACTGTTACCGTTATGATAAAGATTCACAAGCTCCATGTCAATATTTAAAAGAGAGAAAAGGTTTCCACTCCAGCTTACCATTGCCGAATGCCATGAAGCCCGCATCGCTGGAGGAGCATACGTAAGTGACGAGAATGGGTCAGTAAATAAAAACATTAGCGAAGTCATGTTGTACTTCAGCAGGACATGTATATATTTATCAGAAATAATTGTTTTTACGTCATGTTTTACTACTAGCAGCCAGAATGATATGAAATACCGACCTGCATTTTCCTTCGTTTCCTCCGTGGTCGCCATGTTGTTTGTACTGGTTGTGGCATGCGAGGGTCCGCGCTGTCATCAGCCGGCCTCTGGCAACGGCACAACCAATCAACTGGAAGCTTGCAATGTATTGAATATTTATACCACTGGGGGCGTGTCCAAACTAGTGAACCACCTGGTTACAAACGATTCCCACGAGAACTCAAAAAACAGAACGAGAACTTAAAAACGTTCAATCCACCTCGCCCGCTTCTGCGAAACAATCTGATTGTTTTGTAACAGCAATATATTGTAAGAAGACGAAGTGGTAGCTGTTTTCTTCAGATGAGCAGACAATTCTATGACAATGTCCACAGGGATAATAAAGACGTTTTTGAATGGAACTATGAATATACTTCGCTCACACTGCCACCAGTTACTCCAGATATATGGAAAAAATCAAACGCGAGTGGGAAGGGCAAAGTTATATGTGGCTTACTTTACTAGATACATGTAGTTGGATTAATCAACCTGATTAATAATTCATGAAGCACAAAATACACAGCGGTACACTTTACTCTGGACGCAGCTAGATACAGATCACTGCAACTGTCTTTAGGTTTGGAAACCATCCCGATCCGTTCAGAAGTTTTGTATACGTGCGTTTTTAATGGATTCCTTCATTATCACTGGTTCCGCGAAATAACTGCTCCAAATATTATCCAAATCCCAACTATTTTAATAAAATTTTGCGTAGTTTCATTTTCTGTAACCACCGATCAACCGGACATGTGCATAAGTTTTAGGTATTTACTGATTCCTCGGTTCTGCTCTGCCGTTATGTCGTCACTGCTTCAAATATGTTACCGGATTAAAAAAAATAAAATCATGCGCGGTTAATATTGTAACCCACAGAGGTTTGATACATAATTTTTGCATATTTAGCAAAGAATATGAATACTGGTTTCGTAATCACTTTACCCTTCAGCGAAAGCAAGGGGTATTAATTTGTGTCTGTCCATCTGTTCATCCATCTTCCTGCATGCAACCCGTTCGTCTGTTTTTTGTTTTTTTTTTGTTTGTTTTTTCTTTTTTGGGGCGGGGGGGGGTGTATGTGTGTGTACGTGTGCGGGTTTTCTTTCTGAGAACCTCGCGTTAAATTTAAAAACCAGTCATCTTACGTGTATAGGATTTACCTACGCTCCACCTGACAGATACGTCCAAAGCCTGTAACTGGCGTATCTTCATTCCGTTCTCAGACATACTCTTCAATTTTCGGTCCGGTGTTATGTAATCATGAAATAATCATATGTAGATATGTGCTTTGCGAATTAGCTTGGTCCCGAAATGACTTAGGGCGAATCTGTTCGGCTACGAAATGACTAGAAATGGCATTACTGCCCAAGTTAAAATACCGGGGCGAACTCTTGCGGAGCAGATCGTGCACAGTACGTGTAAAAGAACAGCGAGTCGATGTGCAGGATCCATAGCCGATCTCATTCTGTTAACTCCTGGTTAAAAGCAGTAGAAATTGGAAACAAATATTGTCACCACTATTCATGAGCTATTGGGAACATATCTCCTGTGGTAAAGCAGTTGGCACATCTAGGCCTAACCTAGCCCTTTCCTTGGCGTGCCTGGGAGCCTTGGCCATGCTGTTTTCGCTTGTCACGCCAACCTTTCCGAGCGAAATGATATGCGCGGGAAGCTTGACAATAGTATCTCATTGCGCAGCTAAGTGTATGCCGTTTTTGACGTCATATTCTTGCATCTTTTTCCAAATTGGTAACTGATCAGTGCGTTTTCTTGCTGTCTCTTTATCTAGATATACCCATGTCTGTTGGTGGGCAATGGTTTTCAACAGTAAACAGGAGTGCTAGAGAGAAAATCAACCATCGTCCAAATATCTCTGCGATGGACAAGGTTAAATAAAAACTCGAACCTAAAATTTTCTCCCGAAAGTTTGTATGTGAAGTAATATTTTTTATTTTTGTTTCCTGTCTAATTAAATATGCTATGAAAATGTGTCTTTTTTTCTCTGTTAATGCAGAATTTGTTGTTTAAGATTATTTTCGATGCCATATAAATAAGTGTTTCTTGTCGATTTTCGTTCTAACTTTCAGGTTGTGGTATTAGGTGGACCGCAGAGCGTGGAGCGGTCGCCATTTTATCAACACCACAGGAAGCAGAAGATAGAAAGGGTCTAGTGGAAAACGATTTATAGTCCTGGCAGAGCTTCATCTTAACATAGACGTGCTTTCTTTAGATCAGGCGGTTTTCTTCGTATATTGTGCAAATCATGAGTGATATAGAGCCGGAAAAGTTGAAAGTGGTCGAACTGCGCAAGGAACTCACAGCACGCGGTTTGGACACCAAGGGTAATAAAGCGGTGTTGGTGAAAAGATTGAAACAAGCTTTGAACAAAGAACAAGGGGTCGAAGGTAATGTTGCATATTATTTTTTTACTAACTTAAGTATGCAAAAAATCATTCATTTTTGTTAATCTGTGTAATTATACTTCACTGTGCTAATGAAACTGTGTAGCAAATTAAGATAATTGTACTTAATTCTTCAGTGTGTGCTGTAAATGACCCAAACTTTTGTCCACGACTAAGCTGCTCATTTTTATCTCATTCTGAATGTCCTATTACTGTTCTGATGTTGTTTTGAAGTGTGCTTGGAGGACACAGCCATAGACTGCTGGACAAATGAACATTTCAGTAGTGAAATAATATATTATGACATGCATTTGCCTCTGTTGATAATTTTTTGAGCGAAATTTGGGGTTATATAATGTACTTTGAACTAGATTATGGCGTTGTCTTCGCCTCAGTAACAAAAGACTGCCCACTTGCCATAACTAAGACCACCTACAAACAATATATTAAATGAGTTTAAACATGGAAATGTGTTTCCATTGAAAAGTGTAAATGAAAATGAGGTACAACCACTGAATGTGAGATCTGATCAGTTTGAGACACTGTACATCAGGACATGTACCATTTCACTAGCTCTTGCAGGGTTTACTCTATTTGGGGTGAAAATATTGTCTAAATAATATGGAAATTAAGACAACATTCTGCATCAGTGCAGTGTATGTTCAAATTTTCATTTCCCTATACCGTGCCTTACAGTGTTAGCACACTGCCTTGTGTGCTAACCATTGCGATGGCGATTGATGTTCCTGCATATACATGGTCTCAATTATGATCTTGCAACAAATTAATTTAAACTTTTCTTCAAAACATGGCATCCAGAACCATTGCCCAGTGGCTAATGTACGGTATCAACTGCTTTAGGGAGGAAAGAGATTTGATCTGGAGTTTTTGAATCACTTGTTTATGCCATGTCACAATTGGCCCTGAGCTAAATGAACAGTCTTTCAGAAAATGCAATTAAATTTTATATGTTTGGAACAGATACTATAACAGGGTGGAGCTCCAGGCATGCAGTTATGGTTAAAGACAGGAAAAAGAAAAAAAATTACTACCTATAGATTTAATCTGGTATTTTGGGTCAAAGTGAAAAGGTACCTAACGTAAATGTTTCACTTAAAGAACAAGGATTGGGGCAAGTGTGAAACGGAAAATCTCTGCAAATCCATGATAGTTGCCACATTGACATACAGGTTCACATTAGCATGCTGGTGCTGAAGTAGATATGCGTACTGTAGGCGTGTATATTACAGCTCTCCAGGTTGACCATTTGGGTGTGTACTCTTCAAACTACTGATGAGCATGAGTCATACATTAATGGAAGCCCCAGTCCATGCAGCCTATTCCTCTCTGTTAGTACCAACCTTCTGTGTGCTAAATTACTGAAATATCTTTGATTTTGCAGTAAAGCCTGTGAAAACTCATACATGACTATCTTATTTGGTTGATAAAATTAGTTGAGATTAATTGTTCATGGTCATCGCTGATGATATTTATATCCTTAACCCTCAAACGTACCATGTGGTGGATGTTCACTGGAAGTTCTGAAATAGTTAATTATGTTACATGCCTTCAGCAAAAATAAACAGTGTGTTATTTAGATACCAAGTATATAGATGTAGGTCAAGTCTGCTACTATGTAAACAGCTGGTAGCAAACTGGGGCAGGTTGCTCTGTGTGGGATGGCAGATTCAAAGGACTTATGTTTGGCCATAGTGTTTGCCAAGGTCTGTCAGAATTATTCTACCTGCTGAGAGTGACAGATGTTGATATACAAAGTTCAGAGGGAGGGGGCATTTGTGGGTAGTGTGTAGGGTGGAAGAAATATAAGAAAAAAAAAATGACTCATCATATTTATTGCATTTGTGAACATGTTTGAGAGACATAAACAAACCAATCAAGTAAAATCTGAAATACACCTCAAATGAGCAAGATTGGATGCAAAAAATCTTCCATGCTGATTAAAATAGTGTGGAAAACATCTTACTAAGTTAATTTAAGATGTATGTTTAAGGAGTTCTAATCAGTTATATGGAAAACAGATTCGTAGAGAGCTAGATTTTACTGGAGGAAAATAGGTGTAGGTGATCGAGGAAGTCTGTACACAGTCTGTCCCCCTGTAGATTAGGGTTGACTGGTTTGTACGTCAGTCTGGAAGAGATTTTAATGCAGCTGTTGTTTTTGATGTAGATGCAGATGGGGACGTGTCTGTGGGAGAGTTAGACACCTCACAGGAAGACTCACAGGATGACTCCCAGCTGGAGGATGCAGAGAAAGGACAGGAAGTGGAAGAGGTGACTGTTGTGGAGGAGGTCAAGGTTGTGACAGAAGAGGCTGCTCAGGTACATGTATGAGGCCAATATCATGGTGTACTTAGCACTGTGTGGGGGGTGGGGGGAGAGGCTGCCTATCCACCTGCATGAGGCCACCCCCCTGCCTTGTGATTGGGGGAGGGGGGATCCAGTTCCAGCAGATTGCCCGGTGCTTTTCTTGTTTTACTGTAGAACTGTGAGCTGACAAGATACATCTAGATCAGGCGGAGAATTTCTGCCATATGTTGGATGGAAAATTTTTGTAACAAGGCCAGATGTCAAATAAGCCGAATCGGCATTGGAGCCATCTGGCGACATTAACGCCATTTGGGCAAGACATGACTGGGTGCTGTCGCAAACAAACTCTAAAAAGACGAGATTTCCGGTTGCCTCTACAACAACAACATTTTCGGGTATATCAACTCTCGTAAATCACGTCTTCCTGGAGTTATTTTGCGTTAGTTTGCAAGAGAAGCCAGTGATGTCTTGCCCAAACAGCATTAATCTTGTGAGATGGCTCCAGTGCCGATTTGGCTTATACAAAATGTACATGAGTGCTTTAATCTTTGTGTTTGTCAAAATGAGGGTGGTGCTGTTGTAATGTTATGTTAGCCAAATACCCAGAGGCAGGATAATTTAAGAAAAGCCTAAATACAGTAACTGCCTTGGTTGTAAGCAATTTAAAGGGCATACCATATGCTGCCCTGGATACACGCAGCAGAGTTAAAATATAATGTAAATCTTGTCAGTTCTCCTTGCCAAGGTCTGTGTTGGACAATGTAGAAGTTATGCATACTTCTGAATATGTTTGGATAACTGTTGTATGTTGGATGTGTATTTTTGCCACGAACCCTTAACTCTTGTGTAGCATTTTCCTCTTGGGCTGAGCTTTATATTTTATTATTTTTCTCTTTTGCACTGTTGAGAAGCTAATGTTCTCTTTTGTGAAATCTTTACTATATTTTTGCATGCAGGCATTCCCTTGGCCATACCTTATGTTGCCATGTTGAAAGCTGAAGGTTTATGATATAGATATTACGTTTCTGACTACATTGTAACTGTTGCCCTCTATAGGATGCTGCTAAAGAGGAGGCTGTAGAGGAAGCTGAGGAGGCGATGGAAACAACAGAGGTATGCTCACGTCTAGACAACATTACCACAGCGCACAGGTTTACTCTGCCCTCTTTCTGGTAGAGGGAAGTATATTTTGTGATGCATGAATAGTGGGGAACTGTAAGATTCTGTCCCAGTGGACAAAGAGTATAAAACCGTGAAAGTTCATCTCTGTGAAGGATCACCAGGATATGCCTGCAATATTGCCGAGGTAGCATTGAACCATAGTCATTCGTTACATTCATATACATATTCAGTTCAACCCTGTGTCAAGATTTGCCTCCATTTAAGTAGTGATAGAGACCAGCACTCCATTTTGAAGTGTGTTTGTGCCATACCAGGATGACCTAGATGTAGAAATAATGGCAGGCTCGTCCAGACTGCCCTTGCTTCAGCGTCGGAAGGAAACCATTCCTGCTTATGTATGATACTGTTTGGAAGGAGGGTGGTGCCTGCAGTTTGATGTGCATGTCTATACTCTGTAGTGTTTTGCAAAGTCTTGTTTCAGTTGTGTGGTCGAAGTATGCTGCATGTATGTAATTAGCTTGCTCTCTCCTTATCCCTCTGGACAGACAAGATTATCCTGTACATTATTTTAATTTTCTGGTAGACTGTTTTCCTTATCTAAATGGTGTTGTAAAATTCTTCTGGTTTTCCTCATGTATTTTAGCATTAACATCTTTTTCTTAAGGCAGCTTTGACAAAATTTACAGTTCTCAAACTGTTAAACAGAGATTCTGTAAAGATTAATGGACCTGAAAACTTAATGCTTGCCCTCAGAATGGAGCCTCTGGGGATACAAAGGTTGAGGATAGTGAAGTCAAAGAGGAGATGGAGGAAGCTGTCATTGAAAAAGCAGAAATCACAGAGCCTGAGGTATATAGCTACTCAACCATGAAGGATCATGATTAAAAAATTTTGCTCTAACTGCATCTGAGTGCAGTGATTCAGGTGCCAGATTCAGCAGTCTCGATAAGAAATGTTGTATTTGCAATATAAAGCTAGACCAGCAATCAAATGGTTGGGAAGAGTAGAAAAAATGATGTAAAAACGATTCCTGGTGTTTTGAAAAAAAAAAAAGTCAGTACTTTCACTGCCACAGCTTTTACTGATGTATTTGTGTGGAAATTTCTATTTTGCAATACTTTGCCAATCATACTTTATTTTCTGTGCTTGTATGGTTCTATGCTTACACATGTATTCTTGTGCCTGGTGGTTATGTACTCATTAAGGTGCTTAAATGGGCTGTGCCGCAAACTCTTAGTATTTCCTTACATTGTTCATTTATGAACTTTTCTTCAGTATTAGCATTCAGTAACATAGTGTGTATAAGTTTTGATTTTAGTTTTTATGAATGTCAGCAAGCATTGATGTGCTTACCAAGGAATACTAGTATGCATCTCTGCTAAATTTGACCTACTTAAATTTCCATTATACAAAATGCACATGTTCATCAGAGGACATTACAGAACAGTTAGTTTTGGTGCTCAAGAACAAATTTCACGATATCAAAGCTTGTCCTCAGGAAGACTATTCCGAAGTCCCGGCCCTGGTGATGTTTCATTTCTTCTTTCATCACACATAAAACATAGCAGGTTGTTAAACACCACATGGCTGTGATTACGTCCACAAAGTCATTGTGGGACGAGTTGTATGTAACTACCATAGTAACATATGTCCTTAATACATTTGTCACCGTGGTGGTAAAAGCATATATGATAGATTTGTAGGTTTACGTAAATCCATCAGATTGGTTGTAGTATGACAGGAATCCTGAGAGGAATATATTGCATTTATTTGGAGGTTTCCTCACGCCATAATAAAAACCAATCACATAAATAAGTAAATACTTGTTGGGAACCATCTAGAAACCACCAGCGAGAAGTTTTGTACAGCAAACCTCTTTTGAGGTACTTGTAGGTTGTTGGTAGTAATTGTTACCTTGGCTGTTACCAGTCTGCCGGCGAGAACGGGGCCAAGACGGAGAACGCTGGGGAGCAGGCAACAGAGGAAGAGGATGACGGACTGCCTGAGGAGTTCCAGACAATAGATGAAACAAATGATGAAGACGGTGATGAGAAGAAAGGTGAAGAGAAAACCTGGTCTGGGTTCACTGTGCTCATTTTGCCTGAGTCAGATAACCAAATTATTTGTCTAAGCTCTTGGAAACATTTGCTTTATGAGAAATTAGTTTCAGTTCTAGTTTATTGATGTGCTGATGTGCTGATTCTACTTTCCTGAAGTAAAACATGCAGGTGACATTAAACGAAGTTTGGCCGTTTATTCTGATGGATTTTGTATGTTTTGTTTTCAGAGGAGAAGGAAAGAGAGAGACGACCGTCCAAGCGTGCCAGGTCCCGATCACGATCCCCCAGACGCAGGTCCAGAGAGCGATCCAGGCGTTCCAGATCGCGAGAACGTCGCAGAGAATCGCCAAAGTAAGATTTACTGCACTCAGAATGTTTCCACATTATTGTAAGTTTTTGGAGAATTTGTTTAAGAAAGTGTGTTAAATAAGCTGGAATAAGGCTTTAAATGTGAATTAAATTCATAACAATTTATAACACTAACGCTAAGTTGAGCATGGTGAAATGTTCAGTTCGTCATGTGTGCTTTTTTACCATAATGTTGTAATGAAGGTAAAAGTTTATGTGCACTGTTTCATTTGTTAATTTTGGTGTAAATAACGTACACATCATTGAAGTAAAACGTCATGATTTGCTGCTATTTATGACCATGAGGTTTACATGTAGTTGATTCGTTGTTGTTTTAGAGTTGTTGTGGAGGAGGAAGATGATTCCTGGCTACAATCTACTGCTGGACAACTTGATAGATGTAAGTACTCTCTAGACAATCCAGCTGTCTTAGTTGTACCGCTGACCGATATGTTTTGTAATTAGTATAGCTCCCATCTGTGACATGACCATAGCCTAATTGTAGTCAGAATTTTTGATTCAGATTCCTTCCTTCACGGTTAGATTAATTTTTTTTCTGCTTTCTATGTCAGCTACTTGGTAATTTCACTGGTGTTGTCTTCCCCTTCAGACCACGCTGACCTGAACCTAAGGATTGATGAGAATGGGCTGAAGGCTCACCCACTCACCGCAGAGGGCTTCGCCTTCATGTGGGCAGGGGCCAGGGGCATGTTTGGGGTCACCTCCGGCAAAGTCGCATTTGAAGTCAAGGTAAGCTGAGAAGTAAGCGTCAGGTGTCTTGTGTGAAAGGATGAACTGAATGTTCTGTGAAATGTGACATCTATTGCTGACCCACTAATTAACATGAAAACGCCAAGTCTAGCCACAAGATTTGGTCTCTTGACCTGTTGGTGATGAGAATCGTGAAGTAAGCTTTTGTAGTTTTCCATTGTGTCTTGTTCTTTGTTTTTTTCACCAGATTACAGAACACATTAAAGTGGATCATTTACCGTCTGAAGAAACAAAGAATGTTGTCCGAGTGGGCTGGTCTGTTGACAGCACAACCACACAGCTTGGTATGTTGAGAGCACAACCACACAGTTGTGAAATAAATGACCAGAGTGACCTGTAGGGTTGATATCAGACTCTTTCCCTCGCACTTCTATGAAATGAAGCTCACACATACTGATTTACATTTTTTGTATTGGATTTTGTTAAATGTGAGCTAATTGACGACGTTTTGAAAGTTTTTTGTACATATCTCATGTCCTCTTACAAATTGTGTCATAGTAATGAGTGGTGATAGAAGAGTACTGATGGAATCAGTGGGAAATGACAACAGACACAGTAAGCAGACACAAAAGTGACCATTGTTGCTGACAAGTTCTTAAGCCATTCATGTCAGAGGTATCCAGTCCAAGAGCAAGGCACATGCTTATTCTGTTGAACCCTTTTATTCCTGTAGATTGTGATGATCAATTTCATTTTTCGAATTTTCAAATCCATTTGCGTTTATCAAATCACCCTGCTATCCTGCCATGTTACCATTGGTATCATCTGTAAACTGTGTAATTTTCTCGAAAAGCTGTTGATGAAATCTGGTAGTAAATTAATGTGTGTGTGTTTTATGTACCAGGTGAGGAGCCTTTGTCTTATGGGTATGGAGGAACAGCCAAGGCCTCGGAGAACTGTAAATTCAAAGATTACGGAACCACGTTCACCTGTGGAGATGTGATCACAGCATATCTGGTGAGTGTTAGATATTATCACAGCATATCTGATGGGTGTTGGGAGCAGGCAGGACAGCCCCCACTCCTGACAGGCTGACATCTGTAAGGGTGTGCTGTCTGCTGGTAGAAATGTGATCACAACAGCGTATCTGGTGAGTGCTGGGAGCAGGCAGAACAGCCTCTCCTGAAGAGCTGATATCTGTAAGGGTGTGCTGTCTGCTGGTGGAGATTAAATCATAGCATATCTGTTGAGTGTTAGGAGCAGGCAGGACAGCCACTCCTGAGAGGCTGACATCTGGAAGTGTGTGCTGTCTGCTAGTAGAAGTGTGATCACAGTGTATCTGGTGAGTGTAGGACAGCCTCTCCTGAAGAACTGATATCTGTAAGGGTGTGCTGTCTGCTAGTGGAGATGTAATCACAGCATATTGGCTTTCTCAGTTACACCACTGTGACATAGTCTGTCAGTGTAAGCCTGTAATTGTTGTCCGGCCAAAGTCGAGAGCCTGTCACCAATGTGTTCAAGGCTGACTCAGGCTGGCCACTTTTCTGGTCATATGTATGAAAATTTGCCTGCGACTGGGTGATGATTGTGGGTTTCCTCCTGCCATAATGATTGCCACTGTCACTTAAGTGAAATATTCTTGAGTGGCATAAAATACCAATCAAATAAATGTCTCAAAACAGTCTCCAGATAAATTTTTATGTTTCCAGGACCTGGACAGTGAACCAGCCACCATTTCCTACTCTAACAATGGCGAGTACCAGGACGTCTGTTTTGAAGTGGACAAGGAGGCCCTGGGAGACAAGGCTCTTTTCCCTCACATCCTTACCAAAAACACAGAGTTTGAGGTCAACTTTGGAGCACTGGTGAGTTCAGAACTCTTGTTTGTGATATTGACAAAGTTGAAGGTTAACTTTCATATTTTATATTTTACGATGAAATCAATGTCTTGGGCTTTGCTTTTTATTTTGTTTGTTTTTTTTGTTGTTTTTTTTCTCCTAAATTCTCATAATTTCTGGTTTTCTGTCGTGAAGCATTTGATAAGGTGGTGTTCAATCAGAAGCTTCGTGTAATTGTGGCTGTAAAGCTGTGATTAGATAAGCCAAGCATGTTCACTGTTCTCTGTGACATCATCACATGGGTAAACTGTTGTGTTACAGGAGACACCCTGGTTCCCACTGCGAGAAGAGTTTGTCTTCATAGACCAGGTAGAACCTGAGAGGCGGGTGCGAGGGACAGAACCTCCGGCTAAGAAAGAGGAATGCGAGGTCAGTACACACACTTACTAAACAAGTGATATGTGGGAAGTACTGGCTCAGAGGAGATGTGTTTGTATGAAATAGCCAGTGAAACACATTTCTTCCCAAAGTCATCCATTTTTGTTGTAAAGATGACCTGTCTTTCGACCAGGACAAAATTTGTGAATGTATAGGTAATAAATTGTAATGGACAAAAGCTGAAAATCATGCATTACATATATAAATAGTAAGTTCTCTGTTACCTTACAAATTTATTGTAGTTGTGTTGCCTGTTACGTCTTAATTTCAGGTGGTGTGTAAATAATTTTATCATCTCTGTATGTTTTCCTTTCTGGATTGCAAAGCTTGGGTTCCAAAAACCTTAACAGGCTGACTCCTGTTCCACAAAGCAGTCGCAGACTAAGTTGATTATAACTACCATGACAAATTGTGTTAAAGAGACAGGTAGCTGCTGCCGGGGCTTCTCCATCCTGGACCAGACCTTCAAGTAATTTTAACTGATTTTTAAGAAACTGATTCCCATCCTTGACAATGGGAACAATTACAATGTTTTGTCCAAAAGGATGTTGCAGCGTGCATTTGTTTCTTAGGCAAGTTTTGTTTTGCATTATTTCAAAGTGAATCAGAAAGTTTGCAATGTTTTTGAAACATGGATTTGTAATGTTTTGATTTCTTCGCTGCAGATCATAATGATGGTGGGTCTGCCAGGAGCAGGGAAAACGTACTGGGCACAAAAACATTCAGCAGCTAATCCAGAGAAACGATTCAACGTTCTCGGCACCAACAATATCATTGATAAAATGAAGGTTAGTAGATTTCCTCCATATACATTCTGCCATCATACGTCCAAAATAATCGCATCGTGAAGTAATTACAGTTAAAGTAACAAGTGGAAAACTAATTAGCTTGAAAGGAAAGCCATGTCAGTGTCTTAAAGAAATGCTCTGATGAAGGTTACAATGAATACAAAATACTAGAAGAAAATGAAAGCGGAGATAACACAGATATCCTGCCACATGATTCTGCGGGTGTTGAAATAGTGTCACTAAGGACTGTTGTTTGTAGTGAAAATGTGTCCATGTGTCATACTTGGAATTATTACCCTGTTATTAGGTGATGGGCCTCCCCCGTAAGAAGAACTACGCTGGCCGATGGGATTCCTTGATAGAGAAGTCAACACGGTGCCTGAACCGGCTGATAGAGATATCAGCGCGAAAGCGCAGAAACTACATCCTGGATCAGGTATGAGAGATGTTTTCTTCTGCCTGATTGAGTCATGTAAACAGTACATAGGTGAGGAGGAGTGAGCAGTATATTATCAGTACAAGGAGCGAGTAACCTAATGAAGAGCACTGTCTCAGTCATGTATTGAGTAATCTGCTGTCACATGGAAACATGGAGCACCTGTATACCGGGATTTGCTGAGGATAACACAGTGCTAAGGATGTTTTCATCAGATTAAAACCTCGACTGGAGAGGTACGGTGAGTTGTGGCAGTTGTGATGGCCAGGAATAACCAGCAGGTGAGTCAAGGTAGGTTTTAGAACGTGTGTCCTAGGGATGGGGGGTGGGGAACACTCCATCACCACACGATGATGAGGACAGGTAAGTGCTTTTAGATTAAACCCATAGCTTAAGGACTCCGTGGAACTGAAGAGGAAACAACCAGGTGTCGTTTTTGTTATTTCAATCTTAAACGAGAATTTGTGGACAAGACGATGATGGCCCAATGATCAGAGGAGCGAGGGAATGTGTGCACATGCTGCTGGGTGTATGAGCACAAAGCTGCTCTGTCAGCAGCGACAACACTGCTTTGTGGAGTCTGCTCTGCTTGTCGTCTCTGTATTATGAAGACATGTTGGAGATTTAATGAGAAACATGACAACTGTTACAAAAGCATGGATTTGCTAGAAAGGGATGTATAAACTGGATTTTAAGAAGAAATGGAAGAAGATATTAACTGCTAAATTGCTAAAAAAAATGGACTACCCAGCCAATGTTGTGTTCTGCCTTAGAATCTTCTGCTGTTTGCTATGCTGCGCTAACCACTTGATTTTGCTGATTTGAGGTTTGCTGCTGCACCTAGAGTAGGGTATAGACTAGGGTTTTGTTTTGCAGCTGTTTTCTGGAGGAGGGTGAGTATGGCTCGGCAGGGGCATGGCCACGACATGCTTTCCCCACGTCTCTTTACCAGGCTTCATGAAGCAGACCTTAAAGTCATAACCTGTTTTTGTGTTCTTGGAGTTATTTGCAGATATTGCCATGACCAGAGAGGATGGCATCTTAGTTATAAACTGTTTATCTGCTCTCCCAAATGAGGGGGAGACATGACTTTAAGACGAGCAATGCTATATAAATGAGAACAGACAAATTGAAGCGGAGCTAAGCATAGTGAGAGCTGCTGTCTGATGACCAACCTACAATATGTGTTCTTTATCGCCACGCTAGACAAATGTGTACGCATCCGCCCGGAGACGTAAAATGCAACCTTTTGAAGGTTTTCAACGAAAGGCAGTTGTGGTAATACCATCTGATGAGGATTTCAAAAGCCGCATAGCTGAAAGAGAGAAAGAAGAAGGGAAAGAAGTACCAGAACGAGCTGTTCTTGAGATGAAAGGTAGGCTTGATGCCACTGAATGGACTGATTCTAACTCCAGTTGACCATAACACATACACACTAGCCTCTTAATGAAGTTGAATTGTAAATGTTGGGGAAGGGCTCTTATGTGGGTCTGTACACTGTCCTTAACTCTGCCTGCCCTTGTCTTGGGGAAGGTGTTGCCCCCCTCACCCGGGCACACCTGCCCCACTGCCGACACACAACTTACCTGGACTCTCTATTTGTAGCTAACTTCACTCTTCCGGAGGTGGGAAGCCTCTTTGACTCCGTGGAGTTTACAGAGCTGAACCAGGAGGAGGGAGGCAAACTGGTGGAGAAGTACATGAAAGAGGCTAAGGCCGCTTTGCCCCCGCCGGAAAAGCGCTTCCGAGGGGACCGATTCAGTAAGTAGCACTTGATGAGTATAGTCAGAACGGCTGGGTTGACAGCTGTGATCAGTCGTGTTCATGATCAAGTACAGATCCACATGGCTGGGTTATACAATGTGTGTGTAAACTGTGGAGAAGTGTTTTGTAACAAGAAAAGGAATGTGTCTGTGTCTTGTGAGCACTGTGTGTGACCATTGTGCACATCAGATTGTGGCATTATGTGCAGTATATGTTGGCCTAGCTTGGGCTGAATTTAGACCCTGTATAGATTTAGTAGACACAAATTCATCTTTAAATTGAACAATTATAGTGGAAAGACAGTATGTTAACTGCATGTTTTTCACAGATATTTCACTGTTTCACCTCCTGAATACCTAGTTTGAGAGATTCTAGAAAAACAGTCATGAACATTTGTAAAACATTGTCCCTGAATGGAGTAGTGGAGCTTTAATGGGTAATGGTTACCAGGTCCCCGAGGACGCAACGATTACCGCGGCGACTATCGAGGTCGTGGTGGTTACCATGGGGACCGATACGGAGATCGCTATGGAGGACGAGGTGGTTACCGGGGAGGATACAAGGATGGTGGTTACCGGGATAGTCATAGAGGTGAGTAGGATCTTTACGAGGGTCACTTGATTCACATGTCTTAAGCCGACGATGACCACATGATATTGCTGAAGTATTTGTTCACAGATTCTACCTGGTCATGGTGGTTTTTATCTGAGGTAGCAGGCAATGATATAGTAGTTCATCTTACAGTAAAGTAGAACTGTTTTCATGATTGTTGGCAAGACGTGTTGACAATTTAAAGTACATGTGGCTGCTGCTGTTTTAGGTTATGGAAACCGTGGGTCTTACAACAGATACGACTCCAGTGGTCGCTATGACAACCGGAACAGATATGACAACAGATCAGGAGGAAGTCACTCCAGAAATGTTAGTATACTGGCCACGCTTTTCACCTGTCCTTTATCTCCAGTAGATACCTTTCTGGAGCCTGTTCTGTAAAGTTGTTGTAACATTTTGTCAAATGTACCTACCATGGTGACTGAACGGTATGTGTTATCATGGCAATTACATTTGGCATAGCTTACGCCCAGGTTGTAATACGGTTCCCTGTTCTTCAGAGCTGAAGTCGTTGACTACAGTATTAATGAATGCAAGTTCTGCACTCACTGCTTGTGGGTCCATGGTGACAGTTGGCAGTTGATTACACTTGTGTGATCATGAGTTTATCGTAACATTGATTGCATGGAGACAACTTGTCTTACACCAAAATGATGTGCATGCCTGTAAGTCTTAGTGGGAGAAATCGTCCATGATTTGTGCAAGTTTGGTGATTTACCCCTGAAATCTTTCATTTAAGTGGAAAGTTTAACGGCAACTGAATAAATAATTGTTTGTGTTTACTGCATAAGAGTGCTGTAGAAACAACTGACATATATACAGATATCCTAATGCTCATTTATTGTAAAGTCACAGAGATTAGCTGGAGATCTGGTTCATAAATTCCTCCCCTTTCTCCGTAAATTGTGTCACCGCGTATAGAAAGAGCCGAATGTTGATCTCTCTTCTCTCTCTGTTCTCAGTGGGACAACCGTTCCTACGACTCTCGCAGCAGTGGTAGTCACGGGTCATGGGGAGGTCGTCAGGGGTCATGGGGCGGATCTGGCCACTCAGGCAGCTGGAATAACCAGTCTGGCTGGGGAGGTCAAGGTCACTGGGGCTCCTCACAGGGAGGCTATGGCAATGTAAGTATTTGCTAGTTGTATGCAGGGGTGCTGCGAAATATTTATTATGGTAACCTGAAACAGCTTTGCAAATTAAAGGTAAAATGGTATGGCGACCTGTTTTCGGTTGTGCAAATTGCAATTATGGAAACCAAAGACTTGTTCCTGGCTCCCATCTCTGCTTTGTCAAGGAGGTTTCCACACATTTCATAACCTGACTCCAACTTGACAAAATGAGAATGTGTAAGTGCAAGAGAAGTGTGTTTGACCACTGTCTGTCGTACAGGCTCCAGGTCAAAGACGAACTTCCTTTCTACCATGCCTTGAGCAACTGCGATTGACAGGCAAATTTGCAGGCCTTGAGGAATTTCCCTGAAAGTCCGCTACGCTATTCGGAAACATATTCTTCCATAAAACAAACTTGTTATTGGCATATTTCTGGCATACAATTTCCTTCACTTGTTTTCACTGTCCAAACGAAGTAAGGCCCAACGCTAATGTGTAGCAGCAGGGGTTCATCATCGAGCCGAAAGCCTCTCTCCTGACAGCCTCGTACCTTGTCTGTGTATGTTCATTACCTTAGCAAGGTACGAGGCCTGTTTGTTAAGGGACATCCAAAAGGGCAGGGATGCCTGCTGGCTGTGTTGAAGTCCAACTGCAATTTTCACTCGCCATGAACCAGAGGTCCTACATCTGCCGTACGTACAATTAAAATAAACAACACAGAAGTACCACCATGCCACCAACAGTGATTCTCCCCTTGATTTTCTTTAACACAGTTTAAGATTTAAGGCAAACGATTACAGATTGCCTAAACTGAATTTTGCAAAGCTGGTAGGCAAACGCGTTCAGCTGTTTGCCATAAGGGTGTATCCCTGGTATGTCTATTCAGGTACATCCTTATACCTTGTTCTTAATTCCAGTGTCCTGTATGGAAATCCTTCTGTTCACTGCATCCATTTCTGTGGTGTGGAAGTGCTAAATGCTGAAGTACATGTGTACCCCACACCAGCTGTTGAGTGAATACAGCAGAGGCTGCGTGCAAGATTAGGACTACGCCTGTTTGCTTGCATTTCATAGAAAATAGCTTGGCATTTCTCTGTTTTAACTGAATTTAGGGTTGTACATCTAGCTCTAGTTTGTCAGGGAAATTGATGGAAGTTATCTCCATACATCTGACATCGGCATTAAAATGTTACCAGCAACTTGTTTATGGTATATTTATGGTGCTACCAGCAATTGTTTACAACATGGAAATTTTCCCCTCTCCACAAAACCCAACTACAAGGGTTTTGTTGATGCACATGTTTTAATAGTGGCTTGAATGTTGGAAACTTTGATGATGTGTTGTGTGTGTGTGACGTGTTTGCTCTTTGTTTTCCCAGTACAATCAGGGCTACGGTTCACAGTCTAACCAGGGCTACGGGGGTCAGTGGGGCAACTCATGGAACCAGAACTACTGGGGCGGTCAGGGAAGTTCAGGCTATAACCAGGGGTCAGGCTACAACAGCAGCAGTAGCAACCAGTGGTACGGCAGCTACAAGTAAACCGCTCCCCCACCCTGAGGCCCACCAGATGTTCAGGGTCTGTGCTGATGGTAGCGATACCAGTAGACAGTGGAGTCAGACTCTACATCATTGTTTATGAAAATCATTGTTTTTTGGGTCATTTCTTCTTGTTAATGTCCAAGTTTCTCTCATCTGTGTAGATGTTTGCATTTCATGTCTTGTTGGGATCATTTCATCCTTGTATATTACACATTTTATCTTTGTACAGTAGCATAGATGATGATGGTAGTGTGGAGCCTTAAATATAGGTTGTGGTTCTATCTTCTCAGAAAATCTCGCAACTGATTTTAATCATTTAGGAAGACATAATTACTGAGTTAGGTCTGTGTTCTTGTAATCATGGTAAAGTGTTTTTTTTTCTTTGAAGAAACATGTTAATTGTTTGATTGCTGTAGAAGGTGATTCATCAAATTGGCGACAATATATAACCAGATTTTGTACAGGGTTTCACAATTTAAAAATACTAGCAACTGTTGCCATTGAATGATCTCTGCCACCAAGCTAACTAGTTCAGTATGTCACCTCATCTTGTATTCTGCCTGTCATCTGAGTTAACCATGATAAATGATGTCAATTCTTCATATCTCTGTTCAATAGACAAATCTCATGTTCTGAGACAACTTGTATGGTTCAATAAACATTGAATGTTTCCATATTACCTGTAGATTTGTTTAACTCCATGGTGTCCTCTTAAACTGAGAGAGTCGGAATGGCCCGCCAGCAACCTGCAGATGGTTGTGCGTTGCCCCCGGGCTCTGTCTGGTTTCCTCCTACCATAATGCTGGCCACTGTTGAATAAGTGAAATATTCTTGAGTATGGTGAAAAACATAAATGAAGTAAATAAATAGAGAGATAGGTTCAAGTCATGCAGTGGTACACGGTTTGGTACTTGTCGAACAGTGGTACAGGGTTTCTGACAGTGGTACAAACTTAGTAACAGTTTGAGAGTGGCACAAGATGTGTAAGATGTCTGAGGTTTTGTATTTGTGGAGACAGCTTTTGCTGTGTCCAATTCTGGCAGTGAAGGTCCACCACAAAGACTCCCCATGTCTCCTAAAAGTCACTTTAAAGTACATGACCATATTCAGTGAAGTCTTGCATGAAGTCCTGGGAGACTACTTGCTTTCAGTCAATATGACCTGCATCACACATGATCCTGGATAAGTTTGCTAGCACAACTCGCAAATTGTTGGTTTGCTCCACAAATGGTGTTCTTGTCACCATCATATAAGTGAAAAAAATTCTGTTAAATCAAAGTTAAAACCCAAGAGCAGACTGAATGGTCTTTCAAGTCAAAATTTCCATCTTGTGCCTTTGTTCATATACTGTAGCAACAACTAAATTATTGGTGTGAAACTGTGTGTTACTAAGGTATTGGCCAACCTGCCAATACTGGGACGTTCTCTTATGCTATTTCATCCTACCTGAGACAAGGTGAAAAACCAGAAGTTCCTTGTTTGGAAGCAGGTGAAGTACATTTCACCTGTTGTCAGTATACTGTGTGTGGCAAGAAGTCTGGTGTCTGAGGCAAACACCGCTGTGATGCACTGTCTGAAGTCAGATCTAGTGTCTGCCACCGACGCTGAGCAGTCTCCAGATAGGTATGAAGTAACCCAACCTCACTGTAAAGTCCTGACGTACTGTCAAGCTCTTGACCAGTGAAGTTGTGTGTTCAATCCAGCTCTGCCTGTTTCATCTGCAGACTTTTGGGAGGAGGTATGTTGGCTACCTTTAAATGGTTTACTCTGGACACCCTGGTTCCTCAAACCCAAACTCAGTGTATATGAGAAAATCCCTATACATAGCCACCGATGTATTTGTGAAAACCCATGTACTGGCATAGAACTCTAGGCGCATACGGGAAAACCCATGTACGTGTACGACTCCTGCGTATCTGTACACACGTACAGTCAGCGTATATGTGAAAACCCATATACAGGGACATGACTGCCTGAGTGTATGTGAAAACCCATATACATGTACAGTCTCGCTTAATGAATTAGACGTTGTATACTACTGATACAACATCTAACAGGTCCATTTACAAAACGAGGGGTATTTTCCTGTCCGTATTTAGATGCTGCCTAACCGTTAAAATCTCTGTTCCTCAACCAGTTGAGGGGATCGCATGTCGCAGCGGTTTTAATACACTTGTTAGGTCCATATTCACTGTTTTAGATTGCTTTGGTAAAAATTTCTCAGGGGTCTCCGTGGCTCAGTCAGTTAGCTCGCTATCGCAGCACAATGACCAAAGCCTCCCACCAATGCCAGCAACCTGCGCATGGTCATGGGTTTCCCCCTGGGCTCTGCCCGGTTTCTTCCGACCATAATGCTGGCCACTATCGTATAAGCGAAATATTCTTGAGTACGGCATTAAACACCAATCAAATAAATAAGTCAATCAAAACTTCCCGCAGTCCGCTATGTTTAGTCAGCCATCAAAAGAATCCTGTAATCTCTGTAATGTGGAGTTTTTTGGATGTACGATTCACATTGTTACATTGGGTAGCTGAAAAGCCGAAATCTCCACAGTGCGAAGAATTTACAATAGTCAAAAATGTCGAGCGATCGGCAAGTAGTTACGGGGCCCTCTGACGAAAACAAGCTATATGAGCTTAACAGCATAGTTTTAAAACTCCTGCCCTGTGCATTCCACTTGGCTAATCATTACTGATTGAGGAACATACAGGGTTTAAAGGGTACGCAGCGTGTAGATATGGATAGGAAAATATGCCTCATTTTGTAGATGGACCTCTGTTAGACGTATCGATGACATACGTCTAATTCACAGGGCTCATGTACAGTCAGATCAGCATATATGTGAAAACCCATATAAAATCCTTTCGGCGTATCTGAAAAATTCCAGTCCAGGGTCAAACACCAGTCAGGTAAAGTCCTATGTACTTCACACTCACTCATAGCTTATTCTTCATCATTACCTCAAGCACTGCAGTCATAAAAAGAGTTAGTAACCAAGGCAATTAGTATGTTCATAACCAGAGGCTGGTATATGATAACCAATGGACAATTCATATCATAACGAGCACTAATCAGGGGTAGCAACAAGGACACATACAGACTGGTTTTCTTCAAATAATTTAAACATTTATTTTCCCAAAAGAATGTACTCGTGTACATAACCATTGTTACCGCCCACAAAAATTTAACATTATTTAATTCATAAAAATATCCAACACTTTTATTCCATGACTTACAGAGGTATATTGAACCACAGATATATTGTCACCGGCTTGTAAATGTACATATATAATACATCGAATGTTCAAATCTTACATTCTCATCAGACAATGATGTCTGCCCTTGGTACAACTTCGAAAGACAAGAGTTAGGAAAAAGGACCCAGGGTGGATTTTAAAGACCCATAACACCTACCATCAGTTTGCATAGCTGACACAGCCCGATATAATGACCAGCAGAATTTCTAATCATCCACCTTTCTATCTACAATTCAACACCACTTACAACACCAGCTAATACAGCATCTGGACACGGCTATGTTGTCAATAACAGCCAAGAACAACTTGGTGTATGTCCGCTCGCAATGGGGTTCTCAGGCCCTCTGCCAAGGGAAACAAGACTCATAGCTCCTACTTGAATAACAATGCCATTTAAGGTTATTCATCATCACGTGCTGTTATTGAAATCTGTAGTTTTGTTATTCAAATACGAAGAGGGCGCTGCTGCTTTATGAGTTGTATGATTTACTTCCCTTTGTTGAGGGCTGTAGAACCCAGTGCGGACGAAAGTCCTCATTTCATGCAAGAGTACTCCTTATTCCTTATAGATAGTTCTTTCACCCATTTTTGTGTGACTGATTTAATAAATTCCTTTTACTTTATTTCATTAACATTATGCTCGTCCATGGATGAGTCGAAGGTTCTGCACAAACCGAACACCTTTCCACAGACCTGAAAATTCTTTTCAATTTCAGCTGTTCATTGCTGGTCAACTCCAAGAGAGGTTGATCTCTTGCAAAAGTTATGGTACCATTAGGAAACAATTTATTACCTTGTCCTATCCAGTTCATCTCTCAGTCTGATTACATTATACATTACACTTCTGATTAGTGCACTTGTATCGAACTTGGTCAAATATTAATGAGTCAACTTACCCACAACCTCCAACTTGAGCAGGTGTGACAGAATGTCAACTTAGCCATAACCTCACAAATTGGTGGGTGTGATAGTGTGTCAACTTAACTGTAACTTTAAAATTTGGTGGGTATGATAGTGTCAACTTAGACATAACTTCACAACTTGGCACATCTGACAGACTATAAACTTAACCAAAACCTCATAACTTAGGTATGATAGTGTCAATTTAATCATGACCTCACAATCTGGCAAGCAGTGAGTCTGCCAACTTAACCCCAATTTTACCCTGAATACACCTCCCACACTGACATTAATATAATTACAACTGATTAAAGCTTGGCATATACAGGAGGTTAAGACGCAACTCCCCTCAACTCTACAGTTCCATAGGGTAAAAAGCACCTCTGTATGTAAAATTGATTCAACTGGAGTTGTATTCCAGTCACATCATGTACGCCAGTCAATCCTGAAGCTGTTTAACCATCTGCGACTGGGACCACCTCCATAAGGCCAGTTCAGCTGAGTTGCGTCTAACCTCCCACGTATGCTGAGCTTCAGTTTCCCTCTGATACTCTCATGGACCTAAGTGAACATGCAAGGTACCAGTCATGGTTGGAGAGCAGAAATTCATGTACAAGGTTATTAAGCTCTAAAGGGGGAGTGCAACCTGAGGAATGCAGCCTGAGGAGTGCAACCTGAAGAGTGCAACCTTGGGAGTGCAGCCGGAGGAGTGCAACCTCGGGAGTGCAGCCGGAGGAGTGCAACCTCGAGAGTGCAACCTCAGGAGTGCAACCTGACAAGCAGCCCATTCACACTTTCTGTCCAGCAGATCAGAGTTTGGGCAGCCTCTGGTCATCTAGAGGTGTATGGTGTACCAGAGAAGCCCTCTATTATACACTCCATCAGAAACAACCTGCGAGGCCATTTTACCACGGCCAGAGCTCGCAATATGTTAGCTGTTCACTCTTAGGAACCCTGGTAGGCAGAGGTAAATGAGATAGCCATAAAGTGGATTACATCTCAGAAATAAGAAACAAACCAAAACAGTATGATCTGGCCAATATCATACACACTGGAAACAAACCAGAATGGGAAAAGACCCTTCCTCCACACATATCAAATAAAGAATGAGACTTTCCGATATACTAAGGTCTTAAAAATGTCAACTCATTCAGGCGATAAAGGATCTGACAAAACAAATATAAAAGAAAACCTAAACAACCACATGACATGGTTTTCACAATAAAAATTGGTGAAAGACATTTGGCCAGTTGCACATCACAATTCATATACACAGAATCTGAACACAAGGTGGTCCCAAAGGCTTGCATACAGTCCTAATGCTGGAGATCCTCCTCCTGTGCACACAAGGGGAGGCCCGTCCAGCCAAGCCCTCCAGGATGAGCTGTCACTGTATCACCGGCTGCTTATGACGAGCATGTAGTTATAGGCGTGCTCTCTCTTCAGGCATGTTTCCCGTCCAGTGTACGTGCGCAACAGATCCTGGAATGATCTTAGTCAACTGGTCTCACTACTGCCCACAGACAGCATGTCAAACATGGCCCCTAAAGCCCAGCTGATCTCCACACCGGCAATCTTCTTCTTCAGCTGTCAAATAAACAAGACAAAGCAGTGGTTAACATGTTTTGAAACCCAGCAAGAATGATCATAGGCACACGTAATATTTCCCTATTATCTTTAAAGATGATTCATAAAACTGAATTATTATACCTGATATACCTGAGTGATTCTTGGTTTCCACTGGTCAATACACAGTGACACGATATTCTTAAACATCACGTACAACGATAACATGCTTACGAAGTAATATAACATGTTCAAAATATCAGAAATATCAAACTATCACTCGCAAAGAGCCAACAATCTTGTGTGTTTATTCTTAACACTTATCTCCCTTTGTCCATTCTCTATTGTCCACTGGTTTGCAAAGTAAACAGTCTCGCAATGGCTTGCTCATCTAGCAAGGGTGTACAAGTTCAGCAATGTAAAACTTCAACAGAGCAGGGTATTTCTTTTCATTTTTCTTCCACCTTTTGCAAACATATAGTGTCTGCCATGGGATGTGATATCTGGAATTGCCAGCTCTCGACAAGAGCTCCTGTCATTTGTCTCAAGCTGACAATTCCTGATATCCTATCCGGCAGCGTGTACTGTCAGTATAATATGTACATGAAGAGTTTTAGGTTAATATCAGGTGTATTTGCTGTGCGCTTGGATGACAACCTGAACCTTTCTCCTCATACCACCTGTCAGCCCCTTGGTATTGTGATGGGGAAGTCACTGCCATTCCTTGTACAAGGCAGCTTCAAGTTGGGCCAGATTATGTACAGGTGGATCCCTTGCTTGCACACGACGACCAACCATGCCCCAGACATGCTCCAGAGCATTGAGATCAGGGCTCATTGCTGGGAAAGGAATCAGGAGGCTGACCGGTGGTATGAAGAGAAGGGTTCAGGCTATCACCCAGGCACACGACGGATACACCCGATACTGATGTAAAACGCTTTACCGGATACCAAATGACGTTTTGGGTCATTGAGTAATTCCAACCATTGCTTCAACACCACTCACTCCAGAACCATACTTGTAAAGCCATTGTTTCAGATGAAAATTAGTGATGATAAAAATGGATGTGTGTTATCATTAAAACACATGGACTCCAACCATTTTGTCGTTTTTCATTAGCGAAAGGGTCACACGTTTCATAACTGATCACATTTTACACTCTTTTCATATAGAAGAACAATATAAGTCGCATGTATATAAAATCAAAACAATGAAAACCAGCGGGTTGCAAAATTAACACTGTGGCATTATTTTCTTTTGCTTATTACATGTGGCTGAGGCGACTAAGTGAGCTGTTCTCCTCGGGTCAAAGCAGGCTACCCTGTAATATCTCACTAAAGTGATGGCAATACACAGACACACTGTATCATCATACGTACTCATTCTGGTCAGGATTTGATACTCACATATAAATGTTTGTTGTCAGGTAGACCAAAGCCATCATGAAGCAGACTGTACATATACACCAAATCCATACACAAATACGGCATTTTCTCTACAGGGTGATCACATACTGAAAATAAATAAAGATGATTACTGTCCACTATAGAAATTAAGATTAATAAACATTCACACAACAGTGCGGCATTCCTCCACTTATTCATCCTTAATGCTATACGTTATATTTCTGTTTCATATCAGTGTTTCGTAATGTACAAATACCATTCAGGAGACACACGGGGATGTACATTTGAACACTTCAAATGTTTTATCTGACCTAAAAGACTGTAAATCCATCAGTTCCACTGATCTAAAAAACTCCTCTTGAATTGAGCATGAAAATAATGACCTTAATTTGCCATTAAAATGCATTTTGGCTTCAAAGTATTGGTTTAATACAATAATGCCCATCCTGCAAGCAGCAACGACCTGGGCCCATTATTCATTAATATCCAGTCAAGCTGATCATTATTCATTAATATCCAGCCAAGCTGCCCATTTTTTACCCAGTGGGCATCACCCACATGCCTGTCTGGCCAGTCCGCCTCTGCAGGTGGCATTCTGGGAAAAAAAAAACTTTTTCTTTGCCAAATAGATACGTTCTGAAATATGTTACTTGGAATCACTTTCTGGGTTTAGTACATACCTAATTGTTGATGACTGACACAAACCAGATGAAGTTTTGAACCAGTACCCACAACCAGTCTTTTTCAGACTTTTACATGCATGTACAACATACGTCAACCATACCGACCACTGGATTTCACCTCAAGTTCAGCATTTTTCAAGCAATAAATTTTGCTTGATTCTGATTGATTGAGATTTTCTGATGTCTGATTCACCTCTGACCATATAAAAATTAAGGGTTGCATCAAAAGTATCATTTTAAGGTCTTTATGTCTTTCTGAATGTGCATCTTTACATACTAAACTATAGGTGAAATTCAAAGAGAAGGTGACTGGCTAGTGGCTTGGCCCTCAGGTCCCAGGTTCAAATCCCAGAAGAGTAAACCAATTTCTCCAGTACAAATGTCACTTCCACAGTTATAGAACAGATATGAGAATCCTAATAAAGAAACCTCATAATCCAGACACAGAAATCTGCCACCGTACCATGTTCTTGGCAGTACTTGACAGCTGAGTAGAACACAGATTCGTTTACAGTTCTGTAACAATGTAGGAGGACACCACTTACTAGACATGGCTTTGGTTTTGTAGTCAATTAAATGTATTTCTCCTCCGTTTCCTTCATCTGTAACAAAATATAGTTCAATGATATATGCAATGCTGTAACAAAACTGTTGTCATACCACATGTATACGATCCTGAAGCCAAACCAGAGTCTCTGATGACACAGTATCTCTACTGGCTGAGACAGAATTATCAGGGAGTTGATTACACAATTATGTGTGTTGGTGTTTATAGATGTATATACTATGAAGCTACATTTATAATTAGTATCAGTGAAATCAAACACACACTCTTGGAAGATACAGAGTAACAGATGACGTTCACAAGAAAGTGAGAATTGTACTATCAATTATGTATTCCTGTTACTTGTACCAAATTTAACTGATATACGAGAAAAACTGCAGGAAATTTTGTTCCCAAAAGCTGGGCAGACAGGCAGTACAACAATGGACAATAAAAACTGAAAATCAATACTACAACTCATGTATCTTGGTGTATCCTACACTTGAGCTAAGTTTCATTGAAATCAGATAATAGAGTCTGTTCAAGGAGTAGCACTTTGAAACAATTGTTAACATATGCTGGATGAGCAGACAGATAAACAATTGTTAACATGCTGGATGAGCAGACAGATAAACAATTGTTAACACGCTGGATGAGCAGACAGATAAACAATTGTTAACATATGCTGGATGAGCAGACAGATAAACAATTGTTAACATGCTGGATGAGCAGAGAGATAAACAACTGATCATTGAAACTGAAATTGACAATACTTGATGAATCTTGATGTAGTCTACACTTGCACCAAATTTTTTTGAAATAGGACAAAAACTGTAATAGTAGCATTTTGGCAGAAATGCTAACATATCCCGGATAAAAAGACAGACAGATGGATATCCAATCATTGAAACTGAAAATCGTTATTACGAATAATGTATCTTGATGCAGTCTACACTTGAACCAAGTTTTACTAAAATTGGACAAAAACTGTAGGAGAGGAGCCTTAGGGACTGTAAGAGAAAAAATGTCACATATGCTGGATGTACAGACAGACAGATGGACACTTGATCATCGAAACTGGAAATCGAAATTAACAATTATGATGGCCTCTGGCCTTTAACCAGTTGAACCAAAACCCTATATAATACACAAACAATGCTAAATATCATGTCTTTCTACCTACAAAATATGCCTGCCCAACAGCCCGAATTCGGAATTGCGTTTTCACAGCTATTGCTTTCAGCCTGAATCAAATTCCTACAATACAATTAATAGGCCTTAAAGAAGAAGACAGAGGAAGTATAACGTAAATTGTAGAGAAAAGAGTAAAAGTTTGAAGATTTAAAAAACCCCATCTAATAATTGTTTAGACTTTCTCTAAGAAACATACGCTACATCGCCGTAAGCTCATAAAGCTGTCAGAAGGCGCAGATATTTTACCGACACAATGCTATCTGACTGATGTGAATCTGGCCCTTCACTCTCCAGCTGTGAAAAGTCAAGTCATGCTAATTTTCCTTGTTTTCGACATGCTGTTTGTGCAGCCAAAATCTGCACACTCTGGCATCCTGCCAGCTCTTCATTGTTGGCTGTGCACTGACATAACAAAGGACAGCAGCCAGCCAACTGTTATCGAGTTGATTTCGCACACGTATATGAGTAGCGTTACGTACATTAAAAAAACAGAATGTAATGATTTAAAAAGCGCCCGTTTCAGGCCATATCTGCTATATAGGCTTGACTTAAACCTGCGCTCTGATTGATCAAAATTATTTTCACAGTTACATCCCCTTTTACATGGAGGCATTTATTTTTCGACATTAAGTGTGTGTTATGACCTACCTTAAAATTAGTTGAATCAAATCAAAATCTTAAAAAAAGTTTGATGGTCTTTTTTACATCTTCAAACCATACTGTTTTACTACAAATCGCCCAATACTTCCCTGGTCTTCTCTTTTAATTTAAAAGGGCCAATTTTCTATTGTAATGTGCCATAAATCATAACCAAAATATAAACCAATGTGCAAGTAAAGAGCTCATCGTCCTGTAATTAATGAGGTACATATTAATCATTTTTCAGCAATCTTCCATATCAGAGAATTACAATGGCATATTTCTTGAAAATTAATTTTCAATGACGTATTACAAACTGTACATTAACACGATTTTTATTCCTTTCTTCTTCTTCACTCTGAATTCCTTGAATTTTACAAGCAGTATTCTTCTCTGACTTGTAAGTAAATATGGACTGACTGTCCAGTAGTCTCAAGACTTCAATCTGACACGGTTTCATAACTGTGCCTTATCTCGTTCATCATGAAGCTAGGCGGTGTATATACTCATTGTGTTGCATAACATTGCCACGTTGGACATATGTGTATGAACAACTGCGAATAAATCACAACACATTTTGATTAATAAAAACTTATAAATTAGCATGGTTCACAGAATGGAAACCGATTTAATTCATCTGCTTAGAACATTCCTTGCACTTTTCTATCATCAGTGAAAACTGTCATCAGTGGAAACTGCTTGTCTTTGAACCCTCCTGTCCTAATTTCTTACTTTATTTTCATTCTTAGTTTTTTAATGGCATGTGATCAACGTTGCTCTGAAAATTTGAGCCGCGATTATTAACCCAAATACTAGTTTTGGCTTACACCTGTTAAACAAATGTGGCTTCATACATACCTATCAGTCCTGATTCCACTGCACGGTCATAGTAATAGGAGAAGATATATACAGGCTGAGTCCTCAGCTCCTCAACCTTGTCCACAGAGTAGTCAGGGCTGGTGAGGAGCTGCTTCACACTGCTGTAACACGGCTCAAACCCGCCACCTCGTGAGGAACGCCTGAAACACAACATGACACGGCAGACTGATTAGAGCATTCAGGGCTGGTGAGGAACTTCTTCACACTGTTATCACACGGCTCAAACCCGCCACCTCGAGAGGAACGCCTGAAACACAACATGACACAGCAGATTGATTAGAGCATTCAAGACTGGTGAGGAACTTCTTCACACTGTTATCACACGGCTCAAACCCCCCACCTCAAGAGGAACGCCTGAAACACAACATGACACAGCAGATTGATTAGAGCATTCAAGACTGGTGAGGAACTTCTTCACACTGTTATCACACGGCTCAAACCCGCCACCTCGTGAGGAACGCCTGAAACACAACATGACACAGCAGATTGATTAGAGCATTCAGGGCTGGTGAGGAACTTCTTCACACTGTTATCACACGGCTCAAACCCGCCACCTCGAGAGGAAAGCCTGAAACACAACATGACACAGCAGATTGATTAGAGCATTCAGGGCTGGTGAGGAACTTCTTCACACTGTTATCACACGGCTCAAACCCGCCACCTCGTAAGGAACGCCTGAAACACAACATGACACAGCAGATTGATTAGAGCATTCAGGGCTGGTGAGGAACTTCTTCACACTGTTATCACACGGCTCAAACCCGCCACCTCGTAAGGAACGCCTGAAACACAACATGACACAGCAGATTGATTAGAGCATTCAGGGCTGGTGAGGAACTTCTTCACACTGTTATCACACGGCTCAAACCCGCCACCTCGAGAGGAAAGCCTGAAACACAACATGACACAGCAGATTGATTAGAGCATTCAGGGCTGGTGAGGAACTTCTTCACACTGTTATCACACGGCTCAAACCCGCCACCTCGTAAGGAACGCCTGAAACACAACATGACACAGCAGATTGATTAGAGCACTCCTGGCTGGTGATGAGCTTCTTCACACTGCTATAACACAGCTCAAACCCACCAAAGCCATGCTGTATTAGAACATGACACACAGCATACTGAGAAAGTTATTTATACTGATAAAACACAGCTCAAAGTCATCATCTCCTGAGAAACTCTGAAACACAATATCACACACAGTGAATAAATGAGACTTTTCAGACGCAGCACTGTTCAAACTCACAAGACACCATAAGGCATTCTTTTATTCTTTTATTTCGTTGGAGAAATATTAAGCATACCAGTGGCTTCTTTTGTTCCTCATACATTTACATTCATACCCAGTTTTGGTGATGTTATATAAACACAAAGATTAGCAGGTGGATATAGAAATGTCTACCAAATATATACAACGTTTACAATGATACCTGATAGTACACACTGTTAAACTGACACGATAGATAGCATACTCCTGAGGTTCTTCACAGCGAGATCTAAAACCTTGTGAAAAACAACAGAAGACAACATGACACACAGAACAGAGAGGAGGTTATTCACAATGAGATAAAACACTGCCCAAACCCACAAAAACCCTATGAGAAACCCGGTAACACTGTATGACACACAGGCAGCAGAGGAGGTTATTCACAATGAGATAAAACACTGCCCAAACCCACCAAACCCGTATGAGAAACCCTGTAACATTGCATGACACACAGGCAGCAGAGGAGGTTATTCACACCGAGATAAAACGGCTCAGACCCACCAAAACCTCGTGAGGGGTTCTTGTACTATAACTGGGCAGAGGGCAGATTGATTCAAGCAGTCGCTGTTAGTGCTGATGTTATAATATGGCTCAAAGCGACAATGACCCCTCGAAGGACTCCTGTAACACAACATGGCATAAGATGCATTGATTAGAGCAGTGCAGACCGGTGCACGCTAATACTCAAACCCAGTATGGCCTCTTGAGGAACCCATGTTACAAAAACAACGCAGGAGGGCACAGAAATAATGACTGAGTTCAGTGAATACCTCTTTTTAATAAAGAACCTCACATCAACATATTAATTAATGTGTGGAATTCATGTGTCTTCTTCTGCATGCCTATCTTTTGCATGATTCTAACAATAAAATACACATCACAAAGTGATGACAAAGATAATGGCTGAGCAAGGCAGAAACTTACCCAAAGGATGCCATTCACAGATGACGCCATATGAGGTCAGATTATTTCCTGCTTTTCCCCTAATGACTCCGGCTCACATTAAACAGCTGGGCACTAAACAGCTGAGTAGGGGTAGGGGTGTTACAATGCCCTACATTCAGGGGTACAAAGATCGTCTCTGTAATATCCCCCTAGTTGGGGATGCGCCACTTATGTCAACACATCACTTACAGAACACGTTAACAATCTAAGAACATTAATGCAGATACTTACTTTACAGAGAATTTTATTCCTTGATGTTCAAAGGTGCCTTTATAGTTCTGCGGCAGACAGTCGGAGGTAAGTGTCTGAGTCTGAGCCTTGTGCTTAACAGCTGAAGATGACACAAAAACACACGTGCTGACATTCAACAGGGTAGTAAAACTATTATCTGTGATCTGATTTTGGTCTACTATGTAAAATCATTTGAAGGGAAATTCAAAGGAGGTTTATTTATTTATTTGATTTTTGTTTTATCCCATACTCAAGAATATTTCACTTATACTACAGCGGCCAGAATTATTGTGGGAGGAACCCAGGCAGAGCCCAGGGGAAACGCACAACCATCTGCAGATTGCGGGCAGACCTTCCCAGGTATCTCACAGATTCCTGCACATTGCCATATGCACAAATACCACAATGCTACAGGCCATTAAGAATCTCTTAACTCACTCCAGGTAATCTGACTTGGTAGAGCAGCATTAGCTTTACCTGTGTTATATTCTTTGCCCCCCATGATTTGAAACCTTGCTGACATCAGACCCAAGCCCAAATAACTGCAACAAAAACAAAGAACATCAGCTTAGCACGGTGACACATAGGTGTAAAACTAGCAAGCTTCAATGCAGTTTATATAAGTATTTATAGGAAAGCATTTCTATGTGGAAGGTCCATGGGTAGAGGAAACCAGGCAGAGCCCTGGGAGGAATTCCCAGCACCTCACCTGCCATACAACATACCTCCAGTGTTAAGCAAGCTGCAGCTTCCATTCTGTTGAATGTTGACAGTGGTCACGTAGGTCAATGGGTGGAGGAAACCAGGAAAAGCACACAGAGGAATCCCCAGCACCTCACCTGTCACATGATATACCTCCAGACTTAAGGATGTAGCTCCCATACTGATGAATGTTGACAGTGGTCACATAGGTCAATGGGTGGAGGAAACCACGCAGAGCCCAGGGAGAAACCCCCAGCACCTCATCTGCCACATGACAAACCTCCTCACTTAAAGCTGCAGCTCCCATACTAATGAATGTTAGTAGTGGTCACGTAGGTCTATGAGTGGAGGAAACCCAGGCAGAGGAGGAACCCCAGCTCCTCACCTGCCACAAGACAAACCTCCTGACTTAAAGCTACAGCTCATATACTGATGAATGCTGACAGTGATGAACTCCACACATATATGGATAGGACATGTAAGCAAACACTCATTTGTTCTATTGATCTGGCTGTGACATTCCGGTCACACTCTAATCAAAATGTGCTGAGAGAAAGATGACCTCCTCAGCAAAATGTTGTGAATGACATGAAACTAAAGCAATCCTGATCAGCAAACCTTACAGTACAAGACGTGCACATGGACACAAGCTACTGACTGACCTATATCCTGACCACTAAACAGGTATATAGGGGAAGACACCTGTGATTCGACACACTGATGGACAAAGACATCTCACCTGTGAGTATAGAGCCTGTATGTCATTCCAAAAAACTTGACATTGGTCAGGAAGCCTTTGGGTGCTTTCTCAAAGGTCATCTAAAGTGAAAGACAACAATTACAGCTATGATTGTACCTAAAACTAATCATTATGATACTTAATACACACCAGTGAGATGTGTTGAAGGGTTACAGGAGCAGCCATTGTGTGAGCAGCTCACTGTACCTGGCCTGAACATCTGTCTACTGCTCTTGCTCATCCAAACGGGAAACAATGGAGTGGTGTAATAGTCCAGTTGACTGAACGGTGGAGAATCAACAGGGTTGTTCTCATATACATGGGGTTGTTACAGCCGAAAAAAAAAAGGATTGCGCCTTATATGTGGTCATGCGAAGACAACCTTTCTGACAAGCTCCCAAAAGAATTTTGGAATAACAGATTATATCCTATATTATTTTTTTCTAAAGACAAGGAGACTTCAATTCAGGAACATTGTATGACAATGAGACACCAATACTAGCATCAAGAAAATGTATTTTACAATCATTAACTGTATAAGCCTGCATGTTGACAAGTTTGACAAGGAATCCTTGATAAAGTAGCGTAGCAACATGTCATTTACCGGATCAAAAGGAACCAGGGTTATTTGTGTTGACCCCCCACCAAGATCTAGGGCTGCCACCATCTTGTTTTTCCCAGTCAATGATCCTGAAACAAAAATACATGTAACACATATTCTACTGTTCATGTACCTCCATCAAACAGGCCAGTGCTACCCAGAGGGCTTTCAGTGAATACAAATGTGGCCAGTTTCAAACAAAACCTTTCACCTCTAACTGTACAGCATTTTACCAGCTGTCAAAGAAACACCAAAAATAGGGAAATGAGAGGTCCGATAAACAAATTAGAGGTAAACCCTTCCAAACTGTGCAATTTACTAACAACAATGATTTTAATTATCACGCTTGAAGAGGTGTCCTGTACAATTTGTTTGTCAAAATTACGTCGTGCATGACCAGGAATGGAAACTTCAACTCACCCAGAAGGAAGTTTACTGTCATCCAACTGAAAATTCCTGCAATGACAAAGTCACAAGACTGGATAAACAGCAGAAATAACCACATGTATAAGTGTCTCCAGAGGTACTTGTGCACAAGCTAAAAGCAGGGGCTGTCAGGGTTACATCAAACTTAAAAACTGGTCACAAAGTGCCCAAAACCAAGACATATATACTTATGTTAATTCCAAACCTGCTGCTTACCTAATTCTTCTACACATCTGCCAATGACAACAGCTCACCATTATTTGCATATACGTATTTACATTAAACTTAATCTGACAGATCACCTATGACTTGAAACATCTGAATTACATTTGAACTGAATGATAACAGGAGCCATAGCAGCTGTCGATTTCCTCAAACACCACAATGAACGCTATTTTTTCAAGACTTTTTCGGATCTCTGACTTTCAACGACATGTTCATGTTTATTGTTTCAGGTCTTCAAAAACCTGTCGAAACTCTGCCACAAAAGAATGTCACAAACATCACATAACACTGGTCACCATGAGAAAAACAGCAAATTTTTCTGGTAAACACCTACAATTTGAAACATTGTTTTGGAAAGGCAACACCCAAGATACTTCTTCAAACGGAAGTCCTATAGACTGAGTAAGTACTCTGCTGCTCACCTTCGTCTGCGCCATCCATGATCTGCACGCTGTCCTTGTGGCTACGGAAGGGATAGCTTCTGATCAAACTTTGCACCTTCACACATACAAGCAGACAGATTACTGGTGATTTGTGAACAAACCACCAAGAGGCTCCTGGGTTATAATGCTGCACTGGCCACAGGGCCCCACCCCAGTTCATCACACACATGCATATATTACAGTTTCATGACAATGTTTGAAGTGGAAATAGTTTTGTTCGGTCCTTCATATTGTCCTTGTATTTATTTATTTCACACCTGTAATAGTACTCTTGAGCAAATATTTGTATGACTGGCTGGATGACATGTTAGGTTGAAAATTTTCAAGTGCTGGACAGTTATTGCCTGTAAGATAACTCACCTGTTTTAATATAACATCAGCTTGGTTGCCTGGCAACAGCCTCAACCCAGCGGTGGCTTTCAGAGCCACGGGGGTCTTTCTTCTCTTTGCAGGGGGTATTTTTGTCATGGCAAGGTCCAATAAAGGGACTAAGCTTTTTGCACCCTGAATATTCAACATGTTGCCATAAACATAATTTACGACATAGATGTTCAAAACAACATTCAATTGTAAAACACATGTACAGCTTATATTTCTTCTAATTATTTAGAATTAAACATTGTTTTGTTGTTGCATAACCTGTGGCCAGTTGCTACTGAGCATTCACAATCATTTTCACCTAGTCTCCATTCAGGTTCTATATATGTACATAATGCAAAAAGAGTAACAGCATTTCACAAAGGGAAGTATGTTATCTTTCTGTGAAATAATGAAGAGAACCCTTAAAAAACATCACAGAGCAGAGTGATAAAAACCCTACGTTGGCAAATGAGGTTAAAGTTAAAACTTTATTACGTCCTTCATCCAGTAAATTCAAAGATATCAAGAAAACAACAAAAACTCACCTCACTTGGTTGCTGTCTGTAGTAAGAAAGGCCCGGCTTAATTGCCTCAAACGTTTCATTCATCAGCCTCAATGGTGAATCTGTGGTCACACAAACACAAGGATTGAGCCCAAATGCCAGTCATTGGATGTTGGTAGAGGTCAATACGGTGTATTTACAACTGAGGGGTTTACAATAAACAGCAGCTATTTTGCTGAATCAGTGTGACTTTCTTGGAATATCTATATATTAGCTTAGAACTATTTATGCATAATTCCGTTGGTATGACATATATTCAGAACCAGTAACACACAAGAATCAAAACATGTGAGACATAATTTGAATAAGTCAAACATAATCTGAACCACTCACACTGCACATAACCAGACCCAATCACAAACAATCAGAGCCAGCTACATATTATCACAATCAGTCACACACAATCAGAACCAGTGAGAATAGCGAAAACCAGTTAAACATAATCAGGACCATTACACATAATGAAAATCAGTTACACATAAGATTCAGAACAAATCACACATAATCAGAACCAGTCACATGTAATCATCAGAAGTCAGATGTAACCAGAACCAGCCGTGCATAATCAGAACCAATCATACATAATCAGAGCCAATCACAAATAATCAGAACAAGTCAGATATAGTCAGAGCCAGCCACACATAATCAAACAAGTCACACGTAATTAGAACAAGTCACAAGTAATCAGAACCAGTCACGCATAATCAGAACCAGTCACACATAATCAGAACCAGTTATGCATAATCAGATCCAACCACACATAATCAGAACAAGTCAGACATAACCAGAACCAGTCACACATAATCAGAACCAGTCACACATAATCAGAACTAGTCACACATAATCAGAACCAGCTACACATAATCAGAACAAGTCAGACATAGCCAGAACCAGTCACACATAATCAGAACCAGTCACACATAATCAGAACCAGCTACACATAATCAGACACAGTTACACGCAATCAGAAACAGGTGCAAATTCCACAAAACCTGTTAATCAAAAATTTGAAATTGCATTTGAAAGTCATAAGTCATTAATACAGGCAGAGTGTGTAATTTGCCCATGTCCCCAAGAGCAATTCTCCTTAATCCTCAAGCCAAAGCACATCAATAAGGAAACTACAACTTAGAAATCCACAACAAAGTAGAGTAATAAATGTAAAAAACACTGACCATAGCTATCCTGAGTGAACTGGAAGACATGAATGCGCGAGCCCGTACTTCCCGCGTCAAACATTATCCCGTAGAAGACACGGCGTTCTCCTCCTGATGGGGCGTGCAGGTGGCTCACAATCCTCGGGTCATCTTGGGCTAGATCGTGTGACACTTTCAGTTTAGGTGCTGTGCTCTCAGAATTCAAGAAACACTTTTGATGATATAACACATACAAAGCCAAGACAGCGAGGACTGTGAGGAAGATCGCATACCTTCCTCGGGTGAGACACTGTTTTAACATGGTGGGCATAGTCGGGGGATTCACTGACTTGCTCTTCGGCATTCCTACAGTAAGGTACAGCGATCCCTAGAATCAACCGACTTTTCTGTAGCTACAGATCTGGACAACTGTATGTACTATAAACATGTAGGTACACAGATACTCTTTATATATGTGTTACATACGTGTGCAGGCCGTGCCTATGACAATGGTCCAGATGTCAACTCCAGACAAAATACACAGACCAGTAACATGTAGCAGATGATGTTTGGGCAGTGTCCCCATCCAGCTTGTGCCTTCATGCTAGTGCAGGTTCAAGGCCGCGCCATCCCACGCTCCTAGGGAGATCACACCATGTCCATATGTACCTCGGCGGTCAACTACCTGTACAATCACTGTCAGCTTTCTGCAAATGTCAAATGTTTACATTCATTTATTCACTAGACATGTGGGAATAGTTACATAAATAAACACTTGGCATGGTCATGGCAAGAGCACAGCTTGCTCAACAGAGCAGGACATTATTGTGGGTGATATTGTCATGCTTGGTGTGGTTTGGGGAGCTGTTTTAGATGGGGGTGGGGGTAAGTAGTGTTTTTGTGTGGGCGTGTGGGGTGGGAGGAGGGGTGGGGCCCAGCACTAGGACATTAGGAGGTGGAGCCATGGGTTTGGCAGAATTGAATCATTGCCCCAACAAAGAAGCCTGTCTTGTAGGTACACCTGAAGAACGCCAGCAGGGCTAGCTATGATGAGTGTTTCCTGGCTCAATCAAAAAGGGAACTCCAAAACATTTAGTCATTTTCACTGATTGACATGGGCAAGATTATTTATTTCTTTGATCGGTGTTTTAAGCTGTACTCAACAATATTTTACTCATACGACGGCGACCAGCATTATGGTGCAAGGAATTCTGGGAACACCCATGACCATCCACAGGTTACTGGCGGACCTTCCCATGTAAAGCCTGAGAGCATGAGCTGGAATTGAACTCACAGTGACCGCATTGATGAGAGGCGCTGTGTTATTACACTGTGCTGGCATGCTAACTCCCTCGGCACAGAGGCCCCTGGGCAGGACAAAGACCTGGTACTCTTAACATCTGTTTCCTACTATTAGTTCCTAGCAAGTCTAAAACAGCTGTTCAGGTCTTGTTCTCGGAAAAGCATTGTTTGACCAGATGGACAGCATCAAAACAAAAATGAAATCAGATCGGGATCATAAAAAAAATCTGAACTTGTATGCTAAAAGTGATACAGCTTGGACAGATCTAGAACAATGGAATCTCTATGCAAACATACACGTATGAGATGTGGAAGCTTCTTGTTGATGCATTTAAGCTACAGATATCACTTCCTAACTTCATAAACATAAGCACTTCATGGAATTTTCTAGCAAATCTGACTAATATGCCGAATCAGCATCTCGGGAGTCTCACAAGTTCATGCCGGTTGAGGCCAGAAAAAGGTGGTGAACTCACAAACCAACATGGCAGAAGACTCATTCAGCCATCAGAGTTTGAGGCCACGGAAATCCCCTGAGTACTGGTAAGAACTGAATATGCAACTACTCGCAAAATCCCATCTCCTGCTACTTCATTTTGCGAGAGAACCCCCTTGTGCTTGCATCAACCTGCGTGAACTCCTGACACTCCGGTGATGCAGACTCGGTTTATCAGGAATCTTTCTTTAACTACATTAAGAAGATATTTTAACATTTCACAAGGCAAACTGGGCTTGCATGTATTTAAGAAATGGCTGATGGTCACAAAAAGAAATAGCTTTACGTGTAAAGGTACCTGAACACACAAACATACATACGAACGTACATACCATCACCTGCCACCACAGCTTAACATTTCCTGCATCACAGCACCTACTTCTCTACACGTCATTAAAGCAGAATGTAATGCAGACAGTCTACTGATATTAACTGAGGACATGTACAAACTGGTTCGAAGCTTTATATGCACAGGTGTTTGAAATATTGACAATGGCAGAAACCTTGGATAAACCCAGGAAGTTATCCCCACATGACCTATATGTATATCTAGGTGTCTTCATCAACCCACCCCTCAACCACCACTGCCACCACCAAAGGGCTCCACTACAAAAAGAGGACACAGTGCTGCGTCTCAATATACTGATGTATTGAACATAGCACAGACCACATGGCACAACAGTTCAGACAGATATCAGAGCAGCCTTCTGACGTGCATGCAAACCTTCTACTTTCTACCACCTGGACCCAGTTCCTCAAAGTTACTACAAAATTAACTCCTTATCATAAATGCAATCACCACACCTACCAACTGCTTTTTTATTGTATCTGAGATACTCTCAGCACTCCATGGGCCTTCAGCTGGACAGTGTACTTAAGGGATGGATGTCAATCACAGCTGGTAACACAGACACTAATGTGCTTGTGTGCCCTACATGGTATTAAGAAAACAACATGTGTATACAGTGGAGGACAGACCCTATGCTGTGCACAGGTGGCAGTTGCAGGCCACTGGACTCCCCCTCCCCCACACTCATGACTGGGCTCTCATAGCTGTGGCAACATACCTCACCCCCTCACACCTTCCATCCTCAGTGACAATGCCACAAAACAAACTCCTCCCATCCAGCCCACAGATTCCTCTGGCCGATGCAAATTCAATAACAAAAAGAGCATACATCTCCTTTCTGGTAAATGTAATGATACTTTCATTACAACTTTAATGAGACGGTCTTTTCTATTTTTTTTTCATTGAAACGACAACATCAGTGAACATTTCAAATTTAACCATCTTCTGTAAAATGAACTATGCTTTCTATTGTTGGTGAGTGAACAACCCTGGTTGTGGGTACAGACAGATAAATGGTCTGTAGATGACGCTGGCTAAAGCCCATCATTCTGCAGCAATCTGACATTCCTGTACATGTGGACCAGAAATATTGCTTAGTATATTTCTGATTATAGACTTATGCCACATAAAAAAACTGAATTTGCGGATTCACACCAGAACCACCTCACCAGATTTTTTCAAAGCTACATGTACACAGGAATCACTTGTTTTAGAAGCATTTAGAAGCTGAAAAGATAACATGACAATATTCAACTCACAAAGAAATAAAATAAACAGTAGCCATCAGAGGTGATGGTAGTGAAAGACGCTAGAATCATCCACTGAAATCTAAATGTCTTGCCTTATAGCTGTGTGCATGGCGACAACCCATCATGTCTTCAGATCTTTAAGTTTTAAGAGGGTTGGCTTAAAGAACAGAATGACAGACAGGTGTAAAGACTGGACTGGAGATGGCATCCAGGTCACACATAAGTGACCATAGCACATAAACTGATACCTGGACATCAATTAAAGTAACACAATCAAAAAGAACACAGCTATACAGAAATACATGTAACAGGAAGAATTGCCTTATTTTCAGGTCTTTTTTGTGGACCAGACTGAAGAAGATCACAAGACAGACTGGTGCTAAAGACTCATGTTGTCTGAGTCAAGAGACCAAACTGGCAGGGCAATCAGGGGAGATTACCCATTCAAAATGGCCTCCCAGGCCAGCATTCATAGTAGAGTTTTTCTTTTGTCCATCCAAGAAATCAGTCCAAAGTCACACCAAATCATGACATATTGTATATATATGGATAGCTTGAGCTGTGCTCGTTTTAAAATCTGTTACCATAATAAGTGTTAGTGCAATAGTTTCCATGCTAATATCATTTACATGTAGCCAAACCCCTTTCTTCATACCCATTCAGTGTGTCATTTCAGTCTCTAGGCCATTTAGAATGATCTCCATATATGTTGTATTTAAACCTCTTTTCATACAGCTTGTGTATGTTAGAATGTTTCAACTGTTAATCTCGTGCCACTTATCAAGTTGAAACTGTTCCTTTTTTCATTTCTCAACAAATTACCGAATAGTAATTTACAAGTGAAGAAAACCTTGTACTGCTGTGCGTTATTGTATTCTACTGGACTCAGAGTGGGCTTCAATGTGCTATCTGCTGTGCTAACCAACCATCAGCACCCCATTTAATCATGTGAACACAGCTATTTTAAGGGCCTGTCCTACAACTCTCGCCATTGTTATCCAGAGTGACGGTGCTCTCACGGATTTAGATGTCATCTCTTAACCCAGTCACCCAGGCCCTTGAAACTTGCTGCGCATCAAGATTAATATAGGTGGAAAGTTTTGCAAAATAAGGGATATAACAGAATTATAAAATTCTTAACATACTTTTTGTGGCCACACAGCTCCATTCATATCCTAACCTTCAACAGGAGTAAGAATGTACTTGAAACATTCCACAAAACTTCCTGTATGCAGTGCTACTAATATTTTATGGGGAAAACATAATATTTTATGGGGAAACGCTATCCTGCTCGTGTGCTAGTAACAGCTCCATTTAAGGCTCCTGGAATTTTGTCCCAAAAAAGTGGAACTAGTGAAAAGCTGGCTACCAAAATGTGCCTCTTAGGATGTTTAAAGGTACAGTGAATAAGCTGATGTAAAATACTACTGCAAATTTTGTGAAAATATTCCAGATTAAGGAGAAAACTGAACAGTGTTTGTGAGAACTGAAAATCTGCAGTGCAACAACAACATGGAGGACACACTACTAATGCTGTACAACACCCTTGCTCCAAATAATTTCATGGGATTCACTTCAAAAGATCTCATTGCTGAACAACAAGAAGCTAACAAAAAGGGTGGATTAGAAGGTAACCCCATGGAGGAAATTAGACAGACAGATTCACCTATGCCCACCCAGTCTACATCTGTGGCAACAAAAATGGCTACCAGTGAGCTGAGGGACCCCCCAGCTGAGAGCCCCATAAAAAGGCAACCCCAGCAGACCCCACCTTCCTTTCTGAGGACCCCAGCCACAAGCCACCAAACACAGCTGGATGAAATCCTTTCTACCAACAAAGAACTGCTTAGACAAGTTATAAATCTATTGTCAGTTGTGGAGAGTCTACAAGGTGAAGTAAGTGAACTCAAACATCAGGTGGCTGCCCACAAGACAGAGACTGAATCCTCCAAGTCAGCCCCTGAAAAAGTCAGTATTACAACTCTACCCAGCTACACTGAGTTTCAAGACCTTTACCCTCCACTGGATACCCAATCGATTCAGAATGTGATTACACAGCAGCACGAGCAAGTGCCAGACAACATAGAAAAACCAACAGATAAAAGTACACTATTGATCGACAGCTCTTTGCTCCAAGGTGTGATAACAAGCGCATTGAACAAGAGCACAGAAGTTCGCACAAGGCAAGGTGCAAAGATTGACCAATTTACATTGGAATTGAACGAGGAAAGTACACTCAGCCAATTCCACAGTGTAGTTCTGCATATTGGCTCAAATGACTGTATGGAACCTTTGTCAAAAGTCTGCAGCAGTTATGAGAAACTTATCTCAACGATATCCACCAAGAATCCCAAAGCTGACATCACTGTGTGTAGCATAACCCTGCGAATAGACTCCCGGCCAAAAAATGAATGGACACAGCTCATCAACAAGTCACTTAAACGACTTGCCGACAAGCACCTCTGTAGGTTTGTGGACCACACAGATTCCATGTCCCACCACCGCAAGCCGAACAGAGATCACTTCCTACGCAATGGACTCCTCAGCGCAAATGGAAAAGCACAACTTCTCAAGGATATCAACTCTGTATGCAGTATTCTAAAAAAATGGATCTTGTGGCAAAAGTCATCCAATGGAGATGGAGGAAGGGCATCTCCATCATCGCTGTCGGTACAAGAGCCCTGTTACGTGCTGGACTTGTAACTATCCTGGACACAAAGCCAAGTTCTGCCACTTGTACAATCAATACTGAGACAACAGCCAAGAAGAGTGTGCTGGAATTTCCTTGTTTAACTATTATAACGTACTGCAACATCACCTCCAAATCACTCTGAACAGTGGAATTACCATTCAAGGCAATAAATCTGTAAAAAAAAAACACAAACCTCTGAAAAAAATCAACATATTCCATTGTTATATTCCAGTGCATTCCAGAGACAGAGAACAATGCCAGTTACTTCAGGGTAGAGCCCGGCTTGAGCCCATCAACAAACGATGTAAATTTTAAAGACCATGTAAGCTTCCCTGAGTGCCCTGTGAATGTGAATCTTAGTGCTACTGATATAATTAATGAAGCCTGTGATACATCTACCTCATCTGCTATTTCATGTGACCAAATGCATCAATATAGTGGCTTAGATATGATTAATATATTTACTTACTTTATTAGATTTGATCATATACACTATCTTAGTATTTTCTCTTATGGTCCATGTAAGTCTGACAGTGATAAGAGAACTATATTCCCAACCAACTGCAATTCTAAACTATGGAAACTTAAATCGAACTTTCTTACATGCAATGCTGAACTTGGCTTACCCAGTCATGGTCTAAGAATTGGTCATCTTGACGTATGTCATTTGTTACCTAAAGTCAATCAAGTGGAAATTTTACTCACCAAAAGAACGCAAGAAATTGATATTTTTGGACTAACTGAAACCTTTTTAAAAAAACATCACAGTAAAAAACAAGTTGAAATTCCTGGATATGTTGTTGAGAGAAAAGATAGAGAGAAGAAAGCTGGGGGTGGTGTTTTAGTTTATGTCTCAGACAGTCCCATACATCAGACCAGGAAAACGACTCTCTTGAAATCACCTGGCTAGAAATTCAACTACCCAATTCCAAACCTTTCATCCTCAGCTTTGTTTACAGACCCCCTAATGAACCTGCCACATGGATACCCAATTTTGAACATATGTTTGAGACTGTATACTTTGAAGAAAAAGAAAACATTCTGATTGGTGATTTCAGTATTAACCTAGAAGAAAAAGTGCCTCCTGAATGGTTAGCTTGTACAGAACCCTTCACCCTCACCCAACACATATCCAGCCCAACTCGAATTACACAACAAACTAAGACCTTACTTGACCACATATATTCAACAGCCCCACAAAACATCTACTTTCACAACACTCTACACCTCAATTTAAGTGGCCATTTTGATATATTTATGGCACGTAAATGTAACTTCAAATGTAAATGAAATTCTCACAAAACCATCACATACAGAGCAATGAAAAACTTTAATCCAAACTCATTATGCAGTGAGCTCCTTACAGAAGACTGGTCGTTCATTGACATCTGCACCCCAATTCCGCCATTACTCAATGGACTCAGTCATTCATAAATGTTATCAATAACCATGCCCTAATTAAGACTAAATGAGTAAAACGAGATAGGCAACCAAAGTGGTTAAATGAAGAAATACTTAATGCAATAAATGTAAAAAAATGTACAACACGAAACCTTGATCCACCAGAATCGAAAAAGCTAAGAAACAATGTTAACAGTCTAATTCACAAAGCAAAGCACAATTTTTTTTTTCTGAAGCAATACATAATGACAAGCATTATGTGTTTTATATGATTATATGACCATTAATGATTTTAATGGAAAATCATTAAAAAGCTCTCTCCCAGTCTAAATCCATCTGTCCCCATTCACATGCAGTCTGATGTCAAAAGTAATAAACCTCAGGATCCTGAAGTAATAGCTAACCAAATAAATAAATTCTTTATCGAAGCTGCTGTCAGTCTCATTCCTGACACAACTGTAGATCCAACCTCCTCACTTAAAAAACTATCTGGATTTATCTCCGAAAGAAAACCAGCAGGTAACATGTTTTCAATCCCCCCTTTACAGAGATTGATGTATATACTTATCTCCTAAACCTTGATACAACAAAAAGTGCAGGCTTAGATGGGATTAGTCCTCGCTTCCTGAATACAAGCGCTACCATACTTGCTCCTGCTTTTACAAAAACCCTCAACCTCAGTATCTATACAGGTATATTTCCACAAAGCTGGAAGGAATCAAAAGTTATACCATTACACATATTCGGTCCTTCAAACAAGGCTCAGAACTACAGACCTATCTCCATTTTACCAGTACTCTCAAAAATTCTGAAACGCCATGCATATAATTGTCTCTATGAGTTCATCTCCAACAACAATCTCCTAAACGACAACCAATTTGGCTTCCGCCACCAGCATTCCTGTTTCACTGTTCTTACCAAAATGTCCGAAAACTGACGTAAAGCAATAGACAAAGACAAAATCAAAGGTTCCGTCACGATTGACTTCAGAAAGGCTTTTGACGTTATTGACCATCAGATTCTTCTTAAAAAATTAAATATATATGGATTCATCAACTTAACAATGAAACGGATACCTTCTTACCTTAAATGCCTATCACAAAAAGTTAGCATCAATAACAAGTTGTCTCTCTAAATGTCAAATCAGGAGTACGCCAGGGTTCTATTCTTGGCCCTTTACTGTTCATAATATACTTAAATGACTGTTGTTTAAATGTTTCCAGCTGTGACACTGAGTTTTATGCTGATGATGCCGCAATGCACAACGCTTCCAAATCTTTATCCGAAATTCAATCAGCATTAAACTCTAACATGGAACTTTTTAATCAGTGGTGCTTTGAAAATAAGATTCTTATTAATGTGTCCAAAACAAAGTCCATCCTTATCAGAACAGGCCAGAAATTAAAAAGTTGTCTTCAGCATTTACTCAATGTCACGGTCAATGGCAGGACAATTGAAACTGTACAAAATGTGATGCTCCTTGGCCTGCATATGGACCGTACACTTTCATCGCAGAGTCATGTTGACTCAGTGTGCAGTACTGTGTCTAAGCTATTGTCAGTACTAAGGAGGCAGAAGCATTTTCTTCCCTTTAAAGCAAGACTATTATTTTATAACAGTTATATGTTTCCTCATTTGATGTATGCTGTCCCTATTTCAGGCAACTGTTCCAAAGGCCTACTTGATCGAGTATATAAACTTCAAAAAACTGCTGCAAAACTTATCCCAGACAAACGTACCAATAATTCGTTTTTTGAAATGTTAAAGTTAAAAGACCATACATGAAATTATTATATACCAAAAAAATCTGTTTACAAATCCTTATATGACCACTACCCTGAATATATGAAAAAGTTGTTCCCATTCAGAGAAGAGCCCCATCACAATCTAAGGTCATGTACAAACAATCAAGTAAAAATTCCCTTTCCCCACACAGAACAACTCAAGAAAAGTTTGTCATACTCTGCAGCTGTTCAGTGGAACAGTCTGCCTACATCTGTACAATCTGCCTCCTCAGTTAAATCAGTTAAATCGTTTAAAAACTTGCACCAAAAGTGGAAGAAAGTGCCAAACACACAGTAAAGCCTTGTATCTTTGTATGTAGATATATATATCTACATATGTATAACTTTGAACTAATTAATGCTTTGTGCATTTTTTTTTTTTTCACACGTGTGACTGACGAGTGATTGTGTGAGTGAATGGAGGGCCTCAGGGAAGACCAATACTGTCATATTGACTGAATCTGTCACCCTCTGAAAATAAAGATATTATTATTACCATTATTATTATTATTATTATTATTTACACTCAGCAACAGATCTAAAATCTCAAAGGAGCGAAAAGTTTAACACCTACTCTTGCTGGCAGCCATATCATTCTGCAGTCATCAAAACAACAACAACACAGCGGAAAGTAGCCCATTTTCAATTTGCGCTCCTGAACCAAAAATGGCTCGCTTACAAACCAGTATTGCTTAATATTGTGCTAAAAGACACTGGTTTACAAGGTAACCAGTGGTCCTTAGCTATAGGATACGCTCAGTGCACAAGTTAGACTTCGATGAAGATTGTAAACATAGTGCACCATGTGACCAAAATGACTTGTGCTTTAGTACAGCTGTTTGGATTTTTATTTTTTCACGGAGTCAGAGATACTGCTGTATGAACATGTTGGTAGCACTGTATAGACAGTGTTCCGAGAAATGTTTCCCGTACATTTATATTGTTGCTGGAGGTGAGGCCTCTGAAAAAGTGTGTAGAAGCAAAAGGTAAATTGAACATCTGATAAATGTGTTCGTGTATTGCCGATACTGTTGATTAGTACTGCAAAACATTCTCCAAAGTCTACTGCATATGTACTCCAAACTTCAAGGTCCTATGTGCCCTGATTCCAAAGTGACAACAACATCTGCGTGAAGGCCTGCCCGATGGCAGAAGTTTGCACAACATGTATGATTCCTCCTTAACCCTGGTGAAAAAGACCTTGAACGAATAGTTCAATGAATTGTTTATCATAGTAAACACAATTAGTCTATATGCCTTCCAATGTTATAGTTTCAGTGCCCTGAAGGACAGAAAACTAAGAATCTGCAAAAATCAGCATTTCGCCAATTTAACCCCACGTTATTTCTCTCCTGTGTTTTACCCCCAGCCTCCCCCCCATCCAAAAAAGTAAATTCGGCTGCCCAAAAATATGAAATGCTTCAACATGCACTAATATAAAACTTTGAGATGGAAGCGTTATCACCCCATCAGGTCTAGACAGTTAATACTGCCAACTCTCACGTTGACAAAGGATACACAGCGCCTCAGATGTCTACAGCTAAATAGTCTAACACTTGTTTACATGCGAAATTTGGGCCCTTTTTAACACGAATGTCTATAACACACCCGATAGTTGGAATCACGATTCCATAATAAATTTTGTTATCAGGCTCGGTTTTCTACCAACAGGAAGAGAGATACATTCACATAACCATGGAGTTGTTAATAGAGATTTTTTTTTACAATACGTTTCATCAAAGACACCCACACTTACGCATGCCTCTCTTTCACCGTACTTTCTGTGCAACGTCAACACGCTGACTAAGGGCAGACACCTTGAACCCAGTAACCCACATCCGAGGGATGACGATTTTAGGAACATGATTCAGTACGGCAACGGATTTTTATACCATTTAGTTGAGGCAGATTTTTGGACGACATGGACAATCTTTTTCTGTGTGCTCATTTACACCAGAAAATTATTTCTCCGTTCCTGGCAAATTGCAATGCCACCATGGTGAATGAATCCTGAGAAATACAAGTATATCACCATACATCAACATCCGCTTTCGGAATTATTTTTGTGTCCAAGTGATTTAATAAGGAGTGAAAATAAAGTACGTGTTGGTCTAATTTTTCTACCGTAGCGTGGGGAAAAAAGTTCTTAAACCCACCTGTAGCAATTTGTGACGATCTATAACACAGATATGGTAATCTTTCAGGTTGCTTAAGGAAATGTGTGAAGATGTATAGTTGGACGAGAATTGACATGCTGCCCGTTACCATAGACACGTCAACAAGTTTCCGCCATATTGTTTACAAGTTGGTTGTTGGCCAGTGTGTGGGGCCGTCAGGACCATGACGTTTAAACATTCTCCGTAAAGTGCCTTGTCTTACTCAGCTCCACGCTAATTAAACATAATGCCGAAAAAGAAAGCTAAGGGAAAGAAAGGGAAGAAAGGGTAAGTTGATGCTTGGACCCGGTTATGTTGAAAAAGTGTCGAAAATGTTCAAGTTACAACAACAACTTGTGAGGCATAAAAAGTCACGTGATCTGGCATGTCCATAGTCCGGGTTAAAACTTCTGACATTCATGAATTTTCAGAACAGTCAAGCACACCCTGGTCGAGTGTCGTAGCCTGTTTTTAATTAGCTGCATGTGAATCCACGAACAGAATTTCACCTACCAGTACTACACTGACTCCATCCTAAATCACTTTTGTGTGAAAAATGTCAAGTTTGACTCAAACCAAAAGACTGGCGACAATGCCAAACCCTCCTCTACCCATAATCCTGCAAACTCTCGCCATATATGATTTGTAAAGAATGGGTTCAGCTGTTGTTCATCGCTGACCCACTTTTACAATGTTCATTGAGGAAAGGACATTTTTCAGTGAAATCATGTCATCCTACCACGTGACATCACCCTCAAGCTTACTACTGCCTGCCATATTTCATATTTGACCCTCCGGCCAGGTATATGCTAGCAGTTTGACACTTTCTTTCCATGAGACTTCAGTTTTTGAGAATTTTTTTTTGTAGCCTTCAAATATAAACTTACCTTTCTCATTCGGTTTCGTTGTCAGCACTTAATCTTTCAAAGTGCCAGCTATCTCTTTGCCAAAGGTTAGAATTCAGACTTGGTGCATGTTTAAGTTGGTTTGAGATTTTTGAATCAAAATGCATATCAGGCCTTAGGGCAGAAAATGGCAAGGTAAGTTATGTGAAATTTTTCTGCTGAACCAGATAAGCAACAGTTCAAACTGAGGGCTCTAGCTGTTGTCAGTAAGAGCCCTGTCCCACTTGGCCAGTCATTAATGAGACCACTATCCACTATTTGCCTGTCAGGAACAACATCTGGTTGACATAATGCTGTTTTTTCTTGAAATGAAATAATGAATTATTGAAGAATTTTACTTGTAAAAGTGCTTATCATTTTTTCTCTAATAGGAAGAAGGGAGGGAAGAAATCAAAAAAGGCAGAAAGTAAGGTAGCCATAGCTGAAGCCAGCTCTAAAGTGTGGGAAGCCAAGCTAGAGTTTGTTGAGCAAGCCAAGAATGAATTCAGGTGAGTTTACCTGTAACTGTGGTCAAGATCAGACAGTCCACCTATGTGATGTAATGTGGCTACACAAAATTATCTTATTATACAGAGCATGCAGTACAGGAACATCCTATAATATGGAATAAGGTTACACTCTTTTGCCATTAAGCAAGGTGTTTTTTTAAAATGAGATTGTTTCTAGTTCTGCAGAGACACAAAATTGTTTCATTAAATTTTAAATAGTTGACAGTCATACAGATTGTTTTGGAATCTAATAAGTTTAAGATTATACCTTCTACTTGTGAATACATATTATTTCTGATGTACATTTGCAGCTGTCAGTGCACATAATGCTACTGTTACTGGTGTTTTTTGATGTGATTTTCTCAGTGTGATCAGCAAACCGCACATTTAACTCATTCTGGAAATCTGAACTTGGAGTTACATTCAAAAATGTTTTCTTACTCAAAAGAATGAAATTTTCAAGGGTTTCATGGAGAATCTTTGTCTATGTACTCATATATCCATATATATCTTTGTATATACATATATGTATATTCATATTCCAACTGTGGATTGTAGTTGATGTTGCTCTTTTCAAGACACATGTAGTGTAATCTACAAGAACTGCATGCTGATGCTGGTATCCATTTACCTGAAAGTCGTTTTGGGCATTGTGCTGATTGCTTGAGTTTGTTTGCTCAGAGACAATGCTAAACGCCTTATGCTGGAAAATGATGCTCTCCAGACCCAGATGGTCCAGACAGAGAAGGACACCATTGATGTTATCACCTACCTCAAGAGACAGGACCAGGAAAAAGACAACCAGGTACAGGACCAGTCATTTTACAGAGAGTGTTTGATGTAAACATGACCATAAATGGCAACGTCAGCCATAATGTGCCATCTGCAAGTACATGAACTGTGAATGTGGGTGTGTCATACCGTGCCATGTGATGCTAACTTCACACACAAAGTTTTGAAAGGTGGAAATTTGATTTGAATATTGGTGTTATTTTGGATCTCGAATATGTCATAAGTACATTATTACAAGTTAGGCTTCATTGTGTATCAATTTTACACCCTTTAGTTAATTTCCAAGTCGTGAATTTTATAAGTATTATTTAGATGTTCATTATGCTGTGGAAAAGTGTTAAGATTGTGTGATTTTTGTCTCCTTTGTTCAGGTGGACCGACTGCAGGTTGCCATCAAACAACAGAAGAAAGAACATCGAAGAGAACAGGAAAACATTGTAAGGCTTGGTTCGCTGTACATGAAATGCTGGTAGTCTATATGATTCTCTTTCAAAAACATCATCTGAAGGGTACATGTATTGGTGTGACAAAATATGGGGCAAGTGTGGGAAATAGATGTAAACTCTATTGCTAGTTCTCAAGAAATTTAATACATAGCAGTGCATTTGTTGTAAACCTTTCACTGAAAGCCGGGTTACAAGTTACATGTACAAGGCCTCTCGTTGCTGCAGATAGAGGACTTCAGTCGTCAGATAAATGAGCTGGAGGAGAAGTTAGTCGTGAAAAACAAAGAAGTAGAGGTTCTGCAGAATGAATTGAAGCTGGTGAAGGAATTCCGCAGGAAGAGAGCGCAGATGCAGAAGGAACTAGAAGAGGTCAGACGCAGCAGCCATTTTATTACTCTGTGTTATGTTATTTGTATTCTTTCTATTAAATTTGATTAACAAAAAGAACAATAAAAGAAAAATAGGTCACATCGATTTTTTTTTTTGTGGCTGTGGTCATCTGACAGACTTATGTTTTGATTCTTCTGCTGGAAGTTTGAAGTATAGCTATATTTTTCTTCTGAACAAAGAGTTGCAGGAGGCCAAAGAACGAGTTATCAGATACATATGAATTCTTTTTAGTCAGTGAGATATGGTTACTTTCTTTGCAGATCAAAGAAGCAATGTTCAATACAAATAGAGATCACAAAGAGACACTGGGAAGGATGGAGCAGAAATTTTTTGAGGAAAAGGTATGATTTTGAAGGAAGGCTGTACTCATATTATTGTGATTTACAGTTTTCATTTTGTAGACAATCATTAGCCAGCTTGCAGTCAGCATTATGTAATAATGTGTAATCTCAGAGTAAAGGTTTAGCTTTATTGAAACTTTTCTATGCTTTTCAAATCAGTCTGTCATGTCGTTGATGGGTAACTCCTAAAACTCCTTCCTGCCCTTAACAGAAGGGTGCAGAGCTGTGTGCTCTTTTGTATTTTCCTGTTGTATGTCACACCCTTAGGTGTATGTACATGTACTCACAAAACACTTAGCTAGTGCACATCATCATTGCAGGAAACAAGGCGATTTTGCTGCGTTTTGAACAATTCTGTGTTGACCCTTCAGAGTCTCCCATGAAACATGCCTATACTTGTGTGTCAGAGAGGACATCACAACAGAGTTATTTCCCCTGAGTGTGACTTGAAATATTGATAATCTCCCCCTGAATTTGAAATTTGTGTAAGCATTCTCTGACTCTCAGTTGACTAAGATACCAGTAATGCCATATCTAACAAGAGGGATATGTGTTGTTTTATGTTTTCATAGATGCGGTTACAACAAGAAGCAAACCAAAAAATAGCAGAGCTGGCAGAAAAAGCACACAGTGAAGCCATCGCGTAAGTATAGTAAATATTTGACTAGTAACTGCTTAACTATTAGCTTGCCTACAAAAAAAGCAAAATATGATAGGTTAAAACTCAGTTGACTTTCATCCGGACTAAAGTGTGATTATAATATATTTTTCAAACAAGTAAATTTTACCATTTATTGCAGGTTGTTGAAATAGCAATTAAGGAATATTAATGTAAAAATCAGTTTTGACCACATTTTATTTTGTTTCATTTGCTAGCACTTGATATCCATAATCAACTTTTGCATTGATTTGTGTGTTTTTGTCAAATGTGTATGTAAATATTTATTGAAGATCAACAATTTTGAAAAGATCCACAGTTTTATTCACCGTTGATGTTCAGTGGGACTTTTGTTTTTGTTATCAGAAATCTAGACGATACCACACGATCTGTTTACAAGGAGAATGTTCGTTTATCTGAATCTCTGAACTACCACATGAAGGAAGGGGAGATGTTGAAGAAGATTAAGGCTCGTTTAGAAGAGGAAAATGAGACTCTGAAGGGGGACAAAGAGCTGAATGAGGCCATGGTTCAGGAGAAAGTGGCACAAGTCAAGCAGCAAAAGGCACAGATCAAACAGGTAAGGTCACTGGACTCTTATCAGGTGTTATGTTTGTTACAAGCGCAATTAACAAGATGAATATGTCTTAGTGATGTACATTGTTTTTATACTAAAACTTTAACAAGTTATTTTTTTTATGGCAGTGCTGTTTTAAACCGTGTGTGTTTGAAATGTTTTTTTGTGTGATTCAGTATGACTGCAATATTGTTTAAATTGTGTTCCTTTGCATAGAGAAGTTTGAGAGCTTTTCCTGTTATTTGTGTCATACAAGTGATGATATGATACGGTTTTTACACCAGAAAATCAGGACTGAAAAGAAAGAATTCTTCCCATTTAGCTGAGGGACAGCTTGACAAAAGCTGTCCAACTGTAAAACATTAAATGTACATCTGTCACAGTAGTCCAGTCTTTGGTTAATTACGACTCAGTCACAAACTGTACACCTGAAATGGTCTCAAGCCAGAAGAAACAGTGCTGAAATGATCTGATTCTTCTTTTTTCTCCACCCACAAACCTGTCCTCTCTCTCACATAGCTGAAAAACTCTTGAAAAGAAATAAAATAAATAATAAATAAATATTTCTTTGATTTTTCCAGCTGACAGAAAAGGTGTCTGTACTGGAGAAGTCTCTTAGTCATGTGGTGATGGAGTTTGACACAGAGCGTGGTGACATTCTTGCTCGAGCCAGGATTGAGAACGAGGCAGCTCAGGTAGAACTGGACAAACTACAACGGGTGATAGAACTCAAGTCTAAAGAGATGAACAAAGTGAAGAGACTGGCTCGAAACATCCTGGATCAGAGGACAGAACTAGAGCGCTTCTTCCTGGAATCACTGGAGCAAGTCAAGCGGGAAATCAATGCCAACCAGTGAGTTTTACCAGCTCTCGGAACAGTCTCATGCTTCCATTATACAGTGTATAACCCTCTGTGTCCATTTTTCACATTTTCGAGCAGGCTAGGATCCCAGCAGTGCAGATCAGGTCCCACATAGATTACTGCAATAAAGTCAGAAGTTTGAAACACACACATGTATGTTATTGTTATTGAATGTAACATATTATGTGCACAGTGGTGTGACAGGTTACAAATTTGACGAGATGAGTTACTGGGGCCAGAGCCACTGACGTTGGCAATATTTCGGGCCGAGAGACGAACTGGAAGAAGTTGCACATCATGAGTTGAAAGGAAATTCCACCCACTTATCTTTGTTCCATTTGTTGGTAGCACAGTAGATTTCTCTGCCTTGTATGGACAGTATGTGATTTACTCTGCTATCTTGTCCTAGTCTCTGGCAAAGGATGGAATTAATCAAAAACATGCATGATGATCTCCCTTTGCAGAGCTCAGTATAGACATGACGCCCACCTGGCCTATCAACAGAAGATGCTGGCAGCTCACGCCGGAAAAGCAGAGTTTCCCAAAATACGGACATTCAACAAATCAGAGACCAGCACCAACAGTGTCTACAAAGATTTAGAAGCTGCCGAAAAATTGTAAGTTTGTGTAATGAAAACAAAATGGTAAGCATGTGGAAAAAGATCAGTTATGTAAGAGATCTTCCATCTAATGAACTGTTGATCTAAACTGGGGGAAATTAAGTTGATTAAAAAGTGTATTCCATACTTATTTTGTGGTCTCGTTTCACTGTGAAAGTAACATTTATACACTGTAATTCATCATTTAAGATTTATACTTATTATATAAATTATGCTTGTCAGTTAAAAGGAGGTGTGTTATTTAGTGCGAATGATTCAGTTTAATCAATTGTAAACAATGTTTGAACAGTGACTACATTAATATGTTGAGTTTAATCCTTTTCTTTGCCAACATTAAGGTCGGAGGAAAACAGTATGTTATTGATATGAGAGCAAATGGAATTTGGATGTTTGTCAAAGTTTTAACTACTGCAGCACACATTGTCTCACTTCCATGAATATTCATATAATTCACCTTGTATTCATTTCAATACATGTAAGAAAGTCACAAAGTATGTATTCCAACATACATATGTGTGTGTATCAAACACACGTTTGGCTTGCTATTGCACATTTTTTCTGAATTTCCAATATTTTGGACATCTGTGAAATCTGTCACTGAAGGTGACGGAGAAGGCAAAACTGTATCTCTTTGTATTTGCCAACCAGAAGAACTTAAAACTAGTCACAAAATTCTGTAATTTGCACAAGGACCACAGTATATTGATGTTGTGGATTTTTGTTACACAAGAGCTTACGTTGTTTGTTTTCATTTGAAATATACACCTGCATGAAAGAAAGAAATCTTCTTCTCTTGGTAAAGACTTTTTGTAATAATTTACTCTCAAATCTCTGAAAACGGGATGTTTACAGAAGAAGGAAAAACAAGAAGTTTCAGTTTTGAAAATTTGTGCTACAATATGTTCCTGTGTATAACGCTGTGGTCTTGATGGATTATAACCAGTAGTTGATGTGTAAAATGTATGTCTCGTAGTCAGAACATTTTTATGTAATCAATTTTTAAAACTCTGATAAATTGTATACAAACAACTGGTAGTTAATGATGTAAAGACGGCAGGGGTATTAGTAATATATGTATATGCTACTGTCCCAGGTATAATGAGGTAGGGAAGGTGGACGTTAGTGAGCTGACTTGGGAACAGAAGGAGAGAGTGCTGCGTTACCTGTTTGGTCGCATGAACGGCAGTCACAAGGGACTGTCCCAAGCGCCGCCTCTTCCTGCTATTAGACGGCAAGACAGACAGCTCAGTATCACCATGGAAACCTCAAAGTAAGCACTTGTACATTTCTCTCTCGACAAGATACTGATTGACTTTGTGAGGAATTTACCTTATGATTTAGTGTTTATTAGGGGTTTAGCAGGTCAGGACACCCTTTTGAAATTGTCAGGATTTTTATTATTTTTATTATTATTCTTGTTTTTATGTTTCTTCTTATGTTACTTTCTTGTGCACTTGTAGACAAAACAGCTCAATCAAAAAATGTGAAACTTGGCGATAATATGTGATCAGGTGTAAACTGATGCATATTAAAAATCTGGTATAACAGACCACGTGGTTTGGCAGCCATCTTGGAACAAGTTCAAAACCTGTTTTACACTTCTCAAAAACAGCCAAATGGAATCCCCTTGAAATTCGCATACATAATCTTTGACACCAGTTCAAAAACATATGTGGCTTCGTTTTTTGATATTTGTGCAAAGAGGCCCTGGAGGCCATCTTCAAAAATGTCATGTGACTGTTTTGGCCAGTTTGTCTCAATTCGCCCATTTATGACAAAAAAGATGTTGATTCACGTGTAAGTTAACATGAGCAGTGTAAAAATGTGCTTGGATTTTGTCTACCAGAAGTAGTTCTCAAGTTATTGCCAGAAAACTGTGCAAAAGTGTCACATTTACTTCACTTTGGAGGTTTGTGTAAGACGACATGAAATCCTGTCTTCTGCAGCAAGCAGTCTGTCGAAAGCCTTTGAGGCCGTTCCACTTGAGAGGCTGTCAGGGCAAACCTTCCAAGAATGTTTACTTTCTGTCTTTGGTTATTGGGTGTGAGCTGAAGTTCTAAGGGGAATTTTCTCTAGACCTGTTGTATATGATCGCTGACATCCCATTTGTTCTTCTGTTTTTCTGTCTTTCCTTATCGCCTGTGAGCTGAAGATCAAAGGTGAATTTTCTCTGTGCTGGTCTCTATTATTACACCTATTGTATATGACTCCTGGTAGTCCAGGGTTCAAATCCAGTTGATTCCTTTTCATTTTTTAATGCTTTTTTCTCCCTTTTTTTTTTCGTTTTTGTTACTTTTATTACATTCTGTGCATGCAATTTGATGGGATGAATTTTGTGGCACTAGATTATTGGCTGAATGTCACGTGGCATGGTTTTCTCTAATTTGCCCAATTTTGTGATAAAAGGTGTCATTTTAGATGTAAATTAACATTAGGAGTGCAAAAATGTGCCTGGATTTTGACTATGGGAAGTATTTTTTAACTCATGGCCAAAAGAACTGCGGAAACATCTCTCATGTACTTGAAATAGAAGCTTCGTGTGAGACAACATGAAATCCTATTGTATGTCAAATTGGTACATGGATTTGGATTTCCTGCCTCTTTGGTCCAAGTCATGTGGTCTGTGGTCAGAGGAATACCTGATACAGTCTAGCCAGATTCGAGTTTTATGTGGCTGTTGTCTGTACATATTTGTTGCATGCACATCAGTGATTCCTGAGTAACCTCCCTTTCTGTTTGCAGAGAATCGGAGATGACTAGTGCTGATGCCACAACCGACTCGACTTTCCTCACCCAGACACACGTTGAGGACCCTAACCTGTCTCTCAGTGGATCCGCCCCCTTACCCAGCATTCCTCAGGGAAGGGCCTGGGCCGAACAGCAAACAGCGGCCTGATATCAGCAGAAACTCAAAGATAATTTCGCAAGAAGTCTATACCATAATTTTGACCCTAGACTGGATGGATGCCTCAATCTCAAACTGTTCTTGCAGGTGCAATTCTGCACTCCACAAAAGAACATGTGGCAATTAGCTACATCACTCAAGTATTCATTCAATTTCTGTGAGGTATAAATAGGTTTCAAGACATTCTAAGAAATAAGACAAGCAAGCAGTACTTGTCTTTGAAGTTGCCAACAGGTTTTAGGTGCAACCCACATTAGTATTAATTTTCAGTATTTACTGATGCACTGTTTTTTGTAATGTACAAGCTGTTGTTATAGCCACTGTTTCAGTATTGTTGTTGTTTGTAATTCACAAACTCTGTACGTATTGTGATGAATATCAGTATCAGGAAGCACAGTAAGAAAGCCGTAGCAGCAGTCCTTTATTATGCAAACCTTTGCAAATTGTCTAAAAGTATTCAAGTAAATAATCAAATGACACATTGGTCAGCCAGTATTATCTTCGAGGTCCTGCTTTTTTTCGTACATGACTTTAAAGATGTATTGTGTGATTGTCTTGTGATATTACACATTAGTATTGTGACAATCTTGTTCATGAACTGCTGATCTGCTGTTTTGTAAATCTTTTTTCAGGTGTGCTACCATATATAACTGCTGATATTGTCGAGTGTATTGTAACATATATTGTAATGTTTTGTGTACACGATTCGAGTGTACCATAAAGCAGCCCTGTGATAAAGCAAGTACATGATGTACATACCAGTATTTGTGGTAGCTTTGTTTATGGATACTTCCATATGAACAACTTCAAGGTGACTTGTCCACGGTATGGCTAATATTTATTATTAAAAGTTTGATAAAAACTCTCGTTAACAATTTTGCTGTGTTTTTGAAAAGTGATAGAAGCACTGTGTTGTTTCCATTTCCAGGTTATTGCTGATGTATTCATGTTCTTTATTCTTTTGAAAAATATCATCAAATTTTTGGTGCCTCTATGAACAAACATGTTTATTAGAGGATTGCGCTACTTTCAGCAGAAGATAAACTAATTACATCACTGTAATAAGTTGTCGTTATCAAACATGATAAACATGAAGTGTTTTAAATCTATGCCAGTGGTGATATGTAAATGGAACGTGGTTATATTTTAAAATCTGAAATTATAGTAGACACAGTATTGTGTAAAATGTGACCGATCTAATCAAGCAGTCCTCAGACTTACATGTTTCAATCTCTTGTAATAAATATGTTTTTTAACATATTTTGTTTTGCCTTTTTAGTTTATGAGTATTAATTTCAGTGTAACTATACTCAACTCAAGATCCCAAAGGGTTATTCAGGCATTTATAATACACAAGATCATATGGAGTAGAAAATGGCTATTTTATTTCCTTCACAACTATATACTGTACATGTACATAATAAACACAAGGAAGAAGGTGATCCATTTGATGACAAGAATTTTAGAAAAGCCATTTTGTACAATGATTTGTTACTCTCTGAGAAGTATGATATCCTTCCATTACATAATTTAAAATCCATCCTGAATGTGCAGTCAGTAGTTCAAACATGCAAGCTATCATGCACAATGGACAAACGAAAAGTATAGTCTCAGCCAAAAAGTAATTCATGCGATCATTATTCAATCCAATGTAATACAGTGTACTCAGTAAGCATATATCATGACTGTTCTTCCTTTGTCCATGCACCGGACTCTGAATCCTCCACAGGAGATGTATGCGCTGAATTTACAGACATTGTACTTTACTGCATCTACTCATGCATATACGCCATGTCGTTATCCCCTGCTATACACAACTGATAGATTCTTCCCACATTACCCTTTCAGAAGCAGCAGGTTTCTCACCCACTTGTCACAGACCCCCACATTACAGCAATAAACAACTTCGACAATAATTTCCCAACCTTTCTGCACACTGTCAACCTGTGGTATTTGCCATATTTTGCAAAACATCATTTTTTTTGCATGCATACAACTTATAATTTTTAAAAAACTGGGCAGGCAAATCCAATTTTTATGCTCATAAACATTCCATCCTTAGCTTAATGGCTTCGTGTGCAAAATGGTTACAAAAATCAAGGGACAGGACATTGTCTGGCAATTGTGTTACCTGTGAAGTTACAAGTTATCTCCCCTGTATTCAATTCTGACTCTTGTGTTCCCTGTAATCCCATAGCATAGGCTAGTTCACACACGTGCAACAAAAGCTTTAACCGCAAACCATTATGAAGCAGGAATAAATATTACATATAGAAGTATCTTGAATGCAACAAATATCTTGACAGACTCAAAGTGAAAAATGTGTTGTACAAATTGGGCAAAAGATCGCAGACGAGTGCAGTACATCATAATGCATAACTTTGTCAACTTCTCAGCTCATTAACTACTCTTTCTTGCTTCATGGAGAGTAAATTGGTGTTACTGACAATGTTTGTTACACACGTCTAGTTCTCAATCACACTGACAGCTACACGTGGGTGACTCTTAATTTTACAAACTACTTCTTCACTACAAGAAGGACTCCCTAAAACAGGATACTAAGTGTTTCTATCCAACCCTGACTGGTTGCCTTGATAATACGAACATACTTAGAACCGTATTCCCTGTAGCAAAATGTTAGTTTTCTTTCAGCACAGATACAAGTTCATAGAGGCCGAGTGAACAGCAACAGTCCCTCTGTTTCTCATAGTAAATGTTATTCAGTTAAAGAATCTGTGAACTGTGATTGTGCTTTTGTTCCCTGTATTAAACTTCAGATCTGTCTTTCAGGGAAATGAATTTGCAAGGGTCTTTCATCTCGTAACATGGACTCAAACACAACTTTAAGCCCTGGACTGTGTATCAATTCAGAGAACTATGATCTTTATTTGAGCGCACACATCTATTACCAACACTCCTCCACCAATGATGAACCTCTTAAGAATTATTTGCCCATATCTTAAGGGTTGTACAACAGGGCTAAGTCCTGCCAGGATGAACAATGGATTAGACCACAGAAGAAGGGCACAACTTACACTGCCACATAACATACTACATGTAGTACAATTGTGTTGGTCACTGTTTGGTCCATCAAAAGTCAACAAATCAGATACAAAATAACAGGCGAGTTGTGTTAAACAATTGTGTGTTCTTGATGATCGCAGTAAAGTGACGATATTATTGTATACGCTTTTGTTGAATATGAAGTGGTGCTAAATATTGACACCTGAATTTTATTGCACTATAGAAATAGTATCAAAAATTGGATATACCTTAAATACCTCTGACCTCTCAGATTTGCCAACAATTTGAGAGTATTTTTAGTTCTGGAAAAAGCTCAACCAGTGTGTATAATTCATTTTTATTTTAAATACATGTACATATTTCTCAAAACAATTCAGAGTTTACAAAATATTACATTTTCCGCAATTACATGTAAGACTAGAGTAAATGCTGTATAACTGCATCTAAATACGCATGTACATATCTGACAAAACTGAGCACATTTTGTATTGAAGTGACTGACATAACAAGACCAGACCGAGGTGAACATTGCCATAATCACTGCCTCGATATATTTCGGTCTTCACCTGTACAACATATTATATAAAAAAAAAAATGACTAGAAAAATGAACTGATATTTAAGTGTAGATCAAGATAAACCAGTGCATACAATTGTGGCAGAGACAAGTTTTGTTCAAGAGGTTTTGAAATCTGGCCATGCAGTGCGAGTATTTGAGATTAGGAGACCTTGAGCATTTCAAGCATATGAGCACACACACACAGAGGGAGGTGTTCATCAACGTAAATGAACTAAACTCCTCTTAGAAGTATCCAGGAAACATTTATACTGATGTCAAACTATTGTTGGTATGAAATGTTTGGTCTTCAAATTGTCTAGTTTGCCATACACAACTTCAGCAAGGCAAAGTTGGAATCAGACTGGTCCTTGTCCAAAACATTATAAAATATTAAATATCCGAAAACATTAAACTGGTCCAGTGTATTTATTTTTGGGCTCCACATTGTTTTTGTAAGACAATAAAAAAGGCATCACATATATGCTATATATATGGATACAGCTTCCTGGATAGTATTAACAATATCATGAGCAAACCTCCTTATATGAAAACAATCTGTAATGCACACCTGTGAGATACCTGTACTTGTACGTGACCTGGATTTTCTGCCAAACAAAAACATCTTACACTCCAGACATAACAAAATAAATTCATAAATTATTGAAAGCAGTGTAATACTGAAACATAAAAAAAAAATTAGCGACATCTCAGGATTGTGTTATGAGACAAATGTTAGATGATCCCTAGCTCCCACATGGATGCCACTGTCCTGACCCCACCCACTCCACCGGACACAGGCTAACAGCCAGGCCTCCAGTGTTATCCCAAGCTTCACTCTCGTCATGTCCAACACCTTTTGGATTGCTCACGCTTGTTGCATCACCACAATCACATTGTTTTCTGAATCATCTGCACGAACAATTTTCTGGAAAGTCAGAGAGAAAACATGGGGTTATAATATAATGCAATAAAAGACCAAAGTTCAAAATGACCACGTGATTTGGGGTTACTTCTATTGAGAGTTTTGTTATTTGATTTATTTGTTTGATTGTTGTTTTAATGCCGGACTCAAGAACTTTTCACTTCTACGATGGCAGTCAGTTTTCTGCATGGAGGAAACCAGCGTACCCTGTGTAACTCACCAACCTCTGGCAAGATACTGACATTTCTACAGATATACACACCACAGTGGTGGAAGACGTGGTAATCAAAAAACGGCACAATGCACATATGGCCACACGAGCCTTGTCAACCTCAGATTGTTAACAAGACTCCATGGACAGTGACAGTGCAGTCATCTACAATCTCCTGAAGTTTGTTACCTGGTTTTTGTTGATTACCCACTGGTCATCCACGATATACTTGTATTGGTACTCTCCTACTCCCAAGTCAAGTTTGCCGACGAATACATCATCCCTGGAAAACATTCAGGCAAGAAACACTGAACCACGCTCAACGTTCAAAACGGAGGCGCACTAGAAGTTACAAGGCCATAAAATACACAGTGTGTGCAAAACCTTTGCCAACAAGATTGGGAATCCTTACAAAAAACATGCGGGTTTCCTGCTACTACATCATTCATAACACAAGTACATCTTACACTTTACAAAATGGCTTAATTGTTACCAACTCAGCAATTTAGCATTAAATATAAATTTTGGTGCAAAACAATTTTATCCTTCGAAAGGTCTTGCGCTGGAATAACACAGTACTACAAATGTATATCATGAGAAAGAACTCACTGTTTCTCCAGGGGCACTTGCTCTTTCCAGTCATTGAAGGAGCCTGAAACCAGCACCTTCTCGCCCCCGTGTTCCCATTTAAACTCAACTGTCTGTGAATAACTGTCACCGTTTGTAATCTGGAAATGCAATTAAAGGTCTCATCAAACAGGTGTTGACAGGTATGAAAATTTAACAGAGACTGGTACATGTGTTCGTTTTCCTGTTTGGTACTGCTTTATATACATGAATGTATATTAGTAAATTTACAAAATGTGTACTTGCTATTAGTTTTATGGATGGAGGAAAGTAGAGTTTCTTGTATAAGCCATCGGCCTTTGGCAAGTTATCAACAAACTTTCATGTATGTGACATATAGACCTGTATTGGTGGATTGCAAGTGGTGTTCTATGATGCTTATTGTCCCCAAAGGCCCTTGAACAGCGACAGCATCTCAGAATGAGATGATCTGCAAATTCCCTGTCCAAGGCTGGGTTTGAACTTGCGCTTTGTATCCATGAGCTGTGAAGCCAAATTATCCATAAATGGTATGCTCAGATACAGGTAGGAAAAGTAAGACATATGTAAACAGGGTAATTCAATATAAACTGTACAACACTATCAAGAGATAGAGAAATGATGAGTGTAAATTCCTTGACTAGCCAATGACAAATTGAGAATAGGCTTCATCCTTGATATGACCAGATGGCTTATCTGAAATAGACAGCTATTTACATTAGCTATCTGTGGCATGATTAATACCCCTACTTACGGCAGTCTTCAGTGTACAGAGGAAGTAAACATTGGTAGCTAAAAAATGGGGAATCGTAGCTGTGTACAATCAGATATCTTGGCACACATGGGGTACTAATCCAGGAAAAGATCTTAATGATTATTCCTCCGAAACAAACACAGTCAGCTATAAATGTAGGTCATCTAGGGTAAGGTCCCTGAAGAGGTCAGAAAACCATATCTTCAGACTGATGAACTTCTGACAACAGGGCAAGGGAGAAGCTTTAAGCAAAATGGTTTACAGATAAAGCAGCCCATTATTCCATCAAGCAAAGAAAGACAGTGGCTTTTTTATGTATGTGGCAAAAATGTCATTGTGATAGTGAGAACGTGTCCCCCATCGAATATATATTTAAGAAACTATATCTATTTAATATTTATGTGATATAAATTTGTCTTGCACATTTTTCAGAGAAGTGACTGTGCTTCATATACAACTGATTACAACTGACACCACAACTGACACCACAACCGATTACCTTAGAGCAATTCAATTGCCAGGGAGGGTGGGTGTGTTTGGGTATGTTTACTGCTGGCAGAGTCGTGTAATGGTCTCTGAAGAAAGACCAGTAAGATTTCAATATCCTATCCTGCTCAGACTGGTTCCACTTTACAGTCCGGCATAATGAATATCCCAGCAAACACCAGTTGAATGTCTAAGTTCAAGGAATATGATATCATTATAAATGCACAACTGAGCACCCAAGCCAAAAACATCCAGAACATACAAAAATGGAACAAGCACTATAAATGTTATTTGCACAGCTAGATCTTCAACAGACAGTTAAAACTTTCCCATTTCTCTCGAATAACCCAGATTCTTAAATTTAGGATCGTTTTGAATCAGAATTCACCCTCTGGCAAATTCATGTTTGCTCAGGACTACTAAAATGTCACTACTCCACCCACTTACCTGGGTTTCCCCGTTAGTCACATGGGCCTCCTCTTCCTTCTCGCCTTCCTCATCCACATCACCATTGATGCCGTTCTCATGTGGGGGTGCTGCAGGCTCCTCTGCAGGTGGAGGAGGTAAACTTTCTGCCTCCTTAGTGGCAGCCTCATCAGCGGGCGCCCCAGCCTCATCAGCTGCTGGAGCATCTCTATCTGCTGGCAACTCTTTGGTCTGTACTGTTGCCTGCTCCTCTGGAACCTCAGCACTGGAGGCTGCAGCAGGCGAATCTTGGACTGGGACAGGCTCTGCAGGAGGGGGCGCCACAGCCTCCTCAGGTTTGGCTGGCTCCTCCTCAGCCGGGGCTGAGGGCTTGTCGTTGTCCACCACAGCGAGTACCTCTGTCACTGGCTCCTCTGGGGCAGCCGGTTCTGGGGCGGCCGGTTCTGGGGCAGCCGGTTCTGGGGCAGCAGCTTCTACTTTTTCTACCGGTGCTGCTTCTTGTGTTTCTTGCTTAGTATTTTTACTCTCTACAGTTTCTGAAGGTTTTTCGGGTTCTGCACTTGCCCCCGTCTCAGCAGCTGCTTCATTCATATCAGCGGCTTTCCTTTCCACAGAGTCTACTTTAGAACAATCAGCAGCTTCTGAGGTTGTTTCAGCGTCTTTGGCTTCAGAGCTTTCTTCACCTGCCTTGGCTTCTCCCCCACCACCCTCAGTTTCACCACCCCCATCTTTAGTGCCGGCTTCCCCCTCTTTCTCGCTGGAGGACTGGTCGCACTCTGGCTTCTTGTCCTCTGACTGACCCTCACTTGTCTGGCCCTGTAGCAATCAGTATATATCACCATTTACATGTGCTCATCGTAAGTGATTCTGCTATGTTTTCTATTTATGTAAGTACTATAAAACACCTCACTAGAAATATTTACATGGGCAGCAGTAATATCTCTGATATCTCCACTACACCTAACCATGCATGTGAAAAGATCTCCACACATAAAGGCAATAATCGGTCAGATGGAGTTTTGAACATGAACTCACCCACTCACCAGGCAATGTTAGCAGAGACTTTCTGCCCTAAGCAGATGCAACACATCTGAGAACGCTAGCAAACTAAATCTCAACTCAAATGCATTTGAATTCACAATGGGCACTCACCAACAATGCATGTGTTATACACCAGGACTGGACCACTGCTCACCTGGAGGTTGTTTTGGTTTAGTAATGCATGTATGTGCAGAATCACTTGACAGGTTATGTACCTGGACTGGACCACTGCTCACCTGGAGGATGTTTTGGTTTAGTAATGCATGTATGTGCAGAATCACTTGACAGGTGTTATGTACCTGGACTGGACCACTGCTCACCTGGAGGATGTTTTGGTTTAATAATGCATGTATGTGCCGGATCACTTGACAGGTGTTCTGTACCAGGGCTGGACCATTGCTCACCTGGAGGTTCTTTGGTTTAATAATGCATGTATGTGTGGGACCATTTGACAGGTGTTATTCACCAGGTCTGAACCATTGCTCATCCAGATTTTTTTTCTTACTTTAGTAATGCATGTATGTGTCAGATCATTTAACAGGTGTTATTCACTAGGTCTGGGCCATTACTCACCTGGAGCTTGTTTTGGTTTAGTAATGCAAGTATGTACCGGATCACTTGACACGTATTTTGTACCAGGACTGGAGCATTGCTTACCCAGAGGTTGCTGTGGTTTAGTAACTTCTTTTCGTTGATCGTCATAGATAAGCCACCTTAGGCTTTTCTTCAGCCTGCTTGGTATGTCAAGATTCCCACTATTTCCCCTCAGGGACTACTTGACACAGATTTGTCTCTACCTTCATTGCACCCCTCTCTGAATTTTCATGATTTTCTGAAATTTCAGTTTTGCTTATTACAGCATCATCCTGAACCAAGCAGGATTCTCAGGAAGTCATTAATGAGGAAACTGGTCAACAGTACCAGTGTAGGCCACACCCTATCCTCAGACAGGCCCTATTTAGCCTTCCTTGAGGTGGCAATGATGCCATTTTACAAGACGAATCACCAGAGGTTTCAATGTAGCAATGTATGCTACACTGTTTCATATTTTAATCACACAATCCTGCATTTAACTGGTCAAGATAATATATAAAGACATATATGGATTCAATGCTCTTAGCCTACCATATTATCTCCTTTTGGAATTTTCATGCACCACACCTCAAAATGTGATCTGTCAATGAACAGAAATCTACCTCTATGGGTGAAAGTGTTTGGCAGTTCTCACCACCCCAGACAGGGAGGAACTTCTCATCAAGTACACCAGTACCTTGATCAGGCACCAGGAGCACAAATAGACCACACCCTTGTGTACATAGGATATGTGGGCTTTCTCCCTCATGTAAATACAACATTACAACAGCAAGAATTTGCTGAATTTCCTCTACAATGCCACTAATAAATGTATGTTTGTATATATGTATGAGGTTACAAATTGGATATTTGATGTCTAGCATTAGTGACAACTGATATCGGGACACACCTTACGTGTATCCAAACAACCCAAACATAGCAGGTAACAACTGAGCTATATTTCAGGTGTATGATTAATTTCCTTCTGTGCTACCCAGGTCATTCAAAAGAAACTTACTGTCCACACAACTATATTGCCATATTTGGTAAAACATTTAATTATTTACAAGTGTCTGCATGATAAGGCACAGGAGCTACATGTACATGCTGTACACAGCATACACACAATGTACACATCATAAGACTGATCATCCAGCACTCAGGCAGGTGACAATCAGTCTAGCACAGCTCACCTGTTCTGGTTTGTCCTCTACAGCTTCTTCTTTCTTTTCCTTCTTACTCTTCTTGCTGGCTCGGTTTCCCATTTTGAATTTACCTGGTAACTCTTGTGTCACAGATCAAAGGTCCTTACAGTGGTGAGGCTTCACTGATCTGTAATAGGAAAAGCACACTATACAAACTCTACCTCTGGAGAGGAAAGTGCACAGATTACATGTACACAGGAAATGGCAGCCTGTTGTTCAACACTGATACAGGTAACATCCTAGCACACCTGAGAAATACCTGTATTGGAAGTCTGCTGAGATGAATGCAGGTAATCACAGGTATATTCCCCACCAGCCCCAGAAGCAGCACTTACATGTATGTGAGCCTGTGTTGAGAGCACTGCACTGAGTGACAGACAGGCAGGCTGTGTTTGTCAACAGACTGCTTCTACACACACTGGTCACACCCTTTAGCAGCCAGCCCTTCTGTTATGTCATTGGCTGGTCCACAACTGGTCACTTAACCCTCCCCCTTTCCCATCAACCCCAGAACCCTGGTCACCACAAGCCTCCCATATGTCATTTTCCTTTATCCACCCCCACCCCACTTCAGCCAGCATCATGTTTCCACACACAGCAATCCAAGCCATCTAATGATTTAGTTTTCCCTAGATCTGGCGAGGCTCTCCACTAGGGGGTCAATCACAGATTATCAATAAATCCATTGATCTATGGGCCCAGGAGATTTAGCTTTATACTGTACACATCATGCTGGGCTTATCAAAGGCCACCAACACGATATCATCCTGTCCCACCTTTCAAACACAATCCATTTCTAAATCACTAATCATTCAAACAAAACATTATTACAATTCAACACCAGATTTTAGCATTTTAGTTTTGTTCATTTCTAAATTGACACATATTTTCACAGAAACTAATAACCCCAGCTGCAAAAGCCCCTAGAGCCTGAAAAACGTATTGTCAAAAACCTCCGGTTACAGAGCCAAGTTACGAAACCTCGCGATACCTGCCCCTCCCTGGCCTTCAGCTATACACCCCAGCTCCATTGGCCTTCTACAGACTCCAGCTACAAAGGTCTCCAGTTAAGGACCCCAGGTACATTGGCCTCCAGTTAAAGATTCCAGCTTCACTGGCCTCCAGATAAAGGCCCTATTTACAGACCCCATCTACAAAGACCTCCTGCTACAGCCTCCAGTTACAAATGCCTCCAGCTACAGACCCCAGTTACAAAGACCACCAACTGCAGACCCGAGTAACAAAGACCTGCAGTCACAGACTCCTGCTACAAAGGCCTTCAGCTGGATCAATGCTACAAAGACCTTCAGCTACAGCCCACAGTTACAAAGACCTTCAGCTACACACCCCATGAGCAAAGGCCTTCAGCTACAGGCCCCAGTTACAAAGGCCTTCAGCTACACACCCCACGGATAAAGACCTTCAGTTAAAGGCTCCAGTTGAAGAGACCTCCAGCTACAGACCACAGTTGCACAGGCCTCCAGCCACAAGCCCCAGTTACAAAGACCTCCAGCTACAAACCCCAGCTGCAAAGGTCCCCAGCTACAAACCCCAGTTACAAAGACCTCCAGCTACAGACCACAGCTGCAAAGGCTCACAGCTACAAACCCCAGTTACAAAGACCTCCAGCTACAGACCACAGTTGCACAGGCCTCCAGCCACAAGCCCCAGTTACAAACACCTCCAGCTACAGACCACAGCTGCACAGGCCTCCAGCTACAAACCCCAGTTACAAAGACCTCCAGCTACAGACCACAGCTGCAAAGGCTCACAGCTACAAGCCCCAGTTACAAAGACCTCCAGCTACAGACCACAGTTGCACAGGCCTCCAGCTACAAACCCCAGTTACAAAGACCTCCAGCTACAGACCACAGCTGCAAAGGCTCACAGCTACAAGCCCCAGTTACAAACACCTCCAGCTACAGACCACAGTTGCACAGGCCTCCAGCTACAAACCCCAGTTACAAAGACCTCCAGCTACAAACCCCAGCTGCAAAGGCTCACAGCTACAAGCCCCAGTCACAAAGACCTCCAGCTACAGACCACAGTTGCACAGGCCTCCAGCTACAAACCCCAGTTACAAAGACCTCCAGCTACAGACCACAGTTGCACAGGCCTCCAGCTACAAACCCCAGTTACAAAGACCTCCAGCTACAGACCACAGCTGCAAAGGCTCACAGCTACAAGCCCCAGTTACAAACACCTCCAGCTACAGACCACAGTTGCACAGGCCTCCAGCTACAAACCCCAGTTACAAAGACCTCCAGCTACAGACCCCAGCTGCAAAGGCTCACAGCTACAAGCCCCAGTCACAAAGACCTCCAGCTACAGACCACAGCTGCAAAGGCTCACAGCTACAAGCCCCAGTTACAAACACCTTCAGCTTCAGACCTTCAGTCAGAATCCTGAGAGCCGTGTGGATCAGGATGTCTAGCACTGCCACGACAGATGATCTGGTCTGAGGGTGTCTGGCAGATGGATCTATTACATATTGTTAGCACCTCTGCAAAGTTTCATGCATTACTCATATATTATCACCTGAAATAGGTACAGGTATGAGCTAAAGCTGTATGTGTGTTTCGTGTGATAATTGAGTCAATCCAACTGCTGTTAGGGGTCTAACACTGCCCGGGGGGGAGGCAGTCTGGTAACACTCAACGTCCTATCCCCACCCCACTCCAGACACACACAGGCTCACAGCTACACCAGAGCGATGCTAACATCTTCCATCCACATTTTAGATAATTAAGTTCACAAGAGATGAATATTTCATCAGTTCTATACATTGATGTAATGGTCTCAAAAGTCACCTCACCTCAACTTGAGACAAGCCAGCCTGTCTGATTAAATGTAGGTTGTGCTGAGGTGGAGAATACTGTACAAAGGACTGGGCGGAAGCAGACCAGAACAAGGCAGAGTGAATTACTGAGCACATTAATCCAATCCTTTTCATTACTAAATGGGGGGGGGGGGGGGGGCTACTTCATGTGTGCCTTAAAATAGTCCCAAGTACAACCTGTAAAAGTAGTCCCAATTTCTTGTGTTGCTGCACCACTAAAAAATACAAAGAGCATAAGATCCAGCATTGCATTCCAAAAGCTTAAATGAAGTCAACTCATATAAAGATTAATTTAAATTCTAAGTCTACAAACTTATGGGAAATAATGTGCCAGGAGAATCACTGACCCCCTAATATATGATGGAGGTGACGACAATCTCCTCTAGGAATTCCTCGTAACATTCTGGTAGGGGAGTTAACCCATCACACTGGTCAGCTTACATCATGACCACACGCACAGTGTGTTATCCAATATGACTAGGACTGTGGGAATGCTCCTTGGGCCTACTCTCAGTGTGTGATCCTATATGCCTGGGACAGTTGGAATGCTCTTTGGGCCTGCTCTTAATCTGACAGAGTCACTCTTAAAAGGCACACATGTTTCCTGAGACAAGGATTCAGGTTATTACTACACATGCATGCATGATAACTTTTAAGAATGTCCATAGATTTCAGAAACATAATTCTTTGATAGAGTTAATCTCCATCACCATGAGCATGATATAAAGTTTGAACTAGGGTCCAGAACAGCCTAACCACCTTCAATGTTCATCTACACAATTTTTGACATGTGTCTAATGCAATTTAGACCCTCTTATGACTACCTGACCATAGAGCATGTTGTAATCAACTCTGTCCAAACTCGTAGCCCAATAGGCAACCACGTGATCCATTCTGACATCATTATATTGTCAGTCTATTGATTCCCCAAAGGCATTACTTCATCCGGTTCTATCTGGGAAAGAAACTGGATTAATGGAAGCGGCAAATGTTTATATAATAATTCAAGAATCACCTTCCCAAATCCAAGTTTAAAAAGTCTTCAGTCTGAAAAGGTTGAAAATAACAGTGTTAGCCACATGTACACGCACGCAGTATTATAATGTATGTACAAGTATGCCCCTTGAACTGAACCTATCACTGACCACTTGAGGCTCATATAGTTCTTTGTCAGACATGCAGGAAACAGGAAGCAGTTGGATAAACTCCTGGAAAACACAATCAGCTCTGAAATTATTTATTTATTTAAAACTGTCACCACTGTCAAAAGCTGTGAGGGAATTAAACCCTCCAAACTGTATCATCACATACATACATGCTTTCAGGACAGAATTATCCTGGCATTCATGTTCTGTACTGCATCTAAAGTTTTACCTGTAAAAATACACCTTAAAAGCATATAAAGACCTTTAATGTAATGCTTGTGATGCCAACACGTAAGTGTTTCTGATACAAAAAACTTATTTAACTTCACAAAAAAATCTTTTAAGTAACCATACCCTATAATGTCTAGGACGTGGGAAGGTCTACCAGAAACCTGTGAATGGTCGTGAGTTTTCCCCAGGCTCTACCCGGTTTCCTCCCAAAATGCTGGCCGGCGTTACATAAGTAAGTGAAATATTTTTGAGTACAGCATGAAAAAAAAAGATCAAATAAGTAAATAAATAATGTGGAGGAGTGAAGCAGAAGGGGCCACTTACAAAATGCTTCACGTGAAATACATCTGATAGACCCATGAAAACTGAATCAGGAAGCATGTTAATCTATTGTCATAGATTGCCTGTGTTACATGCATCCCCTTTAGTAACTGTTAAAATTTCAGACAATTTATACTGGTGAAACAAATCCTAACTAACTTCCACGATAATCTGAACCCCTTGGCTTGGGTCGACTGAGTGAACATGAACGCCAATACATGAAATCAAGAGCATACCAAAGTACCATACTACTGTTACATGTGTCCAACTGCAATCCAAACACACGCCACATGAGCAGGATTAATTAGTACATGTGTAAATCTATTAATACCTCTGTGACAAGGCCATCCAATCTGCAGGTGGCCTACAATGACATGGACAGAGGATTGTGACAAACACTGCAAACCATCAATCCTTATAATCTCTCTCTGAAAAGATTATTTGGTATCAGATTCATAGTTGTTCGGATACTCTATACCTGTAATGGCTCCTTCTGAGCACTTCAGATTTGAAATTGCTCAATTAAGCAATAACCATTTCATCCATTTACAACTCATTTGTCAACAGAGTGAAAGTGAACCAATGAACCAGAACTGAATGAGCGGTCTCCTGATCAAAATGACAGGACTGATGGGTATCACAACTTACCATCATTACATAGGATTATCACCCTAATTCTGCATCAATGTGTCATGCAGCTGATTTAATCACAGGAATAAATCATTTCAGAGGTGAAATTCTCAATTTGAGCAAAAACATGTAGTCAACAGGATTTTCCTGTTATTTTATGAAGTTGTGATGAGCAGCCATTTTTTTTGAGGACACTGAGAGAATCTTTTGGCAGCTTCCTGGAGGTGTACATGTAAATAATTGATTAAGTCCCCGGAACCAGGCTTAGGCAATGTGACTTGTTCCACAGCACCAATACTGTCCTATGCCTGCCTAATGCACCTCATACATGTAGTTGCTACCCCGGTACAGTGCTATTTGCCTACCCATCTGTCTCCATTCAACTAGGGGGTGCATAAATACATGTACACACATATTAAGTTATGGTAAAGATGCTGAATTGCAGTTTTAGTCTAAAAGCAGAGTGGGCGACACAGCGATATATGTTTAAGCAAAATAAATATTTAATTTCTGGTCGCTAGAGACCTCCTTGATGGCAGCTATCTGGATAAGCCTAATTGGATTTGCGCTACTGTGGAGCCCATGGACACATAGTGAACATTGTGGCAATGGTCTCCAGAGCATCTGCCTATTATTGCCCAGCACACATGCTACCACGCCTGTACTAACATTATCCTGATCAAAATCACCATATTACCACAACTACACATGTATATTTCATGGCTGAGGCAGTTACTGCGCTAGCGAAGTGCGATGACTAAGGAGCCAGCTCTCAACAATGCGGTCGCTGCCAGTTCAAGCCCAGCTCATGCTTCCTCTCCAGTCATATGTGCGCAGGTCTGCCACCAACCTGCAGATGGCCGTGGGTTTCCTCCGGGGCTCTGCCTATTTTTCTACCACCACAATGCTGGCCACCGTCACATAAGTGGAATATTCTTGAGTGCAGCATAACACATAAATCAAATAAATAAACACATATATTTCAGCCACAATGCCATACAATTTTAATTATTCTAGAATCTACTGAGGGATACAGTAAATCAGCAATAAACAAAGTACAAAACCAACTTTAATGGAAATATAACCTCAGCTGAGTTAGAAATGCAGAAACAAAAAGAGCAACAGAGACATTTCGTGCAACGTAACAGACACAAGCATCCTAGATCACTAAAATCAATACACCAACAGTGAATCCATGAACCTTGTTCCAGGTGATAATTAACCTGTTCATTTACACACCCTGCAAATGACTGATCAAACCCATCACTTCAGCTCCACATCGCCCCTAAAGCACATTTAACATAAGGGCCAGAGCACAGGGCAACCAGTCAACACTGGGAAGAGTCAGGTCTATCACTTCTAGTCTACATGTCATGTACATCATACATACTGTAAAATGTCACAGCTTACAAGCTTACTCACTTTTCACATAATTACTTTCTTAAATACACAAGGTGTGAAGAGATTATGACATGGTTTTCTGACAAGTTGCCCCAGGGTGTTTCCACCAGTTTCCACCAGCAGCACTGTCAGTGATCCCTTCCTCTCCTGTGACACAACACAACACTCCACCAGAGAAAACTACTGATACATACACTGATATCAAGTCCACATAGACCACTGGGATATGGAAACAGGTTATTTTTTTATCTGATTTGCTACACTTACAAACCTAAGCGCTGTCATATCTGAGAAATATTCATAAACACTATTAAAATCAAATAATAAAATTACACTATAGTATTTAACAATTATATCCCATGTTTTGTAAGGAATCAATATACTAAGCCAAACCTTGTGTGTAAAAGCTACTGAGGACAATTGGTTTGCAGGCATGAGGTATGTACACGTACAACGTCACCTCTATTCAGCATGGGGAGATTTTTTTTCCTGGTTGCCTCCGACTCTAAAAGATAACGGAAGACCTGCATTAGGGTGCACAGTGTAGGATACGAAATCTGCAAACAGCATATGTGCAGATTGCTGATCCCCTCCTGAATCACCACACTCTGGGTATCCTCAGAACCTCTGACACACCCGGCCCTACCCCTCCCTCTTCAGTGAGGATGAAGTAATCTGGGCTCTCCACACCCAGACAGAGCATCAACACCTCTACATTACTATAGCATTAGGTATGGCTGAGACACTAAAGAGGAACATGGCTGCCAGGATTAAGTTGCCACTTGGACAACCTCACTGGTGTAAAGACTGAAGTAATCACTTGTCTAATTTCACGGCTGGCACATCCAACACCCCATAAACTTCTCCTAAAGCAGCCTGTATCATCAGGCCAGCACTCACACTATAGCCTCTGGCACTAAGCCCTCATTCCCAGATTGACATGGCTCAACACAGACACATTGCCCAGTGGATCCACCTTCAGATAGAGATGTTAACTACAGAGATTAACCTGAACACATCAAAGAATCATACTGTTTGCTCAGCCTATCACCGTTAATTCCCAGGCACCAATTTCCACATTAAGGTTAATGATAATTAGGCAATGATTCACACAATGCTATTTCTGACTTAGGTAAAAATCTAAAACCTCGTTGAAATGAACAGTTCTGTGTACTAGAGTGCCAACACAAGTCTAAATTTATATTTTAAATTTTGACTTCAGTCAAAATGGCTTTTGTATAACTGACCAAAAGAATTCATCAGAAGATGGTAATCTACATATAGGTGAAACAGAAACATTGACTACTGACCAGGTGTCTATTCTCAACACTCCATACATATGATGCCTCATTTCATATTTCACACCAACACAAAAAAGTTTTTAACCTTGGCCTTAATTCTTCAAAGGGATGCCTCACAGCAGACACTTGAGGTTTAGTCACCCTGAAATGGGAGACATTCCAGTATAGGGGAATTCTACACCATGAATTCAGACCTAACACAGTTCAACCTTCTGCCTTAGAGTTGACATTCCAGGCCAGTTACCTAACACACCTCAGTGCTTGAAGAGAAACACTAGCAGGCTGTAATGGCTTCCTGGTGACACTAGAATCAGCAAATTAGTATCTGAGAGACAACCAGAGATCAACTCCTTTATCAGTCATAGATAACACTTCTAGTTTAATAAACCTTAACTATACTGGAAACATTCATTCCTCCAACACACATGTCCTGAATGCTAGTAATGTAATCCTACATGATGAAACAAGATTTCAAAAATCAGTACCAACGTTGAACACTTTTGTACACTTTTGGATGAACTGATAACTGAATCATTAAAAATATAACTGTAACCAAATTGCCATTATTGCCATACAAATGCAAGTATACAGCTTCTTGATGAAGGCGAAATGATGAAATTTTTACCACATAACAGGACTTATTCGGTACAAAATTCCACATATTTCGCTCCTGCAAACAATTACTTGAAGAAGTCACAGAATTCCACACAATGGTTCTTCGTGTCAATAGAATGAACAGGTCAGATGGAATTCCACACATTTGGCTCTTCCATTAAACTGCTTGAAGTCCCATGAAATTCCACACACTTAACTCTTCCCACCAATAGCCTGAAGAAGTTATTTGGAATGCCAAACGGTTCTTCCCACCAATAGCCTAAAGAAGTTATTTGGAATGCCAAACGGTTCTTCCCACCAACAGCCTAAAGAAGTTATTTGGAATGCCAAACGGTTCTTCCCACCAATAGCCTGAAGAAGTTATTTGGAATGCCAAACGGCTCTTCCCACCAATAGCCTGAAGAAGTTATCTGGAATGCCAAATGGCTCTTCCTATCAATAACCTGAAGAAGTAACTCCACACATTTCGCTTCTGCCATCAATTGCCTTAAAAAGTCGCACGGTATTCCACTTTTTTCTCTTTCCATTAGTAACTCAAAGAAGTCCCATACAATTTCACACTTGGCTCTTCCCATTAATTGATGTTAAGTCAAATGGAATTCCTCACACTTGACTCACACCTGAACAAGTTCCATGGAATCCAACACACTCGACTCTTCCCAAAAATGTCACATGGAATTCCACACACTTGACTCTTTTTATCAATAACCTGAACAAGTCACACGGAATTCCACACACTTGACTCACACTTGAACAAGTCCCATGCAATCCCACACACTCGACTCTTCCCAAAAATGTCACATGGCATTCCACACACCTCTTTCCATCAATAACGTCAACAAGGCACATGGCATTCCAAACACCTGACTCTTTCCATCAATAACGTCAACAAGTCACATGATATTCCACACACCTGGCTCTCTTCATCAATAACGTCAACAAGTCACATGGCATTCCACACGCTTGACTCATCCCATCAATAAACCAAATAAGTCACATGGAATTCCACACACCTGATCCTTCACTTCCATTGCCAGAAGATGTTACATGGGAATAAACAGAGCCAGCTATTACCATCAATTGCTGTAGATCATACAGAGTCCCACACAGTTTGTTATTTCCATTAATGTCTTGAAGAAATTCCACACAACTCTTCAATTATGGAATTGATTTCCTGAAAACAATCAGCTTTTCACATTAATTGCCTGGAGAAGTCACACAAAATTCCAAACATTTGGTTTTTCTCAGTATTTACCTGGTGACGTCACACAAAATTCCACACTCTTAGCTTTTCTAAGTCCAGATTGCCTGGAAAGGTCACAAAAAATTCCAAAAACTCTTCTCAGCCATTGTTTGAAGAAGTCACATTAATCCCACAAACTTGGCATTTCCCATCAAAAACATTAACACACATGGCTTTTTTCATCATTAGCCTGGAAAAGTCACATGGAATTCCACAGTAACACACTTGGCTTTTCCTAGCAATCTCCTGAAGAAATCCGACACACTTCACTCTTCTCAGCACCTGATTGTGAAAGTCACATGCATCTCCACACATCTTTGCCATAGATATCCATCCATTTATAACAGTCTTGCAAACAGAAAATGAAGCCTTTGTGCATTTCAGGCAATCTAATGTGCTTATCCTTTCACAAAACCGTTTGCAAAGGAGTAACACTGCCACACTTCGATCAATTACAGACAAAAGATGTTCACTAACTTTCATGTCAATATAAATCAATACAATAACAAATCATCAAAGACATACATTAACAAGCTTTACTTCATATAAAACCTTCAGGATTCATTAGGTAAACTGTGTTAAATTATGTGGCAAAATAATTTATAAGTTTACTTGTAAACAGTCTTGCAAACAGATGGCTGACTTCAGATATGCTGACAGTGCAAGTTTGTGTGATGATATCAGATAACCAGATCAGAATATAGCTTGTAAACTCTGGGGAATATAAGCCCCATGGACAATCTGCTAACAGCATGTACATCTGTCCATGATTAAAGGCAGTACTCTGTACTGATCAATACCGTCATACAGGGAGGGCCATAAGACCTTCCCAAATTGTATTATTAAACTGATGCATGTCAATCACTAAGATGTATATTTTTCTGTATAAAATTTGAGTTACTACAAACTATTTTTACCACAATTCTGCTCATCTCATGGCAATTTGAGGTTTTGCTCAAACAGAAATCTCTTTCAGCAAAAAACCTTTTCCCTGTCAGATCTTACATTATTATTTGCAGACCAAAATCAAACTGAAAATTTCAACTTTCACAGAGGCCAACTGAACTGAAAGTGCATATATAGTAATACGAGAAAAAAAAACACAACCTTTCCGGAGGAAATCAAAGAGGCTTTATAGAATATGGCTTCACTTGACAAATTCAAAAGGAACTGATATCTTTCCCCCCTCAGTTAGGTTTGTAAGTGATTAGCTAAACACCTTACAGATCAGGAAGTCTGTGCTACACCTGCAGAGAATAACCAGTATCTAGCATCTTCCAGAGACTCAATGTCATCAGGGTGAAATAATGGAACCTTAGGGACAACTGTCCAAAGCCAAGACAAAGTCCACCAAGTATTTAAATCTGTGACAGACTGACAACATTCTCTAACATGTCTAGGCCGCAAACCACAAATGACATTAACCCTGTCCCAGGTATTCAAAATCTGGCAGTATCGATCCTTCCTCCCAAGCCTAGCCTTAGTCTTGACACCTGTGGATCTCAGCACAGTCTCTATGGCATGGTTTGTACACCATAACTCTGGGACCATACTTAAAACGAGAGCCCCAATTACACTGTACACCCTGGAAAATCGTCCATGACATGTTTCACTGAGATTAGGAAGAAACACCCAGATTTCAGTAAGAGTATCAAGCTATGAAAATGGTAGCAGCACATGCTGTAGCGCCACAAGACTGAAGAAATAGTTGTGGCTAAGGTTACATGTTCACAAACAAAACCATCTGCTTACTTTACCATGCTTGAAATTCAAATGTTTCCCATGTTTATCCATTACCATTTTAAATGCAATACATGAGCACATACATGGAATCATGTAGCCCATATCACTCAGTTCTACTTCCTTCTTTACTCCCTGTAGATCACTGATAACTGCTGGATACAACTTCCTCCAGTCATTATAAATTTTCATAATTGTTACATGCATTTTTAATTTATATTTAGATCTAAAGTGTTGCAGCTCTTTAAGTGCCTTATCAGTTTATTTCATGTTTTAAAATGTCAACTGTGGTGTGTAAGAAAGCTGAAACCTTAAAGGGGTGAAAACACAGGGGGGCTCATTAAAACCTTTAAAAACGCACTATTTTCAAAGCTTTAACAATGGGGAATAAACAGCACAACGGCACCACATAAAATCAGGCTTATCAAGTTTGAAAATTCCAATGTTACATCTCATACTGATATAATAGTTAAAAAGTTGATATTTCTCTGCTATGAAAAACTGATGTAATAACAACAACAAGAATTTAACACTGATTTGCTAGATAAGAAGACGGCAACGGCCAATAGTGATGAATACCAGAAACACCACATTATGTGAGTGTGCTACAGCAAAAACATTTAAGTCCTCTTTATCAAGCATTTGGGTGACCAACGTACAATTAACATACAGAACATTTTTCATAACCCGTAGAATAAAATCAGCTTTTTTCAATTTCCAGAATAAATGCCATGTTAACATAGCAGCTGGCATATGAAGGGAGTGGTTTTTCGTAAGCTGTTGTACAGATGTTGACCAGCTCTTCACCAGAGAGTCTCTATGCTTTTTTGTCTGCTCCAGTCAGCCAGTACAAAGGCTTCCGCCCTATTTCCATGACAACAGTAGAAACTCCAGCTGCCATGTCCCTTCCTCTCAGCTGATCACAGGGTCATTATAAACCAGCATCTAAAACCCCCATCCCTACCCTTCCCCACCCCAACCCTAGTTAGTCTCCCTAAGGTATAGATACCAATGCCTACTAAAAGAATAGGCCTGACTAAACATTCAGTGTTCTTTGGTTACCAGCCATTGCTATAGGGTCTCTAAATTCCTCACCCTTATCTTGCCCTGCCCCAGGTGCCCATCTCCCTCTCTCCAGAAAAAATAGTTACTTCAAGCCAACATGCATGTATTTACGTCAGATACTGAGCACAAGTTTTGCTGGATTTCTAGAATCACTTATTAAACTTCACCTGAAGTCTTTGGATAAACCAGTGCTTGCGATCTAATCATCATGCAGGTTGTCTGACACGCAAAACAGATGTGATTACACCCTGGAGTTTCACCTAAACAAAGAGCACACTTTATTTTGATCAGATTATCCTTAAAACATTCTTTGTTTTGTACAACCTAACCTTATTTTTTCATTCTGGCCTCTGGCTATCTGGCTTTCATTCTTCATTCTATCAAAAAGAGGAATTTAAAAATAAATTAACATTGACTGAGGCTATGTCCCATGAAAACATTTTTAATGATGGCTTCATCAAAGAAAGTGAAATATAAGAAAGACTGCACAACCCCAGTGGAAAGACTGGAAAGCTACAATACTACTGTGTTTACATCTGACTGAACTCTGTCACTTTTGACTATGTTGAGCATGTATGTTTTCAGTATCCCCTTATGACCTTATCTCTGTCATACTAGTGTAGTCAGGCTGTATTTAGGATGTTGTTGTCCCCTCCCCCATTAGCCAGATTGGTGTTATGTTTGACAACTGTAGTTTATAATATTAGGTAGGGTTGTTACAGATGAGTGTGTTCCTACTATTATGTACTTTAACATGGACACTGTTATATTATGGCTTGGTAAATAGCCTGGAAGTTATGGTAGATTTAAAATAGAATTACATATGACTGAGTTGTTTATTAGGGATTAAATGGTGTGTAGTTAGAAAAGTAGATGTAACAGATTTTTCATATTTAACATGTTTGTAGAGTATACCGGGACAATTTAGTAGTGGTTAAAAGTTGTTAGATGTATGCATTATAGTCTCTGTAAATGCAGTGTTTTTTATGTTATAAAAACACAAATCCTAGTTAGCCTTGTGCTGATTGGAACTCTCACAGCTGGACAATTAATTGTCTTCTGTAAGGTCCTGGCTGGGGCTATTAAAGTCCTGCCCTATGGTGTGTCAGTCTTGCAGTCAGTCTTGCAGTTAGTCTTGAAGGGTCATCTTCAAGACTTCTGTGTTGTGTTCCTTTTCTGTCGGTCCTACCAAGCTAGCCTCCCCAAAGCTTAGATGACTGGTGGTCAACAAACACCAACAACCAGCTCGGTTAGACTGGTACTATCCAGTACACATATTCTACAAGTGGAATCTATTTTGTTTATCACAGTTTCCATAATTACATCTAAATCATAGAGAAAGCCAGAACATTAACAGAGAGATTTTGCAGCGTCACATAAATGCTTCAGGATACCTATGTGTCATCACTATGTGGCGTACATTCGTTGTACACATGAATTTCCCGCAAGTGTGCAACGAATATCAGTTGCTATACACATCAGTCTGGAACTCCAGTTATGAATCCAGTGAGGCAGTTTTACCTAATTCTGCAATGAATTCTAAGGAAATTATTCTCACATCAATCCTCCTGCTTTTGTTAGTAACACCGTGTCAAATTTCTGATTTCACTAATGTTGAAGTTACAGAAAATCAAAAGTGGCACTTGCAGCATATAACTCCACCAATGATAACGAAGACAGCTCAATGGCAGTTTCTTTGTGTGTAAATGGTTAAAATAGTACAACATTTGAATCTGTGTCTGTGTTAGTCTTGAGAAACCTTTTAATTGTGCGCACTGTATTTACTGGTACTGTTGTGGAGAATCTAGTGAATTTCTACATCTATTGTGCTCTTCATGCCACTTCGGCAATATTGATGCAATATTGTGGTGAACAATGCCTAGAGAAGCTCTGGGCTAAGACGAAGATGACCACATTCAACCTGCACAGTATGAGGCCAGAACATTCCAATTAAGTCAAAACTATTAATTTAGAGATGACTGATGGAAAAATTTGGAATTCTTGCCTTAACTGTCACAAAGTGAATGATTTTGCCACCAGCTGTAGTCCACCACCAGTACAGTAGAGCTAGTGCGTCATATCGATTCGGTTTGGTCTTTAGTAATTGTGCGGTTTTTGTGAATTTTGCCATAGTGACTTTTCAATGACCACTGCCGCAGGCCAAACACATTGCTGACACATGATCAATTTTTCCCTTAATTGAGTACCCTTGATCCCTGGAAGACTCAGCAGGAAAGATCAATGTTTAACCTAAACTCATCAGCCTAGAGCTTCTGTGAGCCACAACATTTATCAAGGCAAACTTTCTGACCAGAAGAAACCTAAGCTCTCAATCTGCATGAAAAAAAAAAAAATAAAATTCAGGCATCAATTGAATGAACTTTCCCGAGAAATCACGTCAGTTGAAAGTGCTAACATCCCTGGTCAAGAAATGTTGTAATTTCAATAATTTCCTTGACAACAGATTAAAATGTGGAAATAAGATTTATAGTTTACCAGCAATGAAAAACACCACAATCTCATGAACAACATATACAAGGCCAATAGATTGCTTTGCTTATTTAGCATGGATAGGGCACAGCATTACTAATCTGACTTTATGTACTTGTATGCATTTGTGAAATATACTATATTATTTAGCAAGGTTTCTGTAAGAAGTGCTGTTAATAGCTGTACCATGAAAATGTCTGTCAACTTTGATCATGACAAAGTTGCTTGGTTTCCTCGATTTTCAGAGTTCTATTGATCTAATCAAGGTCTTCTGAGTTTTGTCCCAAAGGCAGAATATCTTAGGGGGAAAGGAGTTTCAGTACTAAAAAAATATTAAATGACCTATATTTCCCTATAAATTCCCTTTGAGGGATGACATTTCAGGCCATTTACAGTATTTATCACATTATAAATAACAGCTAGTATAAGAAATGATATTAGTGAAATCCAAAATTTTACTGGCAAAACTGTTCAGAATGCATGTAGAGCCGATTTCCCTAATATGGACATGGGCAGAACTGCTGTCCCCCTCGAAGATTGCAAGCTGATAAGGCTGGCTGCATCACTTAGCTAGCCTATTCCTGTGTAAGCACATGGACCACCAGGGCTGGAGTGTAAGCCCCCAGGAGCCTGCCCTTCAGCTCACTGACAGACCATTTCACTTCCTGCTTCCTTCTGAAAAATTCTCCAGTCTAATTTTAACAAGGTTAATACAGTAAACAAACCTGTCACAATATGGGCATTTCTCAACTCACAGGCAGTTTGAATGAAATACCCTGAATGCCTCACCATTGTGTTAGCAGTCTTTCAGACTTGCTAAGGCCTGGCCATTTGATAACCTGCACATCCTTCACGACTTAAAATTTGTTTGTAAACCAAGCCGCCTGTGAAGTTTGAAATAAGTTTAGGAAAAGGAAAAATATACGGAGGGGTCATTTACTGCTTTATTTCGTCCTCAGAGAAAATGCAACAACAGCTGTTCCATACTTCAAAGAACGTCAACCCTTAGAGTGTTATTAGACAATACCAATAGAACAAATAAAACAAATTCCTTGTTTAAGATGTTTTGGTTTTTGGTCTTCATTACAGGAATAAAAATAACCTTTTATTGCATACCAATACAATGAAGTAGACATGAGGAGTAACTCATACACCTTACCCTTTCAAGTCCTAGGCATTTTGTCTTCAGTTTATGATGTTTCTGATGTTTGGGAAGATGAGCAGTGAAGTGGTCATCTGTGAGCCTTGCCTGACAGCCCAGTGGAGTGGGTTGGAGTGGGGAAGAAAGAATAGCACCCCAGGCCTAATGCACCCCTGAAGATTTATAGGTGTCTGGCAGCAGTGGCAGGTGAGCCCTTCAGGTTATCTCTGCTGGAGACCTGACTTGACCCCATCCCCTGGCTGCCTAGGCTGTCCATGCTACAACCATCTTCTGTCCATCTACTATCCAGAATTACATGTAACACATCTCAGGGCCAAGTTCACAACTGGTCTCGCAGGGAGGATCTGGTTTTGTCAAGACAACTGAACACACAACATTTTCCCCCCAGGTTCTTTGTAATTAATGTCTACAGTTACAAAGGTATGATTAAACCTTCCAATATCCTACCTCATCAAAACTTATCTGGTTACAAGTGATAAACCTAAAAGTACAAATGAATTCTTAACAGCCTCGTTGGCTTCTTATGTTTATGAACTGGGTTCCCAGTTACATGCTGGTTAACTGGCAAATCATTAGAGTGCGGTCTAGCGTTGAAAACAGTCAGTTACACAATTCCTTTAAATGATGTTCTCATTTGTAAACATAACCATACATACTGCCACACATTATTATTGTGCTCCTAGTCTGATTTAAAAGACCTGCCATCAGTACTGAATATATACTGAAAGTACTCCTGGACAGGACTACGGACATAAAGCTTGCACCTGTGACTGTCCAAGCCTAACAATAACTGACTGTCCAATCTGATCCAGAACAAGCCCAGATGCGCTTGTTCTGGATCAGATGTAATCCTGCTAGATGAAACACTTAGCCCTTTTAGGGTACAAGGCCTGTTAATCTGACTAAATGATCATTTGTACAATAGTAAACAAAAAGTTGTCACATTTCTGTGTTTTTTTAAGAAGAAATCCTGAGATCATGTGCTGAAGTACACTGAGTCATTAACCCCCTAAGGCTCTCTTTGGTGTGGGTTTATCTGTTTTCTTCAACAGAAATGTCTGAAAAAAGGCCTACATGATTTTGCAATTTTTTCATTTATTTTCTTTTCTTGATCTCTGAGCCTTTGCAGTTACAAATCGTGTTTCCTTTAATAAAAGCAGTTTACACATGAAATGTTCCAAATCCAATCTCTGTCCATAACTGGCCAGCCATCCAATGGTGACCTTTAACCAACCAATATGGAATTTCAGGGAGATCAAAAGAACCATCCAACAATTGATCAGAGCCTAACAAACTGTCTTCAAGGAAACAACTCAAGAAGCACCTGTATGATTGGACAGTGTCACACCAACCCATGTTTAATTCTAATTTGCATTGACACAATCAATTTTTCTATGTGTAGCACGCTTTGTGAACATTAGTGACCAGGATTTCAAACTTCTCTAAAGATCAAAGCAGGACATCCCTTGTGGATTACTTTCAATGATGGCATCTCTGAGGACAATTCCCCACTGGCAGAACATTTTTAATCTTAAAGAAATGAAGCCAATTTATCTATTGCAAAATAAATCAGCCTGTTGCTGTGAATTTGAGTCTAAAACAAGAAACTTGATCAAAATACAAAGGTGGAAAACAGGACCTCTTAAAAGAACATTTACATCATCAATAATAATATCAAAATTACAACAGTTAGATCATAAAATTGTTAAAGCTACAGCCGCAACAATGCGAGCTATCCCAACAGGCAACTTCATTGGTTAAGGTCCTGACAGTCACAGCCAGCCAGCACTTAAACACTGAGCACAGCAATGAGATTCCTTGATGTTAACAGGAAATACTATCTAAGTAAATAAAAGTCATTCCATATGAGCCAAACCTAACTTATACAGAAAACTACAAATCTTTTGACTGCATAAACTTGTACATTAGTTATTTGCAAGCCAGGTCGATACAAAGCACACATAATTATTGACATAAAACCTCTCCAAGCCTATCTCCGAGGTCCAGATGACACTGATGTAGAGTCGTGACTCCTGACAGCTACGATACCCTCACATTATTAATGTGTTATTATTACTCTAATCTCCTCATGTACTTGGTGAAAGTCCTCTAATCTTCATATCCCTTATCAATAGACAAACACAGCTGGCTATAACCCACAATATCCTCTGCTGCCCTGTTGTAACTAGTGATGTACCATTGTTACCAGGGCCTGAGATTAGTCTAGGTATGACATCTGCCAGACAACAACCATACACAAGTCACCAATGGGCCATGACTAATCCTACACTGACACTCTTTGAGCCACTATTGGATTTATTATCCACACAACCTTACAAGTTGACTTCTCAAGGTAGAATGGCAACAGCCTGTCTTCATCAAGACACCACTGCAGCCCATAAGCACCTGGAGTATGGCACCTGCATGGGGGGGGGGGGTATATGTGTGTTATCTCACAATAGCAGACACAACACCTACTGGAAAAGGTGAAGTGCACCTAACATATAAACACAGCTACTGAATTTACAGGCAGTACTGTAAATTCACATGCACAGTTTAGAATTAGACAAGAACTATGTTTAAACCTAGAACACATGTCACTGTATTTCAACTACAGTTTACTAAGTAAAATTTCACTTTCAAAACCACATAAAGGCCTTAAAGTTATACTTTCGATTGCAACATTTAATTTTTTCTGGTAAGAACTTATTCAAATTTCACACACAAAAAAACTCTAAGCTGGCTATGTAATGCAGACGAATCAATCATGATGGAGGAAAATGTGTCTCTTGTACAATGCCAACCTTTACCTGAAGTACAATACTTTATTTGGTTGGTGTTTTACGACATACTCAAGAATACTTTACTTTACATGTATAGCCATCAAGAACATGATGCAGTTACAGACAAAAAGAAACCACTCAGAAATATGCTATTTCCTTGTACCTGTACATATCAAAGGATATTAACATTCTTTATATTGTATCTTAATGACTTTGTACATGTATGTACAAATTACAGAATACAACATGATGTTGATTAAACAAATCCAATGACATGTCAGCCAAAAACCCCACCTAATGGCATACATAAACAAGGAACCAAGGTAACATCAGAGGGAGCTAAGTGTGGCATATTTGGGCTGGCCTATGCAGTAAAGCCCCTGGCAATATCCCAGCCCCCTGCACCTAGCCCATGTTTACCATCTCACAGGACTGTGGACACAACACACAGCCTGTGTGGACTTGGCCACAAGGTGATGTAACTTGTGGACATTCTCCAATCTGGTCACAGAGGAAGAATGTTCTAAAACAAAATGCTTGCTTCAAGGCCAGACAGAATCTGCTATCTGCACAGAATAAATACTGAATTTTAAGCCACAAAAAGCATGTATTTGAAAAGAAAGGACGAATAATTGAGATGACCTGGAATCAAGATGAATAATGCAAAATCTGTGCAGATGACCTGGCACTGAGATCACTTGTAAAATTTTAGAATTTAACTGATGTATTATTAGGCAATCAACCTCTGTGGACAAACAAACATATGAAAGAGAAAATACAATGCTGCCATTCTAAACTACTTTATCTTTGAAACACATTGAAAGTTTCTTTCATCAATAGGAAATAACTTCCCTGTTTGTGTAGCTACTGGATGGAAAGTTTGCGAGACAGGAATGAAAAAATTCTACTCAACAGTACCGTTTATATTACTAAGAATTCAACTGTAAATTAGAATGGACGACTGATTGTAACATCAACCTGCTTCATCAAAAATTTTCCGTAGGCACTGTCAATTCATTCTGCAAAATTCCTAGAGCCCAAGGTTTCAGTTTGACATCCAGATAACTAAGTTTTTAAGCAGAATGACAGAATACTAAAATCTGATGATCCACTCATGAGGACACAGGTTCTATACTGTGCAACATATATAATATATTCAGATATTACTGAATATCATAACATTAGAGAGGTCATAGGAACAGTAAACATTAATTGTGACATGTTTCTCAAATGTGTTGCAATGATCCATCGCAGCTTTGTGGAAACCAGCTCACAAATTGGCATATGCCTCACAAATCTACATAAGTGCCACACCCTTATGCAGTCCAATGTTCTGACCAGATCCCAGTCCGTGGACCAGAGAGAAATGGAGTCTTGTTCGTTTGAAACACTGGCAATTACGAGTGAGTGAGCATCCATCACAGCTAAGGAGACAAGATACACGGTGACTAAAATAAGGGCCTGTCAGCCAAAGCATACACATTAACCCTTTGATTGGTTCGCACATTCCAGTCTATCTTTGATCTACGTTTCCCTAGAAACTACATGTAAAAAGACCAAGTGTCTTAATACAGATTTAAATCAATATGAAAATCACACTGTCACTAATAACGAAATACTGATTAAAAACGAATGCCATCTAACAAAGTAAAGAAGAATCTTTTACATATAAAGCCAGCAGCAAGAATGGGTTGTTGACAGATGAATTCTCAAATTAAAAAGGTAAATAAGAACATAAAAATTATATTGCCAAAGAAAGATTTCCCAAAAGTACATGTAGTAAGATAAGACCCTGCAAGTGAAGGGCAGAGGAAGTCATTTAGATACTCTCCAGCTTAACATAAGAGGCCATAATGATATTCACATGTAGGACTGACAGAGACAGAGGCTCCACATAATCACATGTATATGTGTGTCCTCTCTCCACCTGACCCCAGTGTTGAACCTTGAGTTAAAAAAGCACAACAGTTTTTAGGGATTTCAGAAGTAAATGCCTCATTTGAGTTAAATACCACTTCTGTGATCTACAAAGACTTTCTGTTTACAGAGTCCACAATCATCATATTAAACTGTATTCCTAGGCCAGACATTGATAACAAAAACACATGACAGAAACTGCAGGTATTATACCTGTCACACATGTCTGTACTTGTGGAATGTAATGTAAATGCACAGCAGAATATGGTTACAGTTTTTGACTTTTTAACTGAAGTGTCAGTCACATCAAAACCCAATTGAACTGTAACGCTGCAGTTGGAACAAAAGGTTTTCATACAAAAGAAAATGGCGACATGCAAACTTAGCTAAGTCATTATCACCTTGCCAAATACCCCACCCTTCCCTCCAGCACCACCACCATCTCCCCACCAAACCAATCACAAGGTACTGCGCTACAAAAAGAACCAATACCCTGTATTAACAAATGTACATGTATGAAGTAACCAGTTATCAGCAGTTTATCCAATCAGAAACTACATGTGCACACCTACAGCAGTACTTTCCCTAACCAGCCTTTATTTTCTTAAACCTTCAGTGTTCAGGAACTGATGTAGACAATCCTGCGTCTTCAGACTCTGAGACCCTGGTGTATGCTGGTAGCTAACACGCAACTACCAGTGAGTATAGGACACACGGCCACAAAAAAATCAACTATACAAAATATTAAGAATACTGAGCCAATGATTCACTTGTTTTAATTACATGTTCAAATGAAGCCTAATGTCAAAAAGCCGAGGAGAAACACAATCTGTTATTGATGACCAAGAACAATTAATTAGTCTTTGTTCTAGGTCATGCTCCAATGCCTGTAGCTGCTGGCAAAACTTTGCATCACAAAACAGAGTGCTTTATCAGAGAACCACACTGCCACTTACGAACACAAAGGACTACAGGGATATTTAAGCATGAATGTGAAAATCAATTATTCACCCCAACATGAAAGCTTCGCTTTAAATGTCCAGGGAAAAGGAATAATGTAATCTCAACAACAACAGTGTTTTTTCTGTCTTTACCAGTGTTGTCAAAAGAAAACAATGTTTGAGTAATCACAGAGAACAAAATACGTGAGCTTCACTTAGACTGTAAAAGGATACAGGTTCCGTGTTCCTAGAGAACAAACTGCACAGTAACGAGCAGGTGCAAGCCGCTGCAGATAATGATGGATGTGCAATTTCAGCAGTTTACGAGTGTCAATATTTCAATACTTTAAATGCTCTGAGCAGCAGAGGAAGGCGAAAACTCTCTACAGGATACACACCCGTGTGTGGGTGCGTTTTAAACAACAATGCAATAATACATACAAGAACATGCAGACTGCAGATCAGGAAAGGTGTATATGGCTGACAGCGCCTGCAAGGTTACACGGCTGCATCAGTAGCAGAGTCAGCTTGACTTATTGATCTGATGGGTAGATCGGATGGGCGGCTGTGTGTTTTGTTATAAATGCTGCCTGTCTAGGACATTCCTGAGCAACACGGCATCATCACCATCAGCAGGGCAATCTTGGCTAACCGCTGCTTCTCACCCATTTGCATTATCCAGATAAGAAGCTGAGGAAGGGATCTACTTCTGTGCAGGGAACTTGAGACAGAGGAAGAGAGGAACCCCTGAGGGGAGACCGATAAGCCAGAAATCCTCAGAACCCTGGGCTTGGAACTCTATCACAAACACTACTGTCACTCTCGAAACTTTTTTTGCTTTCTGAAAGACCCAGTGCGATACAATTTATAGGCATGTACATGTATAATTCCACTTTTAACACAACAAACCCATTTCTCAGCTGTATTTATATAAAGTTCTATAGATAATACCCACAGAGCCATACATACACAGCTTAATGGCATATAAACGGTTTAAAAATTTAAATAAAGCTGCAAATTATTTTCCATTTTGCCCGAGAAAGAAGAATAGGCCTCAACTGTAACTGTTTGCAAAGAGACAAAGACCACCCAACTGACTGGAAATGGGGCATCATCAGTGTTAATACGCTGTGCTTTATTTTACTATTTCCATTTCCAGGTATTTTTGGATATGAATATTGCACCATATTCATTAACATAACAGTATCTTCAGCACAGAGAGAAAACAAACTTCAACATATACTTGATACTGTGCCTCTCAGGAAGATTTATAAACTGCTGCTAAAGCAAACTTATTCCATAACAACATCTGGCTCAAATCATCAGTTACTGAGCCCATGTGCAATGCCAGGAGAAGGCACAGATGATGAGGGGAGACAACTTTTTACACATGAGATCGCATAAAATGGCTCTGTCAGCGTGTAATGAACAGCTCGGAAGTAATCATAGCTCTATGATAAGCCATTTATCATGAAAAACAAGACTGGTAAACAAGATAAAAACAGATACGCTGTTATAAGGGCTTGGCCCAGCTCAAGAGGTTTCCATATGGATGACAGAAGACAACATACCATGCCTCCTCCTCCTATGCAGAATGGGGTTCAGGGAGGGGTGCGTGACAGGGGGAGGGACAGGGATATGCACAGCACCAGGGAGGAATGAAGCAGTAACCAGCTCCCACTCAGCACTTTAGATAAACCTAAAACTGAGCAGAGATAGTGGAAGACCTGCTGAATACCTATCAGAATGGCATGTCAGCATCTGCAGGCATGTCAGTACCATGTTGGCCCAGGCAGTTTACCCACTCCAACAGATACTACTGCTGCTGTTATCAGCATAGTCTGCTAGATAAAGATGGATGAGCAGGAAGGCATGGAGCGGCATCCATTAACAGTCAGGCACAATTAAGGTGTGAAAAGATGTGTATGAGGGTACAAATGGGTACAGGTGAACAGCTCTCCAGACAGATATTACTGGTCAGAATTACCTGTAATTTGAAACAGATAGCAAGCTCCTCTTGCCAGACTCTGGTAACTGTCCCACCAAACACTTTATACACACTGTGACAAAATCCAGCTGTGTTCAGCTCAATATTCATACTTCAAGATACTAACCACAATTTTATTTTATTTTTCTTTGCATGTACAATTGGTTTAAGAGTTTCTGTACCTTTGACCAAAGGGACATCTATTGTCACTGAGTTTCTGTACAACTGTCCAGAGGGAGATTTACTGTCACTGAGCTTCTGTAGCTTTGGCCAGGGGGACATCTATTGTCACAGAGTTTCTGTACAACTGGCAAAACGAACATCTATTGTCAATGAGTTTCTGTACAACTGTCCAGAGGGAGATTTACTGTCACTGAGCTTCTGTACCTTTGGCCAGAGGGACATCTATTGTCACAGAGTTTCTGTACAACTGGCAAAATGAACATCTATTGTCACTGAGTTTCTGCACCATTGGTGAGAAGAACATCTACTGTCACTGAGTTTCTGCACCATTGGTGAGAAGAACATCTACTGTCACTGGGTTTCTGCACCATTGGTGAGAAGAACATCTACTGTCACTGGGTTTCTGCGCCATTGGTGAGAAGAACATCTACTGTCACTGGGTTTCTGCACCATTGGTGAGAAGAACATCTACTGTCACTGCGTTTCTGCACCATTTGTGAGAAGACCATCTACTGTCACTGAGTTTCTGCACCATTGGTGAGAAGAACATCTACTGTCACTGGGACCAGATTCTGCAGCCTGCTGAACCAGTGGCAACATCTGCTTCAGGGTGATTCTCCCCAAGACCCTCCCACTTCATGTGATATTTTAACGTCTGAACAGGTAACAGAGGCAGGTAAATTCATTGTGCAATAATGTTGAAATTGATTATCCACCCGCCAAATGAACAATGTGCACACACACTATTACGTAAACCTTACTAGAGTTGTTAGTTAGAGGGACTTCGGTTATATGCCAACAACAATTGTGTAAGCCACGTTCAATATGACCCAAGGTCTCAATGCTGCCACTAGCCACTTAACTGCCACAGAATGGGGCAATAAAAGCTTTACCCAGCAGTAACAGTAATGATCGACAAGCTGTGGCCTAATGAACAGGTCACTAATTCACTTGTCAATCACTGTGCTGATGACTCAGAGACATCAGCCTGATTAGGCTGGTTGATGAGAGGAATGGCCAGGTGGGGCCTGTACAAACCGCAAGATGCGTCTGTATAGCCCAAAAAGTGAGGCCTTTACAACATGAAGCCTATACAACCTGCAAGGTGAGGCCTGTACAACAGCCATAATAACAGCACACCCACATCTGAGGACCACTGATTAACTTATGATACATCTATTCACAATTCTAGTAAAACAGAAAAATAGGTAGCCAATGATACAAAGTCTCAGGTAGCGCAATCTGCATGTAGAAGTCATAAAATGGCTGTTCACAAAACCAAAAAAGGGACTTTTCTGAGGTTGATAGGAAAAATATATCAGAAATGCTGTAATATATGAGGGGGTTATGTTTCTGAAATGTTGTAAAATACAAATGAGAAGAGCAAGTCTTTATCTGAAGACTTTTCATATACAATGTTTGTGAAATAATGGCTTAATTTGGGGTGTGTTTATATTTGTCTGTACGAGTTTATGGTAAGTGATACTCCACAAGACAGTTGTGCTTTATCAGGCAAATTTATGATGAAGCACGAGTCAGGGTAAGAAGAGAGCCTATCCAACCTCTGCTAGCCAGCTCCTTCTGTGTTCTGGTCACGAATTACACTACTCAACGGTGCCAACTCAGAACAAAGTAACCAATTACACCTCTTATCAAGATGGACCTTACCTCTCTCTGTTCACTTCAATTCATCATGCAAAATCTACTGACAAATGGACAGATCAGTCAGGGTAGTCTGTGTATCATAACACCCCTTATTCCCAACTCCCCACCCCCTTCACAAAGTCAACAACCTCCGAAACAGGACAAAGACCTTCAGTCAGTCCTGTGTTGTTCTGGGAAATTATATTATTCAGCTCTACACTGACTGATGGACTGATGGTGAAAACAGTATCTGTATGAATGTTCCATCCTCTAACATGAAAATTACATGTCCAGTTTCTACTGCATGTATGAAGGATCCAGCTAAGGACTCCAGCATTCTAATGTTAATGCTACCATCAAAGGTGCAGGCATATGTATGTACAAGCATATATAAGTTACCACAGGACATGTTCTTCAATACTGAATATGTTTAATTTAATTGACCTGTGGAATGTTATTTGTGCAAAAAATTAAGTCAATCTTACAGACTACTGGCTCAATGGTTAAATTATTACAAACACAAAAGACCACTATATAAATCAACAAATACATATGTTCTCTTCAACAACGAAGGACTAATACTGACAGCTCGCCTTCACTGATAATACTTAATAGCACTTAAAGCTGTTATAATCATGGGTTGAATGAGACATGAATGGTTTTACAATGGTCCTTTATTCCTACAAATACACCATTTGGCAGGGAAGCTGAGGAAGCCATAGTGAGGGTTACCACTAATCAGATTGGGTGTACACATTAGCCTTGGTCTATTGTGCCTGATCTGAAGTGGGGAGGGGGTGGCGGCTGACCAGTGAGATGCAGCAGGCATTAGTCAGAGGTTGGACAAAGGACAAAGCCTTCACCCAAGCTAAAACCTAGGAATAGCTGCCTGCTGAAGCCATAGACTTCTTAAAGCCACCCTCATTACCTGGCAGTAGAACTACTTCACCCCTTCACATACAGAAGGACCCCAGAGTCACTCAGGGATGAGAGATTTTGTACACACAGGCCATTTATCAGGGTACAGATAAAGGGCATGTCTAAAATCTTTAAAAAAGTGTATACAGTGTCATCGTTATTTCTTCAATTATGTAGAATTAGACTGAATGCTATCTTGGATAACACATGTACTTCAAAAAATATCCAGGGCAATGATTCCTGAAATATCTGATGTGCAGGCGATGTGCCAGCTCAATTCCACAGGCACATGTATCAAGGGAATATGTACTGGTTGAATTTCACAGGTATATATATCAAGGGAATATGTACTATTTGAATTCCACAGGTATATATATCAAGGGAATATGTACTGGCTGAATTTCATCACTGAGGTATATATCTCAAGATAAATACAAATGAACACATTCCTGAAGCTGCAAATCACTCATTAATGATGGATAACAAGGTAGGTGTATCATCTATAAACATAACAAATATCAGTTTTCCAGTTTTGATAGATTACAAAGAAAGAAAAGCAAAGTTCATTTTCAGGAAATTGTTTTGAAAATTAGTGTGGCATCTAAAGTAAACAGATTTACTTCACAAATGCCTCTCTTGAATCAAACCAGTAAGCCATTACTAAAACATACACTGCCATGACTTGGGCTACAACAGTAATGACAGAATGGTTGTATCATGAGCATGATTTACTTTTCAACCACATATTTATCCTGGATGGACACAAGCCCATGGTAAATGAGAAATCCTTCTTCACAATACCTGTACCTAGAGTTTAGCACTAATGTCTGCAGGATTGAAAGTCTGACAAATTAAGCCCTACATTATGTGCTCCAGTATTGTCTTAGTTGTTCAATTCAGCAGTGGCATTTGTGAATGAAATTTTGGAAAAGGTCTTTCTTTGTATGTGTAATATATGAACATAACTTAAGTGTTTTTGTACTGAATATAATATACATGATACATGTGTTGCTTTAACTTAGAATTCAACAAACAAGTAAATTTAAAGACCAAGAATAAGTGTATAAGACTAACAATAAGTGTATAATTAAAAGACTTAGCTGGCGGAGATGAATGCCAGGTTTAATACTCATTTAACAATAAATACATTTGACAGCAATATTAATATTATCACAGCAGCTATCATCTAGGGTGGGGAAGATATTGCATCTGTGATTAACAAAGTATTACAAATAAATACTACAAAGTATTTCAAGAAATATCTGTTGAGTTCACAGAAGAAATCAGGTTTGTCATCAGTCTCCAGCTGTACGAGATTCTCCAGTCACACACATGTAAAGAGCAGCCTCAGAGAAGAACAAAGCTGAGCCATATCCACAAAGATCTCCACAAAATTTCATAGTGACGTAACAACACAAGGCAACACTCCTAAAGAAACACAAACAACAAAAAAAAAAAAACAACAAAAAAACCCTGAAACGCTATACTCACATGAGTCTCTCAGAATTGAAATCTTTGGCAAATGTTTCTTAGATCCGAGAACAAATCCACAGGCAGAGTAGGAGGGTGCACAGTGCTCTGTAGGGCCGGTATAACCCTGGTTGGCTGGGATGCCCCACTGCTGCAGTGACTTGGGTGTTGGGTCAGGCTGTCTGAGACCAGTCTAGGAGGCTGGCTGAGATCTGGGCTGGCTCAGTGACTGGCTGGTGGATACCCAGTCTTTGAGGCCACTGATGGGGCTGACTGACAGGCTGAGGGGCTGGAGGGCTGGCTGGCTGGCTGGCGTGCATGTACAGATGGGTTCCCCTAAACACACATGGACAGGCAGCAGGCAGTGGACTCATCAGCACCAGGCAGTGCCTCAGGAATGGGTGGAATGTAACAGCCTTCCCTACAGAATCCCTGCCAACTTCACCACCAGTCTCCTCCCATCCACAGACTGTAGGGGACACTCTAGAGCTCCTGTCTGACCAGGCCTAAGCCTTCTGGGGTAGGGACAAAAAATGCCCTTGGCACAGGAAATTTGATCAGATGGTGTGTCAGCTGTGACAGCGGGCCTCCTGGTTAGGTTATGATGGGTGACAAGACAGGGGGTGTCACCCCATGGACTGTCTGATAACTCCCTCACAACTCCTGGAGCTCTCACACAAGGCACAGTCAGGGTGTAGACAACTTCTATCTGACATACTGACTGTCCTTATCTTCATCATAGGGTCATCTGACTTTTGGTGTAGCAGGTTTATATCTGTCCCAACCCAAATTACCCCCCACCCCACCCCACCTTTAAATCCTATGATATAATCGCACATGTGCATGGAAAACCTACAACTATTAACCTCGAAATATGTTTAAAACAAGTAACACACCTTCCTCTTCAAGATGGAGACAATACCAGAGGATAGTGACAAGCACCACAATCCCTCCATATTTGCTATTGTAATTTATCAAATGAATGACTGATTAAGGCTTCATGTCACCGCGGTATCTCAGCCATGTATCGTGGCGGAATTTATCAAATGATGAATACAGGAGCTCTAAATGGTGACAGATTTCAGCAGTCAATTTCAGTGTTATTCTAATCTTTTCATGCTGAAGCAAAATGGAGGCTGTTAGGAGTAATGCATTTAAATAAGGAAATTGTTACCCATGAAAAAATTGTTGCATCTGGTGACTTTCCAGGATCTAAACGCTGATTTAAGAAGAATAAGTTGTACCAAGAAAATTGGTTAGTTTTATAATTACCTTCGATACAGGGAATGAGAAATAGAAAGATTCAAACCATACCAGTTGTAGCACATTTTGGCAAAACTGAAGCAAAATGATATGTCGGAAACACCACTCAATATTATGTTAAGTTGGATTGTCCTTATGATTTTTATGGGAAGTAATGTCAACCTGTGGATAGGCCTACATGTATACGGATGTTTTGGCACCAAATTCATCTCTTTAAGAATACATATTCGGAATTGTGGAGGTCAGGGGAGGGGGGGGCTTGAACCTCAGACTTAGATAAAACATGATGCCTGAGAAGGCAGCACACATGTAAAACAGACAAGGGGGTTACTCAGGGAGGGAAAATGGTAGCACAGCACTACCAACATGTCACTCAGGGAGAAATGCTTCAGTCCAGTTCAATTCTAATCAACCCTAATAAAGCACAGTAAGCATCAGACTGGAATTGACGCTGCTTCTCGTCATACGGTTCCAAATGTTACTAGTAAGGAGCTGTTGTGTTAATGTCCGTAAGCAGGAACCAGTCTGTTTAACCTAGTGGCAAACTGGAGAGTATCAGTTATTTCCATTTGTTTTCTTTTTTTGTTAATTTTAATTTCAAACTGTATGTCTTCTCAATTTACTTTCAAACCATGCTAGAAAATTAGATTTTCTTGTGTTAAAAAATTTCATCATTTTTTTTTCTCTTTTTCTATCACACCCATGTGTAAATTAACCAAGTTGTATGACAGAGTAAGGCGAATGGAGCAGCCAATGCAGCCTATGACTGTGATCTGGCTTACTGATGGAGAATAATGAGGCTGGCCACTGGTTGTATGTCAGAAGATGACTCACTGCCAACTGAATGTTCAATAGCTGCCTTCTCTATACCTCACACCCACAGCCCCTGCCTCAACACCCCACAGTAAATACCCCTCCCCTTTAACTTGTTAATGCCCCATACCCTGGCCTCATTTCTGTTCATCTATGGCACAGTTAGACATGCATAATGCAACAACCTCTTCACTGGGACTTTATGACAGAAACAGAGGCTTTGTCCTTGACAACTGCTCTTACACATTTCTACATCATAGTCATCGGTGTATCAGTTAGACCTCTGCTTCATGAATTTCACACAATTTCAAGCACATCTGAAAATCCTCAACACTTCAAAATTTCGTCCATAAATAACATTTACTTGTAAAACTAACACGAAACTAGATCCTATAGGAACCGAAATGTATTCTATGATGAATGCTCAGGTTTCTCGCATGTACATAATTCTGTTGTCTGGCCTCTGTTTATAATCAAGACATGAAAGTAAATCTATCATAATTTCAAACTTTTATCCATCAAATGTTTCTTGTCGAAGCTAGGAGGTTTCAGAACTGCTTCATGACGAAAGCAAATGCTAATTAGTGATAAACATTCGAATTGTTGACTACAGGCTGGGGACTTCACCTGTACTGGCCTAAGTGACAACAACTCCTCGTTTCTGTGTTCCACTTTCATGGGAACCAACATGACCATCAAGAAACACAAAATCGGCTCCATGAAAGAAAGTTTTTTTCCACTAAGATAAAGCCTGTATATAATTAACTCATATACCATAATTTTAAGCAGCATACATATATGAATGCCACAGGGGTAGGAGAGAATTTCATTGATATCCAGCCAATATATAGTTTCTGAACTTTTTATACAAACTATGCTTCAGGTGAGAGATGCATGGTAGCCTATACACAGAGCAATATACAGATGCCTGCTGCATGTGGTCAGACACTGTCAACCTCATTTGAATTGTAAAGAACACCTCATTTCACCTCAGATGACCCAAATAAACCTCACAGAAATCATGTAATAAGATATATTGAGCTTTATAAATTGTCTCTTGGCATGCTCTCCATAATGTTGAAGTATTACTTCAACAATGAAATTTGAAACATTATACAGTGTCCAATTTTCGCTACTACAGACTTGTGACATCTGATGCATTAAAAATAAGTTTGAAGCTAAATTTTAGATCTTAGTTGTTTATAGCAGATACACATGGGTATGGACATGTACCATTTTAGAATATGACATCTTCGTTCTTATTCCTTGAAAAATGCTTCAAGTCGCTTGACATAACCACTGGCATTCCTCTCGGAAGGGTTGGCCTATAAGCCGCGCAGTCTGGTCTTCTGTCTGCTGATCTGAGATCGGGTCTGGGTATTCAGCAAAAATGCAAAAAGTATTGATCCAAATCAACTACTGTCTCAAGTGCTACTGATGTATATTCAGTGAGTATGGCAGTCACATGATGAATAATTTCAGAAGATGGCAGCCAAGTATCAAGCAGGAGTGGGGCTGTGAAGATCGAAAACAGCACAAAAACAAAACGAAGGCCATTTTAGCTCTCTAGATCACAAAGTCTCATAAAATATTTTTTATTTATATATACTGATAAAGATTTGTCCTCCGAATCATTTACCTCTCCCAAACTGACAGGTCTAGCTCTGCAGCCCGAATGACCCTCACAAAAACAATAAAATACTCTTGCATGCTGAGGAGAAAAAATGAAAATTTTAAATGTTAAATTCATTTTACTGAATTGTTACTTCACATCTCCTTACTATAATACTTTCTAAAGAACATGTAGCAAAAGTCAACACCAGAAAGTTTAAATCTGTGCATCATCTTTAGAATTATTTGATACTGGTTGTACTTTGGTCAACAACTTTCGGCGTGAGAGTTAGGAAATTGTCATGACTCATAATGCATTGCTATGCGTTCACATAGAATACATAAAAAGATGCCAAAATTCTCACCAGAAGAAAACAATCAGCTTGTTTTCTTGGGAGGTTAACCACTTTTAGAATGATTTCCCTCACGTTTCATGTCAATGTCTGTCAGCAGCAGCCCAGACTTACTGCTGACAAACTGATAACGATGTCTTCTGGGATTGCATCCTATTAAATTTTAACTTACTGGTTAAAAAGGTTTTAGAGGCACTCTTCCATGTATATACCTAAACTATTGAACTTTTTTTTTTACTACAGATGGGCTACTTTGATCAAAAATCCTCACATATATAACCTACTGATTTAACTTGCTTAATTTGGGCCATACTGACTTTCACATTTCCATACTGAGTTTGTCATTGGAGATGCCAAACTGATACCTTGCTGACATCTTTATTAAATTTGCTCCATGACTGAGGTTTGCCCATGTATTCAAATATTTCTCTGTACATCACAGCTGTCAGGTAATTTATCAGACTAAACCCAGAAATATGAACAGAAAAAGCACAGAGCCCTTTGCCAGACGTCTGACAAAATCTCCTGTTTTAAAGCTGTAGCTGAACCAGCAGTGGTAGGGTTCAAGGACACTGTATGCCATGTCACTGCTCAGAGGGTTAAATAACTGTATTGCAAAATTACAAGTACTATGCTCGAGAATCATTAAAGATTCATGGCTGAAATAATGTAACAGCCAGACAAAAGATGATGAAACCCAATGGAATAATCACTAGGAAGGCTTAGACACCATGGCACCTTATGGGAAGGACATGTGGACAAAAATTATTGACAAGTATGAGCTGTTACAAAAACACTTTAACAAAACATTAGTGTCATTAGCAAAGTTAAAGTTGGTAACCCGTTTGCAGCAATCCCATGCCGAGCTTCTAATCCTATGTCGACAACATGGTGTCCAACCTTCCTTTAATACTGTAACTGAAACATCTGCACCTTTCTTCTGCATGATAGAGCGTTTAGTAATGTCATTTTTTTTTCTCAGGGGGTGGGGGTGGGTGGCTTGTTCATTAATTGCTAGGTGCCACAAAAACCCTGTTTGGAAAATAATGCCACAACTGAACCTATGATAAATAGTCAAAGAAGTACACTTAATGGTTACACAGTTTACTATCAACTTCTGCGACTGTTGTTTGGTTGACCATCTCAAGAGTTCAGTGGACAAAGGATTAGTGATGATTTAGCCCTAACCGACTTCCTGACCAAGTACCCGCTGTAGATGAGAAAGCACTGGTCGCTCAGTCTTAACCACCTGTTCTATCACCTTGTCATAAGCTGCGTTAAGTCTGTATCTAACTGAGAAACTGTAGGAAGTGACTTTAAAGCTTCCTCTCACGAGAAAAAGCCAAGTTGCAGAATAAATGAATGAAGTGCACTCTTCTGAAGCTTACATACATGTATTTACGTGTATTTCTGTTGGAATATATCTATGTACAGCTCACACAAATACATGTTCCATTATGTTTCAACAGTGCCTATGCTTCAATGAATTTGAAACACAATATAAACAAAAATAAATGAACCCAAAACTTGAAAACTAAAAGTATGTAAATATATGTGAACAAAAATGGTAATACAAAACATAAAAGAAAATTATAAGCAAGCTCTTGAAAACGGTCTCAAATGAAAGCAAGAGACAAAACTGGGATGGTGTGGTTTCTGCACTATCCAACAATTTGCTCCAATTTTTCCACACAACTACAGGTACAGGTAGTACAAAGATGGGAGGTTGTGGTATTAAGAGAGCAGTGCAGACAGGTGATAGAGACCCCTTCCAGATGGATCCTGACACATCAGGCTGCTGGACAACAAGTAGGGTCTGGGTAACACCTGCCTGAACAAATCCCCATGTTTGTGTGTTTGTCGTGGATATCTATATATCTTTGTGTATGAGTCAGAGAGTTAGTGAGTCAACACCTCGCGATACGTTGGCCTCCCAGGAATCAATCAATGGCCCTGCTCGTCAAGGCACAAAGATTCAACCGGCGGGTTGCATCGGAACTTACGCATTGGCCCTGGCTCCAGCCCACAGCTGTGACTCCACGAACGAATGCTGCTGCCATACCTGCTACCATAACACTGCACATGGGGTACCATGTAACTCTGATTGGAACTTCTGTCAATATCCTGGTTGTAAAATCTTCCAAACAAAAGCTTGCCGGTCAAGATCGTGTTTAGCTGAATTAATCTTATAGCAACACTCTTGCTGATATTCTGTTAGACAAGCTTTCTAACTTAGTAAACATCACTGTCCAATGATTACATCAAGCTCTCAATACTAACTGTCAGAGGCTGGTCGGTGTAACATTAGCTTTATGAGCAGTTAACCATAGCAGACAAAGGAGCAAATATTTGCACAATGTAGAAGGCACACATCTACACACAAACCTAAATTACTAAAAGATTTCACATCTTTTGTGATTTAAAAATGCATTTTTATACCTTATTCATGCAGTCAATCACCCTGTTCTATATTGTCTATCTGTGACCTACAGATTTAAGGTTTACATCTTCAGATGCCTATGTTAACATGAAACCCATAGTTTTGATATGTACACAGTACATGTACCTTTTTCTCTGTTTAAAAAAATATCAAGCAAAGTTTAATCACCTGACTACATCATCTTATCCAGTTTACAGTTTCCAGTCAAATTGATTGGAGTTGCATATGTGGCTACTAGGACTATAAACAGATGTAGTTCTAGTAATTCCATGTGGCTGTTCAGCAGCACATAAAATATACATATTTCACTGCCTCAGGTGTAGAAAAACAGAATCTGACTACTAATGACATGAAGTAGAAGCTAACAATTAATACTTCATCTTCAAACAATATAACTGAGACTTCAAGATGAACTTACCTTGGGAGTGATGTTCCTGCAGCAAGTCTTGTATGTCAAACCTATACTCAGTACATGTAGCAGCTGGTATCCAGGTAGGCGCAATCAGAATATCTACAAAAATGAAATACCTGTACAGGTACGTGTGTAAGAGTGGAATCGTGCTCATTTACATGGCAGGTATGAAAGAGTGACAGCACAAGAAGCTACAGTACTAAGAAGATAATTACCCTCAGGTGTACACTCATAGCGAAAATCACTTGTTCAATAATGTTTTATCAACATGTACTAGAGACACATCTGGGCCAAGTTCAGATTCCATATTCTGCACGTGTTAAGAATTATAAATCATGCAGAACATTTCACACATAAATATGTAATCAATGCTAAAACCTTAAAGTCACATGCACAACCAATACTCATTTACACTTTTCATTCTCTGCCTGCTGTGTACATGTAATATGTACAACTCTTCCTCTCCAGTCAGAAAGTCAATTTACACTGTACCTGTCGGGTAACTTTGGGAAAGAACTTGCATGTGCATGTATCACTGTCAACTACACGACAAATTGCATTTCTACACATTACATAAGCTGGATAGGAGTGCCCCAGATACTGTGACTGTGGTATGAATATGCAGCTGTATCTATAATTTGACCTGTAGTGCAAGCTGTACATGCAAATCTGAGCTCCTCAGAGAGATCCAGTCGAGGGACATCCAGATTAAAACTCATCTCATCATAATTACACCGTGTACTTGAATATGGTTATAGTGTTCAAACCTCGCCTCTCTCCTTATAACTGTCAGATATGCTGCTGTTTGCTGAAGCTGTGGGATGGGACAACTGATGCCTCACAGGGCGAGTGTTTTGGAAATTGGCACACCCGTTTAACCCTTGCTAAGTAAATTCTGCTGCTCCCAAGGATTTGTAGGAATACAATGTCATATTACTTGAACTCCATGTGTATGGCGAGTACTTGCATGTTTGTCTTACAGAGGTCATTACATGAAGGGTTGAAAGTTCGAGTGCAGTCTTCAGAATACAAGGCAGCAATAGCATCTGATACGAGAGTGCTCACACGATTGCACTGAACACCCACTTGACGATCAGCGCAAAGAGAAATGAACAGATCGGACGCTCACGCTAATGCTTTTCTCACTCTTTTCCAGCTGACCGGCACTGACAATGTTATGGGATATCATTTCACAAAGGGCATTAGAATGTTGAGCAGTATCCGTTACTGGGCTAACCAAAGGTTTAATGAGCCCTGAGGGGGTATGGATAAGATTCACCCTGTTAGGCGCCAGTCATTTCTACAAAATTGAGCTAAGCTGATTTCAGAGGTCAAGCCTTCCTAAGCTCCATGAGGCAAAATAAAATGGTGTGATATTGGTCACTGTCACAGATATTTACTTTGGCACTGAACCAACACAATGATTAAATCACTGTATGAAATATCACTTCCTGGATGAATCATCTTGCCACAAATGGGTGGAAAACTTCCAGAAAATTGTGGTAACGTCTTGGAAGGAGAATTACTAAAAGCCACTTGGAGTATTTGCAATCCAACCCTACAATGAATGTCACGGCCTGACAGCTGATCCTTGTCATTTTGTATCTCCACAAAAAGAGCCTTATAATTACCCGAGTTGTGTCCCTGTCTGCATGATAGCAATCAATCATTTTGCCAGCTCAAGTTTCCAACTGCCCACTCTGTCTAAAAGATTCTTCACAAATTCAACATTTCCAGCTTTAGCCATCAATCTTTCCTACCGTTTTCCCATAATTTTCAATATGTCAGTCCTATTTTCTTCCAGTTTTGAACAGATATATATATCCTAAATTTATTTTTCCAGATATTATATATATTTTATTCAGATTATTAAATGCAGCAGACACTAGAACTAGTTGTTGAAAATGCTTGACAGTGCTTTAGGAAGATCCATCTTGTCTGGACGCAGACTAGATCATTCATTATAAAGCTTAACAAACAACCTGAAAATGTGTTGTGCATATATCTCTAGCAGATGTAATGGTACAGAAAATGAGGTTGTTATGTATCTAATAAGATCCTAAACTTTGATGCCCTGCTTATTTCAAGTTGGTATCAACACACACGGGTTATTTTAGACAAAAATCTTTTACTTAACTTAATTTGAACTTAGATGTGGTAGCAAGACTACCAAAGAGCAAGCTTGCAGGAGATAAATTCTAATACACAGTACGCTAAGTCAGGCATTCCATAATTTATGGTATTTAATATGCACACACAGAATCAACGATGGAATGTCACCCTTGTGTTATTGTGCTCTACATGTGAGGAAACCCTGAGTTCAATGCATGCATTACTTTTTAAGATACAACCCCTAAAATCGCTCAGATATGACAGAAGCTATGCCTGTACTTAGTACAGACCAACTAAAAATGCTAAAACTCAACTTTTTTCGCACGTTCGTTGATTGGCCTATGTGGGTAGACCTCTAAAAGCTCAGTTCAAACAAACTTCGCTGTCAAAGGGTCGCTGTCTGGTTTTAAATATGCTAACGGGACCACTGAAAACAAAGCCGAACAAAAGATTCTGAAAGATAGTTGTGAAGAAAAAGTGGACTAGGCCTATTCTGAAGTCTTGGGGACAGCAATTAAATGGTCTTCAGGACACAGACACAGCCATGTACGCTGCTTCTTCAAGCAGCAGTAGGCTTACAGGCCAGCGATCATATTACTGGGCAGGCTGTCCTACAGAATCAACACTATCAGGGCACATGGAGAGTCACAATCACACCTAAAGTCTCTTGTTTTGAAGACTGTGAAGGACAAATATGTAATTTGTTTCTTTTATGTTGTATATCAAATTGTAGATAGATGTGTATAGCACAAGGAAATTTCTACTCGGTAACAATCACAATTATGTGCATGACCAGATGATTCTGATTAAACAATAATTCGAAGTGGAATTTGTGGCAGTTGGGACAACGAAGCAACAATGTTGGGCAAGTCATTTTCAACTTCCACCTGCCCGACTAGGTAGTTAACGGGAAAATCTAATATCGAACCTGAATATAACTAATGTACATGCATATATCCCAGATATTCACATGATTAAAGTAAACAAACAAAACATTACTGAAAAACAAGAAAGCCAGACAAAAATAAACATCAGCTTTCCCAGTGCCAAAGGAGTAAAAAGTGGAGTACATTTCATAATATTATCCCAAGACCCAGTCAAAGCATGTAGTGTATTTTCATAACTCTGTTCTCATCTCACTGACTACTAGCTGTGTTTTTTATATACACCACAGGAATTGGGTCTGTATGATGATACTGTTGACAGGGGCAAGCGGCGCCATGTGCTCAGCAACGCACACGTGTGCACTTCGAATCATCTGCACTATATGTACACAGAGTTTGTCTCAAATTATACAACACAAACAAATCATCCATAATATGTCAAATAACACTCTGACTTGGTTTGCCATTTACATGTAAGCAGTGATACAGTTATTTATTGCAACATATGCATAATTTACATCTAATCCCCTATTCTGCTGCCTCATTGCAACTATGTGTCCAAGACATCATATACATGTACACACACCACCGTCTTCCGAAATGTCTCCTCACCGCAGGTTAACCCTTTCTGTACTATTACCTCATTGGAAAGTTTTCCTGAGTGTCTCCTCGTAACAGGTTAGCCCTTACTACTCTGCTGCCTCACAGGAATACCATGTTGAGCTAACCATGTACAGACACCAACATTTTCCTCAGAGCCTCCTCATAGCAGGTTAACACCTTCTGCTCTGCTGCCTCACTGCAGTAACATGCTAAGGACATCTTGTACAAACAACTCCAACATTTTCATCAGTGCCTCCGCATAGCAGGTTAACACCTTCTGCTCTGCTGCCTTACTGGAATAGCATGCTGAGGACACCAGGTACAAACACCTCCATCCCATACATGGACTGTTGACCTCTATTCTGCCTCCTCGGTGCAATAACATGCTGAGAACATCTTGAACAGACACCTTCAACATTTTCCTCGGTGTCTCCAATCGGTTTGGCCTACTGTACTGCCTCAGTGCAATGACATGTACAAGACACCATGTACAAACACCTCTACTGTATATCTGGGTAGCTGACCACCCCTACTCTACCGCCTAACTGCAGTGACATGACCAAAACACCAGGAAGACTCTTCACCCCAATTCTGAGTGTGTTACACTTACATGTGTACTTGGAAGCAAATTTATTCCAAACCCAATCCGTGGGATCTAGGATGCTCATGGCAACGATCTGTGTTTTTACCTGAAGACTAGCACTGCTACACGATACACACACAGTGGATCTGTCATGTACTGTTCTTGGTACAATCTGTCCGAGTAATTATAATCTGGCCTCATTGATCAGGGAACCACAGGAGTGTGCTAGTACAATATACAATCTATCTCAGGTAGGCACCAATTCTCACCACACCTGAAGTTCGCATTGCCAATGCTAAACAAATATACTGTGTCACATTGGATCCTGAGCTCCCCAATCCAGGATACTAAATACATGTACATGGCTATGTTCACAACATCCTCATGTGCATAGCTTTTTGCAAATATGTATCAGTTTTTTCTTATTTTTGCTTTCATTTATTTATACTTTTGCATCTGTCGTCAGTAAATTAGTTTTCTGCATACAGATTCATTTATTTACATATTTAAGTACCCTGACAGCATTTTGAAATGCAATTACAGTTATATGTGAAAAAGCAGTGATTTTATCAGTGGTTTAGTTAAAAAAAAAAACAAAAAAAAAACAAGGAAAGCCAAGGGGATACCTTTCTCAGTGACTACCCAATGTTTTCTTGGTATATCCACACTGCATGGCCATGTTTCAACTCATTTGTAGTGAGGTCATCAATAACGATATCTTTGTTGGGCAAATTAACCCAACTGACCCTCCTAAAATACGCCCTACTTAGTTTTCATTGAGATTATGATAGGAGTTTCTTCTTTTTCCTTTTCATCCTCTTCTTTTTCTCTCCAATATTAATTTAAAATTTCAATCCTTTTCATCAGCCAGAATACAAATCAAGTATTTTCCCAGGCATTAAACCTTCACTGTTCACACAGTGATGTGGCAGGGAGGGGACGTTATGGTGAACAGCTGAAAGCGGTCGCTGACCAGTTTCTCCAGGCAATAAACAGTCACTGTTGTACAATTACACTTAGCCTACAGATAACACCGAAAGTGTAATTAATTACTGATCACCGCTGGGAGGTATTACAAATACCTTCCCAGAATGTACCTGTTACCTTGACATGAAGATGATAATTTACAGGTACACTTGTTGTCACTGTTTTACATATATATGTAGCGTTAACTTTGGTGGGGGTGGGGGGGGGGGGAGTTCTGCATAAGGAAAACAAATGTGTGTATGCAGGCCAAGGCAGGTCAGGCTGACATTCGGCAGATGTTGATATCTACACCTTATACACATGTAATATGAATATATCACATATTTCTGGTCTTCGGCTAACAGGATATGCTGGTCAGTGTACGCAACACATTTTTTCCTCTCTACCACAGGAAGAAACAGATCACGATGTATACAGCACTTAACAAGTCACATGAACATCTTAACTTGATAAGTTGACAGTTGCAGTGCACACAACTGCTACATCCTGGAGAAAACTGAAACCATTCAAACGTCACGTCCTCTAATATGAGAACGCTTACAACTAGACACTGTCACAACAACTAAAATTCAGATATAGATAAGGCTATGTTTAATACAACTGTTACTGGTATAACACGACACTATGAGAGAAAAAGGGCTGTTCAGTAGGGAATTCTTTTTTTTTTTTTTTTTTTTAATTTTGGCTCTTGACAAAGATTTCTGAAAAATAAAATTTACATGAAGAGAAAAATAATGAAGTTTGGGAGGGTCAGTTGGGTTGGTTTATACCCAGCAAAACAAATGTTTAAATATGACCCAGTCTATTGTATTTTCAACATTTCCTGCAATCATATATATTTACATACATCACAAAAACATTTTAAGGTCTCTATGATATTAAATAACATGTCCACAAAAATTATGATACCAGAATCAGGCGTGCTATGTAATATTTTTTTACGGTTACCTAAAACAGGTTTCACAAATTTAAGGTAAAATGCTATAAATGGTAACCTGTTTTCGGTTGAGCCAGTCACAATTACGGAAATCTAAGGTAACCTGTATGGCAATCTATAGGTTTCCTTAGTGTTGATGTACACATACTCAGGCAGAATATATGTTCTCAAACCAGAATGAAAGAATTAAATTAATGTTTTTAGCTTAGAAAGTACTGCATTAGGTGCAAGTAAGTACAATAAGCCAATAAATTCTGTACCACAACTTCAACCTCATCACATTATTTCTGTCAGCATGTCAGCAGTGTTGTGGTTAGGGGTTTCTTTTGTACCAGACACCTGTCCCTGGCTCCCATCTCTGCTTTACCAAATACATGTAGGTTTCCATATATTTTGTATAAGACTATACAATATACCAGTATAACTTAACAAGAATCGGAATGTTAAAGCGCAACATAAGCTCTCTGACCACAATTTGTCGGAAGTCTCCGGGTCAAATAGAACCCCCTTTCTATCTTGCTTTGAGCATCTGTGATTGACAGGCAAATTTCCAGGATTTGCAGAATTTCCCTAAAGTCCTCCGCCTCATTCTCAAACACCTTCGTCCACAACATAAGCCTGTCATTAACATTTCTGGTGGACAATTTTCTTGACTTGTTTTCACTGTTTGAGTGAAGTAAAGCCCACAGCTACTGTGTAAGAGCAAGGGTCCAATATCAAGCCTGAAGTTTCTCACCAGGCAGCCTCATACATGTACCTTGTCAATGTATATTTTTCATCTTAGCAAGGTACCAGGCCTGTGAGGTAAGGGACATCCCGTAGGGCCGGGGCATCTGCTGGCTTTGTACTAGCCCATCAGCTGTTCTCACTCACAACAGACTAGTGGATCAACATCCGCCATACGCACAAATAAACTGAACAACTCAGAAATACTACCATGCTGCCACCAGTGATTCTCCTCTTGGTTTTCTAGAACACTGCTAAAAATTTATGGGAAACGATTTTGTTTTTATGGTAAGCGATTACAGGTCACCTAAACCCAGTTTTACGTTCAGAACATGTTCAGCCATTTGCCATAATGTCGTAAAGTGGGAACAATTTGAAGAAATCATCCAAAAAATAATATTTTTCATTTATAAAATATATCAAACTTTTCCTGATATGACAGTTACCTGTGGTACATGTGCATAAAGATGAGGACTGAATCCCATCAGGTAAACCTGTATGATACATGAACTTCAGCACGAGACAAATAACTACAAGCTACAAATAATAAATATATAATGACATAGAGATACTACACTGATAATGCAGGAAATAAATGATATTTTTGCAGGTCACCATGTAAATTTACCGATAACACTTATTGAAAACTGGCAGTTTCCGTGCGCATGTTTTCATACCACTTGGCTTTCTCAACATTCCACACAAGTTAGGGGCCTGTTTCAAATTGTAAAACAAGTATTAGCCTGAAGATCATTTTAGTTTGTAGAACAATGAGGAATGTGTGACCCAGTGATCTCTGGGTTTTAAGTCCACACTTCTACCAACAGCCTAAAGGGATATTCCCCAGTCATATAAAATATTGATGCACAATCAGCATTATTTCCAGATCCTTGTCATGCTGTACATTTTAACTGAAAATTTCACAAATTCCTCCATGACAAAAGTTGGGATAATCCACAAATGATTATGTACAGGTTCATGTTTACATAAACATGCACAGCATTGGGAGCAGGATATGGCTGGCTGCAAAGTGTGCTACTGCAACCTTAAGGCTCACAAAGGGGCGAGTTCAATGACGGCTTTGGATGCGAGAATTTGTTGGTTCCCAATGCTTCATTGTTCACGGTAACTTGGTTACAACTGGCACTAGTACAACATCCTATCAAAACCTGCATCTGGTGTTACATATAATATACGTGTACAATAAGAGAGAACTTCAGACTGATCCCTGTTTGGAATGAGCCCTAGGAACTGAGCAAGATGACATGTCAGTCTAACCTGGTGTCGTGTGACAAGAGTGGCCCGCAGGTCAAGGGGCAAGTATAACCTCTTGTGTAACACCAATATGTTTGACCTGTCAGGAAATCAGAGCCATGTAAACAATGCATGCTACATTTCATAAGGGTGACCACATATCAGCATGATCTACAAGCAGATATCATCTGTCCACATGTGAGGAGGCGAGATACATATATCTGCCACTTCATGTCCAACATAGGCTACGCAACTGCGTATTAGATATATGCATAATCACAGACACACTCATCCATGTAATAAAAATGATATTCATCTGAAACCGTTTTCAAAACATTTTATAGTTTTAAATTTTTTGAATGTTTAACCATTCACATTTTGTCTTTATACATGTATGCACATCTACCAAACCTAAATTTAATACTTATTCTAGGCTATAACACATCTAAATTCATATTCCACTGTGCTTCCTAGTCTCTAGCAAAGGGCAAAGCATTCATTTCAGACAACACACAAAGCAGGTTTTCCACAATGTCCATTCAATATATATGTAAATGATTGTGTACGAACTTCACCAAAGGAACTCCATGCAGTGGCCACCCAGATTTCCATCACTGTACATGTAATCACTGTAAACCAAGCAATAGCCTCTCTTCCCTGCATGTGGCAATAAACACAGCATACATGCACATGTCTGCCCATTGCTTGACACCATTGCACTCCATATGCACTGACATCATAAAATGAGGTTTACTGCATTTCACCTGAAGTGTGGACGGGAAAACTACGTTTCCAGAACAAAGCCTTAAAGTGGAATTTTTTGATGCCAATAGTTTTTCTCATAAGAAATTAATCAAAGTTTACAAAAGCTGGATGGATCAATCAGAAACAAGTAAAATGTGTCATTTGAAAAAAGTTATGAAGCTGTAGGTGAATTAAAATACCTTAGAGAAAGCTAGCAATAAAGGCCAGAAGCTACTGGAGGCTAGTCTGAGCATCAAGGGACTTCAGTGATCAACATCAGAAGACAAGACAATTAATGTTCCTTTAAAGAAGAAAACCAAGGAAGTATTGGGCAAAATGTGGTAAAAGAGTATGGTTTGAAGATTTAAAAATGACCATCCAAATTCTTCTAATTACAAGGGAACACATTTAAGGCCATCATTAACAATATGTTTCATGCAAGTAACTTGACTGATCGTCCGAACAATGGCCATACTAGATGGCATTTCTTGTCTTTTTCTCTCCAGGTTAATTCCTTTAATATGCTTATCTATTTAATTAACAAGAATAAAAAAAAATCCCCTCCCACCCGACCTGATTCTGTGCAATAGGGTTCTGTTACCAGCAGCAAAGAATTATTTAAGGCTGTTCTTAACGTATAACAAATATGAACAATGTTACATGCATGTATCCATGAGTGTTCCTTACACAATATCTTCCCACAACCAAGCCACAGGAAAAAATGGCTGAAGTCTTACAATGTTTTATACGAGCTAAAGCAGGCTTTGAATTCCAGACATGCTCAAGTCAGCCAGAAAATCAACAGATTTAACATTGATTCCTGTCTGCTTTGCCTTCCCTGTTAGCTGGTGCACATGCACTCACGATCACAATCCATACAGCCATTCTCACATTGTTAAATGATTTGAATACAATGCACACACACTTAATCATTGAATTTCTTTTGCCCCATACCATACCAATAGCCAGAAAATCTCTGGAATAATGAGTTTAAGATTGGTTGTCTAATAAACATATAATAAAACAAAACATAAGTAAGTGAATGAAGTTTCCCATGAATGTAAAAGAATTGCTTTGTGGGTTGTTAAATGTTTTAGTTTTCATGAAGACATTATTTATTTACTTACTTTTGTAGCAATCAATGACTTTTAGACATTCAACAACAACAGTCAGGATCAAGACTGGACAATGAAAATTGCAAAGAGTGAAAAGTGGTCCTAATGCTTCAAACAGGCCAAGAACAGATAACAAACAGTTATGTTTAAGCCACTTCATATTTATCTACTGATTTTTTTGATTGTGGCTTGACACCATGCTTTGAATTTGTCACACACACACATCAATATGTTAATGGCAATGGCAAGTGACAAATATGTTAATGGCAATGGCAAGTGACAAATATGTTAATGGCAATGGCAAGTTTTTAACGATAGGGACAATCAGAATACCTGCATTCAAAAGTTACCCAATACTGTTATCATTTCCATGTCTAGTGATCTAAATACTGCAGCAATGCTCTTCACTTCACATGAATGTGTTGAGTTATAGACCTCATACAGCCACGTACATGTAACAGTGGAAAGGAGCTGGTGTTTACCGATAATATCCGTCTCGGAATGCAGACAGTTTATCCAGTGGATTACCTCCCTCTGAGGGTAAACACTTCCTCAAGGTTACCTTTGTATTCTGTCTAAGTTAATGCAACATCTTTTGTTTAAATCCTTACTAACGGTGATAGCTTGCTTTTTCGTGTACGTATCTTAAATGTTCACTGAAATTCACAGGCAGGGATTTTTCTCACCAATTTCTTTTCAGAAACTCAATTTGAATAAATCAGAAAACCCAATATATTTTGTCAAAATATTGTGAAAACTCAGTTTATTTCATGAAAACTCTATCTAAAACTCAATTTTCTGATATTTCTCATGGTGGTTACCACACTGAGAAAGTGGCTAGAAAAACCCCTGCACAGGACTGGCATAATTCAAGTGTGTCTGAAAGTTTAATATTGGTTACACTGCCGAATATGGTGTTTTAAAAATGAAGTGTCACAACCCCTTTTTCCAATCACTGATGAATTTTAGTAGCATCTTAGATATGCTTGCAGGTTCAGCGGTGAGGTTTTTCAAGTGTGCTATTTGGTAATTACAGACACTGAAAACGGAGTCATTCCTGGATACTGGACATATTTGTCACCTTCTTGTGAGCTGAACACTGCATTTCAGTAAGTTTCGATTTTTTCATATGAAAAGTCCAAGCCTTCGATGAGAAAACCATTTATAGTGTTGCCTTTGCTGTTTGATTGGAAGCTTATTGTTTAACGCCCTGCTCAAGAATATGTCACTTATACGCAGGAGGTTATTTGGAAGCAAGGATGGTATCCCACTGACAAATTATTTATAGGTTCAGCACTAAAAGTAATGTTGGACTATTTAACCTCTAAAACTGCACTTTTGGGCGCGAATGGTCACTAGAACTACTTCAGTTCCTTACACTTCATTATCGAGTAAATTAATTTACCGGCATATACAGAATTTACACAGACCATGCCAAACACCATGGGGCTGTGTAAATGGAGAGGAAATAACATCTTCTGTTATTATGGAAGCAACCACAGCTGTCGACCGATAGGTAGATATTTCCTTAATCAATACACTTACGTTTAACAGCCTTCACGTCAAGCAAGTCGTGCCTCCCGCCGTCTCCTTGTCGGCTCACTGTCAGCTGCCAGCGCCATCTGCCGGCAAATGCCAATATGTCACTCGTACCTTGCAGTCCTCAGCACGTAAATCAAATTGCAGCGGCCGATACCGCATCTGATTGAAACGCACAGTGAAATAAGTTTCTTCGTTGGGTAAACAATGATAAAAGTCTTTCGACAAGACCCGCTGTTTTTGAGATGTACCGCAAAGTGTACGAGTTGTAGCCAATCAAGCGCGACAAGGCGGGAACTAAACGGTCACGTGGCGGATGTTGTGAAATAACCAAAGCACATGTAGCCGAAGGTCTGATTGCTACTGCTTACTGGTGATTACTTGGCCAAATCTTGCCGTATGTGTGAAAATTTGTTGATTTTGCATCAGATCATTGGAGTATTTAGGGCATTTTCCGTTGTGTGTAGTAATATGAGTTAATGGTAGTCGTCTGAAGACGAATGGACGATTGAAATTGAGAGATACAACAGTGATGATTGAATTATTTATCGGTAGTTCGAGTAGGTTAGAAGCCAGACTGGATGAAGATTGGCTCCGTGTATGTTGAATGAAGACTCAAATGCAGACAGAACGAGTGTTATTATCCATGAAGGCGCAAAATACGTGGGTTGACAAAGATAAGATTCAATCGATATGTTCCACTGAACAGGGTGCATGAATCACATGCTAGTGCGTCAAACTCATTTGCAGCTCAAAATGGTTACTCCGTCAGTGTCATCCCATTTAACTTTGGTTTTCAGGATGTTACTTGCCTGCTACTTCTTACTGGGAAAGGTTTTACTGATTTAGATCCCTTTAGGCATTTGTTTATATAGTACAGCACTTATGGCATATCTGCTGCAGAAATTACATGTAGGAGACATGATCTTGGTTACAAATATCCAGGGGCCTGTTTTATAAACACCAAATCTGTAAGTTATGTCAAACGTATTTGCCATGGCAACAAACACTTTGGAGATACATCGCCATGGTAATTGCGCTTGATACAATGCTACATCCTCTTCATAAAATGGTCCCAGAACTACATGGAGTGTGAGGAAGATGGTAGGCTAATTATTTGGACACTTCATGGTAGAGTAAAGATTTGTCATCCATGGACTTCATGTAACTCTCTCCTTATCACTCTTCTTGGAAAAATGCAGGGTTCCAAATTACATGTAGCTCTCTAACTCTAAGCATTACGATGAGCTTTATTTTGAAAGATAATGATTGATTTTGTCAGTTTAGGTATTTACAATGCCTAAAGTTCCAAGAATCCGAAAACCAGCAAAGGCTGTGTCTGATGGGGTGAGATCTTCTCTCAGCAGAAGTGTTGGACACTCTCCTAAAACAGTTCATGCAGGGAAAAACACCCCCGAACAGCAAATTCTTGAAAAGCTGAGAAAACGCTATAGTGACAACCGAAATGTGAAAAATGCAGCCCAGATCAAGCAGTACATGAGGGGCCAGTTTGCATATTTTGGATTGAAAGCACCAGAGAGAAGAGCACTGGATAAAGAGGTATTAGTTATATGTATGGTTGTGGGCAAGATGACCTAGATCATATATGCACACAAGTACCTATACTGGTCGAATAAGAAAAGGAAGACTTATTTTTGTTGTCATGAAAACATGTACTTGGACAAGAGGCCCCATATTGTTCCTAAACATGTCAGTAGTCTCCATAATGGAACATTGCCTTGTCAAATATCATCGTGGTTTTACGACTAATGAGGAAAATCTTTGTGTTTATCCCTTGCTCTAGACAAGGTCACTTTTAAAGGGACAATACATCATCTCTGCATCATGTGACCTGGTTTTGTAGGTGTTAGCGGAGAGCCCGCAGCTAAATGTGCAGGAAGTCCGGCACCTTTTGCACCTCCTGTGGCAGGAGAGCGAACGAGAGTTTCAGATGTTTGGGGTGGACCTGGGAGCAAAGTACATGAACACCCTGATCGGTGCCGATGTGAAGACGTGTAGGGAGTCTCTGGACTGTGTACGCAGTCTTATCATCACACAGAGTTGGTGGGACACTGTGGATATGCTGGCCTCAAAACGTAAGCCAGTGTCATGTTGTAGAGGAGAGCATAGAAGGGTCTTCTTGTCCACTGACCTTAGGTGCTTGAATCCAACTCTCATTGGTTTGGTTGAAGCATTAAGTTTGGATATTGTCTGGTGCCAGATGGACAAGGGGAGTGAGAGGAGTATCCAGTTTCTCCAGCATGGAGGGGAAATATTCTAAAAGGGAAAGACCTTGTGAAAATGAAGTTATGGTGGGTGAAAAGACCATTTAAAACTGTACCTGTAAAATACCATCACCAAATTTTTTAGATTTTTTCACCAAAATAAACGATGTTTTGATTGTATGGTGCATTTTATGGAGCACATTGATAAAGTGGTTCACCGGTGACGCCACACAACTTTTTGTACACCTTTATGTTCAGGTCTGAATGAAGTTCTTGTGAAGAGTAATCCGCTAATGTTTGCCTGTGTATGAAAACACTAATATAGCATTAAATTTTTGCTTTAGGGCCATAGAAAAGTCTGCATGAAGTCAATGGTGAACCACATTGTCAACATGGTCAATAAAAACTACCACACAATCAAAACAGTTGACTGTGTTTAGTTTGATGAAAAAAATTTTTTTTAAAATTAGTGAAGGTATTTTCAGATACAGTTTTGAATGGTATTTTCACTCACCATAAGTTCATTTTTACAAGGTCTTAATCTTTAAGTATTCCTTAAATGGCATAACCTCAGTTAAATAAATATTCTCAAAGACAAATTATCGACATCGTCTCCCATGAGAGATAAAGTCAGCAATTCGTTCAGCTCCATAATCAGTGACTGAAGTGAAATCAAGACCTGTTGTTTTTCTTGTGTACATGTAGTTGTCGGGGGACTTGTGGCAGCTCACCGTAAAGGTCTGGTCCCCGTCATGGACGAGTGGGTCACAGACGAGAATATGTGGATCAGACGGTCGGCCATTTTACATCAGCTCAATTATAATAAGGACACAGACAAGGACAGGCTCTTCAGGTTTGTAAAAGCCATTTCTGAGTTGACTGAAGTTTGATTGGTATATAGGTAGCCATTTTGCATGTGAAGTCCCAGCAGGGAAGTTGGAGATTCCCTTATCTCTTTGTTCCACTCCCACTGTTCAAGGTGCCTTGGTGGTCAGTGACAAGCTTGTGGCCTTTCACCAATATGGCGTCAGGAAACAGGTGGAAAATTTGCGAAGTGAGAAAAATCAGTGGTCCTCTCATAAAACTGATCGTTATTGTAAGAGTGAAAAATTATATATATTTACTTATTGAAGAATTGAAGAATATTTCAATTATATGACGGCAGCCAGCATTATGGTGGGAGGAAACCGAGCAGAGCCTGGGGGAAGCCCACAACCATCCACAGGTTGCTGGCAGACCTTCCCATGAACGAAAAGTTATAAATAAATAAATGATGAAAAGTGTCAGATAAGCATTTGTTTCAGTTGTAATTTACTAGATTGAATTTATTTATGATACACTCTGGTAAGCTAATTCTGTCTTTAAACAATCAGAAGTATATGGCTTGTTTGTATTTTCAGGTATTGTTTATTGTGCTGCCATGAAACAGACTTCTTCATACAGAAAGCCATCGGCTGGGCCCTGAGGAATTATTTTCGGTACAACCGTACTGCTGTGAAGACATTTGTCAACGCTAACAAGGAAAAGTTAGCACCCTTAAGTGTCAGAGAGGCGTTGAAACATGCCTGAAGAAACTGTTAGAGGAAAATAGCAAGATATTCTAAAAAAAGAAATTTTACATGTATATAAACTTTTATAGCCATATACATCTGAAAATATGCTCAAACTTGTTCACGTTCTGCTTTTCATGTTATCATCTTGCATTTACAAAATATACAATTTTACATTTTACAGATCGTCTCAGTTGCATGTCTACAAATGACCAGTCTGATTCTGATTGTATATAGCCACCTGTCTGATCACAGGAGAGGCATGGTCCTTAGTTGTCTCCTTGTGGAAGACTATTACAAAGGCCAGCATGTGAATAGTGCTACCTCAATGAAGCATGAGGCCAAATATGACAGACGTTCAGACACACTAATTTTATTTGACTGCCTTGATGGTCTGGTGGTTAAAGTGTCCACCCCAAGGTTGGGAGATCCAGAATCAATCCTTGGTCGGGTTACACCTAAGACTTAAAAAATGGTACTTGTTGCTGCCTCGCTTGGCACTCAATGCTGAGAGGTTAGAGCAAGGAAACAGGACTGGTTGGCCTGTTGTCGGTATAATGTGACTGGATGGGGTGTTATGCCTAGTGTCAGTTTGGCAGCATGGACTCGTCTGCCACAAGAAGACACAGAATATATATGCACTCTACGGACTCTTCGTCGTCGAAGAACTGAAAATTTGTTGAGTACGACGTAAAACTCAAGCATACATACATGTACATGAATACATATGTATTTGATTATTGTGTAACGCCATACACAAGTTTTGTTTTGGACAGTTTTATGGGTGGAGGAAGCTGGGGTACCCAGAATGAACTGGCAAACTTGAATTTTGTCTGAGGTGAGACATTGTTAGGGGTCATGCAGTCCTCAGCGAACTTCATGCAGGACAACACAGAGAGCACTGTCAACCACTTGCCTGACTTGAAGGCGATGTGAAAAAGGCAGTGAAATCCAGAAAATTGCCTGTCCGAGGATGGAATTCAACATGTCTTGGGTGGCAAAGCAATGGAAATTTTATTGTTGTTCAATGCCTTATGTAGGAATTGTTTACTTATATTGTGGGAATTCAGTATTTTGGGTGGTGAAAACAGGAATGCTGGAATAAACCAGACCTCTGGCAAGCTTCTGACAATTTTCCCCACACAATACATACAGTTATGCGCTCCATATTCGTTGAAGACAAATGGTTTTCGGTTGAATGTAAGGCTGCTCATTCAGCCACAAAAGCTGGCCTGCTTTATAGTAGAGTACCTAATGAAGTCTTTCTGCGCAACTCTTCAGTCTGACTTGATGTAGGCTCGGCCACCCAAAATATTCCACATATTTGAAGGAATTCTAGTGTTATTTTGTTTCACTGGGTTTATGGTGGCCTTCAATATTTTGTTGGTCATGTCATGATGGTGTCGCCATGTAGCAGACTGGAAACAGTGCCAACATATGTATTGATCTGTCTCACTGGTCTGGCATGCCGAAGACACCACCTACCACCCTGTCACATTGTACTTACACTGGGCCAACAAGCACTTGACCTATTCCTCTAACACTGAGCGCCAGGGAAGGTAGTACGCCAATTACCCCAGACCTACTGTTCCCAAGGCAGATGCCTTAGCCATCGCAATAGGTCTCAAAATCCATTGGACCTTCCTATACTATAAATGCCACCAAAATAAAAATACATGTATGAATGCAGACATGTCAGCCTGAATGTTACTGAACTGTAACAAGCTCTGTGCTGTAAACCATAGCCAAACCACCAAGAGCTGGATTTGAACTCATGCTCTCAGTGATCAAAGTGTATAGAGGTTCAATGCATCGGACCATAGCGAAGTCTATGTGTTTTAATCACATCCAATCATAACAGTATTGCAGTTCTGAGTGAAATTTATTTGCAATCATTTTGGGGTTGACTGACGGAAAACACACTTTTCTGTGCTGAGAGTCATGTTTTAGGTTACATGTGGTCCATACTGTGGTCTTTACTAACCACCAGTAATATTAATCAGTACACTGAAGTTTCACAATTAGAAACTATTCAAGGATGATGCACTAGTATCTATGGAAATAACAGACTTCTGAGTACATTTAGTATCTGATAAGGTTTCAACAATTTTATTTCCGACATGGATTTTAAAACAAAAAATGTATGAAATTCAGATTCCCCTGGAAAACTGCATACATTACTGTATTTTTGCATTTCCTTTCTTTGATTCCCCCAAGTTCATGATCTACCTGAAGTGGCTGATTTAAATAACTTCTCACAAGAACCGACAAGGAGATAATCTTTGCATTCGGAATTCAAAAAAAAAAAACATATTAGGTGACTGGTGATCTTCAGTTATGGGGCATGACAGAATGATACTATACATGTTCAAATGGACACAGATGACCATGACAATATCCACCAGCCTTATCCACCAGGCTGTGGGGGTGCAACAAGTCATGCAGCCTTGCTGAAGATGATCTGCATAATCACAAATAGCACCATTAGCTACACCCCCACCCCCCAAAATACTGTTGCAATGATAGAATGTTCCTTCAGACAGGTTAAGATTTATCTAAAGGAGACAACTGGAGAAAGTGATAAATATGACTGGTACAAACCTTTAACTGTTGCTAGAATGGGTCTCTTTCTGTATATGACAAAACACAACTCAAATGTTAACAATGTTGCCTATAAGAATTTTCACCTGTGGTTTTCTCAAGCATTAGATATTCGTAAATTACTTTTGGCACTACATATTTTATTTCCTATTTATTATCAAATGATCATTGTCTTATAAAGAGACATTTTGATTAAGAAAAGAAACAATTATTGTGTTTTTTTCTAAGACAAAAACATTATGGAATTCAAAGAAATATGCACAACGAAGTGCATCATGTAACTCCTAATATGTCGACAGTTTTGGGTATTATATTACGACAGTCCTACAATCTCCTCCGTCTCGGGGTCAATATCAATGTCAAAGAAGCAAGGCCTTGTGGGAAGTCCAGGCATCGTGCTCATCTGAGGATGAAAATAACACATATCCTTGTTAATCACTAAACAGAAGTCTGTTGTATTTGTCACAATAAAGCACAGGACATATGCATGTCTTACTTGTCTTGTTACTGACTCCTCTACCGGAACTGATTCAACCTCCAAAGTGGATTGATATACTGGCACTGATTCCTCCAACAAAGAATATGGCAATTGATACTGCCCAGAAATGGTGAGTTCAGCAATAGACTGAATTTGTATAAACGTGCCAAAAAAATCTGTTCACTTACTGTTCCCACAAGAGGGTATATGAATCCAGCGCCCACACTGGCACGGACGTCCCTGATGGGCAAGGTAAACCCCGTGGGCGCTCCCTTTCGCTCCGGTTGATGAGACAGAGACAGATGGGTTTTCGCCATACAGATGGGAAGGTCATTAAAACCCTAAAAAGGGGGAATACAGAGAAAATGAAAACAAGTAATTCTACTGTTCTTTCATTTACATTTTTAACATTTTTTCATTTGTGTTTTAACGGTTTATTCAAAAATACATCATTCATATCTCATTGACCAAAGTGTGTTCAGCACTATTTGGACTGAAACTCCCCACTTCATTAGGGCATGGAGAGTGGTGTTGAAATAGAACACTGTTGGCCACTCAGCCAGCAAGAGCCAGTCAGACTGATACAACCCAATACTCAACTGTGACCACACGTCTTTCAACTTTACATTACTGATGCCATTAGCTGACCTGCTTCTTGTAGCGATCTATTTGCTCCTGGGCCTCGGGCTTTAGCTCCACGCCGTCAGCGCCGTAAATCTCCTTAGCTATGATCTCTATCTTCTCCTCAATTGGTACCTGGAAAAAACCAAACATTAGCTAAGTGTCAAGATGTGTGGAAATGCATAATCATTTACAAATCTAAAGTTTTTCTTCCACTGGGTAAAGAAAAAGAACGCATAAGAAAACCAATTTGTCAAGATCTTTCAACCTAGTGTGTTTATTAAGAATTCAATGTTGTTTTAGGGGGCCTCCATGGCTCAGTAAGTTAGCGCACTATTGCAGCACAATGACCCGAAGCCTCCCACCAATGCAGTTGCTGTGAGTTCAAGCCCAGCTCATGCTGGCTTCCTCTTCGGCTGTTCGTGGAAAGGTCTGCCAGCAACCTGCGGATGGTCGTGGATTTCCCCTATGCTCTGCCTGGTTTCCTCCCACCATAATGCTGGCCGCCGTCGTATAAGTGAAATATTCTTGAGTACAGTGTAAAACACCTATCAAATAAATAAATAAATCTTGTTTTAACATTATTTTAATCACATCATCATGATGTATCCTTGTGGCAGGCCATTCCCAATCTTGACAAAGTACTCTCACTGGATTGCCATGCTGAACACGCCAGATCTGACACATTATTCAGACACCAGCCTAAGTGTCAAGCAGTAAAGTATCAAAATGTCTACAAGTACTTTAAGGTTCTCAGGGTCAGTCTAGTACATGCTGAATTTTTATCAATCAGAGCTCTTTTTTCCTTTTTTTAGCCAGAATGTTGCAAATTTCATGACATGCAAGTTGACAATTTTAGAACACAGTGCTGTCTGATTTTTTCCTTTATCCATGCAAATCTACTACTTGTTGGTTAATATTATCTTTAGACAACAGTGGCAGAAACGAACTAAAGTCGGATGAAAACAGATTTTAAATATTTCGAGGAACAAATAAAAACATAACACAGCTAACCTTGAGATCGTACAGGAATCTGAAGTGGCTGGCCTGTTTTGAGGCATTCTCTACCGCTTTTCCTAACTCCTCTGCCCCAGCCCCTCCCTGTGCCCAGTGACGAGAAACGACAGCATCAAAGGCACCAGCCTCCTTAGAATTCTTCTGGACAGCTTCCAGCTCTGCTGCAGTGTCAGTGCTGTGAGAATACATAACATGATTCATGAACGCAAAGAATTACATCTCACTTGAAAAGAGACAAAGTAAATAATATCTGTGCATATTGAAAAGAAATTTGCACAATAAGAACAAAGAAATGGAAAAAAATATCATTTACAAAACTCAAAGGTGCAATCCAATTTTGCACACTGCATACATTGCGATAATATTGTTTAGATATTCCAGAAAAAATTAAACTTTACTCTAAGTAGAATTCACACGAACTGCTTACCTGAAAGCGTTAATAGCTACGACAACAGGAACACCAAACTTCTTAGCGTTTTCAATCTGTTTTCTTAGATTAGAAAAGCCTTTGCTCACAAGTTCAATGTTCTGAAAATCAAATCAGAAAAGCCTTTGCTCACAAGTTCAATGTTCTGAAAATCCAATCAAAGAAAATAACATGACAAATTAGCCAAAAACACACACACACACACACAGACATCCAATGGGAAGCGACTGAACATGCTGGCTGTACTAAGGGGAGACAACTTCACAAACCTTAGCAGATTGGCACAAATAAAAACATGCTTACTGTCCTGTACATACCACAAATACTAGCAACAACCATCATTTAGATTCGAATGTTTTGTCTCTTCATGTAGCATAACATGGACAATGCCGAAAATCTATTGCAGACAAAAAAAAGACGATGCATATGGCTATACATCACAATTAATGCTTCCAGGTCCGGACAGTCATGAAGGACGAAGCTAGTTCCTTTCTATTTATAGAGACATTATCTATGGCTCTCCTGGGCTGTCCATTTTCATTTTTTCTGCTTGTTGGGTGGTATCATTTTGTAGCACAGGCTTCAAAGTTTCATTCCATGTATAAATTTCTGAGTTTTTCAGGAAACGAAAGCGGGTGCACACTAGGCAAAAGTAGTGATAAATCAGGGTCCACGGATCTCTTTCTGGGTGGGTTTGATCCCTGTCAGCTCTTTGTCAGATTTGCTAAAAGTTTTATCCCTCATGCCCTTTCAGGAAATTGACGGAAGTTGTCTCAGCAGACAAGGACTATCAGACCAGGAGCGTTTAGGGCTTGCAGATTTAGGAACAGTGCTGTGAGGCAAAATGTTAACATATAAATAAATGGGAAATTAATTGTGATGTGTGGCTATATACACAGATGGAGAAAAACTGAACATTCAGGTCACACGAAGGGGAGACAATTTAACACTTTTATGATGTTTGTACAAAATTACCCTGATTTGAAACTGCAGCGCTTTACTAAAGAGACACTGTGTGTCTGTGGAGAGACAGACCGTAAAACTCCTGAATCCAATTGCAGGCCGTTATGACATACAAACCTCTTCTGAATACTCCTTAGGTAACGGCACACCTGCTGTGACTGTGGGTCCCCCACCATGCATCTTGAGTGCCCTCACCGTGGCAACAAGGACAACGGCGTTTGGCACCAGACCCGAATAGCGACACTTGATGTTAAAGAACTTCTCCATTCCAATGTCAGCACCAAAGCCAGCCTCCGTCACTGTGGACGAAGGTCAAAAATGTTCAGACGCTCAAACGTGTTAAAACTATTGATGAATTCCAAGTCATATGCTAAGCATTAATAATACAGAATGAAGTCATGTGCTCTGAAAAAAAAGACAACCTCTTCTCATAACTCAGTCAACCAAGAGGAAACAGCATGTAGGAATTAGCTCAGTTTAAACACCTGTGTCTTCTGTGATGTAAAGGTACTTTGTAACTGACAGAGACAACAAACACACCTACCCACAAATCCATTTTCTCCCACCAGTTTTAGAGCGATACGGTCAGCGAGGATAGAGGAGTTGCCATGGGCGATGTTAGCAAATGGGCCCGCATGTACAAATACAGGGGTTCCCTACCACACAGAGAAGGAACATTACGACATGTTCATAGCCAGGAGCAAAATACAGCAAGAGTTCGGAAACTGCACGATCAGGTTTGTCTCAATGGAGTTATTACAATAAGCGACTTGGAACAGAACGCCTCTACAGCACAATAATTTAAATACATATATATCAGTGAAAACTTTGTCATTCACACTGATACATATTTGCATCAATTTGTTTTTTCATCTTTAATCATTTTTTCATCAAAAACCAAGATATATCAACAATTCTAAGCAGCTTCTATGCACGCTCACCTCCAGAGTCTGCATGAGGTTAGGTCGGATGGCGTCTTTCATGAGGACCGTCAGGGCACCACTCACACCCTACAAGCACACAACACTCAAACCTTGACACAGTGCTTCTCAATCACAGGGGAAAAACGTACAATTTCTCAAAAAATGTACAACAATTTACAACTGACAACTCTTAATACACAAATTGTATGAATATTCATATTCAAGATGAGACCTTGGTTTTCATCTGGCTGCAGTATGACTGCCCATCAGTAAAAAAACCTGCATTATTAAACCTACAATACTAACATCTTGCAATATTGACATAGTTTCAGGCTTTAATCTCCAAGCATACCCAGCTAGCCACAACAATCATACAAGTGGTATTTATCTTACAAGCGGCAGGGGGCTTAAAATATCAAAATAACCAGTTGGTACTAGTGAAATTCTGGTTGGTACTAGTGAAATTCTGGTTGGTGAAATTCTGGTTGGTACTAGTGAAATTCTGGTTGCCCCGCCAAAAAATTTGATTGTCCACTGGCTTAAAAAATTCCTTGCCATAAAATTCGCTATTATACAGAATCATTTCTAATAAAATCAATGGGAAAAAAAACTAAAATTATATGTTAACAAAAAAAAGATCATTTTTTCTGCATTTTTATGCTTAGGAGGTATTTCCTGCTGGCCACCCATAAATTTAACTTTGCTTCATCTTAAATGCTTTCAAATTTAAAATGTCACTAATTATCACTGCATAAAAATGCATGAAAGAAAACAGACATAATACCTCAAATGTCAATTCTACTACATCAATGTTTTAACTTTTTACAAAAATATATGAGGAAAAAAAGATCTCATATCATCTGTTAGAAGTAACACAATGATAGACTTGCTTTGAAACATTACTTTTTTGCATGAACTGGAAGTACTGCTGGCAAATCACTCAAGACTGTATGAGCTGTCCATGTCAGATTGTGAGATCTGTCAATGTCAACCTGTGAGATGTTCAACAACATCACGACGATCATGCTGTGTGCATGGATTCGGAAAGGTTTACACACATTTTATCTGGAATTTTCCACACGTGTATGTCTTATTTTCTAACATTAACTCTAGCTTGTCTTTGGGCTTTTGTTTAGTCTTTTTGGGATCCCACTCTTCAGTAAAACTCCACAAAAAGTCTGAGAAAGTCAGTCTTGTTTTACTTGGTAATGCACGTGTCTGGTACCTTGCTGGCATATTTACAGTCAATGCAAATTTCAGAGAATTTATGGGTCGTAACAAAATTGTCGCTTGTGCTTGGAAAACATGCAAGTTTTACAAGTCAACAGCATAAAATAATGCCTCTCACAAGAAACAAATCATTGGTCACAAGATACATGAATTTATTAGAAAGTGTACTTTTTACGGTCACATGGGAATCATATTTCACAAGATCGGCAGTCCAGTAGCTGATAAAATTTAGCTAACGGTCAAGTTTTGCTACACTCCGCCGTATCACCAGGAACACCAAATGTTCAGAGGTTATGAACAGCTGTGGTAAATCAGGTCAGCAATAACTTGTTAAGTACAAAGTAGTTAACTTGGAAACCTGAAGCCAAAAAATTTATAGTTGCCCAACAGGCAGAAACCTGTGTGGTTTGACTTGCCCGGCTGAATTTTAGGTTGTCACGGGATGCCGGGCTATCAGTTTTACGCACCCTGAACACTGTGTAACTCATCTATTCTACGACAAAATTAGTGACTAAATTTCACACAAACTTTCACGCTAATTTTACTAAACTTACAAGATCATCGGTGGTGACAGGGTCGCCATTTTGATCACTGGCCACCACCATTTTTCCCAGCCTCTCTCTCATGTCCGCCAGACTGGTTGTCAAGGCCAGCACCGCCATGATCTCGCTAGCAACTGTGATATCAAACTGGGTCTGTTGAAAAAAAGGCAAAGATCATTATGCTTTTGCACCCAGCTAGGCCACATGGTGTTCACGTTCAACTCCTGACCTGGACATGGAATTTGTGGATTTCTCACACTTGTAATGGGCCCTTGCAAATCCTAAGCAGTCGACCAGGCTTGTGTGGTTATTATAAACGTGTCTTTATAAAGTCAAAAGGTTTATCAGGAGCCAGGTGAGCCTCCACTCACAGTAATGACAACCCCAAACTTCTTCAGTATAGCACTGAGCAACACTCAGTTAAATAAATAAATCATTTGACCTTAAAATATTGAAGAATAAAGGGGAGACATCATATTACTCCCAAAACAGTAATGGCTCATTTAGCAAAAAGTATTTTATTGGTTATCACCAGTTTGACCATGCAAGTATTTTTGAAAGAGAAGTATTTAACTACAAAACTAAATTCTACAAAACATTCCCCTGCTTGCATTTACACTGTACTTGAGAGACGGAATTCTTTACGAACACAAGAAGCATTATTTTGAAATTACCTAAAATAACAAGCATGCAATTGCACTTGACAAAGCAAGACCTTAGCACCTGTTCTCCGTGGTGACAGAAGCTTTGCAAGAAAGAGTTCAGAAGGCCTACCTGTCTGGTCTTGTCCTTCTCTGTAGGAGATTGTCCTATGGTGATCTTCCTCAAAAACCTATCGTTGGTGTCTATCACTGAAACAGTAATCAGATAATACATCAGTATAAAGAAAAGGAGACAGAAAAAAAATATTCCAAATTACTTAAATGGTTACAACTTTTCTGCTTTTTTTTATTAAATTTGCTCTATAATACCACTATGAAACAGGGAGTAACAGTTGGTCAAACCAAGAAATCCATTCAAAAATTTTACTCGGTCTGATAATGTATGGAAGAAAAATTGGAAGTTCTGTTAGGTCATACTCAATATTTTTATGTCTGCCATACTGAACTCGGCTGACCCCATAAAACGTGTGGAGAAATTATGCTCCCGCTTACTCATACAATAATCAGTGGTAAAGGTCTTGTGACTGAGGCCTTTGTCACATGGAAACACTGATGTTGTGTAGTCAAACTGCTGCAAATAACACGTAGTTCTTTAAAGCTCATACTGAATGAGTCCTACCACCCAGCCCCCCCCCCACTCCCCAAATACCTATGTAATTTTTCTTCAGACACGTGAAGCGGAACCATTTTCTTCCAATAGCCAAACTAGACTGTACGTCAAATTCTGAGGTGGCTTCTCCAACACCTCTCTTACCTCTCTGCCAGGTGACTGTGTCCTTATCGATGTTCAGTCTGGCAAACGACGTTACCTCCTCGGCTGTCAGCTCATTAGGGTCCGTTTTAGTAATGCCTAATTTCTGTGGAGAGAAAGTATAAATGGCTCCATGCAGAAAGCACCTGTGAAAGTTTACACGCTTTCAACCACATTCACACAAAATGGCTGAAGGTTTAATACTTGTCCTGTACTCAACTCAAACTCCAACGTGTTGACAGTGTCTTTGGGGCGAGATTTGCTCAGGAGGTTATCAATCTTCTTGAGTTTGGCTGAGCACAAAATGAGAGTTTTAATACTCTTCAGCTTGGAGAGGCATGAAACTAACCAAAGAAATGATTTACCAGTTTTAAGTTAAATTTTGGAGTCACACTAATGGAGTGTTGCTCACATTTTACAGCTATTTCTCCAGATATAACTGTTAAAATATATAGCAAGATTTTTAAAACATGGAATAAGGGCTTCACAAGTCATCAGACTTCATGCTCAAGTGAAGCACAAAAATAAACTGAAATTCGAAAAGATTTTTCACAATCTGAATACATGATTTATTTATTTATTTGATTGGGGTTTTACGCCGTACTCAAGACCATTTCATTTATATGACTATCTTCTCAGTTAGCCACAAGTTTACAGCATGAAAATCTATCGCTGGTTCTGTAATACAACAAAACACATATATACATGTAAATCTGTAACTGAGTACTAAAGATTCACAAATGAAAAAATCCACTTTTCACAGATTGATACCTTGAGTCTGCGCAGCTGTATGGCAGAGAACGACCGTTTGCCCTTGACGGTTGGGACAAGTCTCTTGTAGAGAGCTTCATCTGTCTGCGTACTCTCGTGAAACATTCGGGCATCAATGGCCGCTGCACACAGATTATTGGCTGCTGTGATGGCGTGAATGTCACCTGTCAAGTGAAGGTTAAACTCCTCCATAGGGATGACCTGGGAATAGCCGCCACCTGCTGCACCACCTGGTGGTAATAGGGAGATAACCATCAGTAGGGAAATAATTCAGGTACAATACATACAGTTTAGTTCTGAATACAATTTACATTTGTAATCCCAAAGATTATAAACTATACTGTGAAATGTCTCCAAAATGTGGCACAGCCATGAAGCTAACTGCTACAAATGAGAAGCAATACACTGGAAAATGAGAACAGATCTAGTATCTAACAAGTGTGATTAAAATTTTCTATCCTTAGGATAAAAGTTAAGCTTAAACAAGGATTAACTTATTTATTTATTTCAATGGTATATCCTACAGTGACCTGGCTTTTGGGAGGAGAAAATTGCACAACTCTGACAGAAACCCATCCCATCTCACGAACAGTTCCCAAACCTCCTAAGATGTAACCACAATGAGAGTTGGATTCAAAAACGTCACCCAGTGGAGAGAGGGTGGCCTTCTGTTGCAAGGCCCCATTGAATCTTCAGCTATCACGCTAAACCTGTCACATAATGAGCCAAGGTAATACAGTAACCTTTTATGCCAAATGTGGGTCCCTGGGAAGGCTGTCGTACACAGGCCACTACATTCTTCTTGAGCTGTGCCCCCAGAGCCTGAGCGAGCCCTATAGTTGTCGTACTCTTCCCTTCTCCTAGAGGGGTTGGTGTGATGCTGGAGTTCAAGGTCATACAAAGGTCAAACGTAAGTAGAGAAACTGTGCAAGATCAAAATTAAGAACATTTACTAACTTAACTATAATCAGAAATGATTACTTATTCTTTATTTTTTAGCATTTTCCATTAAATCCATTTTCAAAATTTTACCCTGATTAATACAACAGATATGATTTAATGTCAGATGTGCAAATAATAAATTCAGGGATTTTCACATGAAGAGTAAAATCACCGCAATAAGGATAAGACATATGGATTTCAGAATCTTTCCACTGGTGAAAGACAATATATTTATTTATTTGATTGGTATTTTACACCATACTTATGAATATTTCACTTATATGACAGCAGCCAGCATTATGGTGGGAGGAAACTGAGCAGAGCCCGCGGGCAACTCATGACCATCCGAATGTTGCTGACAGATCTTCTCACATATGGCCGGAGAGAAAGTTAGAGCATGAGCTGGACTTGAACTCACAGCAACCGCATTGGTGGGAAGGCATTAAAGGAAATATGTCAATCAGAGTATAAATTTTGGAAGTTTGTATAAACTTATAAACCTGATGAACAAGAAGGAAGTCTGAGATAAAAATATTAATGACGTTTGAGTTACCCTGCCACAACAACATATTTGCCATCTTTCTGTACTCCTAGTCTGTCAAGGACTCTCAGAGAAACTTTGGCCTTCTTCTTTCCATACAAATCTACCTCATCTGACAGAAGATTGATCTCCTGAGCAAGAATGCTTATGTCCTTGGGTGTCTGAGATTTGGCAATTTCAAGGTCGCTTGAAAAAAAAAGAAATAAAAAAAACATGGGAATGTAATTTCACTGCAGGCTTTTTTATGGTTACCCTACCAGAGAGTAAAATTATCTAGCGTATGTTTTAAAATTGTGTTACAGAAAGCAAGCACAGGAATCCCAGGCACTTTTTGCCTACATGTACAGTTTTGGTAATACAAAATGCCTATGTGTAAAAAGTTCAGATCTTCATATTCCTTAAATAACACTGTCATAAATATGTGGTACTAAATTTGGAAGTACTCCATAAGTTCTACATTCCACAGCCCACGTCACACTACACAACGCACCTGGGGACAGGTGTTTTCAGGGACAGAGGTAGATACGCTATACACCAGTTGCCAGAGAGCTGAAACAAGGGAAACACTTGTAATAACGTCACACACACAAAATCAGCACAAACTCATTCCTATGACACCAGGTCCAAATGAAATACCATATCTCATTACATCAAGTGTGACATCACTTGACACCAGGTCCAAATGAAATACCATATCTCATTACATCAAGTGTGACATCACTTTTCCACATTATTATGGTCAAATTCCAATGAACTCATGAAAATTAAAAACAACTTAGGTCCAGCAGCTGGCCTGTAGCAGACAGATGAATGCAAACTTCAACTCCTAATTAAAATACTTACCATGATATGTATCATACCACGCAAATGAGACATGAAGGTTAAAAACTCTTTGACTTACGGTAATTAACACACAAGCAGGCCCAGAGCATCGGAATGCCCTGCTGAAGTCTCTGCTTACCTGCCCTGCCTCGGCCCTCGTTCGGGCATTGTCCACAGTGTTCTTCATCAACATGGCCACAGTCATCGGCCCCACGCCTCCGGGGACAGGGGTAATCCACGACGCCACAGACTTGGCCTCCTCAAAATCCACGTCCCCAACCAACCGCTTCCCGGACTTGGTGCTGCTGTCTTCATGGGGGAGGGGGAGGGGGCAGGAGTCAGGGGCATAAAGGAACAGTTTTAGGGGCAACCATGAAGTAAAAACATTTAACCTTTGGTGTTTGTTGGTTGCTTGATGGTCTCTGGTTTATTAATTATCCATAGGTGAAATTCTCAGTGATATTATCTAATCTGCACTGTACTAGCATATAAATCTTTCATTTTCTGCATGTCCCTTGGGTTTAGACATTGTCATGAATGTTCGCTGCTAAACCTCACAATGAAATTCGAACTGTACCACATCACATTGAGTATCGGTACTAACATGGCATTGAATATTATACTAATATAAAGCTTAACATACATGTAGCAATGAATATAACAGGAAACCAAGGCTTTTCCAGCCTAGCATTGAATATAACAGGAAAACAAGACATTTCTAACCTAGTATTGAATATCACACCAAACCAGGTCTAACATAATACTGACAGTCACAGGAAAGCAAGACTTTCCTAACATAGTACTAAATATCACAGGTAACCAATGTTGTTCTATCCTAGTACTGAATATTATAGGAAACCGATATTTTTCTGACCTATCATTGAATATCAAAAGAAACCAAGACTGTTCTAGCCTAGCACTGAATACCACAGGAAACCAAGACTGTTCTAGCCTAGCACTGAATACCACAGGAAACCAAGACTGTTCTAGCCTAGCACTGAATACCACAGGAAACCAAGCGCCTGGCACTTAATTTCACAAAACAGCGAATTCTTATCGTTATTTAACTTGATTGGTTGTTTGAGATGTCAGCTGACCTGGGATGGAGTTTATACCACAGTCTATGACCACAGCCCCAGGCTTGATCCAGTCTCCCTTCACTAGTTTGGGCTTGCCGATAGCCACTACAAGAATGTCCGCTGCCTGAACCTATCCAAACAAACAGAAATCCAAAGTAACTAACAATGCATGGAACAATCACATCCACTGTACCTGGACAAACATATACGAGGAATTCCAGGTCAAGACAGGCACTACAGCAATTTATGTATTGATCTGATGTCTTGGAGCACACGTGAGGAGTGAAGGAAATCACAATGTCCAGAGTAGACCACTGCAGATAACACCCTGTCACTGTGGCGTGGTGCCCTACCTCTGCCTTCAGATCAGCCGTTCTGGAATGACACACTGTGACTGTTGCATGGTTCCACAACAGGAGGTCGGACATGGGAGCGCCCACAATCTTGCTGCGACCAACAACGACTGCTTTCTTACCCTTGATCTCAACTCCTGTACACAGAAAGAAAGTGTCAATTGTAATCAAATAGCAGTACAAAGACTCAAGACATTTTCATAAAATTAACTCCAAAATGTAATTTATCAGTAATTCTGTGTATTTCCTTTCAAGAGAAGAATGATCACTCTAGGTTATGACAACTCTCTTCAGAACAGTACACTCTATAATTCATCTACAAGCCATCACCAGTAGGATTTAGACCCTTGTCTCTTCATAAATAGAAGATAACAATAGATTATCAAGACCTCCTCAACAACTGGTTTGAATCAAACCGTGGAAAGTCTGTCAATATACAGCAGAAATGTCACATTGTTGGCAATTTTCCTAACAACGTAGTCATTGAACAACAGCACAAGCTTTGAATCCACCATCCCGAATGTCATTCAGTGATCATCAAGTTTGTTGTGACTGTGGATTTCCTCCCAGTCCACTTTACATGTGATACATAGAAAAATTGTTTCTGGCTTTCACCAACAGGGTGATGACTGTGTCCAGATTTCATTACCTGATCTCTTGATTAGCTCCAGGCACCCAAACGGGGTACAGGGTGGGATACAGCTGTCCAAGTCCCCCCTGGATAGTTTACCGGCATTCACGCTGTGTAGCCTGACAACATTCGTAGAGCAGCAGCTACAGAGAAACCCTGGGGACTTTGGACGTCATAAACACTGCATGTTTCTCCGAACAAGGAGATTCACATTGTCAAAATCTTAAAATGTCATTAACTTTGTCGTGGAAAAAATTTTAGGTCATTTAGCGTAATCACCAAGATTTAATGATGTAATTTGCATTTAACCTTGATAAACTTTGCCACAAAGATTAAACAGATCAGATGCATGAATAATCACAACATACGCTATCAGAATTCCTTTTTTTCCCCTAAGACACTAATTCTTTGGGCCTCCTACACCCTGTACCCTTTATCCTCAATTTCTTGGGTATCAGATGTAAGTGGGGACATTCCACTTCTGAGAACGCTGCCATATTGGGCTGGCGATGAAAGGTGTGTTATAGACAGGGTGTGGGCTTAGCCTAAAAGCCAGCAATCACACCTGAAGCCACACATAATGGGACTTACCCATCCACATCTTTGGCAGGGGCTATAGTGTTGGTAACCAAGTGGGCATCTATAGTATGCACAGAATCCAGGGGCAGCTAAGATACAAACAGGTGTACATTTGCAATAGTTGTGACACCATAAGACAAAACAAAAAAAAAATTTGCACTCCGGTTATCTGAAGAATATCAAAAATTTAAATATTAGGGGCAATCTTGATCTACAGTGGATGTCAGATGTGATGACCAGAAGAACAGTGAATGAATGAATGAATGATTATGGCTTAACGCCACATCGGCAATATCTCAGCCATATCGTGGCGAGAACAAGGTGGAAAGACAAGACAGTTCAGGTTTTTGATAGTGACTGGAGAACATTAAAAAGAAAACAAAAATGTTTGGACAAGGGTTAAAATCAGGTAAGAAAACCAAAACAGTTAAAACTCGAAAACCAGCATATTAAGGAAATTTTATAACAAATATTTATTTTTGAGAATAAAATTTATATTTTATGATGAAGGCCAATGGCCTTCAAATATTTTATGACAGCGTCGCCAGCGATGCTGTCAAACAAATCATATGTGGAGTTTACTATGTAGAATTGCCGCACATTGGCAAAGTCCACACAGTCAACCAGGATATGTTTGATGCCGCACTGCGCATCACATCCAACACATTCGGGAGCACTGCCCCCATCCAGAATAAAATTGTGTGTTAGACACAAATGCCCAACGCGGCATCTTGTTAAAACCACTTGGTCTCTACGAGACATACCCAATGTATAAGAGTCATACCCTATGACAGGGTGAATGGCATGCAGTTTGTTATCAACCTGCAGGTCCCTTTTATCCTGCCAAAGGCGACAAATGTATTTAAGAATATTACATTTAAAATCAGTATAAGGAATTTTAATCTTAGATATGGGCAGCTAAGAGCAGCTTTCGCTTCCCTGTCTGCGACTGTGTTTCCGTGAATACTAGTATGACTTGGTATCCAACAGAATACAATATCTTTCCCTCTTTTAATTAACTTTCTGTGGATGGCTAATATTTCTAGTATTAACGCGTTTTGAAATTTATTTGGCTCTATGGCCAAAAGGCAGGACAACAAGTCACTGCATATGACTGCTCTCTGGGCAGCGCCGGACGAAACGTGGGATAAAGCCTGAAGTATAGCTCTGGCCTCGGCAGAAAATATTGAAGATGAGGATGGAAGGCGAAGAGAGGTGACTCGCTGTTCCAAGACGGCCGCAGCCTGTCCCCATCCTTTGACCCGTCAGTATATATAAATTTATAATCTGGAGCGGGACAGTGGAGTATTTGAACTTCAGTGTAAGGAAAACCCAGTTTTACAGCATTCAAATTAAAAGATACCACACTTTGTACGCCATTTTATATAAGTATTGATTGTTAGCTGAATAATTATTATACGCAACAAGTCTGAAGTCTCTAGGTTTTCAACACGCGATACTGACCTGTACAATGATGCCGTGGATTTTGGGATCACAGTTAAGGTTTTCCACACACTGAACAACCTACAATGAACATTCTTTATTCTGAATATCGTAACTCATAAACATATATAATTGATCACTTGTCTAACATTTGCATACAGACTCACATTTGCATACAGACTCATCCCGGTACTGGGTATGGTAAAAGATAAACTGCACAACTGTAAGAGATATAAAATTCAGTCTCGGATGAATGGTAAAAATTGTCAGAGTCATCTTGAAACTGATGAGGGTATTGCACTGCTACTAACATGGCTTTACAATCCCTGATCTCACTCTACCCATACTCGCCGCCTCAGCCACCTCCCCCTCCTCCCCTCTGTCTCACCTCTTGCTGCGTTGACGTCTCTGGCAGACGGATGTGCTGAGCGTTAATCCCCACCTCTGCAGCAGCCTTCAGCTTCATGCGGATGTACACATTGGAGTCTTCTCTGTTACCCACCTACATATACATCCCATCAATTCCAACAGTCAACTCTCGCAGAAATATCATAGGGTTAAGGCCTATTGTACAAGAGTGCTTCGTGTTTCTGGATACACAACATTTTCGCTGTTGTCTTCATGAATATTCATGACAAATTTCAGATGCAGATGTACTTGTAAATCAGTTGCTCCTGTTATTAGTCCTTGAGGTCAAAAACAAAGTAACTGCATCAAATCTGAGAAATTGACACAAGTTTATCTGAAATCATTTGTCAATTGCAAATTTCACAAAAACTGTTGGGGTTTACTGCAGCAAGTTAACTCTAATAAGCATGATATAGTATGCTTTCGGAGACATAGACCTGTACATCTTTGTTGTGCTCTTTAAAATATAGAACATAAGCAGTTTCTGGCTGAACCATCACTTGGCAAAACAACGTAACTTTCTACGGATTCACTACAGAGAAATTTATGTCAGACTAAGCTGACTGTACTTAGAACTAACAGGATTAGATGGGATTCAGACCTACATACCTGTACAATGGCTAACCCTGGTTCAAATCCTGGGAACGTCTGCTGTAGAGCAGACACCTCCTCCTTCAGCTTGGACCGGATCTCTCTACAAGAAACGGACAAGCATGGTTACTTAGATCGGCATAAAATGCCACCAGTATCTACAAAGGGTGTTTCTCTGCTTATTTACTTCTTTCACTGCTTACTTACTTCCTTTCACTTATATAGGCCACACACAAGAATACCTGACTTATGAGAATGCAGTCAGGCTTGTAAATGGCAAAGAGTAACTATTTCTCTACTTCCAGCAGTGATAGATAACGCGGATCACTTAAAACAAATGCATACCTTGAACTTATCCCCCCAAGTTTTGAATCAACGGGCCGGGCAAATCAAACATTCACCTTTTTCCACCAGCTATTACTGTGTACATATACCCACAGCAGAAAATCTATGTTGCTTACTGAGTGACTGACTGGTTGAGTATAAACTCCTGTCAGTTTCAAGGAGACAGAGGAAACCATGGTGACTGTCAACAGATTTTATGTAAGACCACACAAACAGCCATAGAAGCGCTGAGGACTGCTTACTGCCTCCAAGCCCTGTTCCCTATATGCTCCCCGTCTTCCGATAACAGTGGAGGCAGGTGAATTTGCCATGGAAGCACTCGGGCTGCACTTATTGCCACCAAGCACCCAAACCCCCACCCCAGTTAACTGTGGAGGCTGGCAAATTTCTGAGATTCCATGTCAAAGGCAGGCTGGGATTGAATCACGTATTCAGGAGATGGAAAGTCAGGCATCCTAAATACTAGTACGTGGCAAGGTCTGCCAGCAACCTGTGGATGGTTGTGAGTTTTACCCCGACCTTTGCATGGTTCTCCTACCATGATGCTGGCTGCCGTTGTATAAGTGAAATATCCCTCTCTGTATCACTCTCTATACACAAGTTTTTTAGCATCATAAACATATTCCACCCAGTTTCAAGACCTATCTAATTAGAAAATCTGTCGCACTACAGCAGTGAGATTAGACTATTACAGACCTATACAGAGAACTAATCTATCAAATTTCTTGCTAAGAAAAATGAGCCCTCGAGAATGGAATAAATTACCTGTCACTCCTCGCAGTATGAATGCCATGCCTCTCTTCAAATCTCGACTTAAACTACATCTTATTGAACCACTTAATTACGAAGGCAATTTTGCTCATATACATTAAATAATAAAAAGATAAATGAACACCTAAGTTCGCCATAAATAACTTCAGAGTTTTCCATGATGCATCATGATTGTTTTACTATGATTTGTTGCTATATGTACAACACATTGTCATATAATCACCGACATGCAAAACTTCCGTGTGTAAACAATCAGTATTGTATTTTTAATGGAACAGAACAAGGTCTTATGAGCTTTATTCCCGCCATATTTTTCAAATGTATATTTACGTTATTATTTCATCATCTGTGGTGAATAACATGAAATGATATGAAACGGCGTAAAACCCCAATCAAATAAATAAATAAATCCTAACCACTTGGACATCACTCACATCCAGGTTAACACAATTATAGGGACACTATGTCCATACTTTCCTTGATAGAGGTGTTTCGAGTTCGAAGCCTTTTTTCGAAAGGTAACAATAGTCCTACTGTATTTTGTGAGTGTCAAAAACGTTTGGTAAGCTTTCATGGCTTTGTTTTACTGCTCATCTATTTCACCGTGCTCAGGAGGTGCAAATGACATTTTCTTCCTTTACGAACTGCGTAAGTTCACAAACCTCCAGCTGTTCAATTTTCAATGTAGTTTGTCCAGTCTAAATAACTTTTTGTCATACTTTTTTATGGCACTTGTGTTATAGTAAATGTTATCAGAAATAATTGCTTAACATTTTTGTTAAGTCACGTGGTACAGTAGGACTTTTCTTACCTTTAGCGATAAAAGAGTTCAAACTCAACACTCTCCTATTTTGTACCCTTTTGTGCATTCTGTCAACATCTCATATTTCTAAATCAAAACTTAAGTTGCCTATTTTTTTTAACAACTACACTACAACACATTTATAACCCAAATTTGTCTTTAATTCTTTCTTTGTTTTGTATTTGGAATGGATGTTAGTTTAGTATAAAAATCACAAATGGACAACGAGGAAATGGAATGAATGAATGACAGGGTTTCCACACCACACCGGAGCAACGCATATATCAGCCAGATTGTGGCCAGCAAATGTGAACACAAACAGAAATGGACTCTCTGTTAATTAAAGAACAAGTTCTACAAAATCAACAACTATGTTGTACTTTGGCCCCGGCAAAACCTTAAACCAGTGTGCTTGATTCAGGAAACTAGACATCCACATAAAGACTGGATTACAACAAAAACATGTAGTTTACTGTTGCGTGTATCTTTACTTACAGCAAACAACTATTTAAAACAAACCATTTCTGTTTACTGGGTATTATTGTTCATTTTGTTTGAAAGTGCATGATATTAACTGCACACATCACTTAACAAATTAGGCTTGGGATAGATGTAAGACTGTAACTGCAACTTGAGTGCTTTTCCCAGTTTTCTCTTTTCGGAATTTAGTGCAACAAAGCACATGAACTTTTAACCATGACATGACAGACAATTACTCTGTGTAATTCTTCATCACACCAGGAGCTGTTCTGGCAGAAAAATGCCACAAGATAAAAATCTCACATGACTAGCTGATTATAGCCTGTGGATCTGACACCTTTACAAGGACTGAATATATGATACACCACAACTTCACCAATATCATGGCTGACAAGGGTCTTTTAGAGACGCAGTCACAAGAAAACGTTCTTTTGTTTGATGTAACCAAACCTTATCACTAAAACAAATCAGAGCTCAAGGGCTGTGAAATAGGTCAACTGCTCTGCTTCTAATTTTCTTCTTCTTGTAGCTAGTGACCAGTTGTCTTCCAGTACAATTTGTTAGTCTTCTCAACACATAAAGTGCCTATCCGTTATTGTGTCCATAATGGGGGACCCACCAGGAGTATTCTGCACTATTTTATGTCCATCTTCTCTTGTCCAGCTCATGACATTCGTTTAAAGAGAATACAATGCACTAGGACATCATACTGTGATATACTGTAAGACTGAAGACTTTTTCCCTAACAAAATTTTGCAACCAAGTCCTTACCATTTCTATTTGTTTGGTTAGTGTGAGCACCAACTAAGTCCAAATTATCTTCATTATTTGTACCACTGCTGTATGTAGCAACAGGTCAAGGCCACTCATGATAAACATGATACATGTTCATTATAAATTTTTGTCAAGCTTGTATCATATGCATTGGCAAGATGCTAGTTGGAGGCTTTGGATGCTTCGAATGCACCACCACTTCTTGTAACAGGTGAGGGGCATCAGCTACATGTATTTAGTCAACTGAAAACTGGCGCCACTTGATTGTGGTTGATGGCGGTCAGCTAACACTTGTTATGGAAATTTAATGTTATGCACCAAACCTGATAGAAAGAAACTGATCAACAAATGTTGTAGAGTCATATGAAATGCACATGAACAGAAATTACTCTCAAATGAAATGAAATAAAATTTCAAGAAAGTTCCCAGATTCATCATTCAACATCAGAGCTAACAGTTATTTCTTGCGTTAAAATTGCTAATTGAATCAACACCTGATTTGTGAGGATGTTGAAGGGGCACTGTAAAAGAAGCATACACATGTATAGTAAACCGAAAATCCAGCAACCTACAGATGCTCTGCGGACAGAACCTGAGAGGACTTCCTTACACCATAATGCTGGCTGCCGTCGTGTAAGTGAAATATTCTAGAGTACCTTGTAAAACATCAGTAAGAAATAAATAAATGAACCAAATCATATATTTCTCTAACGCCCAACATTTAAAACCATATGAAGCTGGGATACAACTTTCTTTCAGTACAGAATTAAGACTGTCCACTAAGCTGGAAATGTTTCTGGATATTTGTCTAATGGTATGCTCATTAATATTCTATGATAGCAAACACAAATGCCGGCAGGCGCTCATATGCACAAAATCACTGTTTAAATTACCCTGAAACACGAAGCAAAGAGATGAAAAGGCCAAAAACTGCATATGAGCTTTGCTAGGAAACTTTGAAAGCATAACCTGTGTACTTTTTCGTAATATTTATAAAATAGTTACATATGTTCTTATTCTGTTATCCCACTAATTCACCCTATGAAGTTTATTTTTGATGTGATTGCTAAGAAAAGGAAGTTTATATACAGCATATCAAGGTTACATTAGTAGCCAACAGGCGGCAATTTTCGGCGGGTGTGGGTGGCAAAATCGCCGCCTATTAAAGCTGATTAGAAAATGAAAAGTATCATGGCGTTGTTGTTGTTTCGCTCTTGTGAAAGAGAACACTTGGACATTTGCGTTTGTCACTGAAAAAGCTCACCTTCACACATTTTTGCATCTGTGATATATCTTGTGCTTACCATTTCAATAACAATAGTTTATTTCATGTGACAAATTTGACTATTTAATCTTCTAGACTTGCAAAACTTGCATGTTTTCCAACCACAAGCAACACTTCTTGTGTGACTTGTACTTGTGTCTGTAAATTTGCACAGGTTGTAAATATACTGAATTCCAAAAGAAACGCGCATTTTTCCAATGTCAAATCGGAAGTACATTCTCAGTAATCAAAAGTGTGTAGATATGTTCTACATATGTTCTCTGGATGTTCCAGAGAGTGTTTTTCAATTTTATAGATGAGTATCTCCCGCAAACGCAGCAACCGTGGTGTCAGACGGCACCAAATTGTACTGATTTTAATTTTCATATTCCTCGTGAAGTGTTTGCTAGTTGAGTTGAATGCCATTTCTTTTCACGAGATTCTTGGTCTGAGAGTGCTTCTTAAGGAACATAAATCGCAGAACTGTTGCATTCGCATTTTGATGCAACAGTGACCGTGTCTGAGTGCTGATGAACGTCAAAGAGCCATCGGCAATATTGAGGCAGGTTGGAACGTCCCACTTGTCGCCAGGTATTATGGTAATCATCAGTCCACCACATACAGTCTGTTTGATCGCTACCAGCAGACAAACACTGTCAATGACCGTGCTCAGAGCAGACGACCTCATGTGACGTCAAACCATCAAGACCACTTCATTGTCAATTCCCATCGTCAGAATGAGTTCCTGCAAGAAGCCACTCCAGCTCGAAACACAGCTGGAACAACGAACCGACCCATCGGCACCAATACTGTACGTCACCGACTCAATGACACAGGTTTGCGTTGCCGTCTAACTTATGTTGGTTCACATTTGACTCTATATCACAGGCGCGCTCGAGTTAACTGGTCATCGGAACTGGTGCAGGGCGCATTGGCAGAATATCGCCTTTTCGGATGAAAGTCAATTTTGCATCGACGCAGTGGACGGCCAAATGAGGGTGTAGCAACATAGAGGTGAAAGGTTCAGTGATCCATGTGTATTGGAGAATGACCGTTGGGGAGGGCCTTCCATCATGCTTTGGGGAGCAATCAGCTGGGGATGTTATGTTCCGCATGTGATCTTCTAAAACAATGGACAGGGACGTGGTAGCGTTGTCACGGCGCAACGCTACGTCAATGAAGTGTTGAGGCCTGTAGTCCTTCCATTTTTTGCTCCAAGACGCAATCTTGTTCTACAGCAAGATAATGCAAGAGCACACACATTTCTACTGAAGAACGGCATCCAGACGATGGAATGGCCAGCTCTAAGTCTGGATTTAAATTCTATCGAGAACCTCTTGGATGAAATTGAATGCTGCATTCGCCATCAATTCATGCAGCCAGTTGCCTTGCAACAACTGCAACAAAGCGTTGTTAACACTTGCAATAACATTCCTCGGAGGTTCATCCGAAGTCTCTTCAACAGCATGGGTAGAAGATGTGCAGCTGTTGTTGATGCTAATGAGGGTCATGCTCATTAATGACGTTAATTTTTATTCCATCAGAAAAACAATTCCCAAAAGGCATGGCTATTGAGCCAAATTAAATGAGCTCTCCCATTTCCATTCATTCAGAAGAATCAGTATGATATGAGCATTTAGTTGAGCTATTGTCTTGTTGTGTAAGAAAAATATGTTTTAATAAAGTCCACTGGCTCTTGCTCATTTGCAGTTTATACTATTTCTCCAATTCATGTTTCTTTTAGAATTCATTATGTGACAGACAAGGTACCGATCCAATATTCTTGGGAAGTAACCCCTGGGGTCTACGTCAAATGCGCAGACCGCATCGAAAGTAGTTCCATCGACTCTGAGTCTGAGATCGGCGGTGATTTTGAGAACGAGTATTGGACTCAGGGTTACGATGAATGTCAGAATTATAAAATAACACTCATAGTCCACCTAAATGGACTAGCATCCAATCTATTTCGGGTTTTACTTTAGTTCAGTACCTTATTCTTGAGCAGTAACCCAAGCTGTAAGGTAAAATTGCATACCAGCCGTCTGATAATTAATATCCTCATTATTTCCACCATTTTAATGACTACCTAAGTGATCGATTGCCACAAGGTAGGCCTAAATACAATTAAGAACTGTTAATTACATCCATGTAAGCTATCTTGGATGATGTAAATCTTTTCGCTACATACACTACCGCAGGCAGTCAAAATACCGACTGATATGTGACATTTACTGTTACCAGCCTAAAATAACGCAACTGCATTCGATGACCTTTTGGAACATAAAACTGAAAGGTTAATAAATGAGAGCACCACTCCAAACATAATTAAAAAGTTTTATTCAATCCATAATCATTGCATATAAATCCCAACAAAACAATGAAGAAAACATCACGAAAGGAAGCTAATAAGCCAGATAGCCGTTTCGAGTTGCGCATGAGCAGATCGCGACATACTGTAGATAAATAAAAGCCTGTAGTCGTTTATGTCCATCTGTTAACATTACAGATTTCTGCGACAGCCCAATATAGAGCCCAGTTCTGATTTCTCTTCTGTGTTGTAAAAGTGAGTTTCCTTTTGAAACAGTCCTTGAGTATATGTATAATCTTAAATGTCACACAAACATATTAAATGCTCGAAATTGGCTGAATTGTGTGTGACTGCTTAAGGTTACAATGGTTTTAACATAGCCACAAAGGACTGTTTGTATACCAGGGAAGGAATTCCTGTCATGCACAGTTGAAACTGTTATCTGATACATTTGGCCATGACACATGACCTATTTCGTTAAACGTACTAACACTGAGTGCTTTGGTGAAACTACTTCCGGAAATTTCTCCACAATTTTTCATGCCTCTATAATGGGCCTCTGGCAATTCTGACCAACAGACCCATAAAAATAGGGTGGGTACTAAATTCTTTAAAAAATCCCCAATATATATTATTTTTAAGTGTCTGAGTGTGGCAATGCTCACTCACTCAGACGATGTTCACTCACTCAGACAATGCTAACTCACTCAGGCAATGTTCACTCAGTTATTGTTCATTCACTCAGACACTGTTCCCTCACTCAGGCAATGTTCCCTCACTAAGGCAATGCTCACTCCCCCAGGCAATGTTCACTCCCTCAGTCAATGTTTACTACGGCAATGTTCACTTACTCAGGCAATGTTCTCTCATTCAGGCAAATGTTCATGAATGTTCCCTCACTCAGACAATGTCCACTCATGCAATGTTCACTCACTCACGCAATGTTCACTCACGTATTGTTCGTTCCCTCAGACAATGTTCATTCACTTAGGCAATGTATCCTCTCTCAGGCAATGTTTACTCACCCAGGCAATGTTCACTCATCCAGGCAATGTTTGCTCTCTCAGGCAATGTTCACTCATTCAGGTAATGTTCACTCACTTGGGCAATGTTCATTCAGGTAATGCTCACTGATTCAGGCAATGCCCCTACACTCTAAAAGGTAATGCCCACTCACTAAAGCAATGTTCACTCAGGCAATGCTCACACTCTCAGGTTATGTTCACTCATTCAAGCAATATTCACACAGGTAATGCTCAATCACTGAGGCAATGTTCAGCCACTCAAGCAATGTCCACTCACTCAGGTAATATTCATTCACACTGCATGTGGTGCTCACATAGGTAATACCCATTCTGGTAAATTACGAGTAATGCTTAATCGGATAATGCTTCACACTCAGGTACTGCTACAGATGCAGTGACCCTTAGACAGGAAAGTCAGCCTGACCCAAATCACAGATAACCCCCTGAAATAAATGGCCTAGATACTGCTCCAGTTACGACACACATATGCTGCTACATAAACCTGTACCTGTATGTCTACATCATCATCACCGAAATTAGGCTGGAGACAGCAATAATAGGTTGGAAGTTTTACTATATTCATCATGGTGTAAGGTGGTCACGATCTTCCTTTAGGCACATGCACAGCAATCACAGCAAGCATGTAGCCAGCTTGACAGCTGCACAAATGTTAGTGTTTATGCAAGGCTGAGGTCAAAGACAAGGTGCACAATCTAAATGTTCTGATGGGTAGCGCATGCTAACAAAAATTACACGCATCAATGAATGCCATGTTTCATTTTTAGGCACTGGGAAATGGGATCTTTGTGCATTACAGCTGAACATATGTGGATATAGCAAATGTACATGTATATGTGAGGGTTACAAGCCCGTACGAGGGAGGGGGGAGGGATGGCGGGCATTTCAGGAAAATATTGAACCATAAATCCCATTAGGGTCAATTTCCATTAGCCATAGTGTTGCTTTGACATTTTTCCATTTCAACTAGCCATGATATTCTCCTGTCTCCAGACATGGGTCCAGAGGCCACCTAGGCATGTGTGGATCTCAAGAGTCATATTCCTTAAATGACATCATGAATCAACTTAAATATTATAGGTGTAGGCACCAAGTCTACAATTCTATCCCAGGAAGCTACATGGCCCTAGACTGGAGCACTGAGAGTCTGGACCTAAAGAGTACTAAATTGATAACTGACATGGTGAAAACTTTTTTGAAGATTAAAAGTGGGTGCTTGGGGCATAAATGTATATGATGACAGACCAATTGTAAATCTAAGGCCAAGTAACAGTACATGTAGTATCACCCAGGATTCCATCAGGCCAAGTTATGTGTTCCGTTAGAGTTTTTCTAGCCACTATCTTGTTGTGGTAACCACAATGAGAATTGTCTAAAAATTGCTTTTTAGGTAAATTTTGTATTAACTTTTCATGAAATAAATTGAGTTTTTGATACATTGGTGACAAAAAGATATTGATTTGATCCACCATACACCCAATCCACTATACAGAGGCCCACCATATATCAGTTCTCCATACAGAGGCCTCCCATACATCCACACACTATCACACACCAACGGCCCACTAAACAGCAGTCCACCATACAAATCCACAATACACAGGTTTGTGATAATAAGTTCTCCATACAGAGATCTGCCATACATCCATACAGTATCGTACACCAAGGATCCTCCATACAGCAATCCAGCATACACAGGTCTGCCATATAACACTTCTCCATACATAGTCCTACCATAGACATACATCCATACACTATCATACGCTAATCACCCACCATACATCAGTTTTCCATATATAGGGTTGCCATACATCCATACACTATCATACACCGATGACAGACAATACAACAATCCAACACACACGAGCCCCCCAGACATAAGTTCTCAATACATAGGGTTGCCAATCATCCATACACTATCATACACCGATGACCTAGCAACAACAATCAACCATACACAGGCTTGCCTAATATCAACCCTCCATGCAGATCACTATTAGTCCCCCACCATATATCTGGCCTGATGCAGTAGTCATAGTGTTGACTTGTTCAGGGTTCAATATCATGACAATATCCTCTGGAGACAGGAAATATCCTTCACCCAATGAGATGTGTTAGACATTTGTAACTAACAAAAAGCAAAAAGTTGAAATATAAAAAATAAAAAATAAAAAAAAATTTCTATTTAACTAGAAGAATAAGGTTGACCAACAAATATTTTATGGCTGGGATGAATAAGATGAATCAGCATGTCATGCGTCTCAGGGGTTCACACAGATTTGGATGTGTGGTGTTACAGTACCGGTAGTTACTAGGTCTTCTATAGTAGGGTCTGTTTGCTCAATAGCGCTGTTGCCATGCAAAAACCACAGTCTTATCTAGCTTAAACCTGAGTGTGCTCTCGAGACTCACAAAATACCTATTTGTCTTAAAAAGTAAATCTTTTATATTTGTCTCATTTTACACTGAGAACTTCAAAGAGCAGCAGAAAAAAAAGAAAACTGTCTTTGTATTACAGCTCATGTTATAATAGCTAACCCCAAACCATGTTTGCACTGTGAGAATGTTTGCTGGTGGAAAAGTGATGGAAAACTTCAGAAATGACAGGCTTGATCAACACCTGATGCTGTCTTACATGCACGTCTCATATGGGTTGGATTGCCACAACAGCTTTTGCTTGTCACTTTATCACTTTTTTTCAGAAATTTCTATTAAAAAATTTCAAACAGTGAGGTCATATTTGCACACGCCAACCTTAATTATAAAGGCGCCAACATCAAGCAGAGACACTGTGCATAATCATAACGTAGTGAGCATATAGAAATATGCTCTACTTCTTATGTAACTTTTTAGAAGTCACAATAATTCGACATTTGGTCACATGAAAGGGAATTGGTAAATCATTAAATGCCACAGGGAGGCAAAAAAATAAACTGGCAGTAGTAAGGATGAAGGTGATGTCACCTGCTAGGGTGATGTCAATTCATTAAAAAATGCCGCTTTCTCAATGGACATCGGAAAAGTGGGTCAGCGACGAACAAAAGTTCAACCCATTCTTTACAAATCCCGGTAAATTAAAACTCTTCTCAAGCACGATTTGCCTGTCTTTATAAAATTAAATTTAGTGCAACGTATGTGATGTGCTCGTAAAGGAGAAAAAATCGCGGCAACCATTTTACAATATGACACGCCATGATTGATATGACTGGACTAATCAAATGACACCTGACTGACACACAAAAAAAAACAAACTTACGCAGACACGTCCTTGCCGCTGAGAATTTGAGCCATCTTCAGATGTCTGTACTAATCACACTGCTGGACTAATCTTAATCGCCCTGCAGCACTCGTTGTGAGAAAGCGAACAGTATGACCCACATGTGGAGAGCAGAACCCTACTCCCGCGCGCTCCCATATTGCAGGAATACGCCCGTTGTAGACATTAGAGGTCGTGTGTATGAAACGGACGAGCCATTGGGAACGCGGTTGACAGAAGAGTGCAATAAGGGGAGGTCACGCAGAATAGCCTAAAATAAAATATACAGGTTTCTGTACTTGCCGCGCGTTGGAATTTCAATGTTATGTAAATACGTGTAGCCCAAACAAGCCCTCACACACGAAAGAGTGAAATTAAAGCCAAAGCACTCTGATCATAGAAATTTCACCAGTTCTGCCTTCGGTAGCCAGTATGCCGTATATAGGTCACATTACCTGGTATATCAATGTCAGAGACCATAACACTTAAAAAAAAAAAAAAACCCGTCACAAATATGTTACAATTCTTGTTTATTATTGCATAGAAAAGTACATATATATAATATTATGCAGAGAATCTGGCTTTAATGCACTGGCAAGATCAACCACTTCAACACCACACAATACCTGGAACAATCCAGTTTGAACTGAAAACCTTTGAGTTTATCAGGCTTTGACCACAGAGATAACCTGCATGGTCAGGGTAAACCCAGTACACCACTTAATAACATCACTGTGCCTGGCAGGTACCACGGACTCATGTGGAGAGAAACTGTTTGAAGATGTACGCATATCAAGCAGAAGGTTTAGAATTACAGAAAAATACAGAATGTAGGCTTCAGCTGGGCCTATATCACAAACTGCCATTGGTACCATACAGATGAAGAAAATATTAACATACCTGCAGGCTTACAATACATCATTAATACAGACATTCCAAAAAATATGGACGAAACTAAGACTTGATACTTTCTTGGAAAGCAGCTGTATATGTGTGCCTACAAGCTAATCTACTCTGTTCAGGGCCCTTGAGAGTTTTGTCTGAAATCACCAACATGAGACAGTAAAAGGGCTGGGTAACTCTACCAACCAATCTGTGGCAGAGACATTAAGAGTAAGATGTAGGCCTATACACACAGGAAATACAACATGTCTCATAAAATGTTATTATTCTGGAACTGCACCACTTGAACGGGAGTAACCACATATAGCTTCAGAAGGCAAAATAAGTTTAATGGAGAATTTAATGTTCAAATCTATGAATTAAACAACTGAACCCCTAAAAGTTCAACCACTTCAGGCTAGAGTATAAAACTACACTGAATGAATACTTCTGGCTTCCTGGTAGGTGTCTCCACTGAATGAATACTTCTGGCTTCCTGGTAGGTGTCTCCACCAGCAGCCAAACAACATTCAGATACAGAAGAAAAATAAAATCCCCTTTACACAGTAAGTTATTACATGTATACCACACAAAACCTACACCTACTACATGCTCATACAATGTACTACAATAAATACTGAACACCAAACCCTTCACCAGGAGTATTCTATGACAGACATTCTTCCTTCTGTTGTCATTTCATTAAACAATGCCTGAGATCAAAGCACTTGTTATGTTCCACATGGAAAATTTACTTGTAGGACGATGAAGAACCAGGCCTTTGATTCACTTAATGAAGGCATACCCGTGCACTATACCCATTTTTTCAAAGCAAAACATTTCAACTTTTAATGTTTAAACACTTGATAGCAATACAAATATGAGTTCCATCCTGGTTGTAGATTCACACTCTGAACAGAACTCTCCTGTTTCACAGCTAAATAAATGTAGATTAAATTCTTAACAACGGATTCTGACACTTCAGCTTTTCACACAGAATACAAAATGGAAACTTGTTAACACACTCACTCATTAGAAGGATATCAAACATACTATCACTATGATTCTGAAAGGCAACGTATAACACATCAGATTGCAGCCATGACATTTACAAGCATCAAAATATCATTTTATACACGTAGTTTCACACTGAAACCCCTTTAAAACTTCAAAAGCACTGTGTGTGGCATGATATTTTATTATTATTTGGTCCTTCCTCATTGTAATAACAACTACAAATTGAAAACTGATGGCCGAGCTGTGAAATTTCTTGAATTCCCTTCTTACACGTTTTCACATGTAGCCAATTACCTCCTGCTCTGACAAATCAAAGAGCGACAGTTCTGAATTTCCAACCTAAAAGTCTACTGAATCTTGCAATGTTATTCCTCCATTATGTCAAACTGTCAGTTTATATGTTCTACACATGCAACACCCTTACTAAGATTTAGTTTTGTAGAGGTAGAAGAACCAATAAAATCTGTTATAAAATAAAACCTGCACACAAGACAGAGTACAACTACAGGTCTGAAGACTTAGCCCTACAAAATATACATTTAAAACCTTACATTAGTTCAGAAATTGTCCTGTAAATATAAATTATAAACAATATCCTCTTATCTTGTCCCTAAATACAAACCAAACTGAGACAGGGCAATTTCACAACTAAAACTAAAAACAAAGTGTCCAAATACATACCCACAAAAAGTATTAATAAAGTCTATACAAATACCACTTCCCACAGCTTTTGCAGTGTTCTATAAAAGTAGCATTTGGCACATTATATAGAATGGTTTCTATGTGTCAAGCAAATTTGGTCTAACCACAAACTCAGCCTACCATCTCACTGACCTATGATAGCCCCCAATACAACACAGCTGGGTTCCTGCATGTGTCTCAAGTTGATATACATACACAGTTCACATCAGCTCTAACAAGGAATGCGAATACTACATCTGACCTAAACTACAACAACAAAAGTTCCATCTTAGAGGCAAATGAAGTTCATAAAATTCTGGGCTTTGCACCAAAGCTTAGTTTTCCAGGAGGATATCATCCCGTCTTCAACACAAACCTTAAAACACCTTTCGAAGATCAAGACAACTCTGAGGATAAGGGAAAATTAGTCATGTACATGTACAATTTTTAGGTCAATTACATCCAAGTTGTGTTAAGTCAACGTGTATTCTAGTTTTCGTACAAACATGAAAAAAAAGCAGTGTATATCTTTTGGATCTTTACATGCATTCAAACACCTGATCTTGGTTGCTGATGAAAATTCTGACAAGGTCAACAAACATAACAGTTCTACAATAAACTATTAATAATCATACTGAACTTTCCATGAACATCTTATACCCATCTCGGTTATGACACACCTGTGAATTAAATCCTCTTTTATGAGGATCAAAGACTCAGTCTTTAGAGGGTTTTCAGATCTAATACTACATGCTGTGAAAATATACATTGTTCAAAAAAAAAGTACATTTGAAAATAAAGCCAAAAAGCAGAACCTAAAAAACTTTATAAACGGTGTACCATCAAAAAACCATCCTTCTCATCTAAATCTAAACTGACAACACTTGCTTTTCGCCAAACAATTCAAACAGATCCATACCTAACAACTACTAAGCCAACAAACCTGTCAGTTTTGATTTCTGCCTTTTGTCTTATCTGATTCTTTTCAAATAAATAACATCCTTTCACCCAATCCATCCAATCCCCTCCCTTACCCTAAACTCATGTTGAGAACAGAGACAAATATGTGTACAAAACTAACACAATAAACAAGAATATGTACATGTATGTAGCCACACAGCACTCCTAAAAAAACAGTACATTGGTCACCAATGCAAAAGCTGTAGATGCATTAGATCTGGAGAAGTCAAAGTCAAGATTCACTCAGTAACTATGGAAGCCAGCTGTTGCCAATTAAACATCTGCAACTCTGGAATAACACTTCACCCTAAGAATGAACAAATGGCATGGAAAATGAAGTTGTTACGGTAACGGTGTATGTAGCACTGGACACTTGAATAGAGATAGTGCATGAGAAATACAAAGAACAAATCGGAGAGAGCTATAAAGAAAGCTCTGTGCTTCTCTGTTGTACACTATTTCAACCATTGCTGTTACAACTCATACCCTGTGGACCTGCCATTGCTCTATTTCCATATCCATATTTCTCAATTTGTAGCACTTTTCATACCACATAAGATCAAAATCACAAGTTGGGGAAGATACATTAAGCTTCTAATACAGATTAGGTCTGGGTCAGCTTCCATCGGTTACGAATTAGGCCTGGATCAGCTTCTGTCATTTACAAATCAGGCCTGGATCAGCTTCTGTCATTTACAAATCAGGCCTGGATCAGTTTCTGTCATTTACAAATCAGGCCTGGATCAGTTTCTGTCAGTTACAAATCAGGCCTGCATCAGTCTCCATCAGTTAAAAATTGCACCTAGATCAGTTTCTGTTAGTTACAGATCAGGCCTGGTGTGGAAGAACACTCAGTGATGCAACTCTCCCAGTTTCATGTTCTGTATACACAGCAGACAGGCAAGTCCTGTGTGATCAGGCTCCAAGTTACAACTTTTGATAACACTGTCCTCAATCACCAAAGAGTATCTGTTCAAAATAAACAATAATACATTATTTTGTCATTTACTGTTTCAGTTTCTATAGTAATACATACACCAATTTAGCGAAACATTTTCTGATTTAGGAAAGACAGAAAATACATTATTAATGGACTGTGGCATTCTGAAATCATGCTGTCTGTTCTGAAGTCATTCTGAAGTCATGCTGTCCATTCTGAAGTCATCCTGTCCCTATCTATAATTCTGTGAGTGTGTGCATTTTCTATTAACCAGGTTTCAGTTCTGAGGAATACTTATTATGACTAAAATTTCTGACCAGAAAAACTGATAAACACGAGTCTTGCCTTTTAGATCTCACATTTCCCATCAGTTTCGTGCAGTCAAGTTCCATTTTCATGGCTTTTGTGAACTCTGCTCGTGGGTCAGCTAACATCTTTATCTGTAGACAAATACCACAAATACAATATCAACAGCAAATTAATGGTTAACAAAATCACTACAAGAAGTGAATGAAAATGAATGCTTGGTTGGTATGCTTCTTACAGTTAATTCCTATGGAGGAGTGTTTAAACCATATGAAGACGGGACTGCCTCAGGTGTCATGTTGCCACTGTTTGCTCACTCTAACATCATGGACAAGACACAATACACAATTCAGTCCCAATGACAGTGTTTACAGACACCCAGCTTACCTGTTCTGAAGCAGTCATCTATCTTAGGATTAAAGTGAGGCCTCGAAAAAACACAAAGGGCAGCATCACCAAAGAGTTATTATAATATTAGTAACTTCACCACTTAGTAGCAAGTCATCCTGCTGGTTGAGCATACTGTATCCTATAATACAACGTTGCTGATTAAAACATTATAATGAATGTGCATAGTAATTAACTGAAGTTAATCAATACATAATCCCAGAGATTGCTTGAATAAAAAGCAGCCTCTGAGTGGCTAGGTGACTTACTTTGCCATCTGGGTTGACCATTTTAGCCCAGGCATCCATGACATAGGGGTCATTGACAGCAACGCAAGAGATCAAGTCATAGCCTTCATCCTGACAACACAAACCAAGCAGATCTCAGGGTGAGGGAAAATCAACAACACAGTACCTGTGTAGCAATTTACAATTCTACAACGAGTTATTATGTAACCCACATGGTGCATTTATAACTTACAGGAGATTACTCAATGCCCAGCAGAACTTACCTTAAAGTGTTCGTAGTTTGTGAGATAATCCGGAATATGGGCCTAAAAATAAAGAGCAAGCAAATTTAATATGACTTAAAATAATGTTATCACAAAGACAACTTCATTTATTTATGTATTTTATTATCATTTAAAGTGGCTACAGTTCAGAATTACTGCAAATTTTCGGGTCATTAATTCAAACTGAACCATCTGTTTTTTTCCTCCAATATCTGACTTATGCATTTTCAAAAAAGTCACCTTCTGCAACTTGTTGTTTTGTTGATTTTACGTAATAATTAACTTTCTACCTACATGTAGTTCTATTTCGACCCAAATCACAAAAATTAATATACACAGATATATATATATGTGAACTTAGATGGCTGCTCAACAGAGATCGTGTAAATTAGACACTTACATTTCATTTCATTAATGAAAAGACTGAACATATGTAACCAATGTTTGCGTCATGTGATGTCATATGCACATTCTTGAGTGACAGTTCAGAAACAAGGTCGCTCTATAGTTGAGAATGAATGAGTTCATGGGTAAAACAGACAAGCTTAAATGTATTTTCCAGCTCAATTTGTCTTTATTTATTTACGTATATTTCCCTATTTTTAAGCCTACATCACGCAACGCTACTTCATTAATTCAAGGCATACACTAGCCATGGTACAGAAATTCTCTGGTTTAGTCTCTTTAACACCACATTAATAATTTTTCATGCTAATATGACAACATTTAATTTTCTGAGTGGAAGAAACTCAGGGTAAACCTTTAACAAGACATCAAGTTAATAATGAAATTTCACAAATATGATAAACATTGCAAACTGATTATGCCATATTGGCAGTCTTCAAGGCATTCAATAAGAGTGCATCAACAGACCTATCTGAGCCATCAGATGCTGACAGCCACCAAGAGCAGAGAATCTTGACTTTTCTTCTTCAGTGGCAAGATTTAACCCACACACTGTTTACCAGCTGATGCAATTTCTCATCATTTTATATCAACAAATATTGTCTCTGCAGTATTGAGCATTTAAAGTATTTGTTAACAGTTAAGCAAAGTTTGCCTGAATACAGAAAATGCAGGCGTCTCAATACTGTACAAAAATTTACCACAGTTCAAAATTCAGATCATAAAGTGAAATGTACGTACAATCACTGTAAGACTCAGAGTAAGGTATATCTACAATGCTACCTGTGAACAGCCAGGTGTAAAGGCTCCCAGCACCGAAAACAATACTCCTCTCTTTCCCTTGTACAGTTCCCGTACATTAACAGGACTTGACGGCGATCCCTCGTAGAGCTCAATGTCTGGTAAAGTACTTCCTGGCTGAAAATAAAAAAAATGTATTCATAATGCATGGTCATGGCATAGAGAATATAGAGCACCGAACTGCAAAAATCCGCTAACAACTTACGTCAGTTACTTTTTGTTTCTATTTTTTTACTACTTTTCTTGTGTCCACTGTCATTAAGACCCACCCTGGCATTGTAAAACAACGTAGTGGATTGTGAACTGTGGCTCAGTAAACTAAAAAACGATGAATTACTTAAAAACCCCAAATACTGATACCACGTTGTCCCAGAGATTGGGTCAGCTATCGCAAGCCAGCGTTGTTGTTGTCATTCATTTGCCTTTGATTATGTAACGCCCGACATGAATTCTCTAAATATGTTTCCATAGTAAGACACAAGGGTGAGATAAGACGCTAATTAACGACTGTTACTACCTTCAATGCCCGCTTCCAGTACATGTAGAGCGGGGGAATCAACCGATTGACCGAAGTCTTCTGTACTACTGGTATACAGGCGGCCATTTTTCGTGTACAGTCTAATGACGTCACAGTTCAGGAAATACCTTACAGGGGAATCTCCGAGAGTTCAGGTGAAGGAACATTTTAAATATCCTTGAAAGCTTATATCTTTAGTGTCTTTAACAATTCATTTGTTTATTAATTCATTTACTGGATTGGTGTTTTTATTTCGCTAATACGACGACTTTCAGTCTTATCCGTACAGATGGAAACCGGGACATATAGAGGATATAGCTTGCAGGCCTGACACACTTAAACTCCGTAAAACAACTGTGTACAAATTTGCACATCCAATATGCATATGTCAGTGGTACACAAATTGTGTATCACTGATACACATATCATTGTGAATGTATTATACAAATTACACAAACTGTGTGCTACTGGTACACTAAAATTATGTGGTTGTGCATTTTTGCCACAATATTGTGTACCACTCGTACATGTACAGTATTAGTTTTTTGAGAGTGTAAACTGGATTCGAACACACCATCTCACTAGCCAAAACCTAATCGTCTTCCGGGACGACCTGTTAGCAAGTCTTAATCAGCAAAGTGATTTTAAGCAACTTATGGTGTACTAGAAAGCCTGATTGTCGCTCGGGATAGACCGTACATAACCGGAAAATCGACAAAAAACATTTCGGGGTTTCCAATCCGGCAACATTTTATACGGAGTTATAATCGTCAGTTATACATTTGTATGAACTTTTTGTTTCATGGACCAACCGGTGTATTCCTACCTTAATTACCCAATGCCCAATTACCCAATTATCCTGACTTTATAGAAAAGCCCATCACTTGCAATCCATGTAGTAATAGCCTGTCTCCACTTTCACAGATATAAGCTCATAATTCATAAAGCCAGAGTGCACAGAGGCAAGTCCAACAAGTGACGCAAAGCTATACATGATTCGTGATAAATATCTCTGTTGTATTTAGACTCTTTCTAAGACTCTTTAAATAAAACCGAAATGATAAATCGTGTCGGTATGGCCGGGTGTCATTTTTTAAGAGTTGCTACTGGATTGACACGAGTACATTATACTCCGCAAATCATGAATTGTGCGACTCGTATATAGATTGTACATCGTATATCTAAAGTATAATTCATAAAGTCATTCATTTCAGGTCCCCATTTCTTAATAATATTCTTTCTTATACTCCTCTCAACCGCTCCAGAATTTAAGCATTCATTTTTTGTTTAAAATGCTCCCACTGAAAGCGTGGGTGGGATTTTTAAAATAAATTATGTAGGCTAAAACGTGCACGACCACAGATAGAGACATGTAAATGTAAATTACATTATCACTATTTTTAGTTATTATACAAATCTATATATATATGAGGAAATGCGGAAATATAATAGATAACAAATTAATATACTTGCTTGCCTTGGGACTGTTATATGCTCATAAATATAATAACACTCGCTCCGACGCAGACTGGTCGTGAATGTTGCATTTTACGATACGGCGTACCTTTGCCTGTACCAGGTTGTTTATATATTATCCACCGGCACAGCACTATTTAAAGTGCGTGGCTTCCGACCGCAGTTGGATGCTAGGTTTTATCCAGGCATATTAAAGGAAATCTATGTAATTACTGAATCCTGTGATAAATGACTCTCGTAGACGTAAATGCGAACCCATTCACTAGGCCTGTATGTCTGTCATATAAAAAGACGTCACACTGAATACAGAACCTTCTGAGGTCAAGGAAACGTCGCAAATTTAAGTTGCGTCATAGGCACCAGTATCATCATAATGTAATTATGATGACGTCACCGTCGGCATTGTGACGTTATACTATTGTAATTTGAACAGCGTTGACTTACGTTGTCATGGCGGATTTTTTGACGTTCTTGCCCGTGTAAACTGTATCACGACGAGATGTAATGTCGCGGTTTAGAGACAAGTTATAGGATGGAACTAGGCAGACGATGGGAGTACCGGCCGTTCGCCTATCAGAGAAATCCAGGAAACGTCTAGGCCTAGTTTCTGCTGTCGCCAACTTCATTTGTGTTATTCCGTCGTTGATGTTGTTCGGTATTGGAGGCTACATACAGGTATGGCTACATTACTCTGATATGCCTACATCTGACATGAGAGATGCGGTATACCGCATGTTACAAATATAGTAAAGGGTGCACATATAGCCATGTCCCACGTTAATAGACTGACTTAAGAAGTAAATCACATATATGGGAGGAAAGTTGGGCTGTTCCATTACAATCACGTAAGAGATTAGACTGTTTGAACGGAGCGCACATTAATTGCAAATTACATGTAAGGGTTTTAATGCATGGCTTATCTCTCGGACCAAGCTTAATTCTGTCACGGTTTCAAATTCAATCATGTAGGCCACTTGTTACTATACTATAAGATCATCTCGCCATGCTGTCCTTTTGCCGGCCGTTAAAAGCCTGTCACGACATCCTTCATGATTCGTATTCACACCTAGTGGAAACGGTCATGATGGTGATTATAATGTAGGGTCTAAACAATATTTTTGTTTGGCCGACTTATATAGTGGCCTAAAGTATAAAAGCTTACCCAATTCGTCATAAGTGTATTGATTTCTACATATATCGGTTTGTATTATAAATCTTGGTCCCAGTGTCGGAACTTTATACAACTGATATTAGTTACGGTTTACGAAATGGGAATAACTTAAAGTATTACAGATGTCCAGTTTTTCATTGTGCCTAAAACTACTATTGAATGGCAGAGGGATCCCTTATATATGTTAGACAAGTTCATATTGAAGCAGTTTCCGAAACATCGTCTTACACCGAGTAATCTCACTCTTTTATGTTGTACCAGTACGACCCCTTTTAGTATGCCCCATTATTTCATGTGTTATAATATAACAGTACATGTATATGAGAATAGGCTTAAGCACTGTACAAGCCCATCTTTACCATTTAGATATTGTTCGTGTAGCTCATGCTCGGAGCGATGATTAGCTTTTAAGAATGCACATCAAGCATGTATTATATTGCCTTGTATTTGCTACTCAAAGAAAGTAGGCAGGCCTACATCCTCATCACACTAGTTAACGTATAGGTTTTCTGTCCCGGTGTCCCTTTTGAGCATACAGTAGAGGTGTGTTATGACGTTCATGTCAAATCTGGGACTGTCAAACTCAAGGTACAACCACGACATCACAGGACATGCCGTTTATTTGTAGGCCCTATATAGTGGTGTGCAGAAAACAAATCAGAGGCTTTTAAGGGAAGTAATGAGGCATAACCCTTCATGTATGCCCGTATATAAGTGCATGCCCCACGGAAATGAAACATTTTTGCGAACGATGTTCACCACGGACCAACTAAATATAAAATGAAAAGATACATAAGAAATTAAATTATATCCTTTCTTTCACATTCAACATTTTCCAAAGGTCACCAAATACCAAAAATGCACAAGGGAGTTAGCCTCATTCGTGTTTTCAAATCATGGACATATTTTTATTATTTCAATAGCCTACTATTGCGGTGATCAGGTTGAATTTCTTCCATAACTGAAATAATTAATGATTAATCAATGATTCAATTGTCAAATTGTTCCAATTTGTTCACAGGCAGCCATCCAAGACAAAGTTGATCTGATTCGAGATTACAGCGGCCATTTTCTCCCTCCAATGATTATAAGCCTTGGCTTCATTTACTTAGTGGTCAATTTGGCGGGCGGGAAAATCTGCATGGACAACGCAAACCCAAAGAAGCGGAAAAAAATGAGGTCCGTGTTGGCCATCTACATTTACGTGTCTTCCATAATGTGTATCTTGATCATTCTGACATCCATCTTCTGCTTTACCCAAATCATCCATCTTCACAAAGCATTCCATAACGGTATCGGTGTCGCCATGAAGAAATACCGATTTAATCTCCGTCTGAAGGAAACCATTGACAGGCTGCAGATTGAGTTCAAGTGCTGTGGAAACACGGCTTATACCGATTGGTTCTCCACGCCTTGGATTGACGAGCAGTACCTGGCATTAGATACCTCAGGTGTCAAAAGGTAAGATAGTGGGCCACCGAATATGACTTGAAAGCTGTTGTACCTTGTCACTTATTCGATTATAATTTTTCTTCCGTGTATATGATGATATATGACGTTCGCATTCAGTTTTAGGTTTTCGTGTGTTTTCAGAGTAATACGTTCTGCTTTCAGGTCATTATAGCATTTATCACACACCACTACAGATATAGGCCTTTGTAACTTTTTTTTTTGTTAAAATAAAAATGTGGCACTTGAAGGTCGTTTTGGCTGCCATTTCCATATTATGACTGTGTTGAAACTTCAAGCACGTGTTTGAAAACTCAGTTGTATACATTCTAACCAAACATGTTTGTACATTTGTGGGTCCAGTCGACTGACAAGTGGTCATTACCTGAACGATGACACCCCCTTCAGCTGCTGTAACGTGGAGGCCATTCGACCGTGTATCCACCATCGAGTTCTGCAGAAGCACTACAACTACGATCCCTCGGAGGAACTGACCGTCTATACCGTCGGCTGCAGAGACGCCCTGGTCAACATATACGGCGGTCATCTACTGACCAATGTCGGCATTATCATTCTAGTCATCGCCATCTTACAGGTAAACCATTGCTGCTCAGTTCGAAATACCAAAGGCCATGCAATACCCTATCCCACAATCAAAAAAAGTTTTTGGATCGTTGACTGTAGAAAACAATTTAATGCGATAAAGAACTATTTCCGCACGGAGGAACAAAGAAGCACATTAAAGTGATTTCAATGTTGTATAGTGTAAAGAGTATTCTGCTCACAATGGGTTCCGCAAAAGGTGTTTGTTGTGTGATCCTTAGCTGATTTGTGTTAGCATGTGAACAATGGGGAGAACGTGGACATAGCCAGTCAGTGAGGCATGAAATAATTATATTAAAACCAGTGGAGAACAGTAGGTTGTCAGTTTCCTGCCATAGCCATGCATATGTTTAACCTCGAATATCTGGCTGGTTCCCCCTCCTTGACATTTTGTTATTGTTTTGTCTTAGATAATTGTGGTAGTATGCGCCAGGTTCTTGCAAACCTCGGCGCTCCTGGCCATCAAAAAGCAGAAACCCACGGCCTCCGCGGACGGCTGGCTGATTCCCTGGCCAAACCCATCTCACGGTGAGTTACAGGAAGTCATTTGCCAGAAACCTAACGAGTACATATGCAATTGCACTATTCGCAGCTGTATCGAAGGAATCGAAATATACAGTGGTAATCCACGCAGAGAGTAAAGGCTTCTAAGGATACAGTATACAGTAGGCGATTTAAAAGGAATAAAAAATGTGACCATAATACTACGTAAAAATGAAGCTGCCAACAGTTTTGACATTACAAAGTCTATAAACGAAAGAGAAGCACGTGTACTTCATTTATATACATGTTAATGCCTAGTTATCAGTAGATATAGTCATGTTTGAGACTGCACTCAAACATGAAATGTAAAGTTTGCCCACAGCCCCGCCCCCACACCATCGCCCACATTTACCGACATATAGGGCACATATTATCGTCGGGTTTTTCAAACTCTTAAAGACTGGTACCTTGGTGGTGTTATGCATAACTTTAAACAGCCATACATCTGCACCCAGTTTAAAGTTAAACAAATTCATATAATTGGATTTTCACTTTTTAATGACCACTGGATTAATTTTCCTATATGCCACAGATGTTTCTGATGTGGACGACAAAAGTTTAGCAGATAGCGACGGCGATTCGGATGGCTTTGGAACTACAGGGGTATTAGCAAGTAATGCCAGCGCTTCGAATTCCATAGGGAAGAAAGTGAAGACCCCACCGCCGTCGCCGCCGAGACCGGTTACCCTGGAGGACCAGTCCTACAGCACCCACGGCCTGTTGGGACCAGCTCCGCCACCCCCACTGCCGCCATCTTTTGGGGCCGCCTTCAATCAAAGCAACAACCATGTGAACATGAACTTCCACAACCGCCGCCGCTTCCCAGTGGCGCCACCCCCGCCGCATGCTTCGCCGCCACCTCCCCGCCTGCCTCCACCACCTGGAGACAGCAGGCGGCATTCTCTGCTGAGAACACCAGAGCGACACAGGACTTCCCCCTTATTGCTATTAAGCCGAAGGCGGGAAAATATTCCCTTTAGACGACAGAATAGCAGGACATTTCCCCCAAACATTCCTTTATACCAAAATGGTTTCTATCGGAACTCTTTGACTGATAATTGATATAGTTTCTACCAATTTGCATGAAGAAAACATATAGACTGTGCCTGGCATATTGAAATCATGTATCATGTGATCGCACGTGTGAACATAAATGTTATTGTGAGTCTTGTTTCTTTCTGTATATATTAATTTCATGATTTATTTTCTTTGGCGGGGGGGGGGGGAGATATCTTGAAAGTGAAATATGTTAGTTACAATTAATAGACATGACATAGTGGACATGATTGTAAATGACATATCTCTGTATTATTTTATGCATTGAATAGGTCGAATTGTGATGGCTTTATTGTATTTGTTTCCACTCTTATATGTACTCGTTACTTTGCTAAAATTTGTATAAATATAGACATACATCAAATACATCAGTGTATTTCGTTAAAAAGTTTTTATATTGCTTGTTACTTATGACAGAACTAAGCGTAACGTAGATATGATTGGCAAAAGTTTGATCTGTGGTCTTGCCGGCTTAGGCCCTACATCGTCACGATCCTTGCAGCCAGCCTACCCTTGATCAACGAGGCCTTCCAGTACCCCAGTCCATCACTAGCTGCTTCCGCTTTGGCTTTAAGTCAGGAAGTTTGCCAGCTACATGCAGGCAAACCTAGCACATGTCGAGAAACAAAACTAAAGAAATGGACCGGGGATTCCGGCAGTCTAAACACGAATAAAGCTAGATGAATAAACCATATCGTCAAATTGTCCCAGGTGTACATGAATGAGGTACGCTACTTGAACTCACAGCGACCACATTGTTGAGATGCCCCACAAGTCATTGTGCTGCGCTATCATGCTATTTGATCATTCGGCTATGGAGACCCCCTCGCCACTTTTAATGGATACTACAACCCTTCAGTTGTGAAATTTGGTCTATTTGTTTTTATTTCACATTCTTATTCTCCGTTCTCCCATTTTCCTCTCACTTAAAGAAGAAACCCAAATTCGAATTGTAAGTACCCTAAATTTGACAAAAAGTATAACAGGTTGTGAAGCAATTAAGACAGTTCTGTTTTCTTAGTTTCTCTGATTAGGGGATTAGCTCATTGAAAGGGGGGCTACCTGCTATGAATAGACCAGCCTCTAGTAAATGTAGTAAAATCGCCTCCTGCTATAAACTGTGCATGGCTGCTGAAGACTACTGAAGCAGACCTATTAACTAGAACAATAGCCTTAATCACCCCACCGGGGTGCCATTGGGGGAGGGGTTTCAGTATAAACACATTCCAGCAAGTTTTTGTCAGAAATGTCAAGCTTAAAACACCAAGGCACACTTTCATGGAAAATGATAAGTTTTAAAATTTAACACAAGCAGGTTGACATGTTCACATTTTAACTGGAGGCAGGACAATTCTTAATTAAACTTCATTGGCAAACGTATTATTGTAGAATGTTGTCACACATAATGCTCCACCAGACAGTCTTTTTCTTCCTTTCTATTTCTGAGAGAGTGAAATACCTTTATTTCTCGCTTATTTTTCAACAAAATGCTATGAAACATGGCACATATGTAGCACAATACTTAAGCTAAAAAAACGTCCCACAAATTTTTGATATTTTTTTCTAGTTTTAATGATATTAATAAAAGGACATCAAAGTTTCAAACATTTTAAAACATTTTGAAAGTTTTAACTTTAAATGGTCACGCAGAACAATCTGAGATGAATATTAATAATCCGTGGGGCCGGTTTTAGCTTAAATACGGGTACTAAATTATCCACTTGGGCCAAACAAATTGAAAGTTTAAAAACTGACGAAAAAACAGCATTCGAAAAACACCTCTATTTCCTTTTCAACCTTTCTCTTTACTTAGATTAATATCAAAATTTGGTAAATTTTAAAAGCTTTTTTGAAATCTGTAGCCAATTAGCTTTCAGAATATATATACATTTGGCCATTCCTGATCAATATTTTGGACTACACAAGGCAAAATGTGAAATTTTGGTTATGAGGGTTTCCACTATCCTTAAAGTTCAAATTAAAACTAAGTCATCTTCTTTTTCACTAATCTTCATCCATCCTATGATGTTCTTCGTCTGAATGTTTCATAATTTGCTCTGCACGTAGATCTAGATGTTTATAGTGTGTCATGTCCGTCCTTCAACTTTATTCCCGCCATAGGAGTCAAAACAGCCTCGCTATAGATTACTGATCTATGAACCAACACAATAAAAATGAAATTCCTGCATCATAAAGGTATAAACGAAACCCCTCCTTGATTTCCGATGCAATTTCCGACAAATTGGTTCCAGTGGAACTGTGCACGACTAAACTGAGCCAGTGTTTTTGCTCACAGTCAGGGATTACAATTGGAGAGAGCTCTTTCGATTTGGAGGTAAAAATAAAACACGTTTGCAGTGATGGCAGGTTGCCGCACATTTTTGACACTTCAACTTGCATTTTTACTGCTCAGTCACTCACTTGAGCACAACGAATTTTGTGAAGTAGCTAATGTTCACATTGAACACGAAGATGGAAGTGAACAAGTCTTTGAAGTGAAGAGACTTCAGCCTGTCACTGAGCATTGTGCGGCCAGGGCTGGTTGTGAGATGGCCTCGAAATTCCCACGCGTGGCAGCTTTGCACACAAACATACGTTTGACAGTTGGAGAATTGGTAGATGACTGTGGTACGTACCAGCAAGGAAGTGTACCATGCTACAAGATCATGGGGAAAATCCAAAAGGGAAATACCAACATTGATCACACAGTTAATAAATGTGACGTTTGCTGAATTGCATAACAAAATTTCGGACTGAAAATAAATAATTGACGGTGCTGAACTTAGGGGTACAGTCTGCATGAATGGTGGAAGAGCAGATATTCCCTGGATATCAGTAACTATAATAAGCAGCTTCAAAAACTGGGAGTGCTGTGAAGGGAGAAATTTGAAGAAAAAAAGAATTACAAAAAAAAAAAAAAAAAATTAGTTTGCTGAACTGAATTACAAAGCTGTATAACGCCATGGCATTATAGTTATATAATGTGTACATGTGTTTGTCATTTACATTCTATTGTAGACAATGATGCAGATTCAGATTTACCTATTGGAATTTGCACAATTAAAAAAGAGGCTGGTTTTTGTAGCACGGAGGGAAGATCTGATTTATTTGAGGTTAGTTTTACCATTTTGTCACAGTGTTTTAGCATTTTAATGTTTTTCATACAAATGTAGAATCAAAACTTACTGTAATTTTTTTCAACATTAATTCTTTACAAAGATAACAGAAAGAGGCAAGCAATGCTTGAATGAATGCTTGAATGAATGCTTATTGTTTAACGCCCTACTCAAGAATATTTCACTTATACAAAGGCGGTGTCTCCTTGATGCAGGACGGATTTCCACCGTATCTTTTATCTGGTGCTGCCTCACCGAGACGACTTGCCGAAGACACCCAACAAGCCCCCTCACCCAGTCACACTATACTGACACTGGGCCGACCAGTTCACACTCTACCCTCTTATTGCTGAGTGCCTAGCAAGGAAGCAGGATGTACCATTTTTTTTAAAGTCTTTGGTATGACCTGACCCAGGTTTGAACCCAGATCTCCCCATCTGAAAGCAGACGCTCTACCAACTGAGCTATCCGAGCAATAAAGAGTGTAATTTTTTAACTCCATCTTTAGTGTGAATAAAATTTCAAGTGTTTATTAACAGATTATTTTTCATTTAAATAAAATAACCATTCTTATTTTGTTTAGGAGTATGCAGAAGAGATTCTGGAAAGAGATATGGTTCCCATGGCAACAGGCATCAGTGACATAGATAAAAGTATAGGTAATCCTGACCTTCAATTCATAATTGTTTGGTTACTTCTTCAACCTCAATTTTAAGATGTTAATCCCACCATTACTAAAAATGACAGCTTTTTACAAATATGTTTGAATGTCTTAACAATTGATGAAATCCACCATTCAACATTTTACCAATTTGCGTGAAAACCTGATAGGTATGTGTATATCACAGATTTAATTCAAGTGAAATGTCATACATTAATCAGAAAGTGTATTTATCATGTTTGTTTCGCCAGCTGTCGGGATTGTTATGTTGAATGCCGGGTTTTCAGACGAAGCCATTCAGAAATTCACGACAGTGCTTAAGGTAAGTTCTACAGAGCCAGTAGGCTGGAATGCAAAGTTATACAGTACTGGGCTAGAGGCTATAGGTCTCACTGTAAAGTTCTGTAGAAATTTATTAGTTACTGTCTGTCTGAGTGTAATGTTATAAACCTGCTCATCTGAATGTAAGGTTACAAAGAAAACAGTTAGATCCGGTGGGTTTAAATGTTGAGGTACACAGAAATTAGCTTGACGCTGTATATGTAGGCCTGAAACTAAAATTCCACAGAAATTTCTCTCAGCTACAGGTCTGAGACAAAGTTTACTGAAGCTTTTAATGGCGTTCTGAAAGTGTGGAAATGACAGACTGTAATTTTAGAGCAGTTGTTAAGTTTAGCTCTGTTTGTGTATGCAAACCACCGTATGTGAAGATACTTACCTTGTGAATTCCATTACATTCCAGGGGCCTCCATGGCCGAGGGGGTTAGCGCGCCAGCGCCACCCAGGTACCTCTCACCAGTGCGATTGGTGTGTGCTCAAGTCAAGCTTATGCTGGCCACTGGCAGCCTGTGGTAGTTGAGGGTTTCCCCTGGGCTCTGCTCGGTTTCCTTCTCCCATAATGCTGGATGCTGTCGTATAAGTGAAATATTCTTCAGTACTGCATAAAACACCAATCAAATAAATAAATAAATCCATTAGATTCTATCCAAAAAGAGTTATTAAATTTCTGAAAACGTGAGGGAAGTAGTCAATTCTTACATTATGGTATATTTTAAAGCTGAAGTATCACTTCAGCATCTATCTGATGTTATTTCCATACATCAAAACCAAAAGCACGTATGTAATCTATATATCGATAACCCATAATATTCACATGAAGTAATAACCCCTCGTGTGAGAGCCTCACGTGCAAGAGCTTTGAGCCTGAAGTGTCACATGTTGGTCACTGTCAGCTGAAGAAGAAAGTGAGTGTCTGGTGGTTTATTTAATTACTCATGTTTATTCCACACATTCTTGTAATCGATGTTTGCCAGCTTTCCGTTTCACAGATTTTGTGGAACAGACCTCATAGCTGCAGATATCATCAAGAGAAGCGCTCAAATGGCAAATAATGTATCGATCAAAGGCAAGTTTTCACCACTCAGTGTGATAGATTGTGTGCACCACTTCTGAGAAAATGTGTAATTTTTCACATAGCATGTGTAGGTCTATTGGTAAAGTCTTCTTCTTAAAAGATGGTTGTAAAATGGTTGAAATGGCTTACAACATTTTCTGATTTGTATGTAGAAGCGACCAAAGACTGCAGCTGCATTTTACGCCAGGGGAGTTGCATATGCAAGGAAAGGTCTACAGGTAAGTAAGCCCTGTCTGCTGTAAACTCTAAGAATGTAAAGCGTGCAGAAAATGTCCTGACGAGTTTGAAGTTTTCCCCTTAGTTTAAGGTTACATAGAAAGGCGATAGTGATGCCTTGCATTGTTGTCAGCAGCACTGAGGACTCTCATCAACACACTTATTCTCCCTTTATTACATAGCACAAATGTCTCGTCACTTACAGTATTTTGTGGGACTAACTGTTTTCATCGATTAGTAGCTCATTCATACCAAGCATATCTTATTTGACAAACTGAAAGTGCTTCCTCAAAGGTGGTTTGTTTCTCCAGTGATTGGATCCCAAGTAGTTGCATTCCATCGTGGTTGCATCCTAAGTGGTTGGTTTCCCCAGTAGTTGCACCCTCTAGTTGTTAGGTACCAAGTGGTTGGTGTCTCCAGTGCCACACGACTGATAGTGACTGATATCTCTGTGTGGTCAAGGTTTCAAAACACATTTATCAAGAAGTGAAGTAGTCTGAGGTGTGGTAATGAAAACATTCATTTCACTAATGCTGTGTGTACAGGTGCCCAGTAATGTGGATAGCGCAATCCGTGATCTGAGTAAAGGGATAGAACTCAACAAGAGCAGTCATGAAGCGTTGGAGAGAAGATCTGAGGTATGTTTCATCATCCAGTTGTACCATTTATATTGCCATGGACATGGTTTATGATATTTCCCAGGTGTATAGTGACATGGTTTATGATATTTCCCAGGTGTATAGTGACATGGTTTATGATATTTTCCAGGTGTATATTGACATGGTTTATGATATTTTCCAGGTGTTTAGTGACATGGTTTATGATATTTCCCAGGTGTATAGTGACATGGTTTATGATATTTCCCAGGTGTATAGTGACATGGTTTATGATATTTCCCAGGTGTATAGTGACATGGTTTATGATATTTCCCAGGTGTATAGTGACATGGTTTATGATATTTCCCAGGTGTATAGTGACATGGTTTATGATATTTCCCAGGTGTATAGTGACATGGTTTATGATATTTCCCAGGTGTATAGTGACATGGTTTAGGATATTTCCCAGGTGTATAGTGACATGGTTTATGATATTTTCCAGGTGTATAGTGACATGGTTTATGATATTTCCCAGGTGTATAGTGACATGGTTTATGATATTTCCCAGGTGTATAGTGACATGGTTTATGATATTTCCCAGGTGTATAGTGACATGGTTTAGGATATTTCCCAGGTGTATAGTGACATAGTTTAGGATATTTCCCAGATGTATAGTGACATGGTTTAGGATATTTCTCAGATGTATAGTGACATGGTTTAGGATATTTTCCAAGTGCATAGTGACATGGTTTAGGATATTTCTCAGGTGTATAGTGACATGGTTTAGGATATTTCTCAGGTGTATAGTGACATGGTTTAGGATATTTCCCAGGTGTATAGTGACATGGTTTAGGATATTTCCCAGGTGTATAGTGACTTGGTTTAGGATATTTCCCAGGTGTATGTTGATATGATTTAACTTTATGATATTTCCCAGGTGTGTGTTGATATGGTTTAACTTTATGATATTTCCCAGGTGTGTGTTGATATGGTTTAACTTTATGATATTTCCCAGGTGTATGTTGATATGGTTTAACTTTATGATATTTCCCAGGTGGGTGTTGATATGGTTTAACTTTATGATATTTCCCAGGTGTGTGTTGATATGGTTTAACTTTATGATATTTCCCAGGTGTATGTTGATATGGTTTAACTTTATGATATTTCCCAGGTGTATGATATTTCCCAGGTGTATGATATTTCCCAGGTGTATGTTGATATGGTTTAACTTTATGATATTTCCCAGGTATATGTTGATATGGTTAATGACGTTTCTTACCATGGTTACATTTATGGCATTTTCCAGGTGTACATTGCACAGAATCGTTACGAGGAGGCTCTGGAGGATATCTCCATGGCAATGGAACTTCACCACAGCCCAAAACTCTTCTTTCTCAGGGGAACTCTTAATCTGATTTTAGAGGTAATGTGTGTGTTTTATAGAAACTTGTGGAAACTTAGACTACAGAAATTCTGCAACTGAGGTTTAAAAAGCAGAATAACTACCTGGGAGTTGTAAGTAAGTAAGTTTCACTGACAAGTACATTGTTAACCTTTTCGCTACCATGCTATCTCAGTAACCGTACAAGTACCTTATCGGGCTCCTTCCTGACTTACAGGGCTTAATGCAGATTAATTAGAGCATTAACTTTTTTTTAAGTTAAGATTTTAAAGATTTTTTTTTAAGCATTAAGATTTTTGAAGGAGACCAAAATGAAAATGGAACTAGTTTTGGTTTTTAGGCAAAATGTCGGAAAAGTGTTCAGTGTTCAAACTAAATAAGATTGCTCACTGAACACAGAAATTTCATCTTTTCATTGTTCACATATATTTCAAAAAAGGAACCTGTTTGAAGTATTTTCCAGTATTTACAAAGAAATCTTTTTATTCAACTCTTCTCACATATACCAGTGAAATACCCCTTGATGTGCCTGGAAGGTAACCTTTTCACATATACACATACAACATTTATTTTTGACAGAACTTTGCTCAAGCTGAGGGAGACTTTAGAAAGAACCTGGAGAAAGATGGGCCATGGTACATGTTGTCGTATTACCATTTAGGCCTGGCTCAGTATTACAGAGGCAAAGTCAGGGTAAGTTTTGAAGAGAAGATGTATGTATATGTATTATATATCCCCCCCCTTCCTTTTACCTCACACGAACAGTGTATTTCTTATGCCTCTGACTGAGACACAGGCCTCACTGTCATCTTTTAGCCTGAGACAAAATTACACTTTCAAATTAATATCTGCTTGATTTGTTGGTCTTTAGAAGCTGTGTCATGCTGTATGATCCATGGTGCTTTAATGCTAAGAACTAGTTTTTGCTGTATCGTCAGTGTACATATGTGTACATTTGCTTTTATTTGTTACAGAATGCGATTGAAGTTTTTAAGGAAATTCTGAAGCTCAAACCAGATCACATCGAGGCCTGCACAAGTTTAGCACAAGCCTTCAGGTGGGAGCTTCCTTTACACAAAGTTATGTCAAAGATAGAAATTTTAATGATGCATGGGTGAATTGTGATGAAAAAAAAAATGGCTTTAACGTGCATATCTGAGAGGTATGTGGTATTTCCAGTTTGCGTGAATGTTATTCAGTAAACACAGGATCTATCAAAAAGACACAGCTTCAGAATTCAGTTGTTTACCACACCAGAGTTAGCTCCCTTCTTCCCCACAGAACAGGTTTCTTCAACAAATAGTGGCAAACCTGCTAGATACATGTGCAGCTTTACACCATCTGCATTATCTGCTGTGAAAGGCATCCTATAGAAGGTGGGTTATATTTTGGACAGAAGCATACAGCTGCACCAATTCTGCATTGCACCGTTACACATGAATATGACCATGGATCATTCTAATAAAACTGTTTTTTGGGCGTAACCCGAACCTAGGAGAAAAAATTGGGTCAGTCAGTAGTCAGTTATCTTTTTCTTTTATCCTGGCTCTTCAAAAAGATAGGGAGTTTAAAGAAATTAACATGGAGAGGAAAATATAAATAAAACTTTTATCAAAATACCAAAAAAAAAAAAAAATAGGAGAGTAGGCCCTTTTTTGAAGGGTCAGTCGGGTTATGCCCAACGAACATTTTTCTAATGATGGCCTTAGTTACCTAAACTTGTATCTTTTTTGCTTTGATTCCAGAGAGCTCGGGAACCTGCGTGCGGCACAGAGCAGATTTAACCAATCACTCAGCATGAACCCTGATCACGTCCTCTCTCTACAGCTTCAGGGCACCATGCACTATCACAGTGGAGACCTCCTCACTGCTATACAAGACTTTAGAGTGAGTGGAAGGGCCACAGTTTTCAGGGCACATTAGCACACCAAAACAGTCAAGTCACTTTTGCTTTTGTTTTATGATTTACAACTTGTATTCTTTAACCTTTATAAATGTGAATGTTTATACTGTAATAAGCTAATTTTGAACTTTTGTTTTGATGAAGAGAACTTTGAAATAATATAAACTGTGTTATGTTAAAAAGTTTGCTGACATTGTATTCTAGATTGGGTCATAACTGACCAATTTATCATTTGAACTGTCAATGGGATCAGTGTACCTTGTGCTCTATTATTGCTGAAGGAAGTTGCAGGTGTGATTGGTGTTGCAACATCTGTAAGATAATCCTTTTATGCTCAAACTTTCATGGTTTCTGAAGACAGGAGCTAACTTCAGTCAGTAGGAAGTTATTTTGAAATATCGGAGACATTTATCAACATGTTTAGTGTTGCACACAGTAATTCCAGGTGTGTATTCTCACCACTGTCAGTGATTTGTGACTTATAAAGGCCTGACCTGACGTAGATCTTTGTTTGGATTATTTTGCACAGAAATGTTTATCCGTTGATGCAGACAGCAAGGTATGCCTGTACATGATGGGGCTATCTCAAGTTGCAGTGGGCAGGTTTTATGAGGGGATTAAATCCACAACAAAAGTGAGTATATGAAAAATGCTTCATTTGTTCTCTGGAACATGTCCGTATCCTTGAATACTGGAGAAAATTTCATGTCATTTAATTTGAAATTATTAGTGCGGTAATCAATTTGGAACATCAGAATGTGCAGAAATTTTTGAAAAATGTTTGAAATTGCCACAACATGGGTTCTGTGAAATGAAACTAAATTCTTTCACACTGTTTTCACGATGAAAATTTTATGACACGGATTCTGTTTTAAGTGTGTCTTCTGTGTTTTTTGCTTTGCAGGTAATGGTTTCCAGATCCCCACCAAATTTCAAACTTTCCCCTGAATTTTTGAAAGCTCATTATCTGCGAGGTAAGTTATTTTGTTGCTGGGTTACTGAAATATAATTGGCTGATTAATTTTAGACAAAGAGTTTTCATAATTGCTTTCATAATTAGAATCCTCGCTCAATGTGCAGTATGTCAGAATTTATAGATTCTTTGGAGTCCGTGCTCATTGTGTGGTATGTCAGGATTTATAGGTTCAGTTTGGAAGCCTCACTCAGTGTGCGGTATGTCAGGATTTGTACTTTGTTTAGAATCTTCACTCATTGTGTGGTATGTCAGGATTTATAGGTTCAGATTGGAATCCTTGCTCATTGTGGTGTGTCAGGATTTATAGGTTCATATTGGAATCCTTGCTCATTGTGGTGTGTCAGGATTTCTAGGTTCAGTTTGGAATCCTTTCTCAATGTGTGGTATGTCAGGATTTCTAGGTTCAGTTTGGAACCCTTTCTCAATGTGTGGTATGTCAGGATTTCTAGGTTCAGTTTGAAATTCTTGTTTAGTGTGCAGCATGTCAGGATTTATACATTCAGTTTGGAATCCTCAGTGTGTGGTATGTCGGTGTTTATGGGTTCAGTTAGGAATCCTCACTCAATATGTGATGTGTCAGAATTTATATCCACTGTTGTCATGATAGACTGTTGTCAGTCTAGTAAAACATTCTCCTGCTGAGGTATAATCCTTCTCTGTGCTATGCCTGTATTACCTGAACACCACTTAGACCACCAAGATATCACTGAAATATTTCTGACCACAGTGAGCCACCACTTAAATGTAATTTTACGATTTCCTACATCAGAATCTGCATTAAGCACATGGCCAGTGCATTTGAAGCCCGGAAATTGTATGGAAGCTTGTTCAGGACTTACCAGTTAATAAACAAGTAAACACAACTGAGAACATAACCCTGTTGTCCGAGGTTAATATGGTAGTTAGGGCTAGTTGTACATGTCTATCTACTTACCCAGAACACTCACGATACCTGCACGCCCACCTGGATTCCTCGCTGGCCTCTCTACAGCCTGACCGGGACTACAGTCCACAGTTCAAAGACAACTGGATTAGGATGCTCCCGTTCATGTTCAAGGTGACTTAACTGGCGATTTAATTTGTTGCAGTTGCCACAGAACTCTGCTTTGTGAAGCTTATCATTGGAAAAGAAAATATTTAAACTACATTATTGACTTGAATATGGAACAAACAATTGGGTTATGTCCTAGAGTTTAGTTTCATGTTTCCTGTATTTGGTTTATGTGACCTAATCAAATTTATAAACATTCTTTTTTTCCCAGGGCACATATAAAGAGCAGCCAGGATTGCAACCAGATATATGGTCAGTCTTACCAGTTATTTGACTTCTTTTCCATTTTCTGCATTGTTTTGACCATATCATAATGATTTCAAGGGCAGCATATTTACAGTCCTGCTGCTCCAAAATACAGATGCTGCTGCTGTAATCGACAGCTTTGATTCATACTCTCATCCTAAACCACAATTCTTCACTCGTATTTAATTGTCAGCTAATAAGGTGAGAGAATTGTATTAAACATCGCTCAGTTTGGGAGATTCGCGACAATGGGTCACCATGGACACTGTAGACTGTCCTTGGGTGATCACTGTGTGCACCTGTGGGTCACCATGGACACTGTGGACTGTCCTTGGGTGATCACTGTGTGCGCCTGTGGGTCACCATGGACACTGTGGACTGTCCTTGGGTGATCACTGTGTGCGCCTGTGGGTCACCATGGACACTGTGGACTGTCCTTGGGTGATCACTGTGTGCACCTGTGGGTCACCATGGACACTGTGGACTGTCCTTGGGTGATCACTGTGTGCACCTGTGGGTCACCATGGACACTGTGGACTGTCCTTGGGTGATCACTGTGTGCGCCTGTGGGTCACCATGGACACTGTAGACTGTCCTTGGGTGATCACTGTGTGCGCCTGTGGGTCACCATGGACACTGTAGACTGTCCTTGGGTGATCACTGTGTGCGCCTGTGGGTCACCATGGACACTGTAGACTGTCCTTGGGTGATCACTGTGTGCGCCTGTGGGTCACCATGGACACTGTGGACTGTCCTTGGGTGATCACTGTGTGCACCTGTGGGTCACCATGGACACTGTGGACTGTCCTTGGGTGATCACTGTGTGCGCCTGTGGGTCACCATGGACACTGTGGACTGTCCTTGGGTGATCACTGTGTGCGCCTGTGGGTCACCATGGACACTGTAGACTGTCCTTGGGTGATCACTGTGTGCGCCTGTGGGTCACCATGGACACTGTGGACTGTCCTTGGGTGATCACTGTGTGCACCTGTGGGTCACCATGGACACTGTGGACTGTCCTTGGGTGATCACTGTGTGCGCCTGTGGGTCACCATGGACACTGTGGACTGTCCTTGGGTGATCACTGTGTGCGCCTGTGGGTCACCATGGACACTGTGGACTGTCCTTGGGTGATCACTGTGTGCGCCTGTGGGTCACCATGGACACTGTGGACTGTCCTTGGGTGATCACTGTGTGCGCCTGTGGGTCACCATGGACACTGTGGACTGTCCTTGGGTGATCACTGTGTGCGCCTGTGGGTCACCATGGACACTGTGGACTGTCCTTGGGTGATCACTGTGTGCACCTGTGGGTCACCATTTATACATGTATATACATGTCTGCTGTTTGCTGAGGGACAAGACCACACTGAATTGGGGTGGGAAAGACTGGGAGTGGAAGTCCCTGAAGTCTGTAAATCCTGGAAAACTCACAGAATAGGGATTCCTTGGTAATGTTTAGTGTGGATTCCATGGTTTTGTTCATTGTGGATTCCATGATAATGTTCACTGTGGATTCAAAGGTTGTGTTCACTGTGGGTTCTGTGGTAATATTCCTTGTGGAATCCATAGTAATGTTCACTGTGGATTCAAAGGTTGTGTTCACTGTGGGTTCTGTGGTAATATTCCTTGTGGAATCCATAGTAATGTTCACTGTGGATTCAAAGGTTGTGTTCACTGTGGGTTCTGTGGTAATATTCCTTGTGGAATCCATAGTAATGTTCACTCTGGGTTCCAAGGTAATGTCCACTGTGGATTCCATGGTAATGTTCACTGTGGGTTCCATGGTAATGTTCACTATGGATTCCATGGTGATGTTCAGATACTTCTCTGGTTCTTTCAGTGATGTGTTTCATGTGGGACTGGGTGAGTTTCCCAAGGAAAGGCAGACCCTGATCTGCAAGGCTCACCGTGTGGGGATGTTAGGTCAAGTCAGTGTGGATGGATTCACCCCCAACCGCAGACTGAACTTGGCCATGGGACTGGCCTCCATACACATAGCCCAGCTCATGGAGGTAAGCACACATGTAGCCTAGCTCATGAATGTAAGCACACACACACAGAGTCCAGCTTCTGGAGGTAAGCATGTACACATTGCCCAGGTCATGGAGATAAGCACACATGTAGCCTAGCTCATGAATGTAAGCACACACACACACAGTCCAGCTTCTGGAGGTAAGCATGTACACATTGCCCAGCTCATGGAGGTAAGCACACACGCACATAGCCCAACTCCTGGTGGTAAGCACACACACACACACACACACACACACACACTGCCCAGCTCATGGAGGTAAGTGCACACACACAGCCCAGCTCATGGTGGTAAACACATACACAGCCCAGCTCATGAAGGTAAGCATGTACACATTGCCCAGCTCATGGAGGTAAGCACACACACACACACTGCCCAGCTCATGGAGGTAAGTGCACACACACAGCCCAGCTCATGGTGGTAAACACATACACAGCCTAGCTCATGGAGGTAAGCTCACATACACAGCGCAGCTCATGGAGGTAAGCTCACATACACAGCGCAGCTCATGGAGTTAAGCATGTACACACAGCCCAGCTCTTGGAGGTAAGCACACACACACACACAGCTCAGCTCATGGTTGTAAGCACACACACATGCACAGCCCAGCTCAGAGGTAAGCAGACACACACATCTTGGCTCATGGTGGTGAGCACATACACACATCCCAGCTCATGGAGGTAAACACACACATAGCCCAACTCATGGACAGTAGCACACACCCACATAAGCCAGGTCATGAAGGTAAGCACACATACACTTGCAGCCCAGTTCATGGAGGTAAGCACACACACACACTGCCCAGGTCATGGAGGTAAGCACACACACTGCCCGGGTCATGGAGGTAAGCACACACACACATCCCAGCTCATGGCGTTAAGCACATACACACATCCCAGCTCATGGAGGTAAACACACATAGCCCAACTCATGGAGATAAGCACACACACACACATAGCCCAGTTCATGGAGGAAAGCACACACACACACAGCCCAGGTCATGGAGGTAAGCACACATACACATGCAGCCCAGGTCATGGAGGTAAGCATACGCACACACACACACACATAGCCCAGGTCATGGAGGTAAGCGCACACACACACAGCCCAGAACTTGGAGGTAAGCACACACACACACAGCCCAGGTCATGGAGGTAAGCACACACACACACAGCCCAGAACTTGGAGGTAAGCATACGCACACACACACACACATAGCCCAGGTCATGGAGGTAAGCGCACACACACACAGCCCAGAACTTGGAGGTAAGCACACACACACACAGCCCAGAGCTTGGAGGTAAGCATACGCACACACACACACACATAGCCCAGGTCATGGATGATAGCACACACACATAGTCCAGCTCACACAGGTAAGCGCATAGCCCAACTCATGGAGGAAGACACACACAGCCCAACTCAGGGAGGTAAGCACATGGCCCAACTCATAGAAGTAAGCACATACACAGCCCAACCCGTGGAGGTAAGCACATGGCCCATCTAATGGAAGTAAGTAGACAGCCCAACTCAGGGAGGTGCCTGTAAGCACACACATAACCTAGTCCATGAAGTATTTTGTTTCCTTGACTTTTGAAGATAAGTCACATGGCAACTAGTGTCATTTTTTTAGTATTTTAATGCTATTTTGTATGAAATAGTAAAAGCATTACAATCTATGTATGAGCTTGTATGAAATAGTAAAGGCATTACAATCTATGTATGAGCTTGAATGAATTCTCTTTCTGATTTTGCAGCAAAGGTGGAAAAGTTATAAGCAAAATAAAAACGGTAAGTTCTCTATGTTAACCTGTGGGGAGATTTACATATTCAGATGGCGATGGAACAGACGGATTTTGAATGGATAATCTCCAAGAGATTTTTATCTGAAAAGAATAAACACACTTTTTTCATATCATATATTTAAATCTTTATGTATCTCTCAGAAAATTGTTGAAATTTCAACTGCGTGATAATGAGGATAACAAATCTGTTATCCCAATAACAGATAATGATCTTGTTAGATTGTAAAGAACTTTAGGGATCAGAAAATTGAAATTTATTCTCCGCCACTCCTTTCACCACATGTGTAAATTGTCTGAAGAAAAATGATGATTTCCTTTGTACACTGTCATTTTGCATATGAAGATTAAATTATGTGTGATAATTGGACAAAACATCCACATACATGTTAAATGAAACTGGTATGAAAGTTTGAACTAGTTATTTCAAATTTTTGAAACCGGTTGAAAATACTGTTGTGGATTTTCGTTACCATTTTAGAGAAGTACGTTGGTTGGCGAGATTTATTTGAGATTGCTGTTGAGTATCGCAGACTGGTTGATCCGGAGCAGCCTGTGTTCTGGTTGGACAGAATGGGAGACACAGATAATAAGGACTTCAGGGGCGAAATCAGCTTTGTCAAGTAAGGAGAAAGCTAAACCAGACATTCACATGGTACATGTATGGACAGAATGAGTGACACTGACAGTAAAAACTCCAACCTGGGAGAAGAAATGCTTCAAGGAGAAAGCTTCACCAACTTTCAATAACTGAAAATTTGATTAACACTGTGAAACGCTGACCAGAGCTGACACTCACTGACTTACGATTGACAAACATATGAAGTGAATCAAATCATAGTTTAAGCCTGTGACTTTTAATTTAAAGGATACATGAAAAGGAGCTCTAAAGCAAAGATTATATTTTTATAAGCCAGATGGAGGGAATTATACTGTACTTATATTAACTGGTCAATCGGCACCATTTTGTTTTTTGACCAACATTTTCTGCAAACAATGTATTCATTCCTAGATATTTGACTCCATTCAGAGATGGTCTGGTGTGCCAGATTTGGTTGTTTCAACAAGACTGGGAAGAATTTGGGCATCTTCAGATTTCTGTGTGATGTGACATTTACACAAGAATGGATGAGGACAACAAAGCAAACCAACTTTTCCTCAGTTGACCACCAAACTCTTCCATTAAGTGGTCATAGATCCTTGGTTCAAATTGATAGGGTTGTATGCTGAATGACATGTCTTACATGGTTTATAAGTTGACGTTTGTCTCAGCTCACACTGCTCTTGCTTTACTGTCAGCTAACTGATAGTCCTATATAAACAGTGTAGGCAATGTGACGTACTCATGCTCTGCATGACAGCGCCTCCCCCAATTTGGTCAGTTCCGCCCCCCTCCCCCAGAGTGGTTTTAACAGCTTTACTTTACCATTGATGTCACCACTGCAGGCTACTTACATTTCGGACTGACCAGTGGGGGCTTAAGAAAGCTGTACTTTAAAAGGAAAGACCTTGTAAAAATGAACTTATGGTGAGTGAAAAAAACATTAAAACATGTATCTGAAAAACCTTCACAGAATTTGTTCAGATTTTTTTTCAGGAAAATAAATGCAGTCAATTATTTTGATAGTATGGTGGGTTTTATGGACCATATTGATAATGTGGTTCACCAGTGTCATCACACAACTTCATGTACCCCTTTATATTCAGCTGTGAATAAAGGTTTTGTGAAGAGTACCCCTGAAATGTTTGCCTCTGTATGAAAATGCTAATATGACATTAAATATCTGCTTTAGGACCAAAAAAAAGGGGAAGTGTTGTCACTGTTGGACCACATCTTCAGTATGGTCCATACAACCCACCATACAATTAAAACATTTGACTGTCTTTATTTTGGTGAAAAAAAATCTTAAAAAATCAGTGAATGTTTTTTTCAGATACAGTATTCAGTGGTCTTTTCTCTTCAAAGTAAGTTCATTTTGACATGGTCTTTCCCTGTAAAGCCACTTTTACTCTCCAAAAAGAAGGTTTAGAATTTTATTGTACTTGTAAATGTTATTTCATATTGTAAACTGCATATTAAGATACAGAAACAAACCTTTTCATGTTTCCTTTAAGCCTGACATTAGCTTAGACTTTGATTATATGTCTAAATGTATAACCAGACAGGCGTTTAACCAAACAGAACTGACTTCACATTTGTGCACTGGTAATGACTGCACATTACATTTTTCTTTCAGAGGCTCCATGATGAATCTCCGGGTGATGCAGTATTTTGATCTGGTTTTTAAACTGGCAAAAACCATGTTAGAACATTATACAGGGTAAGATATGATATAAATATGATAGGTCCTTGTGTTCAACAAGATATGAAAGTTTAGAACATTATACAGGGTAAGATATGATATAAATATGACACTGGTTACCTCTTTAGGTAAACCCAAGTACATAATGTATCTGTGAATAGAACCAAGTACCAGTATCGTAATTGCTGATATTTTTAGGAGCTCTGTTTAACTTACAGAGGATTTTGATCTTTTGATCAGGTTTTCTGCAGTTATTATCTGCTTTTCATCACCAACTCAAACAGACCACAATCACATCTCGACTTTTACTTTGGTCATTTATGAGATTAGCTGGTCACACCAGTACAAAACCAGTTCTTCATGTTACGTACAGCAGGATGTTTGTGTAATTTGCACTGTAATAAGATACAGAACAAGGTAATAATGACGTCATGATTTACCTTTACAGAGATGGAGTTGTATTTTACGCTGGATTAAAAGAGGATATTGAAAATGCCAATACCTGTGAGGACTTGTTAGCCATTGCCAGAGTAAGGACATAGAATATGGCTACTGATGAAACTTTCAAAATTGAAAATGATGGACTAAGAAAGATATTAATATTAAGAGCATATTTATCAGTTTTTATTGGCAATGAAGATTAAAATGTTTGCCAAAACTTAAAATATAGGGTTTGACTATAGGGTTTAAAACTCTGATGTTTGCTGCACCATGAGAATTCCTGTTAAAACCCCATGATGCTTGTTCTCCGACTTGGTTGTAAGCACAGGTTACTCAGTTATTTGATTGTTGTTTACACCTGTAATATCATACTGAAGAACTGTGTGAACAGAAACATCATGTTGTGCGAAACTTATGTGATTGATACTGGGTGACTTGCATTCTGTATGGACTTATTCCTTGCCTGAACTTTTTGCAGAAACGAAAAATTAACCCTAGTGGGTTTTTAGTGTCCACCCAAGTTCCGAGTCTAAGAGAGAAGAGTAGTACTCGACTAGACGGAGTGGTCCTAACTCTGACAGAAGATTTGTAAGTGTGTGTGCTTATTCCTGCAAGCTCTACACTGTGCTGCAATTGGTTCAAAAGGTTGTAATCATTTGGTTCAAAGAAAAAAGGGTTTTCTCAAGTTTCAAATTAACAGATTACAACTTTTGTGCTTCCACCTTAAGCAGTCATTTGCAAAGGGTAGTGCAAAAACAAACGTAAGAAGGACTTAAATGTTGAATGACCTCTGGGCACTCTTGTTACAGGAGTTACATGTATGCCATCTTTCACTAGTTCCTTGATAACTGTACTTGAAAAGCTTGGAAATGAATTTCTACACAGTGTAGATTCGCCTTTTTTCAATAATTGATATGCATATTTGTGCATCTAATAATCATGTGAATTATGTAAACACATTTTCAGAAATTTGGAGATTGGTGCCCCATTGAGATATAATTTATTTTGGTGAGCATCCTATCTAGTATTTGAACTGTTTCTCTTTTTTTATTGTGCAGAAACAACAAGATTGTGTTTTCCATAAATGTGGCAAATTCAAAGAGCAGAACAAGCTCTTACCATGCAGAAATGGAACATTTGTTCCTACAGCTCAAGGAGGAGTTCAAGAAAAGTGGCGTCAACAAAATATCAGTAAGCAAACCATGGGGACGGTATAAGTATTAAATGCTGAAACGATTGGAATATGAAGCATACTGTCAACATTATTTTGTTGTAAAACGAAGATAAAATCTGCCAATTGTTCAACACCTACTTGTAACGTACCATGATCAACCATTGTGGTGCTGGTTTGTCAACTCTAAAAGAGTTTCCACAGAGGAAACCTTCAAGCAAATATGTCTAGGTTTCAAGCAGGTATGTCTTGGTTTCAACCAGAAATGTCTATGTTTCAAGCAGAAATGTGTGTGTTTCTTGAACCTTTATACTGTACCTGTGTGGACATTATGATGTGCTGAGAAAACTACTTGCTGCAGTGACTCCATTGTGTATTTTGTTCAGGGTTGGTGAAGTGGACAACAGTTTTCTGGCTGAGACACATGTATACTGTAAGCTGTATTCAGAGCCCATTCTGTTTCAGGATATGGAGTCCATTGTGAACACTATTTTGTCCATAGTTTACTACTTCTACAACCTCATGCCTTTATCAAGAGGATCAAGGTGAGAATTTTGTTTATGAACCAAACATAACTAATATTTCAGGGTCCCCTAACTGGCCCATTCAGTCAGCCAAAGTGAGACACTTGAATCAGCTGGGATTTACTCCGGCACATGCTTGGTTTCCTGCACTCATCTGCTCCTGCCTAATGAGGTCATAGGTTTCTATACTGGCCAGGTTTGCTCAACTGTGGCTGTAAGTTAGGAGACATCTGAGGCTCCTGTCAAAGGGCCGGGGTTTACTCCAGCGTATGGTGGGTTTCCTCCACTCTTCTGCTCCTTGCCAAATGAGGCCACAGGCTTCTATCCAGCCTAAGATGCCTTAGCAGCAAATGCTTGGTTTCCTTCACTCATCTGCCCCTGCCCAATGAGGTCACAAGCTTCAGTCCACCCCAGGATGGCTCAAGTGTGGCTTTAAGTTAGGAGACATCTGAGGCCCCTGACAAAGAACTCGGGTTTTCTCCTGCATATGCTCGGTTTCCTCCACTCATCTGTCGTGTCCAGTGAGGTCACAGGCTTCAATCCAGCCCTAGAAGGCTCAGATGTGGCAGTGAGTCAGGCGACATCTGTGGCATCTGTCAAAAGGCTGTTTTTCATCCAGCATATGCTTTGTTTCCTCCACTCATCTGCCCTTGACTCTGTGACTGCAAGTTAGGAGACATCTGAGACACCTGTCACAAGGCTGGAGTTTCCTCTAGCATGTGCTTGGATTCCTCCCCATGCCTCATAGCAGTTGTAAAAAGGTCAACATTCATTGAGTACAATATTAAACCCCAGTAACAGAAAAATTAATTACATTTGAGTGTAATTTGTGAGTAACAATGTTTAGATGTAGTAGGTAGTGTTCACACCTTGTACCAGCAAGGTTATCATCTTCACATGTGCGGACAGCCAGTTAACTGGGTGTGTTTGTGTTGTAGTGTGGTGGCATATTCCGTGGCCCTGGGTCTCATCATGTCCCTGGGCAGAGAGGTGACTGGGAAAATACCCACAGGCAAGGTCAGTTCATTCCTCTTCCTTGTACTGTTAAAAAAGATCTAGAAGTATTAAGTTTTTATTTGAAGGGTTGTTTTAGTGGTCTTTCTTTTCTGTTACATAGAATACTTGGAATTGAGACAGTTAAATGAAATGAAATGAAATGGCAGTCTGCCAGCAACCTTGATAGTGGTGGCTTTCCCCTGTGCTCTGCCTAGTTTCCTCACACCATAATGCTGGCTGCCATCATATAAGTGAAATATTCTTCGGCACAGGGTTAAACATCAATCATACATTGAGGTATGTACAACAGGACCACTGTAGGATCGTTTTGTTAAATGATGTGTACATTATGAATGTTACGGATTTGGGTCTCCTTCATATCAAGCAGAGAGTAGTTTCACAACACCTGTAATTACTCATTAGTACAATTGCAGTGTATGTAAAGGACTTCAAACATACGATCATATCTGGTAAACTAACCTTAGTGGCTTTATGGACGTTTTCTACCAACATACTCCTTGACAAGGAACTCTGTACATGTCTTTAACTGCTCGGCTGGCCAACACAGTTTTTGATTTCATATTTTTAATATGGTGTTTATTTCCCAGTTGGTTGGTCTGGTGATGTAATTGTGGTGTTTAATTTCCAGCAGGTTGTTCCGGTGATGTAATTGTGGAGTTTAATTTCCAGCAGGTTTGTCGAATGATGTAATTGTGGTTTTTATTTTCCAGCTGGTTGGGCTGATGTAATTGTTTTGTTTATTTTCCAGCTGGTTGATCTGGAGGCCATGTTATCAGGAGCGCCAGATGCGTTTATCCTTGTCACAAAACAATGGATGAATATCAGAAAGTAAGTCTGGGAAGGAGTGTGCTTGTTACAGTAACTGTTGTGCTTTTTTCTGACCTCATTACAATTTTGCCAAGCGAACAAATGTTGGTGCCAAAATGGGGATAAATACATGTACACATAGCATCAGAGTGATGTCCCTTTGTGAATGACAGCATTTGTACAGAATGGTAATTGCAGATTATTCTGTAAGAGTTAAAGTAGACCGGTGTATTGGATGTTTCAAATTATAACACAACTGTTTGAAATGTCTTTGTTGTTGTGCTCTGTTATTGCATGTTGAATTCCTGGACTACCTAAAATGTTATGCGCAATGTCATGTGCCACTTCAGAAATTATTGGCCATTCAGGAAAAGACTTTGCTGCATCGTAAGAGAACATCACATGACTAACTCTTGTCCAGTTATGGGACAAGGACTTATCCTAAATTATCCAAAATTTCGTCCATGACAAAGATGCATATTTTTCTACATTGTAACAGCTGTATTAATTGTAGAAAGGCGTTTTCAAGTTTGTTTGGAAGGTAGGGTGATATCCTTCTGGAAAAATGTAAATTTCAGCTCCAAAAGTAATATTTTATGGGATTTATTTTCCTCTAAAAATGCATTTTTAGGATTCAGTTTTAGGTCATTTACAGTACATGAAATCTAATGATATAGAGTTATCATTCATCTTAAATACGTTGTACATATATTGCTCTACATATTGTTCACTGAGTATATTAAGCTGTTCAGATTTCATCCATACCATGTGGTATACATATAGTATACCTATATAGTTTATTCATACATTCATTGAGTATGTGTTTGTTTTCATGTTTTTGCCATTAGTACACGTAGCTAGCTAGTTTTGCTGTGTGTTTCAGGAATGGTACCACATTAAGCGCGTTGCCAAAAGTGTGGGAGGCATTCCCCACGGTGCGGACCGTCATCGAGGCCTTAAATCTCAGCATGGAATCCTGCTGACCAACAGTACACACCCAGTTTTATGATATTACTCCTAGAGCAATAACAATACGGTTACCATGTTGGTAATTTACATTTTTGGGGACCAGAGAAAAGTGGCTAAGCAGTTTGATCTGAGACCTGTTTTTTGATTGTTCTGCTGGGCTTGTTCAGCTTCAGACCTCCAGATCTGTACCCTCACATTCACTCACCTGGAACTCTGGTCCTATCACCTGAGCTGTGCTTGAGGCGTCAAAGCTGGAGGCCACAAACTCTGGTCATATCACCTCAACATCTGTCCGGATAAACACCATACCATCACAATTAACACAGATGTGACATATAACTCTCCAAGCTTCATCTGGACTTTGCCAACCTTTATTTTAAATCTTTTGATTGTTGCAATCATTGATTGTGACCCAGGAAGGATAATATCTGAGAACAAGGGGATTACACCATGGTAAGATAGCCTACACAAGTAGGATATTAAACATAAGTTATACTAGTAACAAATATTTTGAAAAAAAAAATTCAAAATCATATCCTTGCCAGTGATGTGATCGGAAATGGTTGTTGAGTATAGTTGTATGCTGTTCCCGTGATGTACCATTTATTTCTGTGCTAATTGGACCTCACAGCCTTTCTGAAATATATGTACTATTAACAAATTTAAAGTCAGAATTTAGGTTTGATTAAAGCCTGTTTTTGTGATGTTCAGCTCTGACATGCTATGAACAGCACAGGTGAAACAACAGGTTTCCAGATGCAATAGTGAGCTTAAGGATTCAGGGTGGTAAATTTGGGAGTTGGGAAGCTGACATCAGGTGATCTGAGCTATGTGTAGGAGGCCACGTTTCTGAGCAGTGAAGACACAGATGTATATGACAGCTTCAGCCTTTGGCCCTCCATGAAGATTTCGGTTGTGGTATGAGCACAGTAACTGACTAGTCACACTTCAAGGGACTATCCAGAAATAATAGTGTCATCAGTCCTGATTTATCAGTCCTGTCACTGTAATTATTTCAGCCTTAATATGATTGGTCAGTTCAGACTGGGGTCACTGATGTTATCATTATGTACCCTCTAAATGCTTGCACACAGTGTAAAGTTAACCTTATTTCTTACCAAAAAAATGAAAAAATGAGAAATTTTTTAGCGAAAAACATTTTGGATGTTCCATTTCAAATGATGATTTTAGCCTTCGGTGTAGGTACAGTTTTTAAATTTTAACCTGGCATGATTGATTATTGTTCCAATCTTATGCAATAATTTAGTACTTGTCAGAAACATTTTTGGTTTGTGTGAATTTCTTTTAGATTAAATTTTTTTTTATTTTTGGTTGTAAGTTTATTCCAGTTATGAAATGGACAAAAAGACATTCATTTTTTAGGCAAATGAAAATTATATTGTCATTTTATGTGCTAAAAAGTTTCCAAATTGCGACTGTTTTCAAACTATTATTTTTAAGTATCCATCACAACACAGGCTAGTTTGTTCAAAAGCTCTGTAAAGCCATTGCTGTTTCCTATACCTCAGATGTTCTATTGTGGATTTGCCAAGCCCACTAAATGTCAAAGACTTAGAAGGTTATTTGGTGTTAAGTTTGAGTTACAAAAATAAAGAAACTTGATTGGAACCATTTTGTGTGATTCTGCTTAGTAATAATGGCGAAGGTTCACTTGCTAATTCATTGTAATATTCATTAATGTAGTCATTGCATCATATTTGACTTTCCGACAGATCTTATACTGGTCATATTACTGTGATATCCTGAAATAGTGCTGCCTCATGGCATCTTTACTGACGACACCAGACATGACACCTCACTGTCACTGTATATTGGTCATGGTACAGTGATATCGTGTAGCACTAGAGTGAAGACACCAGACATGACACCTCACTGTCACCTTACACTGGTCATGATACAGTGATATCCTGTACCATTAGAGTGAAGACACCAGGCATGACACCTCGCCCAGTCAACTTGTACTGATCATGGTGCAGTGATATCCTGTTGCATTAGTGTGAAGACACCAGGCATGACACCACACTGTCACTGTATACTGGTCATGGTACAGTGATATCCTGTAGCATTAGATTAAAGATACCAGACATGACACCTCACTGTCACTTTACACTGGTGATGGTACAGTGATACCCTGCAGCATTAGAGTGAAGACACCAGGCATGACACCTCACCAAGTCCTCTTATTCTGGCCATGGTACAGTGATATCCTGTAATAGTGCTGCTCCACAGTAATATTAGTGTGAAAACATCAGACATGACACCTAACCCAGTCACCTTATCCTGGTCATATTACATTGATCTTATGAAAGTAGTGTCTACTGTAATTCAATGATGCGCTCACCCCTGATTTTATCACACATGTTCAGGGTTGTCTGATGCACAGATGTTTTGACCATGGCAGTGATTGTGCTTACAGAATAGCTTTCTGAAGGGGACTGGATGCAATTACCATTGTCCATTTCGGTCACCTCCATCTCGGTCAAATATGTGAGACATGCAGAGGCACTGACATGGTTGCGTAACCTATGAGACTTGAAATCTGGGGCCATTTCACAAACCTTCATTCGGACATTCTGTAAATGAGGGAATTCTTTATTGGTCAACAATACAGTGTATATTTACGGAGAAAAACATCCGTACGAAGTTTTGTGAAATTGGCTCCGGGTGCTGGAAAACTCCATAACCGAAACAATTCACCTGGATAGAGTGTTATTGCATGCGTTGACTATATGTATGCCTGAATGCTGGCCAATTGATCGTGTGCTGCCATCTCCGAGACCTCTTGTATATGCCTATAAGCAGAGGAATACTCCCCTCTGACGAGACCTTGTATGAGGAGGGTAGGCCTAATTCCCCGTCCTTGCGAGACCTCTTGTATAGACCTATACAAAGGGTAGGCCTCATGCCCCCTATTCCGAGACATCTTGTATTGGCCAATGCGGAAGATAGGCCCAATTCTCTCCCCTCCGAGACCTCTTGTATAGGCCTATGTGGAGGGTAATTCTCTCCCCCGCCTCCAAGTTGCTATATATTCAGGGAGCATTGTAAGCATCGTTTAGTCCCATGTGATTGTCGTCCAGAAAGTGATTTTACTTCATCATATGGTCACGCTTACAAATAATTTAGTCGGATCTGTCTGTATCAAACAGATACCACATTACTATATTTAGCATAATGCGGTTTAATTCCATATACACATATATGCACACATATATGCTATTTTCCGATGTACATTCAAACCGCAATACAGGATCGCATGCATACATGGACCAGGTTTGAACCAACACTTGTTACAGTGATAACCGCGTAATTGATCGAGTTGGTGTTTGGAGTGCGAAAATGCCGCGGAGTTCTTTAACAACACAAAAGTTTGCCTTCGCTTGTAGGAGATATATAGGCTGTAAATCAACTGAATGTGTTTGTATATGGCAAGATGTAGTTTAATTGCTAGAATTTGTGTTGACGAAAAAAAAAATCAACTCATTCTTCTGCAATTCCAAGACAGTATAGCTCAGTTTATATGCCGGAAGAAACCGGGCAAAACGCAAGGGAAACCAGGGAGAGTGCGAGGGAAAACAGGGGGAGTGCGAGGGAAACCAGGGAGAATGCGAGGGGAAAACAGGGAGAGTGCGAGGGAAAACAGGGAGAGTGCGAAAGAAACCAGCTGGCTCTGCTCAGAGAGAAAATTGTTAACAACACACTTAAACTTCATAGGGAAGATCATTATCATGTGACAATCTGTCTTACTTTCTGCCACTCAGAATGCGGATGAAAACCACAGTTGTTAAGCCGAAGAGTTCTGACTTATGTTTGAAATATTAAGTTTCATACATATGTTTATTTAAAAATTCGCCATATGAATTAGTATCTAGCATTTGTATTTTGTATTTATACTTTGCATATGCATCACTGGTGATTGTATGAGATTGCGTGTGCATTAAAATTTCTTTGTAATCATACCGGAATGTAATAGTTATACCAAGTGACCAAATCTACAAGTGAGTATTAAAGGGACAACAAGGTTGATGTTCGCGCAAGCCACGTGCAGCGGTTTTGGTGAAATCAAACCCCAGAGAAACAGTTTGTGTGTATTTTGTAGGTGTAAGCGGGTGTTTTGCGAGGGCCAAGTCTGATAACAACCCTAGCTGTGGATTTAACAGGGGCGATAACTCGGTCGTAAAAATGCTATCTTGCTACACCGTTGCTGATGTAACACACTTATGGACAATAAAAGCCTGTGTTTTAACCAAACTTCAGCTGTAAAGCTAAGCTTATCATGCTCAAAGTTAACAGTCTGCTAATTCGTCAAGCTGGCTTTATCTTCAGTGTTGACTCAGAAAAGCGCCTCATATAAAGGTGAGCGTCAACTTAGACACCCCAGGCTGCATAATATATTCCCTTGTTCTGCATGAGTCATACATAGCCCTACATGTATACTTTTGGTTCTTATGCTTTGTGTAATCTATGGATTTGTCACATATCTGACTGACTGCTTCTGATTTAAAAGCCCAAAGTACCGTATCGTGTGTCTAGTTTTTATATCCGTGTATTCTGGGACAGATACAGCAGACAGAGGCTTAGGAAGTCAAACCCTCCGACGAGAATGGGTTACTCCAATCGACCGGGAACTGATCATTTATGGGTATTGAGTTCAGACTGAGGATTTTAAACGTCTTCACTCATATTTCTAATTTCTCTGAGCAACACGTGATTTAAATATGCGAACTGTTGTGGTTTACTTCTGAATTACTATAACTAATTAACTATTTCGTTTATTTATTTATTTATTTGTATGTCGTGTAACGCCGTTCACTCCGGGCAGGCCGGTTTTCTCCACCCGTAATCATGTCAGTGACCACTGTGTTAAACACTGATCAAATATATATACAAATAAAGGCATAGCCAAGAACTCTTCATTGTATAGGGCGACAGTCGGTTTTATGGGTGGAGTAACGGGGTTCCCGGAGTAAACCACTAACCTTTGGTAAGGAACTGACGAACTTTCCCAGTTGTGACATACACATGTGGGCACCACACTTGTGGAAGGCAAGTGGTGTTCAGTTATGTTAGACTGCGCGAACGGCCGCACGAGCGTAGTCGATCGCATACAATTGTCACCAAGGCTCTACAAGCAATGAGAATGTAGCAACTCCTGAAGGCCAGGTTTGAACATGCACCACGAGTGTTGCAGCAATTGAGGGGCAAGTACCTTGAACACTCGGTCATGGCCAACTTCATTGTAAATGGTTTACTCTGTAACTACCCAGGGGTGTGTCGGGCTTCCTCGGGTTTGCATTCTACTTACTGTCTGTGGAAAAGTCTCCAATTTCTACTGATAAATAAGGCGTAATGTAATGCTTCATTCTTACAAACCGTTGTCCAACTGGGGTCAACCAACGCCCATATGACAGGTATGACGTAATGTGAGGGAGGATTGAACAAAATAATCGTGTAGTGGACGAATAGACTATAGTTGCATGTTACACGTTGCTGTCAGTGCCATAGAGGTTTCTGTATACAGCAGAGTTCAGTTAAATCGATAAGATATAATTAATTATGACTTTTCTTAATTGGGATCGCTGGATGCGAACGGCTTGTCACAACAAAGTTTCCTACATGCCTACGTCTACTATCTTATGGAGGACCTGAGGAGAGGGCTTAGAATCAAATTTGATTGACACCTCGTCCAGCAGTTCTGAAGATATCTAGCAGACAAGCAGTATAGCCAATCAGAATTGCTGAAACTTAATTAAACAGCAAACAAAGAGCCTCCAGCTATGTTTGAATTCAAGTATATTTAATTCAGTAGTTTTAGAGACGGACGACGGAAGGCGCAAACAAGGCATGGGCTGTTATGAAATTTTCTTAAAACTACAGGTAAAAGGCCTGACAACAAGCTACGGGGTCCTTCACTGTAATTTAAGTCCTAACGGTCATAATAACCGTAATTCCATCGTGTGCAATAGCATGTGAACACAACATAGATCGTAATACCACTACAAAGCGACTGCAGTGGTTAATTTGGTAAAGTTAAGTTAATTTGGTGTAAACATGGACTTAGAGGTCCATGCTATTTCTTCCTTTATATTCATTGTATCTGATAACAAAATTGGAATTATAGTTTTTACTAGTTTAGAAATAAAGCTCACTGGTACTCAGTTTTAAGATTAACTGCCTTTAAGACTTGGTGAGCACCTGCTGCATGCAGAGCTGGGAATGAAGACCCGCTGATATGTACTGTCTATAGTGTCTTTCTTCATACATACCATCCCAGTTCACAGGTTCATAAAACTCTTCAAATTATTATGTAGGCTGTAGGCCTCCATGTGTTTCTTGATTGACACTTGTGACAGCGCTGTGACAACATGTTAGGACTTAACTGGCAAATGCACTGTGACAACATGTTAGCACCTTACTGGTGAATGTTCTTTGACAACATGTTAGGACTTTACTGGCGAATGCACTGTGGCAACACGTTAGGACTTTGCTGGTGAATGAACCGTGACAAAGTGTTTGGACTTTACTGGTTAACGAGCTGTGACAACATGTTAATACTTTACCAGTGAATGAACTGTAAACAGTGGAAGTATGTATTTGTTTATTTATTTATTTATTTATTTGGTGTTTTACGCCGTAACCAAGCATATTTCACTTATACGACGGCGGCCAGCATTATGGTGGGAGGAAACCAGGCAGAGCCCGGGGAAAACCCACGATCATCCGCACGTACGGGTGGAGAGGAACCCAGCATGAGCTTGACTTGACCGTGGAAGCAAGGGAAAACGTATCTCTCCGCAGAAAGCTTTATCATCAGTTAGGCCAATATAGTGAAGAGCCACACTGGAAACGGAACAACTTGCTTGACGTTAAAAATGTTGCCTGTTAAAGTGTGATCTTTTCCTTGTTAATGTTAGGAAAGCGCCAGACTATTTACGCGAATAACACGGAAAGGTATGACAATCTTTTATTCTCAGACAAATGATAAAAGTAGCCTTTTGTGAAGTCAGTTAATTAGTATTATATCTTATCGTTAGTTTTTGAACATATTGTTCTAGGCTATTGTTTTCCTACTATAATTCATTTAGTGGCGACGGCCTATATATATAGGTTTAAGGGGGGCTGGAAAGGGGCTTGGGGGTGGAAGAGGGTATAAACAGACGTGGTGTGGCAATTAGAGCTGTGCACTAGCTCTCTACACGATGACAGATTAGAGCTGTGTACTAGCTCTCTACACGTTGACAGATTAGAGCTGTGTACTAGCTCTCTACACGATGACAGATTAGAGCTGTGTACTAGCTCTCTACACGTTGACAGATTAGAGCTGTGTACTAGCTCTCTACACGTTGACAGATTAGAGCTGTGTACTAGCTCTCTACACGGTGACAGATCAGAGCTGTGTACTAGCTCTCTACACGATGACAGATTGCCTCATTATTTTTATTAGAACATGGATAAACAATCGAAAACCTGCTTGACTTTCTTTCCATCCCGTTATTAAACACGTTAAATATAGAATAGTGTGCGCAGTATTTAACCTTCTTTATCAGACATAGGAAGACATGTCCACACAATACCGGAGAGAAGAAGACAGTAGAGAAGAGGAGTGATATAAAACTTCCCACTTCATTTCATATCTCAGCAGCCAGTTGCAGATGTCTGAATTCACAATGAATAAATGTCGTATAAACTACTCGAAATGTGAGCCGCTTATCGGCGTCTTTGAACAGAAGCTGGAAGCTTAATATGAGTAACGTAGTTAGAGATCTGCACGTGGACATGGTAAAACGAGCAATTAAAATATACACGAGAGTTTAAGCGAAAATATGACGGCAAGGAAAAGAGGATAAGGGGTGTAGACAAATGCATATACATACACGATGAAATGTGTGCATGGATTCCGGCATCATTTGGCATTAAACCGTTCTTCGGTGACACACGGAGGTTGACAATCTGAACTTTCACTCCACTCGCGGCATAAATCTGTTTACCACCTTCATCCCGTGTCAAGCATGGGTGTAATGTTTTATTTCCTGATTTATCGTATTCATTTCACCTGAGCCCGTTACGTGCGGACGGACATGTTCTTTGTGACAGGACACTGCTGCTGGGTGTCATGACAACATATGGGGGCAGGTGGGGCGGGGGTGGAGTGGAGTGGGGTGGGATTTCACACAGAGGTACTTATACCGGACTCTACCTCAAAGAGGGGAACAACAATTATCTCTAGCATGGTTGACCCCCATCACGGAGCTGTAGGAGGACAAGAACCCAGTTTGTCAAGTTAACAAATGCAGACCAGGCTTTTGAACACGGTTTCCGTTTCACAGAAATTCTGAACCTTATTCGTTCAAACACACACGTAGACGTATGCCTGTTTAATTATGGACATTTTCAGACGAGGTTTATATATAGTTCTCGTGACGCAGTGGGGTTTCCTCGAGAACTGGATTAAATTGTATACCGTTGACTAGGACAATTAAACAACATCTGTGTGTCGCTAACGGGGAATTTAATGTGAGTAAGGGTGGGTTGGGCAGAGGGATCACCATGTTAGAAGATAACAGAGGTGTAGAGCTCAACCCTGATGACAAAAACCCAGCCATCCTGGGTGGCCAAAGTTACTAACTACACCCACCTATAAAGTGATAAGTTGTCCTGAATCAGGTACAGACAGGATATACTTGCTTAGCAAATTAAGCTATCGCAGTTAAATTTCTTTTTACCAGATCTTAGTTAATTGAGGAAATGATCAATGATGTTTAAATCTGCCAAGGTGATATACATTATCGTAATGATACTATTACGGAATGGCTCTCTAAAACAAACATTTTTGAATTTGTGATTCCAAAAAAAAAATATGTCCTATATGTACTAAAGTGAACATAATAAACTTGTTTATTCTTTTTCTTTCAATATTTTAAACTCAGGATCTACAGTCAAGTTGACAGATGGAAGAAGCTGACGGAGCCAGGAGTGAAGACGTAACCGTTGTCAATAACGGCAGTTTCGTGCACGTAACTCCGTTAAACAGGAATTAATTCGTGAAAGCAGATTCTGTCTGTCGGATTTGGATTTGCATCGTTCTACAGACGACAGAAGCAACATCGTTGTATAGGCGGCAGCAGAAGCACCATCGTCGTACAGACAGCAAAAGCACTATCGTTGTACAGACAGCAAAAGCACTATCGTTGTACAGACGGCAGAAGCACCATCCTTGTACAGACAGAAAAAGCACCATGGTTTTACTGACAGAAGAATCACCTCCCTTGTACACACGGCAGAAGCAGTATTGTTCTATAGACAGAAGAAGCACCATTATTCTACAGACAGGAGAAGCACCATCATTTTACAGACAGAAGAAGCACTATCCTTGCACAGCCGACAGAAGCACCATTGTCCTAGAGGCAGAAGAAGCCCCTTCGAGGTACAGACAGAAGAAGCGCCATCGTTGAAAAGATAGAAGAAGCACCAATGTTCTACAGACAGAAGAAGTATTATCCTTGTACAGACAGAAGAAGTGCAATTCTTCTACAGACAAAAGAAGCACCCTTGTTCTACACACAGAAGAAGCACAATCGTTCTACACACAAAAGTAGCACCGTCATTTCACAGACAGAAGAGGCACAACATTTCTTCTCAAGCGGTTAATGGGAATGAAGTCGGTTTGCTATTACATTTGTATTTATAAATATCAGTTATAAGGGTATGAAAAACAACGTTGTCGGCGTACAAAGCTGTTAGTACTATTATTGCACAGCGTAGGCAAGCGTGGTCTGCAATATAACACGGTATTTGTGACGTGGGGACAGGCGTGGTCTACAATGTAACACGGTATTTGTGAGTTGGGGACAGATGTGGTCTGCAATGTAACATGGTATTTGTGAACTGGGGCAGGTGTGGTCTGCAGTGTAACACGGTATTTTTGAGCTGGTTTCAAGTGTGGTCTACAATGTAACACAGTATTTGTGAGCTGGGGGGAGGGGGCAGGTTTGTTCTGCAATGCAACTAGGTATTTGTGAGCTGGGGGCAGATGTGGTCTGCAAAGCTAGTCGAAGCTGAGACTAAAACAGGCATTTAACGAATAAACACAGGAGCAACTTATAGGTGTTCTGTTTCATATAAAGTTGAACCAACCTCGCGTTAGTCAGCTGTGATGATTCAAAGTTTGACTTGGCGGGCTTCATATCTGACAGAAATTTCCTGACTTTATCTGTCAAATCATAAACATTGAGATTTCTATGACCTAGCGATTAAAATACCAAACAATATTTATGGCTGTTTTATGAAGATAGAGCCATGGTGTGCTGTTACATTATATATAGCCCACACAGCCTGCATGGGAGACTGAGGGTGAGGGTCTCAACTGCTGATCAGTTATAGATGTTACACCAGTAATTTTATACCGGCCAATTTTCGGCTATATATCCCAAACCCAGTAATCATCACGGGATTTAGCAAAATATCATTCAAGTTCATAAATTGAAAATATTGGTGTATATGATTCTATAAGTGTTAAGTTCAAACACCCGTTATGCTAAGCAAGCGGACATTGGCAGTAGAAGCGACACCCTGTAAAACGTCAATGCTATTTTCCACTCTGGTCCTTTATAAAGGGAATAACACATATTAAAAGATGTAAGATGTCCAAACTTTCCAAACCGATCCACCGACAGACAGACAGACTGGGACTGTGTCCTCACGTCAGATCTCGCTTCACAATTCTACTGTGGGGCCGTTTCTCGTCCCAAGGACCCCAAACACTTTACTGACTTCACTGATTCGCAGACAATTGGTGGTTCAACATTCTCCGGCGGGGCCCTTTCTCGTCTGTCAACGGCCCCTCACACTTTACTGACTTCACAGAGAGATCTTGCTTCACCATGCTCAATCATGATTCGTCTTGTTTTCTCTGCCTCGAGCCTGTATGTTTCACTTTGTCGTGTTTGCATTAGGCCGAGATGACATATGTTTCAGAGTGAACCGGAATGACAATGTGCCACATTGAACCATTCAGGTGGCAAATGTGTCACAGTGGACCAGGGTCACAAATGTGGAAGAGTGGATGGTGATGGCCAGAGCATGATAACCAGGATGACAAGCTTCGGAACGGAGGTACAAAGACAGTATTCACATGTGTGACAGCAAACAGGTATGGTGCCATATTGGTGTTGAATGACATCCTTGAAAAGGAATTAACAGTATTGACAATTTTATCTTGCGGAGGTTTTGAAGTCACGAGTTGTATAAAGACAGCCTCATTCACAGGCATAAGCTGCTTGTGAAGTAGTTGTATACGATTATTACCCATGTCACATTTGTCAGATCGTGCCGATTAATTACGTGGCATGGAGAACGTTAATGATAAAATATAGTATCAGGGCTCGAGGACGCGACATCAGTTAATGACAAGCGCACTGTGGCAGACGGGTTAAACAGCCAACATGAATCTTCACGCCAGGGAGGTACGAAAGTCACCATCATGGCGAATACAAATTTATCATCCCTTAACACTGTGGAGAATAATTAATATTTATTCGTCAGATAGCTATTTATCATGCATAGTGATCTGCTTACGAGGGATAACATATACGTGTTTTAAATAATGAATGAAGCTGTTACCGATTGTATATAGGTATATCTCTGGCTAGCAGAATCCAGGATCTGGGGTTTGAAGCTGGAACAGATAAGCCAAGCTTAAAAGTCCATATCAGAAATGTCAAAAACCAGACAGATTTATATCCTTGTAGATTTCAAAGGAGAACAGAGTTTTTATTGAGGAGAAAATTATTTGTTCAGCAGTCAACAGTGGAGCAAACCAGCTGTAACCAACACGTGCACATGGAACGGATCTCAGAGTGGAAGGAGTATGCAGGAGTTTAGACCCTCCGAGATGACAAGAGTAGAACAGGAAGGCATGTCTCACTGTGATGTTGACACACTTTGACAACAAGCTAACGAATTGCAGCATCAACATTGCGTGGACCAAATGAACCTTTCAACATAAAGATGCCACATGGAACTATACTAGGAATCGCCTTTTCTGAAATTTAGGTAAAATCGGTCCGTTTTACCAAGTGGGTCCGAGTCACCAGTTATTTCCTTCAAAAGGCAATTTAGGGCTTACTCATCTTTTTCCTATATCTGTTATGTACCTCGATTATGTATTTTTTAAATATATATATCACGTCTATCTCATGCAGTTAGGCCTCTAATGATAGAGGACTTGACGACCTTGCTCATGACAAATGCGACTTGAGCAGCTGGCACATTGGTGTTATGTAATGTTTCTGTGCACCAAATGATGTAATTGTATAAGTTTGATAAAAACGTATGCGACTGCAGAAGAAAACAGCTCAGCCACTTTTATGTAGTATTCAGAAAAGGCGAATCTTATCAAACAGCTAACGATAATTTCGTTTACTTGTTTTGGTTATTCAGCGGATGCTTACATCGATATCCATTACGACATGATATTTCTAGTAGCTCTGTTACTAACACTTACATGATGACAGGGTGTGTCAAAGAAATAGGAATACCATGAAAAACGTCTGCATGGCAAGAAATTGTATGGAACCAGCATTTTATAAAATGCCCGGATATTTGAAATGCCGGGGTAAAACGGAGACCTAGTCCCTCTGAGCCCACGACGTTCTAAATAAATGAGGGATCAGAAAGCTCAGATCAGCCCTCCGCATCCGGCTTCTGGGTGCGCGCCATCTCCTCTCAAGACCGCCGATTTTTTGCTGGTGTGAGTTACCGCACTGAGATCGGCGTTGTCAGATTGTTTTACGGGGGCGATGTAATCACCTCGGCCTCACTGAACCGCCATGTTATGGCCGTTCGTTTTTGCACCGAAATCAAGATGGAACACGGTCATATATATTGTAAATTATGGATGTTTTTGATTATGAGGTTGGATAAGGAAATTTGTCAAATTACGCCGCCATGTTAAAGACGCCACATAACGACAGCGATAACATCGTCTAATTTAAGGAGACGTAAGAACGTACTCTTTGGCCTGGAGAGGCAGTGGAAACCTTTGCCCGCATGTTGGGATTATTTCGTCAACCGTATACCAACACTATGATAAATGTGTTTCATAGACGCAAGCGAGCAGCAGTCAAATTACAGACATCGCTTAGATTAGTGTTATAAGCGACCTCAGTGTAACTTTGATAACTACATTTGTCAAATTACACGTTAATGACGGAGACGCCATTTGTAGCGCGTGATAGAATCGTTTGGAAGAGCCTGCACTGGACGACCTCACCAACACTAGCTTCTTGCCATGAACTCAGATGTAAATTTAATTAGCGAAATTTATTTAACAGCGATATGAGGTAATTCCCTACAGACTTTTTGTCACGTGACATCATACAGACAGCATAACGGTTTATACGCATAACATTCATCATGCTCAGTCCGATTTAGAATTCCATACATTATGTATTATATAAGTGCCTATAGCAGAAAGTTAACTGAAAAAGATATAATTCTGAAGTCTGAAATGGTGCGTAACAGATAATACTGTGGCGCCATATGTAGCACATATTTAATGATTTACGTCGCGCGTTTTAAAAATATGTTATAAATGTCATAAAAATTGCGTTTCTATGTGATGATTCACTGCCAAGGTTTTTGTTGTTGATGAAACTGACCGTAGATGTATATTACATTTTAGGCCTTGGCAGATACACGTAAGCTCATTCGTAATACACCGTCTAGCCTGCGAAATGCCGAACTCTGGTACACTTTGAGACGTCCCACCATTTCGGGTTTGCCAAAATATGATGCGCACCCAGTGTTCTGACTGGGATGTCAAATCAGAAAAGGATTTCCTTTAACCCTTAACATAAACCAAAGCCTGGCGTAGCGTTAATATGAAGGGTTTGTTAACGTTGGCAGTTCCGTCTTGCATGTACAGCCTTGCACGCTCTTTCCGTATTGTCGGGAGAAGTCATTACTCTGATAGTATGATGCTGACACTGATTTAATGATGACTTCTCCCCCAGCTTTCATCGTTCATCATGGAATGACTATGACCTGGTGTAAACTGGGAGCTCGGTGCGCATTGCTGAGTGTTTTCTGCACTGACGAATCTCCTTCTTTCTTGACCCCAGTTCACAAAGTAACTACACCCATACACTACACATCCGAAACAGAGAGTTTACGAGATGGCAGAATAATTAGGGAGAATTACGTATTAGGGGGGAGTCAGAAAACTTGTCTTCTTCTTCATAAATAACGTATTTGTTGTGTATAAACTGGTGTGACCGCCATAAGACATTCTTTCGACAAAAAGTTGAACTTAATTATAAAGTTTGCACTGACCATATATATTTTATGATAACAGATGAGCATGTCACGCAGCTGTCGTGTTCCCTGTATTATAAGAGGCTGCATTTATATAAGACTAAGATGTCCTGGGTTTACATTGTAAGGCAATCTACTCTTTGAAGACACAAATCCGTTTTTATACACGAATGGCTATACTTCAACTGCGTAATGATTTAGGGTTTCTCGAGGTATTTATTTTCCCGTCACGCCGTCTTTAAGATAGGGATAGTTTCAATTTTGATACTGTGAATTATCCCTACTTGGATAGCAATAGGCCTATACCTAACGGTGCTGAATATGGTGTATAGGCCTACACATCTTGTCTACAGCATTTGGTAGAACCTGTCTGTTGTATGATGAAGTTATTCAAAAACGAGTGTGCAAAAGATATTGCATCAAATGCCTTCACTCTAGGTTCCTAAATTTCACAAGGAGTACATCACTCTTGTTATTAAATTTTGATTCGACCAGAATTTGTGGCACCGTTATTTCATAACGGTGTCTAATCCCTTAACCCTCGGCTAGGGGCCGTATGTTCATCATGTTGAGTATGAGCTTCAGGTTGGATATATGAACAGTTGCAATCAAAGCGCAACTCACATACCTATTTGATTAACGGCACCACAGATATGTATACTAAACTGGTATACGATTTGGAAACGATTTTATGCATCCGCCTAGAACATTCATGCCGTCTTGTCGTCATCACTGAAAACAGTTGGCTGTTCCTCTTTGCACGAATCCCTCCTACTTTTTTTTGATATTTTATGTACTTTCTTAGTCCTTTGGTGGTTGATGTTATTTGTCGTTTCGGGAACTGGTCTTGAGATTATTGACCCAGAAAGCTCATTTTGGTTTACGACTGGTGTATGAATGTTGGTTTCGACCTCTAGGTTAATACAAATGCGACAAAGTAAGTATACCTAAAGATGGCTCTAGGCTTACACTTCTTGTTGCCGAATGTCAATAAAAGAATTTTTCGGCTAAACCAACTATAAGTTTCTAGTTTTTGTTTCTTTACTAGGGTAATGTAAAGAAACAAATACACTACTGAACAATATGGCGGATACAGCAGACAAGACATTGTGAGCTCCGTCTGTCTTGAGGTGTCTAATGTATTCCTAATGCAGAGTAACTGATTCTACCGATTGGAGACGATTCTTAAACCACAACAGAGGAACTTGTTAGGAAATCTGGCTTCAAAACCCAAACATTTTAAAAACATAGAGGAAAAATTGTTCTGGACATTTAACTTCAAACTGAAGGACACTGACAAAATGGCGGCGAAGAAAAGCCAAACACCCCCAATGGATCTCGTACCAATGACTGGAGAGCTGAACTCAAGCTGCACGAAAATATCAACAACTAGTGAGTACACGATGTCTGAGAGTCGATCACACACTAAGTGTGTCCATAAAACCTTTACAGAACCCTAAGCTGAAACGTGTAAATTCTCTGCCCGAAATTCCAACAATGACTCAGTCTCAGTCTAATCCACCAGAAATGATATCGAATCTGGAAGCACTGATTGAACGTTGTATTCATCAAAGACTACAAGAAGCTGTGACACGGGCTGTCGTTGGTGCAATGAAAATTTAATCCAGCTCCTCATGATGAGTGACTCTAAAATAACTAGTCTTTCATCAGATTTGAAAGCCGCTGTAAAGAAGTTATATGAGGAGGAAGAATTTCTAATACCTGTTCTCAAAAATTTGATAATCTTATTCATGAAATGTCCTCCTTGAAACTCCAATTACGTGAATCACAGGCAGATAGCAGAGATAGCAAACTTGAAAAAAGAGAGTGACCGGGCCGAATAGTATAGCAGACGAGAAAGCGTAAGAATTACCGCCCTAAAACCTTTGGCAAATGAAACAACAGACGATGCTGTATGTAGGCTGGCCAAAGAAGTAAACGTTTCGATAACCAAAAGTGACATTGCACGTTCTCACTTTGTTGGCAGAGAGGGACAACAAATCATTGTAAAATTTGCAACTTATCGACAAAGAAGAGAATTTCTTTCTGCACGCAAAATGCTAAGAGAAAAGCCTTCTCTGTCCGAAATATATGTCAACGAAGATCTGACAAAGACCCGCTATACTCTATTCAAGTCAGCACTTGCGAAGAAAAATCTAGGGAAAATCCACAGTGTGTGGACATTTGACGGCAATATGTTTGTTCGTAAAAATGAAAATGGGGATAAAAACGCAAATTTGTTGTGAAGATGACCTACTTTTCAGACCAAGGTGTATGTAATGTGAGATCAAGGCTGACCACTGCGACTTGACCTATATATGTGCAGTGTGAACTTTCCCTGGCATTCACTGCTCTTACAATTCTACTGCCTAACTTTCCATGTTTTCTTGATTCTTGCCAGTGTATGTGACTCAGCTCACATGTTATGCCTCAGCATTTCAACCCAAGGGATAACGCTCTTATGGAATAGTTACATATTACAGGCTAGAACTATAGTCAGAAGTTTTTGTGTTAGTGTTGGTCAAATTGGTAAACCACGGCAGAGCTTTTTGTACTCGTACAAAAGGTTACTATCCTAAAATACCAAAATCCAAGATGCGTAACTCCCAGAACCCTATTCACACAGAGTCTTTGGACTGTGTGCATAAATGTTTCGACCATACATGAAGTTATGTTCTCCAACATCTGATGACAAATCATAACAAGTGAAGTAATGAAGTGTGACCGATAACACTTAATCTAAAAATGCCAGTGTTATATACGTTTATAAAAGCAAAACATTCTGATACCTATAATTTCATATACAAACTACTCTTTCTGTGAACAATTCTCAAACATACACTGTATATTAAATATACATGTATATAATTGGGCTTAACTTAAGTTCTTTCTGTTTTTATCTTTACTGTAACCTTACTAGTTTACAAGGAAAAAATATGTATTTACTGTTTATTATGTATTTACTATTATTTATTAATCTTACTTATGTATCTTATTTATTTTAAGGACTGTTCCTTAAAGATACTGTACGATATCTCCGCACATAGATCTCAATTTGACTGCATTCTTAAGTATTTATTACGTATCAAGTTTGATCACTAGTACACCTTTGCCCGCTGTCTAAATGTTACCCACGCTTAAACATACTCTACACCTATTCATTGCACTTTTGTACATATTACATTTAAGAGGAATTTTAAAATTTGCTTTTTATTTTATATCAGCTGTGGAGTTTGTCATCTTCCTTGGTTCAGTTTAGTTGATATGCTTGAACAACCCTTAAATATTGTTAATTATTATATTCTTTAGTGAAGACTTGGCCGTCTTAAATCTGCTCCTGCCCGTACATACTTATAATCATTAATGAATTAATGCAGCACTGTGCGGCAATTGGTCTCTTTGGACTTGTCCTTCTAAGATCTGCAAGATTCACTTTTCTCTTAAATGCACTGCCTATATACTTACTTGTAAAATATATGAAATTGTGTCTGCTACGAACTTTACACGTCTTAAGATCACACAAAAGTACCGCATACAGTTTCATCCATTGCTATTTCTTGATGAAAATTGCATTATTACTTTGTGGTGATGTTTAAGTAAATCCTGGTCTGCTCAAAACATTATGCTTCAATGATCTATCAGTCGTACATGTCAATGTATGCGGGCTCAAACACAAGTCAGACTTAGTTTTTGCCAATCTCTGCGATTTTGATGTTATAGCTTTAGACCCATCTCACTTCTCATATCCCAAGTAGTTCTCACTTAATGCCTGGATTTCACGAGCCTCTTTGACGTAATCGTGACTACACTTGGGGTGGAGTGTGTGTGTATGTGTCGGAGAGGATATCATTTTCTCGCCACTGCTATTTGGAGGATAAAGACTTGGAAATGATTTCGTTAGAAATGTTCGACAAACCGTCCACAGTTCTTGGCGTGATCTATAGACCATCAGGAACATAAGTTGGGATGTGGGACGTGTTAAAAGATAATATGGAATCGGTCATTGACACTTTCCATAATCACAACATAATACTGACGGGTGACCTGAATGAAAATCTGTTGAATCCAGCTAATAAACATTTCTCGACTATTATCACTACCTTTGGTATAACTCAGTTAATAAATGAACCGACGAGGCCTGTTTCTAACACGCTGCTAGATCCGATTATATGCAACAAGCGCGGATGGGTAATACATTCAGGGACCATTTCAAACTTTTGTAGTGATCACTGTCCTGTCTGTTTGAGATCTACAATCCCAAAGATGCAAAAATATAAAAGATTAATCTGGCAATATAATGCAGCATATTGGAACAGGTAGCGTAACTCTTTGTCCCAGGTAAAGTGGGAAGAAATGATCTCAGTTGACGAAATGTGCCTGTTGATAACAAATGCCCTTTCAGACTCAGCTCACACAAACATTCCAAATCGTACGGTAACAATAAATCCTAACTACAAGCCGTGGATATCAACAGCAATTAAGGCAGAAATAAAACTTAGAAATAAACTTTACAAAAAATCTCGCAAATTTGCATGTTAACTCTATACTACTGCTTACAAAACACATAGAAATCACATTAATTCACTTATTAGAAATGCCAAGAAATCTCACGAAGACAAATTAAATGAGAAAATTGAATCCGGAAAAGTTGGGAGTAAGTTTTGTTGGAAACTCTGCAAATCTTACTTAAAGAATAGTATCTCCAGTGTAAGTCCAGTTCCGCCTCTGTTAACAGACAATGACAGTTACGATTATGATGATGCAAATAAGGCAAATCTACTGAACGATTTCTTTTCTAGTGTCTGCTCCTTGAACGAAAAAAATATAGCATGCTCCATTTTTGCCCCTAAGACGCAGAATTACTAGGCATCACTGTTGTATCCAATGACGTACTTGAAGTGCATGAATCTGTCGACACAAGCAAAGCTACTGGACCAGATGGCATCAGTCCCAAAATGCTTTTTGAAGCTAAGTACGAAATTTCTCCAATTCTGACGACATTATTCAATCTGTCTCTAACTTCAGGAAAGTATCCCTCTCTCTGGAAAATCGCCAACGTTACCTCTGTATTCAAGACGGGGAACTCATCTAAGGTCACAAACTACAGACCAGTTTCTTTGCTTAGCTGCATCAGCAAAATCTTCGATCGGGTTATCTTTCGGACAGTATTTAGCCACCTGCGTCCCGAAAAATCTCCAAACCAGTATGGTTTTTTACCATCAAAAGTCAGCGATCGTGAAACTCGAAGACTTTTATCTTGACATCGTTAAAGCCCCGGATGACGGTAAGGAAGTGCTTTTCATTTTTTTTTTTGGATATCTCTAAGGCTTTTGATCGAGATTTGCACAAAGGCAAACTAACTAAATTAAAGTCACTTGGCATAAAAGGTGGCATGCTCAACTGGTTAGAGGATTATTTAAAAAATCGAAATCAAAGAGTTGTACTAAACGGTCCCCAATCAAATCTTAAAACTTTAATACCTGGAGTTCGACAGGGCTCCGTCTTGGGTCCTTTACTGTTCCTTGTCTTTATTAATGACTTTCCGAATGACATTACTAATAATATCAATTTATTTTTGCTGATGACACCTGCCTTTACGTTATAGCCGACCAACTGACACAGCAAGACATTAACAGTTCCATAACTGACGACTTTGAAAAAATTGATTTTGGGAGCTTGTTGACTTTAATACAACAAAGACTGTAGCACTTACTGTTTCAAGACGCAGGCAACCATCGCAGTTATCATTTCAGGGGAAAACATAACCTCAGCTACATCGCACAAGCATTTAGGATTAATTTTTAATTACACTGGGAACTGGACTTACCATGTAAACAACCTTGTGGAAGTTGCCCCAAAAAAATTATCCATGTTCAGAGCACTTAAATATCGTCTTAGTAAAAATGCCTAGAAATTATGTACAAAAGCTTTATAAGACCATTTATGGAATATGCAGACACAGTTTGGGACAATATTAGTGAAGGCCAAGTAAATACCATTTAAATACCAAAGGACGCACTACGTGTCATCACTGGTTTAACTAAAAGTGCTGCCTCTAACCTACTCGATGAAGAACCATGCTTCATACAATTGCGTAAACGGCGCTATATACTTAGGCTGGTTTTCTTTCAACGTTATCTTATTTTTGCAACTAGCAATGTAGTTGACAGCAAACTACCACAACCAGTATATCAACGTAATCCGTATCAAATCTGATCAACAGATCAGCTAACAATTTTTCGATGTAGAACAGCCAGCTTTAGTAATTCTTTTTTCCTACATACTATACGGGACTGGAACATTTTACCATATTCAATCAGACAAATTTAAAATAGCTCTAGAAAAACTATTTTATCCGCCAGTGCCACCGGTATGGTATTATGTTGGGATGCGCTGGTCAAATATAATTTTGTGTGGACTAAGAAATGGATGTAGCTCGCTCAATGATGACTTATTTAACAATTTTATTACTGACTCTCCTAAATGTATTTGTGGCGTACCTTTCGAAACAACTGCTCATTATCTACTAGAGTGCAGAAGGTATGTTGTTCAAAGGGATATCATGTTAAATAATATAAGACTGTTTGGCTACACGGACATCTCAGCTACAACTCTCCTCTATGGCTGTTGTACTTTACCGACTGAACTAAATGTATCTATTTGTTTAGAGGTCTGCCTTTTCATTAGCCACACCAAAAGATTCCAAAGTATTATTTAGTGTTAAATCCCAAACTAATTTATTTTATCTGTTTATTTCTATAGTATTTGGATGTCATACCTATGTTATATTAATACAGTTGTTGAAGAGACCAGGTAGCACTTCAAGGCGGCCACTGTACTATAATTATGTACACGTCTGTATATATGTGGAAGTGTATATGTACATACGTACATGTATGTGTGTATAAGAATATGTATGTATATGTATATTTACATTTAATATTCTGTAAATAATTATTATCTGCTTATCTTTCTGCCAAAATAGTTTCAAAATAATGATAAGATATATTTTGCCTCTCAAGAAAAAAATGACGTATCAATTTTTACGAATGTTACACGCTATAAGCCTATGGCTTACTGTGTATATGTGAAGGAAAATAAACACGTTTAACCCAAATACACTACTGAAATCATTTAGACTTTTCTTGTCTTTGTATTACATGTATTACACCCAGGTTTGCAGACTTTCTTACCGATATTTATTGGATTGGGAAATTCCTGACTGGCTTTGCTCATTAGTTGGCTTCGGTGACTTATTTATTTGTTGGCTTCATACACTGCTAGCGATTACCAATCAAAAGCTTGTCGGCTTTACTTTCTGACTTACGTGGCTACGTGGCCAAGATTTCACATCACCGACGACAGTCAGGTTCTCGGATGAAGGAACCCGAGCAAAGCCCTGGTTGTAGATCACGGCGCCCTCAGCTCCTGACAAACAACAGGACCTAAAAGTTTGCCCGAAGCTTGAGATGATGTTGATGTAATAATATCAACATCTGATTGACACAAGTCACTCCGGTTTCCATTATCCCCCCAAACTTTACCGCCACTGGAAAACTGAAAAACGCTTGGTTGCATAGTTTAACAACGATCAAATAAAATAGTCAATTCCCTCTTGGCTGCTTAAAATATCGTATGATCCGAATAGAGTAGTGTCCCTTTATCCATTTGTTATCCTGAAGCCCCATGTCCAGTACGGTTGTTATTAATGAGACATTGTCTTTGTCTGGCAGATGGCAGCCTATACGTGTCACCCTGCTCACAGTGGTGCATCCGTCACACGCCAGCATTGAGCTGATCCCATCAACCCCCGGGCCCAAACGCCCGGGCTTATATACGACACAGCTTGTATACAAGCTCAATTAAGTGTCACTTTCCAGATCAGCGAGATATGACAACCGCAACTTATGCACCACATGGTAGTCCTGATTCTCAGCAGTGTTTAAACTCATCTTATAAATAAACCGCTTATATCACCCTCTATAAATAAACAAAACCAGAGCGTAACCCTTTGAAGCAAACTTTAGTAAATATTACTTCACCTTATCCCGTATACATCGCATACAATGTCGGAAGAAATCGAGACCTATGTGTCAAGCTGAAACTATTCCCTCAGATATCTTACAGCCTATTAGGCTTCATTTACACCGTCTATCATCCAACTAGATCACATTCGACTGCATGGAAACACCGACAGTGAATACGACCATGGCTCGGCATTCTGTCTCTACATATAGTGTATACATGTGCATTCATCACATGCTTTGCCTAGCACGTGTACATATCGACATACATGTAGCCATTTCTCGTACAGGCGCCACCCTACACTGTATATAATATACCGTTAAAGAGCAACTATCTAGCTCACTCAAAGTTAACATCTCAAACACAAAAACCACAAGCAACTCTAGATACCAATACCGCAACTATGAGGATAATCATTTCTGTTCACGACAATATCTCATCTACAACAACAGCCATTTCCTGATGATGAGACCACAACCCAAAGAACAACCGTTTCTTGACGTCATTATCATAAGCAAAAGAAAAACTAGTGTCTCATGCGGTCAATACAGAAACCTTAAGAACAGCCGTTTCTTGACCTCTACACCGTAACCAAAAGAACTACGGTATGTCATGAGGTCAATAACAAGCCCTGAGAAAAAACGTTTCTAGACGTCTATACCGTAACCAAAAGAACAACTACAGCATGTCATGAGGTCAATACCGTAACCCTAAAAACAAGCGTTTTTTGACGTCAATATCAACAAAAGAATAACTACGGTATCTCATGAGGTCAATACCGTAACTACGAGAACAACCATCTCATGACGTCAATACCGTAACCGTCTATTGACGTCAATATGTTAACCCCAAGAACTACCATCTTTCTTCCTGGAAATACCTTACACACACTGATGTACCATCGAACCGCCTAGAATAAATACCTAAACCACAAGAAAACAAACGTCTCACTTGACCCCACCGGAGATACAAGGCAAATTTAACCATGTTCATATAACGACGGGAAATGTAAATTTATACCTTTTTTATGGTTTTAAACACCGGTATTTGTTGTTCGCTGTCTTCTTAAATTTTGAGGCCACTCTGAAAGTGAGAGTGTCGATATGTCTACGGTAACATTTCTGGAACGATTGTCAGTCCCGAACAAACAGAAACCAAAAACAAAAGAGCTGCACCTCTAAATACCGACGTGTTTATTGTGGTGTATTACTGAAACAGCACGCCACAATCGAGACACCAGACTGGACACCCGGAACTGGGTAGACCAGCACTTGACCCATCCGTTATATCCTCAGTGCAAAGCCCACAGTGTAGTATTACCGAGATGGCAAATTCCTAGGTCTCTCTCATGACACGGCTCGGGTTTGAGCTCAGGTGTCTCGGACTCGAACCGGAAGCTTTAGCCGCAAGGTCAGTGCCGAGCGGCTCTCAGCAGTCTGAGATCTGTGCCCATGAACTTTCGGACAAAGCCAATAATTTCCGGAGGACAGCCGACAAACTTTCTCACGTATCACCGTGGGCTGTGGCCGTTTTGTTTAACTCTTCAGCCGATAAGCTGGTATACAGTTCGTGCCATAACGGCCATGAGAGTGACGGCGTTTTGACAAGTTAAACGGGCTATGTGGCAATAAGAGCGATCTGGAGCAGGTCACTAGATAGGGCGATGAAACCGTCCGATAGCCCGGCGACAAGTATGTTTACAGCGGCCCGAGGAATTCATTGGGAAACCCCCTCGCCGAGTCCCTGGAAAAAGTGTCCATGTGGGGTTTTTATTAGGGGTGTTCTCTTACTTAATTGTCAATTTATTTGTGTAAACAGTTGAGAAGGCTTGTCGTCCGCGTGTTTATTAGCGCTGTACGATACGTCAGAGATGCGGACCAGGGTTTTCCTTCTTCATCGTTCACTCTGCTATAAACACAGTCGCCGTCACGGGCGGCCAGATAACTGTCATAAATCAGCCATGTTGTAACAGGGCGCGGTGTCGAGGCCCCACTCTGGTAAGTATCGCCGGGCAGAGTGTTGAAATGACCGCGGTCTAATCAGAGCTGGGCAGACCGAGCCACTAATGTAAGCTGACAGGCGGGACAACGGATACATTACTGTATATGGGAAGCCGCCCCTAACTGTCCCACAATCAAGTCCATGCAGCATCTCAACAGCCTTCCTGAACGATATATCCCATGGTTATGTTTTGAGGCGAAATTAAGCAATCTTAATGTTACACTCGGAATATTTACAGAGAAATGGAGTCCTTTTCCCACTACATATGCATGTATCTTGATAAATAAGTGGTAGTGTGTTCTTAACTCTGAAAAACTAAAACTTCAATTTCATTCCTGATCTTTAATAAGGCTCCTGATGATGGCCAAATAATTAAAGTTGCCGAAATAAATTTAAAATGAAGCTTTCGTTTTCCGGAATTTCACCAATTGTGTATTACGTAAAACTTATCTGAGGGTGAGCTAGAGTACAGGAATTAAAGGCAATGTATGGTCAGAAAGTAGGACGAAAGTCTACCCACACAGTCAATTTTACTTGACTGCAACCATTTTCAGTATATACCATTGCTCGTCGTAACAAGGTAACAAATATATATCCAGTATTAAAACAGAATAATGTGGAGGAAACCCTTTGGAGTGTGTATGTTGATGCAGATGACGCTTCTCGTCAATCTCTCCGCGGAAATTTTAGAATTGCTCATAGGAGGTTGATGGATTCGATCTCAGGTCACAAATTGAACTGTTAAAAACTTTGTTGTCATGTACGTGTCTAAGACAGATAGCCAATGAACCAAGCATCCACACTGTGTATCTATCAGGCTGTCAAGCATAAAAATCACTGAGTGATCACAATCATTCAGTCTATAGTCAGTGTAAATGTATTCAATTTATTACCGTATTATCTTATACTTTTGGGACATGAAGAAAACCTGCTTGGGTGGGAAGGATCACTAAAGGATCAAAATACCTCAAGTATGTCGAATGTAGGCTATAATAAGGTGACTCTATGAACGATCATGGCCTTCGCTGTTACTGAGCTCATCAGGATAACGCGGCCATGTTTGCCGCGGCAATTGTCAGGCCAGCTCAAGTGGTCCCAATGTGCAGTACACGTGACATAAGTACCGTGATACACACACCGCAGTCGTGACGTGCCATCAGGTCCTACCATTCTCACAGCTGATCAGCTAGTTCATACCTGTATTATCTCACTATTAAAAGTTCAATACTTACACAAGGCGATCGATGGCCTTGGGTCGTGGTTATGTGAAAAGGTTAAGGAAACCAGATTCGTATACCCCCCCCCCCCCCGAGAAATAACCCACGTGGAGCCTGGGGTACATATACGCTGTGTGACTTACTCTAGGATCACCTCAAACAACAACCAATTCAAAACATACATACAGTCCCACATGAACTTCACTGTCGTTCCGACATTTGGATGTCGCTATATCGGTGAAGTCATACAGCCTTCCATTTAATTTCCTGGGAAAGGTGCCAGTGTTCGACCGCCTCGCAACTCAGCCACTTATCCTATGTCTCCTGCCAAGGTACAGACACTGTGTAAACACGTGAGCTACAATTTCGGCGGTCTCACCTTCCATTATTTAGGAGCTGACGGGCCTAGAAGCTCATCGCTCCATGTTAAAACAAAAACAACGCCATGTTTATGGCAGCACTTCCGTTTGCAGCGCGTGACAATAAAACATGGCGTCGTTGTATGACTCCATTGGTATAGCGATATCCAAATATCGGAGCTACAGTGGAGTTTATGCAGAACTAAGCGGAGCACAGACACATATCTTGTATATCGGAGAGAAATGATCAGTTCTATACTCTTTGTGAATATTGTTCTGTTTCATAATCGGAAGTAAATAAATAGTTAGCCGTTAAAACATTTTAACATAATTCATTTTAATCGCAAGACGAATATCGAAAAATATGCCCAAAACAAGACAAAATCCTCAGAGAGTCTGAAACTCCATGCTCCTTTCTTTCAGAGATCACGCCAAGGTACGTGTCAAGACACGATTCTAGCTGATGCATACGAGGTCGTGATGGCGTAATCAACTGAAACAAGATATTTTATGACTTTCCGGTAACTTCTCTTTACTAATGACACAGATATTCTAAACCTGTCACCTTATAAACTGATCATTACAACTCCTAAAGCATACTTTATTACAAAAGCACTCCGTACGGCCATTTCTCGAAGAGTGTCATGGTTCGTTTGAGTCCACCTTCCCCTGTGGAATTACAGAAACACCATTACTTTGATTACGCAGAATTTTGTGGTCTTTGCAGGCCACTTGACAGTTGACATCCAGCTTCGTAAACCGCAGATTTACACAAGAGGCCTGATAATGGCAGGCTCCATTCACCCAGAATTAACTAACCCCAAACACTTATTACAACTGCTCAAATAAAGGACGCAAAGTCTTGACAGGTGGGGAATGAAAAGTTCTTCGCGGAAAAGGAGGAAGGAACAGTTTATTTCATGTTAAACGACGTTGTAAATATAACATTAATACCCTAAAACTGTAAACTGTAATTGCAGGCCTATTCATTTACCATGTGTTAATTGTCAATTTCTTGGGGTGTACATAAACTTACTTTTGTACTAAAAGGCAAGAATTAAACAATTCCTTATTTAATGATTTTCACGCGTCTTAAAGTTATCAAAAGTTATCTTATCAGGAGGCCTAGAAATCATTCTTTTCCAACTGTTCACCACAAATCCGTCATGATATATATTTATTTATTTATTTGATTGCTGTTTAACGCTTACTCAATAATTTCTCACTTGAATGATGTGAGGTTCATAGGTGGAGGAAATTCGAATAAACCAATGATTCCATGACTCTAAAGCTTACATTCGACTTTCATGTTCATGTATAACTACCGTACGACACGCTTTTCGTGGTTCTGGTCTTCAACACAATATCATAAACCGAAAGTGTTTCTTTGGTAAGCATTGCGTGACTGTTTTTGGCTTAAGGGATGGATAGCTCTTTGTTCGCCCGACAGGAAATGATCTTACTGATTAAAATGGAATGAAATCAATATTACTGCCATATCGTAGTGTGCTTAAATGAAGCAGAGTATTGAACCATGACAGTTTCTTGTAACGGATTGATAGCTGTAACCATAAATAACAAAACATCGAATCGACAAAAGAGCAGAAACTTAACGAAGGTTTCTGACAGTATAGACATTATATGTGCATCTTATACGCTTTTATACTGGGTAAAATGTATTTACTGTTCTATTGTTTAAGGCCATGATCAAGACTTTAACAGTTATATAAAATGATATGAGGGCCGCAGGTTAAGACACCAATCTTCAGCAATCTATTGACAAACACTTGACGTACAGATATACACACCATATTAACTGGTGGTAGACAAGTGGTCTTCAGTGAGCGTTCCATTGCGCAAACGACCACGAGTCGTCGACCGCTTATTGTCAAGTTTTGAGACCCCACGAACATTGAGAGTGGGAAGCGGGCTATACAAGTTTCCTGTCCAGTACAGGGTTCGTTTAGAAAGAAAATAAATTGTAACACGGGCATTATAGTCACAAATGTATATACTTTATTAAAAATTATACCCAAGATAAAATTTACCTAGAAATATATGTAATTAGTACACCAGAACCCTTAACAGTCAGTTACCTCATGCACTTACCTGTTGGTCAAGGTATATCCAGTAATATCCCGCCGGTCAATACTGCGTGGATAAAATATATTTAATGTAGACGACATAGAAAACAGCACCAGGAAAAATACCTATAAATTTGTTGTGCATCCTACAAGGACGTACACTGTGTATATTGTATAGAATGCTGTAGTACTTGCACACCCATTCATGTTATGTGCCTCAGAAAACATTCATATTGTTTTACCCTTGGCCAATAATACTGTTTGTTTAATACTTTCATAAACAAGCCTCGGAAATGTACTATAAATGTGCTGTAGATATCTACGCACTTAGATTGCATATTTCTTACGTGAACAGAGGTTAAGCTAAGTATTTTAATACCAAGTAAATAATGCTGTGCCTCTTGTATATACAATGTACATACGTAGCTAAACGTACATCGCCATAAATGCACAGATAACAGCTGGTGACAAGTTCCACTACTTGCATATTTAATAGGGTCCAATTTAAACATGCCTTTGATCCACGCGCAAATATTTAATAAGTTTACTTACCCAATGTAAAATCTATTTCAACTAAAATTTAACTGCACATAGTTGAAATAGTCGATAGTTGCATATTAAGTTAACCCGATATATTGTTCACCTCCCACTTCCCGAGTACTGAGCTGATTTCTGTCACGTGCATCACATGTACGCCTCCAATTAGCTTATTTCCTGTTCACAACGACAGCCCCATTATACATATAGGGCTGATTTCAAAATTATGAGCTTATCCGCGGCGGAAATTTGGGAACCTCTGAAAACAATTAGGTAACGAAGACTTCTAAGCATTACTAACACACTGTAAAAATTGATCCACTAAGAAGATATACATTAATACATGGTCATGAAGAGACACGCCAATCCATCGACGAGCGTATCAACCTAATAAAACAAGTGGTAGCAGCAAATATTATCTCCAGATCTTCATTACCCGGCAGAAGGAAGCTCCTAATGGTATCGTTGTTCTGTGATAGAACAAGTGGTAGCAGCAAATATAATCTCCAGATCTTCATTACCCGGCAGAAGGAAGCTGCTAAAGGTATCGTTGTTCTGTGATTTCCATAGCTCGATTCTGTATACTCAGCCCACCACGCCTTTTATCCACAGAGTTACGTTAGCCTCGGGAGTAGTAACGCTGGCTCAGAGAGGTCAACAACAGCCTAGAACCTTCCCAAATACTGCATGTTCGGAACACAACATAAACCATCTTGACAATACTATTCATCCAACAAGGCTGACACATCACTGACAGTATTCAGGCATATTTGGAACACCGTACGTTAAGCCATTTCAACTGAGCACTATCATTAGCAGTGTTGCTTTTTTTTTTTTACAACTAATGATAACACTGGGAATGGAGCAAATTCTGCCATCACATAATCGTTGGCAAACCTTGGAGTAGAACATAACACGTGTCCGATGAGACCACGAGGAGTCCTCTTCAGGTCGAGGATTAAACTGGAGGACACTTTGAAAACAATAAGTTCTGAAGCCACAATGCACTCTGTTCTTGATAGCGCCTACGCACCAGATTTACGGGGGACCTGGAGAGGATTTCGTGGATTCATTTTCTTGTGATATAGACTGAAGTGGTATTTCTGAGGAGCTCTCGCCTTGCTCCGCGCACGACCCTTCATCATCCGATGACAGAACATTCGGGCACGGTGAACTGTTATCCGATTTGGAGAGGGAATCATCTTGAGCACGTGGCTCCGAATCGTCCTCTAATTTCTCGCTGCCATCTTTAGGTGTCGTTTGTTGGGCCGACTTTTCAGCATGCCGCCATTTCATACGTCTGTTTTGAAACCACACTTTCACCTGCAAATAGGAAACAAACTACAAGAATACAGATATTTGACAAAGTCTGTTCCATTTTGGGCTGAACGAAACAACACAGGGACACAGCTGACAGTAACCGCATTGCCTATATAGGGTAGTGAATTTCTTGGCCTAAAGAAATAACGGCAATAATTTACCCGATAAAGTTAACAGTTTCTATTGTCCGTGTATTAATGTCTCGAAGGCGTGTGTCAGTAGTTAGAGAAACAACAAGAATAAGAAAGGCTTTTCTTCTCCCTTTTGTAGAGCGTACCTGAGCGTCTGTGAGTCCCAACATGGCGGCCAGCTGACGCCGGTCTGGCTTGGTCACATACTTCTGCACCTCAAACCTCTTCTCCAGGCCTTTCCTCTGCAGTTGTGAGAAGACAGCTCGTGACCAGGAGCGCTTGCGTTTTGGGTGACTCGGGCAGCTGGAGTCTGTGTTCAGCACAGAGTACGGACCTGTATCAATCACATAACCAACTGCTAGATTGTACCTCACTGTCTTCTCAACAGGGGAACTCAATTCTAGGCTTGATAAAATCACGAGGATTTTCGGCTTATAATCAAACGGAAATTTACGCCACTAATTGTATACATGCCCCGGATTTCACATATTAATCAGTCAAGGTATTTAATGAATACACAGTATGTTTTTAAAAAATACTTTAAATAAAACCTCCATTTCGGATCTTTTTTTTCCCTGTTTCGACGCTTAATCAAAAACTTTACAAAAGTATTCAGGGAATTACACCAATACCTGGCAAGGCGTCTGTGCCGGAAGTGACAGGGTACTGAGGAGGACGGAGAGCGTGGACAGCAGAAAGTGACGAAGTGAGTCCCGAAACACGCCGACAAACGACGTAAGGGCACGAAGAGGACGAGCACGGGCACGAAGTAGGGACGAAATGCTCGCCACGACTCGAGCGATCCGAGGTTGTACCTGCAGTCGATAGAAGTCAATACCATTTATATTTATATGCAAGAAATTCTTCCAACATTGCCAAGTATCGGATATACAGGCAGTCGATGCCAATTAGTTATGTCAATATCCGAGCACATTTATTCGACTAAAAAAAAAAAATACGAAAAGAGATATACATCATAATCATCAATGTCAAAAACAGGAGAGAGAAATTCAAGAGTGAAATTGGTAAAACTCCTAGTATGGCAGAAAGGAGATATACATCATAATTATCAATGTCAAAAACAGGAGAGAGAAATTCAAGAATGAAATTGGTAAAACTCCTAGTATGGCAGTAATCACGCGTTTCTTTCCGGAAAAAACAGAATGTCTTTAACATGTATGCAAACAAACTATTCCAAACATGGTGTCTCATGACATAACAAAGAAAACACCAGCTTTGCAGCTAGCGTTTCAAAAAAGTTATATAACATTTACGATTCAGTTCAGATCCCTAACCCCACATTTACAAAGCTGTCAGACTTAGGTGACAGTTAGTCTGAACTTCAAAACAGTTTACTGTGCTAACGTTGGGAGTTTCCATAAAGATTTTGGGTTTAAGTTCAAATCTAAATTCAGGAATAATACCACAAATTACGAATAAGTTTGAATTAAGTCTTGGACAGCCTCGTGATCATGGGGCACAGACTTGCATAAATACATGTATATTCCACAACTCGGTCAAAATCAGCAGGAAATCCCGGTTTAAATTAGATTTCATTTCACTAAGTGATTCAACACACATTTTTGAACAACGACTCATTTGCATCAAAACTACCAGACCAAGAATTTAAAATTTCATTATTATGCATCGATTGGACATTTATGAACAGCAAAACTACAAATGGTCTATAATGTGTGACCATTTCACTAAATAATTCATAAATATCCTGTATATATGTTGATATAGAATGCATACAATAATAACACAATAACTTGTAATTCAGTGTTAATAATATTAATGAATCATGGTTACGTATGCTGACGTGGAAATTTTATGCACAAAAGGAGAACAACTTGCCGTTTTCACTTTCTTTGCTTCCCACTTTATCTGACAGAATACGACTGATTCCAAACTTGAGCTCGCTAGCGGCAGATTCTTGAGGCTTGCTCTTTTTAGAGAAATCCAGAACGCCGTTAGAATTAGCTATTCCGCTGGACACTTCGGCGACACCCTCAGAGCTAAGACGCTTCAGACGTCCCAGGGGGCTCACGCGGCCCACAAACAACGACTCGGAGTGAGGAGGCAACAGGTTGGGGCGAGATGCACAATCAGAGTGCCTTTGTGTTTCTGGGTCCGTCACTGGAGAAGGGTCACAGTCTTTGTCCCCCCGAGAAATGGTGGGTCGGTAGGCTGCGTTTGGACGGGAATCTTGGCGTCGCGGGTCACATTTGCCGTGCATGAGGGCCGCGTAAGCCGCCTCGTGGTAGGCGCTGTATGACGTCCAGTAATTCAGAGCGAATTCCAGAGGTACCATGGGAGGACAAGTTAGACAACCGTTCAGGTACATGATGACGAATGGCGAAAATAAGAAAATAAATAAAAAAGGCACAGAGCTGAAACACGGAGACGCCTCTTAAACCAGACGCATCTTCAGCGGATAGCCTTTTAATCAATAGTGACAGGTAGAGAATCCTTAATGACGTGCATATCCCAAGGGAGGGGCATCTGGTGATGACCAAAGAAATGAAAACCGAAGAAACAAACTTCACCAAGTCTGAAAATTTCACACCTTCGCTCACGGTAAAGTTTTCTTTTTTGTTAAAAGTCAACTGGCAGAAAAGAGCGTTACAGTGTAAGTTAGACGTTGTCTGTGCGGGTTATGCAGCAATGTGGCGAAGCAACCGCCGGCATGGGATCCAAGTGTCGACGATAAAAGCTGATACAGACTGATAGCAGTAACCACCCGACTCCGATACTAACTAACATCGTGCTGGGGGTCCGGGAAATGCCGAACTCTGGTCGACAACTAATGTAAACTCACACATGAATTTTACACCAAATAAAAATGTTACTCGAGCCAGTCATTCCGCTTTTCAAACTGTCGAGGTCGGGCAGAGTAAGTGTGTAAAGATGGAGAGGAAATTTCGTTATCCTGTTTCCTGGCATAAGTTTCGGGTTTAGAGAAAACTCAGCCAAGGCTTGCACATTGGGTTGTTTTAATTACTTTCTGACCGCCCTCCGAAGGAGTAGCCCCTCCCCATGGGGTGAGAGTCACCCTCTCTTGAGTAAATCTTACCTCATCCCAAGTTTCCGAAAACTTGGACTTCATTCGTAATCGCTGGCAAGTCTTGGTGCATTCCATAGACCCCAATATGTCAAACAAGGCCACCGTCAGCATACGTCATCGGGATAGGCCCCGGGTATCTCTAGAGGATAAGAAAGTTTGTAAAATAAACACAACTTTAATACCGGCGCGATATGTCACTTTAATAGACCATTCTTTAAGGTTAGGTTTGAGCCGCGTCAAGTTCAATGATCTATGACATTTTGATGATTAGTGCAAGGGTAATGTTTGGAGTTGGTGTTACCGTGTGGCTTCACAGATTAATTTTAAATCACTTAATAGCCCGCTAACGGACGAGTCCTGGGATATCTTATGCCGGTGCAGATACCCTGACGTTTAGTATTACCGCCACCCGGATGATGTCAGCTTTACGGGATTACATTAGCAGTCCCAGATAAGGCGGTTTACCTCCCCACCCACCCCTAACTCATCCTACAGGGACATGTGACAAACAGTGAGCACTATATAGCTGCCTAACCGCTGTCACAGTAGTAGTGATGTATCAGATCATGCAGACAGCATATAAACGGTAAAGACAAAAATAAAGAGATTATGGTGCATGCTTTCACACAATATCGTGAATATTTGTTTTCATCATCTGATTTCGAAATGACACCACCTTCAGGCGTTACAAGCTTGATGTAAAGCCAGTTCCTAAAATGTTTCGAGAAGTGAGATTTAAGACGTTTTATAACCAGTACCAGTGGGACAGGCACTATAAAAAACACTCATTATTAGCTCGATCAGAAAAAAACCGAACGTCAAATACCGTTAGTTGTTTTTTTTTTCCTACTTGTTCTCTACAATACATGGTGCCGTTTACGAACAATAATTTAAGAAATTTATTTCATCAACGCAGAGCAATTTATTTACTCGATATATCCACACTTAAGAAAAATATACAGATTTGCGTATGCATTACATGTCGGAAAAAATTAAATGAAAACAAACAGCCTGTTTCAATTGATACATCGGTTTATACTTCAATAAATAATATGAAAAGAACTTGAACTATCATAACTTACGTGGTGATATATAAGGTAATAAAGGAAGATTATACATCCACTTAACATGTAACGAGATCGTCTTGTCCACTGTCATGTCTTATCAAATAACAATATATATAAACCACAAACATTGCACGGATGATATATTTAAACAATTATACATATAATCAAATCATAAAGCATTTTAAACTTTTTGTGTTTGTTTCCAATTTATCACTTTATTATTGTATCATAAAGAAGACATTATGGCTGCAAATGGCAAAACATATTTCGCAAGGTGTGATAAAGACCAAAAGGCACTAGTCAGTCATATCACTGACCTAAAGCATTTCGCTCATTGACTTCCATCAATAAAAGCCCGTTTACATGGTTTACCCGAACGTAGCACCCAGGCAAACAATTGAAACCTGTGTATTAAATGAAAAAACTTTTAGTCTTTATAAACAGCTGCGGAATTGCTCATCTGCAACCTTTTCTGAGAACTCCTCACAACAATTTCCTAGGCTGTCTAATCCAAAAATGAACCAAGAGATTGGGAATCAAATCAGATATTTAATACCTGATGTTGGCACCCAAAATGTAACCGAAACCGGCTTGTCATGTCAATCGTTAATAGGTGTACAATTAGATGTATATAGGTAATTCTATATCTACTCAAAGGCATGAGGTGTAATGTGAGCAGGTGAAACAATACGACACTGGGTCTCTCTTGTGATGAATCGTTTAATTGCCCAGTCATATATCTGTGTCGTAAATAAATCGCGTATAACCTATTTAAAAGCTTTTGAATACTTTTTGACCAAAAACTGAAAAAAAAACAAAAAAAAAAACAAACAAAAAAATGAACAGCAAAAAACAGCGACACTGTATCACATATACATGAGATAGACATAAATGAACGTTTCCATAGTCATGCGGAATTTTGGCGTAACTGTCTATGAGCTATGCACTTATTGTCAAACATAATTCGCAAGCCAACATCCCTTGACATCACTACTCGACAGGTACTGTTTAGCAGCGTCATGGAGGTGTGGATTTGGCCTTGGAACTTTGGACTGGTCAAGGTCAGATAAATCCGGTATGCATGGTGGAATTCAATCGGGCGAAATTAAAGCTAATCTAGAAAAATTCACAGAATTTATATCTTCACTTAAATATTCAAGAGGTATGCATGGTACAAGATGGTTTCCGACATTGATCTGAAAGACCCAAAATAAATGTGCACAAGTTTATTCATATTAGATGACAATATCTGGGGGACGTTACATTTCACCGAAACGAAAGGGCGACTGACCGACAGACAAAATTAATATCGATCGTTTTTTCGTCATAAAACCAAAGAAGGCCTACTTTGCTCTCCATCCCGGCCCAGTAACTGAATTCACAAATGGCGTTTCGAATTACGTAATAACAATAAGATGAAGGTTCTAATGCCATTATACTGTAACTATGTGGGTTTTCTGTTTGTACATGTTCCCGATTGTCTCTGATGAAGGAATTACACAAAAACAGTCCAGGCCATTTGCTCCCCAAGATAACTGCGATTGCAGGTTGTCTTTTCAGTTGGCAACAATGTACGAGTGGTTTCATAAATGCCCCTGCACTCATTATGTATTCTTGTGAGCCTTTTCCAGGGGGAAAGTGAGTGCTTACGTCTGTGTTACACTGCATATAAATCAAGATGGCCGTCATTTACCACTCCTATAGAGCTCTCTATAACACCTAATTCACACGTGTTCATGTAATTGGTCCACATAAATAATGGGCAGACTAAGCCCCGATTACTCCATATTTATGGCCATAAACGACGGCATATCCGCGGGTTTTCTTCAGGACACCAATACGCGGTACCATTAATCTGAAATTGAAACCTCGTGCTCTACTAATTCGCTCAATCACACGGTAAAGATATAATCAATACAAACTTAATCGCGGGGGCATTTAAGCGGCGTTTCGCGGACCTCACAGAAGCCTATGGGAAGCTGGCTTGTTTCCATCTGTACATGCCCTCATCCCCATCTGCACCCTACAGGGCTGGTACGCCGGTAACAAAGATGCCGGCTCCAGGGATTACTAAACCGCCTGATGACGGCCAAATTAAACTTGTATCCTCAGAGTGGCAAGCTATTAGAGGTGTTGTTGATAGGTATAGAGTGGAATAAAGGCTGACAGAGCGCGGCCTGTGGGGATATTTACGGTGCGGATAAGGAGATGGGTTACGGGTTAACCCAAGCCAATTCCCGGTGAATACTCTTGACAGGCTGAGGGCACCATCTAAAAGTCAAACCCTCTGTTTAAACACATGCCTTCTGACTGTCTTCATTACGCTCTTAAAAAAACGACACAGAGAAAAAATCGACACGCCGATTAAGCGAAATTGCTAGAAATTGGCATTTAGTATAAACAAAGCGCAAACGTGAACACGGAGGCATACCCGACGCGTCAATACCCATGGGTGTTGGAAACAATGAATGCTGGCCGGGTACCGGTATAGCACGATTAGTACGATTCAGTAATTGTAGAATTAAAAAAAAAATGCATAAAACTTGGAAAAGAATTATTTGTAAAATGGTTAAACATTGTAATTTGACACATATGCCTCCCCTCCCTCCACCCCTGAGGAAAAGTTACCTCGTTGGTGAACACATAAGATTGGGGCAACGGATACATGCATAATGTGGAATAAAAAGCACAAGTGATCTTATGTCCTAGAATATTCACAACAATTAACAAAACAAAACAAAAAAAAAGGTATACCCGCGCCTTATAAGGTTGGCGATGCTTATTCGCCAAGAACACATCAACGAATTTATCCCAAGGCCTAAAGTATTTGGAACAAACTATACAGAGTTCTTGCGTCTTGAAAAGTATATGCTTTCTTTCAAAATACACCACGTCATTTTGCGTACTAGGACAATCGTAAACGTAATGTAAACGACAATACACATATTAAGATAAATAGACTGTACCAGTTTACACACGGCTGGTTTTAGAGAGTTTATGACAACTGAAAATTTGAAAATATAATTCATTCAGCGGTAAAGCTTGTACGACGGAATAGCAGTAATAAGACCGAACTGCCGATTTATAACATTATGTTTACAGTCAGGGCGTGGATTGTGCTGCTGGCATGAACAGGAGAACAACGCTTGGCTAGCTCAGACTCGCGCCCAGAAAACAACGCGTACTGATACACATACCTAATGTTGCTGCACTTAACAAGGCACATCAGAAAAGGGATCACGACACATTAAATAACGACCACTTCTCTCTCAGGACTATCGGTTTGTAGTTTTATTTATTTTTCATATATTATTTCTTGCACACTCTTCGGGGGAACTGGTGTTTAAACTGATTTTGGACACGAGTCTTGAGATGATCGACTTGGAACGTTCTTCAGGATCTGCGAGTGGTATACTGAGGTCGGGTGGCTGTCACAGTTGACACGAAATATGGATTCGCATCAACTGAACTCATCATAAATAGAACTGCAAACACACAGAGACAAGGCTTTACTTCCCTCCATGACCAACAAGACAAGGGAGGATTTCTATCCATGACCAAGAAAACAAGAGCGGATTTCATAACTGTGTCGAATTCCGCTTAACCCGGAACTAGCGGGTATCGGGTATCGGAACCGTATGCATATCGTATTGAGTATGATCGTTACGTTGGATATATGAAAAGCTGCAATCAAAGCGCAAACTGAGATACATATTTGATTATCGACACCATATATACTAAATGGCCCGCGATTTTAAAATAGATTTTATTCATCAGTTCATTTAGAAAATTCACTGCGTCTTTTCGTCATCACTGAAAACTGTTGACTGCTTCTGTTTGCATGTGTCCGCCCTAATTTTCATATTTTATACATTTTTTTAGTTCTTTGGTGGTTTGTGTTATATGTTGTTTTTGGAAACTAATCTTGCCCTAATTGACCTTGAACGCCCATTCTGGTTGAGGCTGGGTATACGAATATTAATTTCGACGCCTGAGTTCTACCCGTGGCCCATACGACACTGGTGGATTTCTATACTCATGGCCAAGGAAACAGGAGCCGGATTTCAATCCATGGTCAACAAAACAAGGACGGATTTCAATCCATGGTCAATTAACAAAACGAGTGACAAGTGGATTTTATACATAAAAGGCTGGAAATAAATGTGGCCTTATGTCCTACTTAACGAAAGCATGATCGAGTTAATATTCAGACAGAGAGAATCAGTGAAAACAAAGCCCATGTAGTCATCAGACACGCAGTTAGCGGACTTACAACACCGCTTATGCAATGTTGCCCGCACGAGTTTCCATCCATCAACTAGCAAGACGGTTGTTTTCACGATTTGGACATCCTATAATATGGCCTGCCAATTGATAGATCACAGAGACTGTAACCCATGCTACCTACTTTCTGCGGTGAAGACTTCAATAAGGAGAATACAGAACGGTTTAGTTAGCGTGTTTGTCCACATCTACCAGGTCAGCTCTACACCCTGGTATGTGGTCCCGCTTAGCAACAGCCCATTCTCAAGTGGTCAGAGCGGGAGAGCCCCGAATGTCGCAATTAAAGTGCCGTGAAGGATCAACATGGGCATCAATCCCAGCTTCATCTCCACTGTATTGTCTCACAAAGTGATATCAGCCGAGGCAAACAGTCAAGACGCCGGGAAAAGCGAAGAACTCGATGAATGTGTTGTGCGCCATGATATATCTCAACGGCCGTGCGTCTTCTGCTCAGCTATATCGTCCATGTAAGGAAACATTACATCGTTTTCATTTTTACTTTCAGTCAGCGTGATTATGATTAGGATATATAGGATCTTCTATGGCCCCGTTGACCAAGGCATCGCTATCGACCGTTTGAAGACGACACGACCCGTCCACCGCGATGGTTGGAATTCAGTTACGGCCAGTTCACCTGTGACTTAACCTCTGGACATTTGTCAGTCAGGGCCAGCGCTACACGGCCGTTTTCCAAAAGGTTCCCTCATACCATTGACATTCCTCAGTACAGTGTCAAAAAAACAAAAACAAATATATTTCTGCGGAACAACAATTATAACACACTCGAAACATTAAACACTTATCCCTGTTTTAGCCTGACCAGTTACCCAACACAAACCTAGGCTGAGTCTACTATAAATATTAAATCTGGCATTGCCTGAAGGACCTTCAATTTCTGTTCAATCTAAACCTGTAATTAACCTATCACTTCAGACACATGTAACTTTGGCCTTTATCACCCAATCGTATCTTGACAATGCCTCACCATATAAGGCTCTTAAACTTGCCGACAAGTGGGGGAATGTTGGAAATGATCGCGTCCCGCATATATGACGTCAAACCAGGGACAGTGCTGTTGCTGCCTGCCAGTGTATAATACTGTGCCTTATGAGGGTTGCTCTGGAGAATCCCTCAAAACATTTGTGACCCAATATGAGATAACTCCGCATTGTCAAGCAGTTGCAGCAAATTATTGATTTGCTTGGCTAGATCCCACCGAATATTGCTCTCTGCGTATAAAAGAATTGTGCATATGGTAAAGGTGTAGTGTTTACCTGCGCCATCAGAACTCTTACGGAGACAAGGTGTACACGTCAGGGCGGTTTACACATGCCTGTGACACGTAGGTCTATAAATAACGGTAAACAGCCCAGAGTTACTGTCACTTACGTATGGTCTGATGACGTCATCCAGGAACGGGCCAAGCGTTTTATGGGCTTATGGGCACATCTCGTACGCGCATGACCAGTGCATGTTTACTGTATGGGCACAGGACATGCACATGACATACGCGCATGACCAGTGCATGTTTACTGTATGGGCACAGGACATGCACATGACATACGCGCATGACCACTGTCTCTCTACTGTATGGACACAGGCCATGCACATCTTGTATGCACAAGACCACTTCCTTTTTGCTGCATGGACACAGAATTGCCCACGCATGGCCACTGCTGTTTATTATATGGGCACAGGGCATGCACATATCGTATACGTATGATCACTGTCTCTTTATTGTATGGGCAGAGGATATGGACACCTCGTACACGCAAGACTACTGCCTGTTTAGTGTGTGGACACAGGCCATGTACATCTCGTGTACGCAAGACAACTGCCTGAGTACTGTATTGACACAGGACATGCACATCTCATACGCGCATAACCAATGCCTGTTTATTGTATGGGGACAGGACATACACATCTCGCATACGCAAGACCGCTGCCTGGTTTCTGTATGTTCACAGGACATACACATCTCGCATACGCAAGACCGCTGCCTGTTTACTGTGTGGACAATAGGCTAAAACACACTGAACGTGAACAACTTTTCCCACTGACAAACCAAATGTGATATATATAATCCTGTAATGTGACAATAGTCACAAAATGGTTCCAATATTGCCGAAGTGACGTTAATCCATAATCATCATAATGTGATAATAATATTATGATACTAGTATGATACTAATAATGTATACAGAAGGGAAAACTTCTCCCACCGACAAACCGCCATATATCTACTACTGTGATCTGCGTACATCCCTTTGAATAGGTATATCCACTGTTCAGGAAGTGGGCCCAGATTTGCCAGACCCTCCTAATTATCAGGAATGATGGAGGTATTTTAACAGCTAGCGCCATCTGGCGGACAATATTGCTAGCGAATAGCCACATGAATGGGCAGCTTGTTAATGCGGGAGTCGCATAAGAGAGGCTGGTAGAGATCATTTGCTTCCGTCTGACAGATTGATGGCCGGATAATTTCTTTAATAGTCCGCCGACTGTTTCGGATAGTTTAGCCAATTACTTATCGCAGTTAAAAGCGCGAAGGTGTGTGTATACACGGCTCGGCCACACGCACAGGCTCTGTCTCCCGTCTGCCAGTTGCTCCTACACAACGAGACGGCCAAGAATTAATTATAAGCCATTCCCTGTAAACCTTGTTTGTCTGATCTATGGGCTAAATGATACTAATATCTCCTCCGTTTGGTCATTTAATGTCGGACGGCTGTGTACGCTCCGAAGGCCATTTCCTTAAGCACCAGACACCCGTCAGCGTGGGACGAACACGATCATTGTCCCGCGAGACCCACCTGACCATACAAACACCTCGCGTATAATTACACACCATTGAATCAAATTTTCTGGTCGACAACGTCGTCGCGTTTATACGAATTCCTAGCAAGAGTTAGTCCCCTTGGACTTGGAGGTTGAACATGGCTAAAGTTTCCATGCAGAGACTAGATTCCTGCCGGAGGAGGCGTGGAGGCGAAATCCGTGATGAGAATGGAGCGAAGCGATGCCTCACAGATCTCCCAAATCACGGATGTAAGACCGTTTAAATTTGGTAGCGTTTAACCTTGTGTGTATTAACTCAGGATCTGTTTAGTAGCACATCCGTCAGCGACTCGCTCTACATCAAACGATTATAAACTGCTACACACACACAGCGGCTATTTCAACTAGGGTCTTCTCAAAGGTTGTTTAATAGATATCTGCCCATTTGGTGAAATTGGATTTTTCAATCTGCTGATGGTGTATCAACATACGGCGTCATGCAATTAACAATTTGGCATTGCTAACCTGACACGAACAAACGATAGTATTCATTTCATCAATTAACCAAGTATATCCACGTCTAAATGCCGAACTGTGGACTTTGGTCCAATCTGGAGAGGTGTCGCCCAGGGAGGTCTGTAACCTATCAACACTCAATGCATGGATTTGTTTACCGTGTACAATACAGTCAAATAGCTATTCACTGCGTATGAATCACAGCCGCTCTACATAAAAGGAACTATTTCCGCCGGCTGGATAGAGTTCCAGGGGTCAGTTTGGCAAATATGTATGTTATCGTTCGTCTAAATTTTATTGTTGTTGTTATTATTATTATTATTATCGTCATTATTATTATTATTAAGGTTAAATGAGCACACAGATTTCACCTTCTAATTGTTCTGGAAAAAGTCTGTCAAATTCAACGCAAAATATATCTTATAACATGCAGCATTCGCAAGGTACAATTCCATAGCACCACCACGTTAAATGGCATGTACCTTTTCGTCACCATGCCCCAATCTCCTGCATGGGAGATGCGTGTAGTCACGGCTTCACAAATTACCATCCAGTTTATAAACCAAGCAGTTTTGTTCAAGATATCTTTTATTACAAGATCAGGTATGGCAGACCCACGGGCAGGGGGAAAGACGGACGCACGCCGATGATCCTGGGATTCCGTGAGCCACCACATCCCTGGATGATGACACTTGCTATAGGAATGTATTGTGTAGGTTGTCACAACTTTGGTGGTGTTACTGTTACATATACTAGAAATATTTTAGTCAATATTTTTTCCTTTTTCAAATCTATCTCGGGAAATAATACAGCTAGAGTTTTCGTTGTTAAAAGTATTTACATTATCCAGAGAACAAAAGATCTCCTATTGGCAGGTGTTTGCACGCCCTGCTTCAATACACCTATACTACTTCATTGGAATAGAGAGGCTAGTGGTGTAGGTCTGTCTATATCAGAGAGCGGTTTCTTGAGCTGTCTAGAACAGCTCCATTCAGGTTATTATTGGTGGAAACTTGTAGTTCTGGACGCCCGGCTTATATCCACCAGTTGTTAGTGACAATCTTTCTGACGACATCTGCCAGGCGTCATACAGCGGAACCATCCTTTGTATCAAGGCGCTGTGGGACAGGCCAATGTGGTGACTAGTTTGAGGCCTTCATAGAGACAAGAGATTCGCTGGCAGCTCTGCATTTATAAGCCACAATGGTGCTGGCCTCATCGGTTATTCTATTGTTTCAAATGATGCCCTAAGTGGCAATTTCACAACAGAACTTAATCAGGAGATCGCAGCAAAACGATTTTGCTACAACAAAAAGCACGAATTCAAAAAAACTTCCAGTTATTATTGAGGAACACTAGAAGACCTACTCTTATCAAAAATCTCCAATCAAATGTAAACGATTTATTTCACAGAAATTGATGACCATTCATGATGATGAAAATTTTCTGGCAGCCCCAGTGCCGCCAAACGACAGACGCTGGATCATTACCGAACTATGAAATTGTACCAGTCATCCTATTACAAACTTTAACAACAGCAAAGCCTGTGGACAAGATAATTTACCAGGCGAATGTTTCAGACGTCTTGGAATATTTGTCCGCCACGAACTTGTTTACTTACATTCGTGTGAGAAATGGCTTTCCCGACATGTGGCCAGAAGGTGCCATAATTCCAGTTTAACATCTTTATTTTCGATGAACATTATAATGAATAATTTATTTATTTATTTGATTGGTGTTTTAAGCCGTACCAGTGCTTAAGAATATTTCACTTATATACGACAACGGCCGGCATTATGATGGGACGAAACCGGGCAAAGCCCGGGGGAAACCCACGTCCATCGGCTGATAGCAGACCTATCACATTATCCGCCTAATTACTTTGAGCTCTTTTCAGTTGACTTCACTTTTATTTTACCGCTTAAAGAAGGAAATTCTAAAAATAACAACTCACATGTCAATGTTCTAAGTTTAACCTTATCAAGTTTTCCAGGTAGTTGAACTGATTGATATCAGTTAGCTGAACAGAGAAGTATACACCACATCAACCTGAATCTTCACACGACGGGTAATGCAAAAGAGCTGGAAGACTGTAAAAGGCTACACAACAGCGTCCAAATCGTTGTAAAAACGCCTTCTTTCTTGCTGTGACGCTGCAGTGCTTGTGTACTACCTAAGTGTTTTGCGTGCACACATGCACCTAAACGTGTGACGTTCCATATACATACCTGGAATGAATAAAAGAGTACACAGTTTTGGATCCTTTTGTTAAAGTTGGAAAGGAGATTTACGAGTTCCCCATTGTTAAACAGCTCTGTCCCTGTAACGTCTACCACTATGAGATACACACATTGGCTGACGTGTACACGCCAAGGGATCACCCGGCTCACTAACCCTCAGAATTGGCCCAAGGTAAACCTGGGCGACAAGGATTCTTCGCCGGGGGCGCACCTGAAGGACATGAGGCTCTGTATGAGAAGAACTAGGCAGTGTATCTTGACAAGTTCCTGCCAAGCGTCACTAAAAGATACTGCGCACAGAAACCGCCAACAGTTGGACTTGAACACAAGTTTGGACCGGCAAGAAAGTATGCTTACGACTTTCCATCATGCACTCGACCAGCGATGACCAGTGGCGAACTTTCCGGGAATGTCTCGATAATTTTTTTTTTAAATTGTATTCACAAACACGGACATCTATCGCTGCAAACTTTATGTTGGGATCGAGTAAATTAATCGAACAATTTTCAGTTAACTAAAATATGGAACCCGGCATGTATGGTGATTATCGATTTTCACCAAACACTGCATGTATGCAGGACATTCGTCTATAGTCTATAGCGGAAAACACCAATAATTTTCTCCTCTATATGGGGGGATTCTTGAGTACGAAATAAAACACCGATCAAATAAATAACTAAATCCATATATGGGCGGAATTAAATACTTGGCTTATCCTGGTATATGCTGATAAACTACCTCTGCAGAAAGCTGCAGTACAGCCAAGAGGTAGCGCATAATCAGCACGGAGAAAGATGTACGATCATGCAGCAAACAGAATCACGAGGCTTCGTGAAACAAGGCCTAGCTCGTGATTTCCAAATTGATATCTCCAAGTATATAGCTTTCGCAAAGAAAACTGCTTCCTCCGACCAGCTGTGTGGTTCCTCCCTGATGTACACAGGTAGTGTGTGGTTACGTAAATACTCACACAATATTATGATTATCAGATTATACCCGGTTATGTATATTCTGAGCAGATGCCTTAATTTGGACGGAAGGTTCCGTCTACGTCTAGTACTCGAAGGACGTACCTATAGCGCTAAAAGGACGTACCTTTAACGCTAGAAGGCCGTTCCTCTAGCACGCGAAGGGCGTACGTCTATCAAGTACGTCCAGTATTAGACAGAAATGTATGTGCATTACTGTATTTGTCAAATTATCCATTGTACTTGGCGGACAGGGGCATGTACGAGGACATAAACAAGAATTCCAAGAAAGTACCTGGATTGGAATTATGTACTCGCAATACATTTTCCTTAATATAATACCTCAGGGTCATTTATTAAGACAAAATAGTTAAATACAAATAGCATGTTGCATACTTACAAAAGACAGGTATACCGTCGTGTACTATTTAGTGAACGGTCTAGGGTTAAAAACAAGAAAACATGTGAACACACAGTTACGTTAGTAAATGATGGCATATGCAAAGTGGCAAGTTAGAGATTACTCTGGAGGAGGCGTATACCAGTGTTATGACGACCTCCTAGTTCTGTGGTAAGAACTAGCATCCACATAGATTAAAAGGTGAACTTGTCTACGCCACACTTGTCACTAGCTGCCTTCTAAACTACGCCCCCATATTACCAAGTTTTCACTCACTGCAAAGACAACACTACACCCTCATTCTGTCAAGTTTTCAATCTCTACAAGTCCTTCACTACACTCGCATTCTGTCAAGTTGTCTTTCACAGCAAAACCAACACTACAGCCTCTTTATGTAAAGGTTTCTCTCACCGCGAGGTGTACACTACACCCACATACAGCAAGATATCACTAACGGCAAGGCCTACACAACGCCCCACACTGTCAAGTTTTCATTCATCAAGGCCTATGCTACACGTTCATACTGTCACGTTTTCGCTCACTGAAAAGGCCTACACTACACCTCATTCTGTCAAGTTTTCAGTCACCATAAGACCCACACACCACAATTCCTAAACTATACCCTCATTCTGTTAATTTTCACTCACTGCAAGGCGTACACTACGCTCCCATACTGTCAAGTTTTCACTTGCAAGGCCTACATTACGCCCACATACTCACTCAATGCAAGGCCTACACTACACCTTTCTTCTGTCAAGTTTTCGCTCACCACAGTTACTACACTACACCCTCAGGTTTTCTGTTTCTGAGATGCCTAAAATGCCCCCTCAAACTGTCAAGTTTTCACTCTCTTTAAGGCGTACATTACAAGTACACTGTCATTCGGCCAAATGTACACTCACAAAAGGCGACCTTCAACCCAACCCAAACTGGAAACTTATACAGCACAATTAAGCATAGAGCGGTCTTGTTGGCCGTCGACTGAGATTTATGAATATTCATTATCGCAAATATCAAACCTCCCCTCCGGACATTCAGCTCACGATTCTCAATACATCACTTAAGGTGAGTTTTAGCAATTTACTGATAGATTTCCGTGTTGTTACGGTTCCTAAAAGACTCTCTCGCGGCCAAGTACTGGCACGATACGAACCTAGAGTCGTGTCACAGACAGCCTTTTAAACCGTCATTCATCTATTTGTTGGGCCATCACTTAGCACTTAACGTCCTGGGGCCTATCATCCATATGGAAGCTTCTCACATCCAGCGCTATTATGGATTCTTGAAAGACACTGAATCTAGGGCGCAGGCGCAAAAAACCTCGACTTCTTTTCCAGGTGTTGAAACACCTGAATCGATAACAGAAGGTCTAATACACAGACAACTCTAGATGTGGCAGAACGCCTCTCAGCTCATCCTCATAACCCAGGTTAAAAGCTTTTCCATTTGCACTAAACATTTCCCCGACAGATTCCTGGTGCTTGTAGGACGCCATCTTCTGGACAAGGCTTCTGTGAAAACGGTTCCTTGAACAACAACCAGAATGTTATTAGGAACACTGTGGCAAAATTAGTTATCTAAAAACATATCACCGACGTAATATTCCAATCTGACACACATATTATTGTCTCACAAACTCTAATTTGGCAAATGGACGGTCACATTTGTCTCTCGGTTATACTGACCTGAAAGTGTCGAGCAAATAACGTCAAGGTAAAGCCGCTCATAAAATCACTACAAGCCCTGCCTACGCTGTATTCTAGTCTATTAGACTTATGTGAGTGACCAGACGTAAACAGAAACCTGTGTCAGAGCGGTAACACCATCACTGAGGTTTGGAATAAAAGCGGTATTTATGAATAAAATATATAAAAAAAAAGGCTGAAGGACTTCATGCAAAAAAAACCAAAACAAAACAAAAAAAAAAAACAAAACAAAACAAAAAAAAACCAAAACAACAAAAATATGAATATAAATACTGGATATATTCAGCTTGAGATCACCCTGCACAAAATCTTCCGTTAAATTCGTTATTTGAGGGATGACAGACTGGATTCCCGCAAATCTAACTGCTAAATCCGATCCTGAGAACGAGTTTATCCGTTTCTGATAACGTAATCAGGAACGGAATTATCCTTCAGATCAGCGGAGGGCAATCCCATTCGACAATTAACAGATTTTACGTATGATTTTTTTTCGGGTGGCATGTGCTATCGCAATTTTTGAGGAGATGTCAACGGCCATACGATACATACGCTATCCTGCGGTCAAGAAATGTTGTAAACAGTTTACAAGCGTACCTAAATTCTTCAGAACGCGCGACCTGTACAGTGCCCACGCTGCCACGCTACCGTTGAATCGAAGAATCGTCCACGAGGCAATATCGCGTGTACGAACTCACAACATATTGGTCAAGGAAGTATTTATTTATTTATTTATTTATTTATTTGATTGGTGTTTTACGCCGCACTCAAGAATATTTCACTTATACGACGGCGGCCAGCATTATGGTGGCGGGAAACCGGGCAGAGCCCGGGGGAAACCAATGGCCATCCGCGAGTTGCTGGCAGACCGTCAAGGAAGTATGTCGATTACATAGGTTTACACATACACAGAACCGATATGGTGCGATAGGCACGTCCATCCTTGGCAATATTTGACGATACACATAATACCACAACCATACACATTGGCTTCATACCATTCACCAGCAGCAAACAGTAGGCTACCACGTGTCATATAAGACACACATTGCATACACCTTAAACACGTCATTAGCCACATAAGCATTTCGTACGATTCCTGTGTACAGCCACTGGAAACATCTGGGGTAGCACACGTGCAGTACACATTTATACAAAACCCAACAGTCAAGCTTTTTAAGCACACTTTCTTGTGGAACAAATAACATCACAGGAATCGTCGACACACAATTACAGGCACATATCGTCTGAGACATGGGTGGCTCTTACTTGTGACAATCCATTGTCACTGTGAAATCAGGTAACAAAATAACTAAACCCACTGACCATCACCTGACCATCATCCTGAGGCGAGTCACCGCTCGCACAACGTGGTACACACTACGGTGTACACACTTACAGTGTAAGCGTAATGAGGCACAGTAATAACTCTGGAGGTATACAAACCACTCGTGTGTCGTGTCATAGCCCTGACAAGGCGGTTCGCGAGATCACATTGTAAAGGTAATGAGGTACAGTGATAACTGTGGTGGTATACAAACTATGGCTGAGGCGAGTTACAGCTCGGACAACACGGTACACGCGATCACATTGTAAACGTAATGAGGTACAGTGATAACTCTGGAGGTATACAAACTATACCTGAGGTGAATTACAGCTCGGACAACCCGGTACACGCGATCATACTGTAAACATAATGAGGTACAGTAATTACTCTGGAGGTATACAAACTATTCCTAAGGCTGTTTACAGCTCGGACAAGGTGGTACACGAGATCAAATTGTTAACGTAATGAGGCACAGTGATACCTCTGGAGGTACAACCTACTCCTGAGGCGAGTTTACAACTCGGACAAGGCGGTACACAAGATCGCATTGGAAACGTAATGTGATACATTACTATTCCTGAGGCGAGTAACAGCTCGGACAACGTGGTAACATTATAAATGTAATGAGGTATAGTGATAACTCTGGAAGCATACGAACTACTCGTGAGGCGTGTCACAGCTCTGTCAACGCGATAACACTGTAAACATAACGAGGTACAGTGATAACACTGGAGGCATACTGATTACTCGTAAGGCGAGTCACAGCCCGGACAACGCGGTACACGCGGTAACATTGTAAGCGTAGTGAAGTACAGTGATAACTCTGGAGGGAGTCGAACTATTCCTGAGGCGAATGATACACCGGACAACTCGGCCCACGCGGTTACTTTGTGAACATAATGAGGTACAGTGACATACAAACTACTTGTAACTCACAACGTAATAAATATTCTACATGGTGTAATCATACCAGAGGGTTATGGGTTTTTAACACATATTTTAACATAGACCTGTACAACCACAAAAATACAAGTAATAAAAACTGTAAACAGATTCCGTCATGCTAAGTATGAACACATGCTTCGCAAATTAACGATAGTTACCGATCTGCCCTTTGCCGGGAGAGTCAATTAATAAAATCATTCTACTGAACAGGTTTATACTTTCCAAGAGGCCTACAGTTTTCGCAGCCTCAGCAATCTAAGGCCCTGAGATCGCAGGTTCAAACCCAGTTCCTGCTGATCAAACTGCGCTCCTTCTGCCATACATTGCGAAATTCTCCATCCGCTCTACCTAGATATCTTCGCTACAATACAACGATCATCATATACTAACTGAAATATCCTTGACTGAGGTTCGAGCAAGACACACGGCAATAGGTAAATACATGTGTAAATGAAAGGGTTGAAACAAATGCCTATGCTTGAAACGGTGACGACTTCAATGTGAAAGGAAAAGAAAAGAACTGTTTTCACAAATATAAATAAAAATATGTGGTTGAAACATGTCTATACTGTAACACATGCGCATCGCAACACAAGTTTGCTTCTACCACCAGATGTTATTGTATGTACTTAATTTACGCAACAACAGGTGTGTTCATGCTACACGCTACAAACGAATAATTCAAGCAGGGGACAAAATTACGCACATAGAAAGCACCAGTAATTTTGAAGTTATTTGTATCTAAATATACAGTAAAGTTTGTTAGAGAATTTTTTTACATCCTGTTTGCAATGATGTTGACAGGTGATTTGGCTTTCCTGTTTTCTCGCCCTGTTCCCATTTTCATGGCAGTCCTGCAGGAGGGCATGTGACGGTATCATGAAGTGTCTTTGCGCAGGTCCGGTATACAGGTGAGGTAACTGCGTATAATCGCGAACAAATGAGATCCGGATATACATCGGAGAAGATTTGCCAAGAAAGTGTTGGCAATCGGATTGGTTTCCCTAATTAGCCATGATTTGTGCCGGAACGACGCTCTGTAGGTTTACCCAGTCGTGTGAGCCTTTCTTTGCGTTTGTACCATTTGCGGATACATCAGGTTGGCGTGTCCATACCAAAACCTCCTTCCTACTATTACAGGAGCAAATTACCATAAACAGATGACACAATTTCATGTTCGTCTAATATAATTGTCAAAAAGTCAGTTTTTCAAGGCACATATGTGTATGACCTTGGTGGTGGTGTGTGTGTATGTTTCGGGGGGGGGGGGTCGCACTTGTCCAACTAATCAATATACACGTCAAAATACAAGGGTAATCTTACGCAATAGCGTAAAATATGTAGTTCCTTGTCGCATTTGCTGTGCAAAGATATATCGCCACAAGACTTCAATCGCTGTGCACAATCAACGTGATGTGTCACAAAGTCTACTGCGTTGATTTTGAGAACAAAGATGTTCAGTGTTATTCCATTTGTTTAACAATATTCTCCATACTCTATATGTTTACTCTAAATATTATATTTAGATATAATTATATATACTCTATATATATTTACTCTAAAGTAAAGCAGTAAACTGCCAACCCTTGTAGCCTTGCAGTGTAATCTCATTCTGTCTGAGACATCGGTAAATTATCACTTGGCATAAAGATTGCTAGTCCCCGGGTGAACATCATAACCCATCAATAAATCTTATTAGCAAACCATCCCCATCAGCAACCGAGGGGTTAAAGTTCACTTCAAACACAAACAACTTGGTGAACTCCAGGGAAAGCAGTACAAGCAAAACGTGAATTTTCCCCTGGAATGCCCTGGGCTACGCCAATACATTCAATTGCAACAGTCCTCGACAGTCGCGTACATTAACACTTTGCCTGTACAATACATGAATTGCATGCTTGAGCTATTCCCGGCGAAATGCGCAGAGCTCATCACGAAAAAAAGTTTTGCTTAATACGTCAGTATACATGTGAAAAAATCACTGGTTTGCTTTCCGGACGACAAACAAGACGGACGTCACGACCGAAAACGACCCTGGGGTACAATTACAGCTGGTTTGTTTCGTGGACTCATAGGTCACAGCATCCAGCCGACGTTTTCTCCAACATCGCGTCAGATTCCAATCACCGCTTCGGAAACTGTAAACTACCCCCGCGGTACGTTTAGTACGGTTCACGTCGTGTTTTCCAGACGCATTATTCCCGCCTCGCGAAGCCCATGATGGTAGCGTGTTTGTACCAGATCCAAGTCCAATAAACGCGCGTGTTTGAGGACAATTGGGACTGGTTTGGTTCAAATTTCTTTTGTACTTGTTTGGATGATATGCCTGGCACACGCGTGAAGGACAATGCCCTTCGACGTATCGACGCCACTCATCGAATTCGTCCACAATCCAATTGTGGCTTTCAGACGGAAAGACGTAACCAACATAAACCTGGGCTGATATATGGCAACTGCTTTGATCGTACTCGGTCAGCGCCAAGTTATCGACAACACAAGCACTCCCACCCTTATCACCATTAGGGCGGATTTGAGTCCAACTCCACTCCAGGGAACAGATTCACGACGTTACGGGCTAATAATCTGTCATGACCATGCAATGTCCACAGTACGCTTCCGGTACCCTGGAATCGACGTGAACGTAACGCTGTGAAATGATTCGTGAATCCGGCCTTAGTCGCTCTTGGGAATTTCCCAGTAAACTGATAATAATTACGACAAAAAAGGTTACCACTAATAATCGACTGTAGGTGCTACATACTTATTTCTGGATAACTATGAATAAGAGTTAATTTGGCTCAGTGGATAAGGGAGGCTGTTAACCTGTCTAATTATTCCTTCCTCCCTTGTCGCTCCCTCCCTCCCGCACGCACGCACGCAAGCATGCATGCACACACGCACGCACACACACATACATAACCCGGGACTCGTGAAATTAAAAACATAAGAACAAAAAAGAAAAACGCCGCCTGTTACATGTACATTTAATGTGTACCAATTTGGGTCAAAGCTTCTCTGTCGTGATGAATCTATACACCGCACCTGGACTCTCCACCTATCCGGGAGTTATCGTCAAGCCTCATCAATTATATATATTCGTCAACTAGTGTTACTATTTCCAAAATGACACAATTTCCACACACACCCGTAAAGACTTCTAACAATAAGGTTAGCAGGTTGTAACATGGATGGTAAAACATTGATTTTTACATAACACACGCACCATCCCAGTCCAGTTCCACACAATCTGACTTCCTTCATGAACACAATGCAAATGAGTCACAGCGCCCCGTCATCTTACTGGTCAATCACTCATGAATATGGGTGAAAACGAGAAGATCTTTTTAACAAATGGGGTAATATTTACACGACATATATATCCAAGAATTGTACGCACATATAATTTAGTTGCATTAATACAACAAGTGGTGACTAAAGTTAATTCGAAGGTATATGTTCCAGTTCAAAAAAGATTTGATTGCCACTTTAAGAACAGCGTCATGGGACCAAAGGATGTCTGTGCGAGGTCCATGAAAGGTGACAGCGACTTAGGCAAAGGAATATGACAAATGGCCGCCTTCAGAGTCCGAGACGAAGTTTTACTTCAATCTGACCCGCCAATGTTCTGTGATGCGATACGAAGAACTACAGGAAGCTGTGGCTGACCTACGGGATGAAGTCCGCTTCAAACACAACCTCTGCCGCAGATATCCCCTTTTCACTTCTCCAATCTGTAAAACAATAAAAATAATCACCATCAGAGTTAATTCAGGCTATAAATTCAGGCATAGGCCTACGTGGATATTTTGAACGTCACTTCATGACAATTACCTTGATTCTAACAAAATATCACTTCATAAAAGAAAGCTCAACTTGTTCTTTAGTTGATTCTCTGACGTAATGTAGTATTGCCATTAACAAAAAATATCAAGCACTAGCTGTCGTCTTCCATAAGCCTATCTTAAACCCCTCTGTACTTCCCGTGCTGTCCTCAATACATGAGGCCGTTAAAAAGTGTTTATCCATACTCATGAACGTCTGAGCTTTTCATTCCAGGTAGGTGTTCCCATTTGTCATCACTGGTAAATCCACACGAACGTAAAATTGGTTGTAATTTGGCCCAACCGCCATGTTCGAATGCATACTCCTCACAGCGCCAGAACGATGCATATCACGAAAGATACCACTGCCACTACCTGATAACATTGATCTTTTGTGCGACAAATGGGCTAATTCTTTAGGATCCGTTTCACGAGTAATGACTTCGAGAGAATTTATAAATAACATTCATCAATATAAAGATTTGTGTATGTACAATACATGCTAGTATTGTCAGTCATGCAAAGGAAGACCAGAAAATTGCTTCTTGGTTATCTCGTTTGTATTCATAGCTCCCCGCGCTGTAAGGAGTTTGCATTTCAAATATGGCGGTTAGACTTTGAATTTGTCCAAGTTTTAATCTGTTTTACGTTCGTGTGGATTTACCAGTGGTAACACATGAGGACACCTATCTTGAACTGGCAACTATGACGTCCATAAGTATAGATAAGCATCTTTTATCTCTCACAGACTCGATGTACTAAGGACAGCACAGGAAGTACCTAGGTATTTAAGGTGGGCTAACAGAAGACAACAGCGCTGTGATCGTATACTTAATCACAGCACTACGGAGCTAATTGAGTACCCGCCGCCAACTGAACACATGCGCAGTGAATGCAGATCTCCAAGATATATGAATAATTGAATTTTACAGCAAAGTCACAGCTGGATGCACCACGGCAAGTGCAGTGCACAGGGGAATCGTGCAGCTATGGAAATATCAGTTTATTACGCTAGATCCCCGGCTTACACGGCCCAGACACAAAGACAGGGACATACACGCATGCGCGGAAAAGACCGAGCTCCAGCAGCTAGGAAAGCATATCATAGGCCTTTACTAGATATTTCCATGATTTATTTAATTTTCTTGATAAATTTCCTGCATAATAAAGTAACATTCATATATTCCAGCACTTGGGGCAGCATGTTTCCTTTATTATGTAAACGTGCGAGACAGTTGTATATTATGGCTGTCCCCTCCACCCTCCGGATCAGTTGGGAACATTTCAAAACATTCCATGTTCGTGACCAATATACTCTTGCTAGCAGAGATATAGGATTTACATGGGCTATTTTGCCGTTATTTGGGATGCTGACGTGAAACTTTATACACAGAAAGCCTTGTGACCAGCATAAACCAAGGTCAATGCAAAGCGGAATCAGACTGCATTTTGGATGAACACGGGCTAACTATGGTTTCGCACAACATATTTATTGCCGATATCACTTAACGGGGTTGGATAAACTATTTTCCCGGTGTGAATGACTGGGGCCGACTCCAAAAGCCGTGCCCAAAGCGCCAAAACCTACCCTAAAGATGATAGTTTATTTCATCGATGACACAACCCTCTAAACACCATCGATGATGTACACACTTGCGCTGTCTGGAGTCTGTAAACAAAAGCTATCGCCCTCAAACCAAACCCTGCAGCATAAGGGTCGACGAGCCCCCTATGCACTCCGGTATAACGCCCACCGTCTTACATGCTAACACATGCAGAACATAAGGAGCTAAAGGAGTGGCAGCAAATAAGCCAGTGTGTACGATCTGCAATGTTAACACACAAATCATTAATGGTGTTCGTCAGCCTTGATTTGCTTTCTTGCACACGTAGACTGCTAAAGCACAATCAACAATAGAGACCATGTAGAGTGATTTCAACTTAAAGAGTGCTCGAATGACCGACAACAAAGTGCAAAATCCTTGGGGACAATCCTGTTTTGGTGACGGAGCATGTGTTTGCGTTGTATTAATAGAAGGCAGATACCCGATCACACTAAGTTATCAGAGACAATTGAACGATCCGCACGGCTCACGAATTCTTTACATAAATGCCTCCTTCTCTTTTAAACTATGTCTACTGGTTCGCATCTTAACTTATAACTCGATATCGGCTTGATCCATATTACTTGGCCTAACCGATTCAGATGAGGTTACATGCAATACACAATGGATGCTAATGACGGGTGCATGTCTCTGGAAGGATATGCAATGTAAATATACGGAGCCAAATGGAAATTTGACATTAAAGGTTATATACTCGCCAATTCCGGTTAATTTGGCGGGTAAGTGCCGATATCCGAACGTATGGCTTGTCCTGTCAGGCGTGGACAGACAGGTGAGCGGTGCGCAATAGGTCGACCAGGTATGTGCCCCATACTCTGTCCTCACGAAGACAGTGCGTGGCCAGGGCGCTGGGCCACGAAGCGATCACTTGGTCCTACAGCTGATACCATATCAACGGTTTATAGGACAGCTACATGTGACCTATGTCACCGTATATATGGCACACGTTATACTGGTACAAAGAACCTTGGAAGGTGTATGAATGCACCAGGCCCGGTTTCACCTATGTGTTTAGCTTAAGCAATGTAATACTATACAGTGATTTACTGAACGTAGAAAGCTGCGTGAAATGGGGCTCACGGGATTTAAAACACGAACAGTATTAGAGTACAGGAAGTTTCCTTGCACGTGCATCCCGTTAAAATGAAAGTGCTATTACGTGGATTTGACTTGACGACATCCGCAGATCAACGTAAGGAGTATGTTAGCATTAGTTGAACCCATACGATATAGAATGAAATAACCCACGTGTCACAAACAAGAGTAATATTTTCATGTTAACTATGACAAATAAAAACAATAGGTTAGTATTATCACAATGGAACAGGCATCGTTGACAAGTGCTGAATGACTTAATCCTAGGAATATTCCCTAAATCAAGAAGAGGGTAAGATGGTTGAGAATATTCCCCCAAATCCGGAGTCTTTCTTGGGCACACAGACAAAACAAAGTGACCTCAGTTGGTTTCGATCTGGACACTCGATGGCATTGTGAAACATACCACAGTGAATACAACGTGTGGGTTACAACAAGAGGGCAAGTAACGAGCACAGTATCCGCTCGGAAATGAAACCTGATATGTTCAAAGAATAAAATTGATGCCATAACTATCGTCTTGCCGATAAATGTTTGAGTGTGAGTTTATCTGTATTGACATAGAGCATCTCGTTGCCCGTTCCACTCTTACAAAGGATACTTTTTTACGGGGTATGGCAAAAGAAAACGGATTTATGGCTCCCATCCCAAATGCCAGATCCGAGCAAATATAAACAAAGCCTCCCATTAATCTAACACTGAAACCTCGCCATTGGAGTGCTAATGTCAAAGGTATAAAGGCCCCCAGTGTAGACAAGGTGAAATTAATGCTTTTTGCGGGCTGGCCTGGGTGGTCTGGGGTCGGAATGTCGTGTTGGTGTAAAGATGGGGCCGGGATGAGGCCGGTAGAGGGACGGTGGGAGAGGAGGTTATGGGAAGGCGTGGCCGACAGACAGGCCCTGGGCCTGGATCGTGTCTGTCCTCACCCCTCATGACACACTGCCAGTCTATTACCCGGGCCACCAAGGCCCAGCCCACACCTTCGTCATACCCATAACCCTCCCCAATAAACCTGTCCCGCTTTATCTCATGTTAAACGCCTTCATTGAGGCATGTTATACGATCAGGATGAGGAATAACAGATTTGTACGATCCTTGTATAAGGGCCTAACTGCTTTGCTTTCACAGTACACAATACTGAGACAAAGCTGTTCTAATACTCAATCAATGAGAAAGCTTAAGATGAAGTAAACAAGGTTAGAAGCAAGGTGTAATGGGAATCTTCAATGATTGATAGGAATCTACTGGGCTCCTTTAAAACCTGTGTGTGTCGAGTACACCGACGTGACATCACTTCCTCATGTTTCACACCCAGTACACACAAACTGGTTATTAGTCGCAGTTTTATGAGCCAGACCACGAGACTTTCTGGAACAGTAAAGTGTTAATGTCCAATATTTAGGGAAGGGAAACTCACTCTTCAAATCCATTCTCTAGACTCAATGAAGTCCAATCCATAAAATGAAAAAAATGTATTGTTAGTACAGTAAGAGGCTTTGATTTTTAAGCGTTTCAGTTGGAATTATTACAAGTAGCGATCGCACACACGACTTTACAGTTTACAATTTACAGTCATACTTCTAATACAATCGCGCCGTGGCATGTCGGCATATATCGAATCGATTTCCCACTTAAGGTGCAATGAGACTCTTTATTAGTCTCAGACTCTTGTCCAGGCGTTAATGTAGCTGGCAATCAGTCGTCTTACTGGCCTTTGAGGTACGACAGAAACATGGAACCATGTTCATAATGAAGCTTTCTGCGTCCACGAATGCCAACTGTACAAAACTGTATACATGCCTAAGTCTTCATTTGACCATTTGCTATCTGTCGTCGCTGCTCTGGTTTTACTCATCATACTGTGGTGATTTTCTTATTCTACACTCAGTACCATTGGCAAGATATTTAAGCATTAAAGACTGCATGAATTACATCCCTAAGATCCTAAGTTCAAATCATGAATGCATTATTTTTCATCTGGAGGTAACGTCGTTCATAGGCGATCCTGCACTAATCCAGGAGACCATGCACTAATCCAGGAAATCATGCACTCCTCCAGGTGATCATGCACTAATTCAGGAGATCATGCAATCATCCAGTAGATCATGCACTCATCCAGTAGATCATGCAATCATCCAGTAGATCATGCAATCATCTAGGAGATCATGTGGACTCCTATAAAGAGGTACCTATATAAACGACGGAGTTTCACTCGTCAGGGGAGACAACCGACAGGCGTGTTGCAATGGATAGTTGAAAAAACCTGCAGGGTGCTACCCACAAGGGAGAACTAAGTACCGTAATATTTGTTTATTTCAAAGGATCACTGTGCTTTTATTGTGATTAATGTGATACCATGCTTCAAGCAGTTTTTGTTTCAAGCAATTCACTAACAAGGTACCATTGCCTCTGGTAATCTGAACAACAAATACAAAATCTGTAGACCTTGGTTGCTTAGGTGTTTACGGAACACATACGTGTCTTTCTTTCCGCTTTGTAGTTTGGAGGCACATCGAGAACCACAGCCCCGTTATAATGGGTCGTTTACTCCTTCACAGTGAGACACTCAACCCAATAGCAACCGCTTGAACACAAAGTCGACACTTAACCCTTTCATAAATACACTGGTAAGAACCCGTGTACACACACACGAAACACACAAGAGATCAAAAAACTTCCTGAGTGTCGGATTGGGTCTACAAGTAACCCTTCTGTCGACACCTAAGCACTGGGAAGGCTTGAGGATGGCCTGAAATTCATGTAAGAATCAATCACCCCATACAGCGAGACTTACATTTTCTAAGATAGGTTCGTGTTCGCGTGACAGTTCTGTATTATTCTCAACAAAATTCACGTTGAGAAGCGGGATTCCAGATAACATGAATACAATCGCATTCTCGCGAGATCTCCTATAGACGAGACTAAGATACCTCCAGCACGCACTTACGGGCCATGGGCGCACTGATATTCGCCATAAAAATGAAATCAAAACTTCATAAATCTGGATTCAAAGTACCCTTAGAATTGTACATGCAAGAAAAATGGATGATATATCAGCGAAGGTAAAAGAATGCGATTTACACGACGTAGTCCCAACATGTCGGTGCCCAGCAGTGTGACAACGACAACATATACAATCCTTGCATGATTCTCAATCACATGATGCTTGTACGTGACCGAGGGGCTCGTATGTATCTTGGAGCTGACAGGAAGTAGGATTTTAGTTCTATTTTAGAATGATGAACGGTATCCTCTGAGAAATGTGCCACCTACTCATGGATAGATGTGACTCAAGATGTCTTCCACTGTATTCACCGGGGATCCTAAAAATGCGGAACACATATCTAATATTTAACATTAATGCTCACTGTCGTCAGTGGATTTATTTATTCATTTACTTGATTTGTGTTTTACGCCGTACTCAAGAATGTTTCACTTATACGACGACGGCCAGCATTATGGTGGGAGGAAACCGGGCAGAGCCCAAGGAAAACCCACTACCATCCGCAGGTTGCTGGCAGACCTTCCGGAGAGGAACCCAGCATAAACTGGACTTGAACTCACAGCGACCTCATTGGTGGGAGGCTACGGGTCTCGTCAATGGAAGGTATGTTCCTTAGCGAAGATTTCCTCAGCGAAAAGTCAACATTTAAATTCATGATGTGGCAATTTAAAGTCCCAAACGATGTCACTGGCAAAAGATGTGAAGAGTGTATGCGTGCAAAGACAACCCCAGGCGGAAAACAATCAAGGGAAATGTTTTGCGGTTCAATGATGATGGTAAGCATGATGAAAGTTCTACATGCCACACGGATTCACAAACACGTGCTCTAAACTGTCCCACGCATGTTCCTCCCGGTTTATCGGCTGACACGAGTTTTGGAGTCATGCATTTGGTGCTAAGTACTCTATATATAGCTTGGGTTCGGATCAAGACGGGCGGAAAGAATCTCAAAGATACAAGGAAATAGTTACCGACAAAACTTCCAACATTAGTCATCAAACAAAAATATACCTTGCCCTTGATGTGGATGATGGGCGAAGTTAGGAGATTAATTTAATCCCACAGAAAATAATCCTCAAACAGCTTCGGGATCCATTATCCTCTACGTGGACAACAATTCTTTAAAAAATACAGCCCAACCAATGAAAACTGAGCACATAAGTCAATTTGACGTGGCTGTTGTACTTCCGACTAGCTTTCCGCTCAGATAATTGTATAAAACATCTATTACACATAAACAACCTCCACTGACGGTCACGAGACACGTGCACCTTAGACTTGAGGCCTTTCCGCTACATTTACTGTTAACGCCTTCAACTTTACCTCCACGTGAATCCACAAGCCTGACAAGGACAAATCATTAAGGCATGGGGCTGGGGTACCTTCACTCCAGCTGAGCATTGGCCGAGCACAGAAGAAGTCATTTTCACGTATTGATCATAAATATCACCTTGATGCTGCACATGAAAGGAAAAAGGTCCAAGACTCTGGGGAATTGGAAATTTAGTATGTTGTATATAGTTCAATGCAACATGACATGTCCAATTTTATGACGCCAATCTCCCATGCACAAACCTGTTTACAATGCCTGAAATAATCCTCCCTATAAATAAGCCCACAATAAAATATTAAACATCCTGCAACAAAATATGATATATATATAGATTCCTTCATAAAAATGCCCCATAGATTTGGCCTAAGGCTGAGCATGTACGTACCAGACAAGCAGATGGTTATGGGACACGTCTGGTTTTCAGGACATTCATGAGCTGGGTTTATGATGGAAAAGATTAAAATTAAAAATCTGTCCTAATCCATTTTATGATGGGCAAGAGCGAAACATAAACCAATCAGCAAGACGAGCAAATGACGAATGTCGCGCGACATTCTGAACACAAACAGACAAAGACCACAGCTGTAAGAGTTCATCCAGAGTAGACGACTTTTACCTGAGCCCTACAACAGTTTTCACTATAAGCCACATGCTTACATTCTTGGCCCTAAGTTTTAGTTTTACATAGGCCAAAGCTTTCACTCTATATCCCATACTTTCACTCCTTAAATCTTGTTTGCATTTCAAGCATTAAGTACTGACTGAGCCATGGGCGCTCATTCTGAGCCATATGCCCACATTCTTTTAATTGCCGTAAGCTTTCACTCTGGGACGGGCGTCTTCACTTCTAGCTTTAAGTCTTCACTTTGAGCCTATAGTTTCACATTCAGAGCCCATGGCGTCTTGCTGGGAGAGCAAATTCTGTTCCTCTTTATCATTTTCTTACAACTGACCTGACATTTTAACGGCTCAAGTCAATGGACTAAAACTAGTTAAGAATCAGTGGTATTCAACATCAAAGCAGGCAATAAAATAGGCAAAAATTCACGTTACATTTTCATCTCTACAATTCGTCAGACAGTTACGGATCAAAATGCCGCCATTGTATTTTCGTGGAACACAACGGTGCTGTACTGAACGTCTCGTATTAGGCTGTGCCTGAGAGGTAAAGCCGCAGACATGTTGGAGGCCGCGGACATCCGGGCATTTGCCAATTCACTCGCGCCTATACACTTCACACGCGTAGACAAGGAGGGCTTAGACATATTGTCTGAACAATATGGAAGTTAACACAAAACTCTACTTCACAACTCAGTAAGTTCACAGATAGGCTGTGTTGTCATTCACAATTTACATATGCTGCACAGGTTGTTCTTTTCTCTATAACATACTCTAATTTCCGCTTATTATCAGCCGTACTTCTCAGAAAATCGTGATGTGTCGCTCGATCATTTCCCTATACATTCCCATGTTATCTATCGCCTCGTTGTCTGCTTGTCACTGCTCCATGCGAGCGAAGTGTCCGGATGTCGGGAGATGTCATATAGATCGGATTTACGTCACAAATGGGCCTCGATGGCTCCTCCTTAGTCTAGGCTATCGGTATCTGTTGTGCTGTAAACAGGTTATGCATTATTCCTGGCGGGGCGATCAGAACGGCAAACTCCGCCGCTGGGCTAAAAAATCCATGGAATGCAGTTGGCAAGTTTCTTTTCGAAAAGCCCTGCGAATGGCGAAAAGATCCCAATAAACGTTAGATAAATATGGAGGAAATACAAAGGCAATTACCTATATACTGATTCAACATTCAGCCAGCACTGGTCCGGAGGAGTGCTTCCTTATCGCATGTGTTGTCACAGAAACATTATCATTTACGCGCCGCTCATTTTACTTGCACCAGGCAGCCATCATTTCTAGAAGGCAACCGCCAGCATGAAGGCAAGCTAGAGTTTGGAGAAAAAGTCACAAGCGATAATGGGTTGAAAGAGACCTGACGAAACCCAGGGACCTGACATCAAGCTATATACTACCGACCTGACATCCCCACGCTACACTCCAGTCACCGACCTGATATCACCAGGCTACAAGCTACCGACCTGACATCATCAATATACAAGCTACCGACCTAATATCACCAAGCTACACTTCAGCTACCTAGCAGAAAGCTACACTAAAGCGATCAGATATCCCCAAACTACACTTCATCACATGTTGCACAAACCTTTATTCTATACAATAATGATGCCGCCATAAAAGATTGAGGGACGCGTTTGGGTAAGATTGGCTATTAAGAAAGGACCAGGTATGTAAGATCAGTGACTGTCAGAAAAGGCTTGAGGATGGATTATCATAAGACTGTCCGCTATGAAAGGTTCAGGGATAAGTCGGGATAAGAATGGCCGTACTGAAAGGGTCAAGGTTAGGAAGGGATAAGACAGACCGTTATGAAAGGCCCAGGGATAGGTTGGGGGAAGGCTGGTCGTAATGAAAGGCTCAGGGATAGGTTGGGGAAAGGCTGGTCGGCCACACTCAGGGATCGGTTGGGGGAAGGCTGGTCGTAATGAAAGGCTCAGGGAAAGGTTGGGATAAGATTGACAGTTTTGAAGGGCTCGTACTAACGCAGTTTCTTTACCATGGGAAATCAACCTTCTCTGTCAATCGCAGAGTTGAGATCTATCCCTGAAGAAAAATGAATTTCGCTGAATTCATCAGCGGCTACCTTGAGAGAGAGACAAGGTTATAGATGGCCACACTTTAGAAAATGAAATCACTTAAATATCGAACAAACGCTTGACCTGGGAATAAGTGTATCCTCGTCACCTGCCGAATCATGAGGCCATGAGGTTGGCCAGATTGGGGCTTTCATACTACCTTCTGATCACGATAAAATGAGCTTTTCTGGCTACGTTTCATGTACACGCCAGTGCTTCGGAAATTAGACGGTTTCTCCGCAATTCAACACTAGCTTTGAACAAAAAATGCATCCCGTGATGTAATGGACAACTAAGCTTTCCATGTAAACGACTGCTGAAAAACGTGCACAAAGCTCACTACGAGGCGCCAAATGTGGCAAACACGTCCCTGTGCGAGCCAGTCATATAAAGACTGGCCTTCGTTAGTTTAGTAGTAGCGAACATGACGTAGTCTGATGTGGATATAGGTGCAAGTTAATGTCTTTCCGCTGTGATTTCCGCACGCGAAGTTCTTACATCATATTCGAAATAAATGATCAAGAAATGGGGAGCATGCCTTAAAAAAATTTATTCTTATTTTATCGTATTTTAGCATAAAAATAATAAGGCATAGTTTTTATAGACAAACCTGGAAGAAATTCGTTTTCATTAACACATAAACTAAGAAATCGATGGTGGGCGCCAATTATGCGAAAATAATTATGCATGAATAACTTGGAAGAGAAAACAGGGCGAACTGCCTGCGTGCTGAGGGAATCAGAAATAAGCCCTGATGTCTCACAGAAGTTGTCTTCGCTAAATGTTGTGCACCGCTATCCATTTCCAAGCCATATAAAAGCATGTTATATGAAGACGGGTTACAGGTTTCTCTGCTGACCTGTTCCTGAAAGCTGTAATGGCGCCGCAATAGCCCTGAGACAGGCGCAGGTCTATTTCAGTTCCGGTGATATCCTGCGTGTTAAAGAGGCAAGCAATTCGAGCCAATACCTGAGGCGGACTGCAACTTGTTCCATTCATCCTTGAACACCCATCGCCCATTCAGCCCAAGAACAAGTCCCAATAATAAATACAGACCTTAACAGAACTGAACACAGTGTGTGTTTTGTGGACTTCGCCAAAATCAAAGCATGTTTACGTTAGCGATGGACTAGCAGATCATGCATGCAAAGGCCAGGATATAAATTAGGAAGAATGGCACATTGAACATCAATGGATGTTTGTTTTACAACCGACTTGCGAGCAATGCCTGAAAGAGGACATCAGGCTTCTCTTAAGTCTTCAAAATTCAGTCATCCGTTACTGTATGTGAATGAATGATCACGGCATTACGGCACATTGGCAACTGCCAACTGCACAGCCATCTTCTATGTGAGTAATAATCAACTTTATGATGAGCACAATTTTCAGTTCTTCCATGCACGGAAAAATTACGATCATTTGTATTCACCATGTTTTTAAAAACTTGTCAAAAAAAAATATTTGAATTTCGAATCAGAAACAAAATGAACACGTATTACATACTTGAGCAGTTCTATACCTACAAGCCAACCTGTGTTGTTACTGCTCATGTGGGATAAAATGCTTTATCAGGTGGCCAAGGAAGACAGGCGGGAAAATATTCCGGCGTTTATGTTTTGGTTGACATGTACTCGTCTTTTCATGCCAATGCCCAGCGAATTCTATTATCTGGGAGGAAAGACGAGCCTGACATTTAAGGTTGTATTGAGCTCATCACGTAGGCGAATGGAGGCAGCTGGGCACCGGTATCTACACACATTTCAGCCACCACTTTCATTTCTAAAGAGAAACAGCGGTCTGCGAAAAACACGGTACGCAGCAGGGTCGGAGCTGCCCACGCCATGGGACAGGGACTAGATAGTGTCCCAAATTAACAGCCATGATTCTGGTAACCAAGTGTAAATGTATGTAAGTATGTATATGGGGATCCAGTGGTGTCTTGATTGCCAAAAGAAAGACTATTTGCCAAGGTTGAGCCCTGTCGCAAACGTGAATTCTCTTAAACAATTTTGTGGCAAGTTTCTTGATGAGAGCTTACTGCTTACAGATAAAAGGAAGTACGATGTTCTATTGGTTAAATCACGACCGACGTTGGAGTTGGCATTGACTGATGTTTTAAAGAGATTGATAGCCTGGCCACAACAGAGATGCCGAGATTTTGTGAATTTAAGCCGGCCAGCAAACCCTGGAAATCCAGGTTTCTAGCCACTTGATTGAAGCTTGCATTTTGACAGACGATACATGCGGGATAACAGATCATTTAGTCCCATCAAAACAATAGCAGTGCTTAGTTTCTGCTTGCAGTTTACTGTAAATGTGACATAAAGCGGCCTGGGAATTCCATGGTATATATGCAGGCACTGGGTGACGAGTATGGTCCTGCTGAATTGTGTAAACAGCGTACCAGTTCAAGGGCTTTCGATTCTTTTCAGAATTATTTAACAGGTACAGGAATCACGGCTCGGCGTGTTTTATTTCATTTTCAGAGTCACAGGAGTGACAAGCACACACAAAACACAATGTTTGTTGCGCATTTTTCACAGTAAGGCGTGATGTTTAATTTCACGTCTACAGCCCGGTTCGGTGTCTCGGCAATAGCCGCTGGCAATGACCTCAAAAACCGGTACTTTTTCTAAATTGAACTGGGTTTAATGGAAGTGTCAAACAGTAACGGTAATTAACGGTGGATTCAAAATCTTGAATGCTTTGGCCAATTTTCATAATTGGAACTGTTCTAAACGAAATCTTTCCGAGAATGCACCACGCCGTCGGCGCCAACTTCCAGACAGTTGCCAGTTGGACTATGACGAGCTAATTGCACCAATGGACATGACAGTCTGGTTGTGCAAACACCTACACATACTACTGCAATATAACTATAAGGTTGAGTTTTACTTTTAAAACAATAAACAACAATTTTGTCAGCATGTTCCTTAAGCCTCAACAAAGCGCCGAGCGCAGTTACCGAGGTCCAACACCTCAGCACCTTAACGTAGTCTAGCCAGCATTTTCTCACATTATCTTGTTTTATATACTTCATCGTAGTCATACTCTCACCCATCCGATTGTCAATAATCTGAACAGGTTGGTGACTGGGTTGCAACTCCATCCATGTAAATTTCTGCAATCATCTCTAATTACTCGTAGCTGTACTAAGAACTTATCCACCACTTTCGACATGTGGACATAGAAAAGCTTAAGAAATTAACATTAATGTTTTTTTCTTTGCTTCTTGTGCTTGAAGGAAGTATCAGATCTCCCAAAGGTGATACCATTTCATCTCACTTGGGTAGAAAACATGGACAAGTAAGCCTCGGTGGAAACACTGTGACATTTAAGGAGACAAGTGGATTCAAATCTCCATTCCAAACCTGACATTTGTTTTCTGACTCCAGTAACAAGGAAACTGTTTTCCCGCAGTGTCAGGGAAACTTGATTTTTGACGGATTCTTGCCTGCAGATTTTTTTTTGACGGATTCTTGCCTGCAGACAAGCTTGTTTAACATCAATATCAAAGAAGTTGGAAAACACGTCATCAAATAAACACATTCATGTCATCCAAAAACCCGTAAGGTGAACGGGGAAAACACTTTTAGAAACAACGCATTTGTGCTTGGAATTATTTGGCTTTAGAAAGGAGTTCATTATGCTTACAATCATAATAATCATAAAACTGACTTTAATACACTCTATTTTGATTGAATACATCTCTTTTGCATTGGTTGCCGAGCCGCAGTGATTAGCAGCGGCTTACATCGATGTCTCGCACTGACAAGGCAATCAATGGACGACGGATAATCCTGTACCCGTGCTGACGTCAGGAAGTCATCAATGCAGGGCCTTCGCTGGAAAGGATATATTGCTGGGGCCAAGGTCTACGATGCTACAGTTACCCAAATTACAGGAAACAATAACGCCCCGCTGTAAACAAGTTCACGATGACCACAATGTTTACTTGTAGAAATTCGCATCGAGCGAATGAAATCGTTGCAATGAAAAAAAAAAAAAAAAAAAAGCTTACAGTACATCAGTTGGTCTGACGGCGTATGTTCTACGAGGACATGCACACGAAGTCAAGCACATGGACACACTGTTCCAGGTTCCGATTTTAATCGGCTTAATGCGTTTTATATCTAGCTCTGGCCACACACACTGGCTTGGGTCTTGCAACCTCCAGTGTCAGCATCCAGACTGTCATAATGGACAAGACCTATTTATAACAATTATAACATCCTGCAAACACGTACAGGGGAGCTGAATGAAGAGGAAGAGCTTAACTATACACGAAGGGCGGTTTCTTTATACAGTAGTATGTAATCTGAAGATTACTTAGCAATTAATGTCCTGAAATGATTTTCATACACAGTCACGTGTTCCGGGGCGGGAGAGAGTATTAAAACTAGATAGGAGTTTTGTAATGATGACAAAATCTTCCGACAAACAGGATCTTCAAACGTGAATTCTATCGATTTCTCGTCCCCGGATCAATACAATTTAAGTAAGAAACCCAAGAAAGCGGAGGCCGGGGCATTTACATGGGGAGGTTAACATATCACCCTTTGTCTGTCAAGTCTGAAGCAAACTGCCAGCGGTTCAAGTGTCAAGTGCAACACAGCTGCAGAGAAGAGTTGATGTGGTTAAATTATACTGTCAAGTAGATCCGATTCGTTATTGTCTCCACGTACGCGCTTACGGACAGACTCGGAAAATTACTAAATCCATAACATCTGCCCGGAGAGGGCTATAGAGGCCAGGTGAAAACAATTACCGTGTTCTGCGTTTGACAGCGTGAACAGCTAACCAGATACTGTACCGAACACGTTATAGCACGACTGCAGTTGTGAGGACAACGCATACGTTCTAACAGACGAAGACGAATTCTCTTCATCAACACAAAGATAACTACCAATAAACTACTAAATTACATAAAATCTAGGCCAAAGCATAACATCTTTCCAAAAGGGTTGTCTAAATAGTTTTCTTCTCTTTTTGTAACGATGTTCGCATTCGATCATTTCAGGAAGAACTAGGCGTCGAAAACGACATTCGTATACCAGCCGTCAACCAAAATGGGCGTTCCGGGTCAATGATCGCAAGACCAGTTTCCAAAAACGACAAATAAAACAGTTAGCCTTGCAAGCTACAAATAACAGACACATGCTACTAATGTCCACACTGCCAAGAAAGGAAACAAATTCTCTTAGTACTGTAAATACATCAAACGCAGGTTGATTTTATTGACATACTCATCCATGATCTCTTTGAGCACCCACTCGCACATTTAGATAATCAATGACCTACATTATAGGAATATAAAACAGTTTGCCTTTACACCCAGGTCAATACAATGGCACTCTTGTGCTTCAAGTCCTGTTCACAGAAGGCACTCAGACACAGTTCACAGGATACAAGACCACTGTGGCAGGCAGTCCCCGTGCCACAGATTTCAATGGACAGGCCCCTTCTCTCGTTATGTACAAGCACCCTACCTGTAGCTGGCATAGTTATCCGACAACATCACACTGGCCCAAAATTTACCACTTTTGACTTTCAAAAGCGCAAGCCACACTAGGAACATTATGAATGGCCGGAGCTTATTCTGAGTAGGAGTTAATGGCAAATGAGACACACTATAATGAAGTCTGGTGCCGTATGCGCGGTCGTTTAAACATAAGGCTCGTGGCAAAAGTGGCCACTAAAAATAGCAATCAAGACACCAAAAGTTGGCCCAGAGTAACAATGTCTAATAAACACAAGTTTTTTTTACCAACAAGTAATTAAATACAAATAGGTTCCATAATCTACAGCGAGAAATATGAAGTAAAGGCTTCAGTCTTCGAAATTTTGGATTGGCATAACACGACCTGGCTAAGAACACAATAAGGATTTCGGGCCACTGGGAGCGTCTGCCATACATCCTCAGCTCGACCACAACAAAATGTTGTCTGCAGGGTGGACATACAGTAACAGCACATATGTAACGTCATCTTGGGAAAGTTCCCTAATAAAATTGCAACTCACATGTGACATAATCAAACTGATGTTATTTCAGTTCTACAAATGTTTAAAAATGAAACTGTCACCTTCATATGAAGTCAACAGTTTGTGGAGTAATTACGGGTGGACTGCGCTTCCATCGGGCTAGGCACAAGAAAGGCTTGATGAATAATCAGAGCATGGAGATGATGGAAATATACAAGTGATGAATCTGGTGAGCCAAAGTTTGCATCCAGTCACGACCATCTACAGCCAGGCAGTTCTAAAATGGAGAGGAGGGAAAGCGGCACTTTGTGTGAAATCTCCACTGGAATCGCTTTCCCCAAAGTCCCCACAATAAAAGGACTGGAATGTAATTTCACATGGATCAATACCGCCGCCTAACATTGTCAAAGTGAAGCGTTCAAAATCCTTGCCAAAATATCAATAATGTTAGTCTGACAAAAAAAGACTGATCCTTAAAGTGGCTTGGATTGTACCTTTGACAAATTAAAAATATTTCGTCTGATTAAGTTGTCGATCTGCATATGAATCGTCCGTAATTCTCTCCCAGTCTCTCTGGGTCTGGCCGACGACAAATCCCAGCTCCCGGCGATGTATCTGCTCCTTACGCTCCTCAATATCTGCCCAGCGAACCTGACCAAGGGGAAAAAAAAAAGCCCATCACACATCACGGAATTGCCTGATTCAACTCCACAACAAAGTAATTTAGTTTTAACCTTATGAACGTAGACAGTTTTTGTGCATAATAAAGGCTACTAAATAATCTTACGTGAAATGCAATTTCAAAAGCTCTAAAACACAGTTGTCAGAACACACATTTCAATGTTCATAATCAATTCTGTTTAATGGTCCACCCATTTGTTCAAATAGCTTGTATCAAACAATATTGCTAGATACCCTGTACAAAATCCAGTTCCGCCACCTAATATCAAAGAATTTTAGTATTCCAACTGATGTATTGGATTTTCTGGCGTATCGGTGCAGAACGGCTGAGAGTTAGAAGCCCGATCCAATAATGAATGCATGGATGACTGACCCAGAAGGCTTGATCAGATATTTTTCTCAAATTCGTCGTACAAAGAGGGTGAAGAGAGGTTTGAAGTCATTCTAAATGTATCATACTTGTGTTTACTCGATTGTAATTGCAAAGACAGAGATGGCCTTACTTCGCAGAATGTAGGAATCTAACTTTAGAAAATTACACTTCTGCATGTCCTGTTTCACATCTGAATTCTTCTCGTTAACGCCTGAGACTCACAGTAAGGATCACCGCTAGTTATAATATCCCAACAAAGCCTACATGTCCGTGCATTGTAAAATAATTAATCTACAAACAGATTACATAACACTTTCAAAATTTATCAACCTTATACATCCTAATGAGGGCAAAATTAATCATTATTGTTTATTTATCACAAACTATTTTTCAGACTAAAGTGAAGGAGAGTCTGATGGCTATAAGAGATAATTCTTCTCGGAACACATCACTGAACAAACCCTAACCCTCTTGGCCTCTCAGGATGGCAATTGTCACATCAAAGAGCGGGGTTTCATCCCAATTAACTGGTATTAGACTGCTACTCATCAGTGAGGCCAGACAGAGGTTTCTGCTGTAGGGCAACGTCATAACCACACCAACCACAGTAATCTTCTTGTGTTCTCATATTACTAGCTTCCTTCACTAATCATCATAAACTTTTTCTTTATGTCACCGATACAAAGAGTTTCAAGTGAAAGTATAATTCTAAAAGTAAATTTTTTGTTGGCACTAAATCTGTGATATATCTGCACTCAAACTTTACTATTGCACTTACATTGTCCCAAACTTGTCTCTTAATTGCTACTTTTTGCTACTGTGGTACATGAAAGTAAAAACTTTTACAATACATGCACAGGTCAAATGTATGTGGTGCAACCAATTACTAGGATGTCCACTGTTCTTCTGCATGTTTACCCTTTATATTTTTCTATTGGATTCTGATTTACATGAGGACAATGTGTAGTTCCATAGGTGCTCTGTATTTTTTTTGTCTACACTAGCAAACATTCGTATTTCCTGAATTACATCAAACCCGCCAATGTAAATTCTAAAAATTCCATTCAAATGCACAAAATACCTTTCTTTGTTGAAACAATTTTCTTTTTATCAATGAAACAAAAAATATAACTTACTCTCTTTTTGCTTGGATCTATTGGCCTCAAATCTAACTGGAGGTAATCCTCCAAATTCTGAGGTGATGGTGTCCTTTTCCTTTTACCAGGCCGGATACCATCAAGCTTGTCTGAAACAGAAAAAACATATTTGCTTATTCAACAGAACCAACTGTACAACCCTTGTACAACCAATTCCAATGTTGGTTAACAAACATTTTTTGAAATGCTTAAAATCACTGAAACCATACAGGACACTGTTAACCAGCAAAGTTATTAACACAATCAAAGCAAACATTTCTTGTTGAGAAGAAAAAACAACAGGCATAGAAAATGAGTGAAAGATCAGAGAACTAGGGACTTACACATAAGTAGTATAGTCTCAGAGTAAGTAACAGTGGACATGATGCTGCAGCATGTCCTTCCCCTCATGAACAAACAGAGAGCCGTGGACAATATGAGCGCGTGAGTTGTCACCAGGGCTCAAGGTGGAAACAACAGCGTGAGACTGCTGGCCAGCCTTAGCGCCACCGTTGCTGCACACACAAGTCTCCCTGACAGCAGATAAAATCCACCTCCTGTCACTGGAGAGTTCACTGAATCAATGCACACAAAGAGCGCACAGATACGAGATGCAGACACTGCCAGACGAACTACCAATCGCTATTCCCAGAGGTAAGAGGCCTACGAGGAGTGGTCCTGACCGTGACAAGGACAGCCAATAACGACAATCACTTAATACTGTTCATACTTTTTCCTTGTGCATTTCTCCTTGACAACGATTCTCTTTTTTTTATTTAAAGGAAAAGACCACACAAAAAAGTTATGGTAAGTCAAAAGACCATTAAAAACTGTATCTGAAAATATCTTCACTGAAGTTCTTCGATTTTTTCCAGGCAATGAAATACAGCCAAATGTTTTCATTATATTGTGGGTTTTATGGGCCATATTGATAATGTGGTTCACTAGTGGCACCATGCCTACTTTTCTCTGTGCATAAAGCAAACATATAATGTCACATTACCAGTTTAACACGCTGGCAAAGCTTACATGAATACTCTTCTACAGAGCTTTCTTCAGAGCTAAACAGAAAAGGTGTACAAAGTTTTGCAACATCACTAGTTAACCAGGTCATCAATATGGTCCGCAAAATCCACCATAAAATCAAAACATCTGAAAGCGTTTAATTTGGCCAACCAAAATCCAAAAAATTCAGGGAAAGAATTTTCAGATACAGTTTTTAATGGTCTTTTCACTCACCATACCTTCTTTTTTGAGCACACTCTGACTTTGAAATCCAAAATATTTTGCAATTCATCCCAATTCCAAGACACGGCCTGAATGTTCAGGTTGGTAGAGAGCTGCAGCGTAACCCTTGCCTGTATAAAAGGGAATTTATTTCATGACATTGAAGAACTACTGTAACTTGCTATATCTTTATGTCAGGGCCCAGAATTGTATAATTTTACCACAGAAATATTATAATATATCTGCACACCCAAGAAGAACGCAATATCACAATCTACAGCAGAGAGAGGCAATGGCTACCATGTTATTACACAGATGTGTTAATAGTCCTCATCACACATTGCCAGACAAAGTGTATGACGTATTACCATAGCAATAAAAACAAAACAAACCTAATGACCTGCTCTTCGTGAAATATTGGACACAATTCTTTCAAACTGTGAAAAAGTGTGATTCCTTGGCGATAAAACCAACATAACTTAAACCACCTTGTCACATTTCTTGACACTTATTACAGCATTATTTGACACAATTATTCTGAATTCCCATGGTAACAGGTTCACAACAAACACCATCACCTGGCTCTTGGACACATGTTCTATCAGATGTTACGCTTTTTGTTTACATGATTTTTCGATGGCAAATAGATCCAAAACAAACTTAGTAGTCTAGTGACCTACTGTAACTCTTTGACCTCTTCAATCATTACAGTTATTGTAAAAATGAAGCCAAAAATGATTTGTGTCACGATAGGCATAAGGTATATTGCCTTCTGCTGTGGTTGAAAAGATGGTGAATTAGGCTAGTTATCAGATGAAATCAATTTTATATAAGCAACTAAACCTTTATCGCCTGACATTCTATCTGTCATAAAAGATCACTGCTACCCTGCTGTTTATTGCACTCAATGACCTGGAATGGTAACTAGTGCCATTCCCATGTGTCATGCCAACTAAGTGGACAGACATAGCAGCTAGTACCGTACCATTCTCATGTGTCATACAATCAAGAGGGACAGATATAGTAACTAGTACCATTCTCTTGTGTTACACAATCAACATAGTAACTAGTACCATCCTCATGAGTCATGTAATCAAGGGGGATATACACAGTAACTAGTATCATTCTCTCGTGTCACACAATAAAGGGGGATACACATAGAAACTAGTACCAATCTCATGTGTCTAACAATCAAGGGGAATAGACAAAAGCCCCACTCCGCATAAATCCTGCTGAAAAAATAAACAATTCTAGGGACAAAAGCCCCATGGATATCACCCCACCCCACCTCCACCAACCAAGAATATATAACAGCTTTTGTCCTTACTAGTATACGTACACATGATGTCATACTGGGAATATAGCTAGAGTTGCAGAACTTCATATCCCTCATATTAACAATGTGACACAGTCACACTGGGAGGTGAGCATGGATATACAGAACAGGAAGTGAAAAATATCATGCTGCATAGAATAAAGACGACAATATCCATATCCCAGCAAACAATACAGGAGACCTACACCTGTGTCCAGGTTATGTAATGCTCTATACCTGATAAGGTCAGGCAGACTGAAGAGAGACAGGTCTTGTTGATTCTGCATCATCTATTTGTGTCTACCCACATCCACTGGTATAAAAATTACACATAACTCTGCTATCAGCAGCTAATCTATCTCACAGCAGTTGGAAGCACACAACATATATCAGTTTTACTCTCAAAATTTTGTGCTGATTCCAAATACAGTCTTCATTACTTTTTGGCATTTTCTTTAAAGTGATTTAAGTGGAAACAGAGATTCAGGTGCTACAATGGACATCTTGGACGATATTGAAGAACAGTGACGTCACAGGTTGTTTTTATATCGCTAAACAAGTTGTAAATGTAGACATATTGCAATCTGAGGATGTTTTGCAGGGCAAAAGAACCCCTGTAGATTTGGGTATAAAGGAAATGAATCCCCGGTATATCAGGGTAGAGGGGAAATGAATCCCTGTGGATGTGGGTATGGGGGAAATGAACCCTCTGTGCCTTTGGGTGTAAAGGAAATGAATTCCCTGTAGATGTGGATATAAAGGAAATGAATCCCCTGTATGTGAGGGTATAGGGGAAACGAATGCCTGTGGATGTGGTTATAGGGAAAGTGTGATCCATGTAGGTGTGGGTATAGGCAAAATGAAACCTCTGTAGGTGTGGGTATAAAGGAAATGAATCCCCTCTATATGAGGGTATGTGGGAAATGAATACCTGTAGGAGTCGGTATAGGGGAAATGAATCCCCTGTATATGTGGGTAAAAGGGAAATGAATCCTTTGTAGATGTGACTATAGGGAAAATTAACCCCTTGTTGGTGTGGGTATAGGGGAAATGAATCTCTGCAGATGTGGGTATAAAGGAAATGAATCCCCTGTGGATATGGGTATAGGTTAAATGAATACCCTTTACATGTGGGTATAGGGAAATGAATCTCCTGTAGATGTGGATTTAGAGAAAATGAATCCTCTGTAGGTGTGGATCTGCGGGAAACGCCTCCCCTGTAGATGTGTGTATAGGGGAAATGATTCCCCTGTAGTCGGTGTGGGTATTGGGGAAATGAATCCCTTGTAGGTGTGGGTAAAGAGGAATGGATCTGAGGTAGGTGTGGGTATAAAGGAAATGAATCCTCTCTAGATGTGGGTATAGGGGAAATGATTTCCCTGTAGGTGTGGGTATGGGGGAATGAATCTGATGTAGATGTGGGTATAAAGGAAATGAATCCCCTCTAGATGTGGGTATAAGGAATATGAATCCCTGTAGGTGTAGGCATAGGGGAATGAATCCCCTGTAGGTGTGGGTATGGGGGAAGTAATTCCCTGAAAATGTGGGTAATGGTGAAATGAATCCCCTGTTGACGTGGGTATTGGGAAAATGAATCCCATATGGTTGTGGGTAGTGGGGGAAATGAATCCCCTGTGGATGTGGGTATAAGGGAAATGAATCCCCTGTGGATGTGGTTATTGGGGAAATAGATCCCGTGTGGATGTGGGTATAGGAGAAATGAATTCCTTTCAGATCAGGGCTTATCCTACTCACCAGCTCTCCATAAATAAATACAAGATTGCAGAAAATTGGATGCAGTGTTCAGGGAAATGGCCATACCAGGCCATGTGCCTGACAACAACCAGATGCAGAGGCATAACTGCCCCAGTGTGTGGTGGATTTGAACACACAACCTGGTGAAGGTCTAGTGGTCTGAGAGTAAGATCAAATGATACGGCTTGGTTAATTTCCTCCTAATTAAGACACTTTCGTTTCCAACCTTGAGGTTAGGATAATCTGGTACAATTTTTGACATTTACACGCTACATTCTTTTTTCCATTCCTTTTTTTTCTTTCCATGTTTCATGTTTCATCTTAGATAAGACAGAGAAAGCTTGCATCTCATCATAATAAACAACACATGTAAGTAAAGTATCCACTTCATGTTACTCTGTGCCATATTTATGTGTGTGTGACTCCTGCTCATCACCAGGCAAACACTTCATTAGGAATGCAGAAAATACTTTTGCTTAGATATTTACTGCTCGATTCTCTGAACAACCATTGGCGTCAACCTGCTTCATTAAAAATTTCTAATCTTGGTTTGGAAGCAACATTGAAATACACAAGTTTAGCATTGAAAGGGTTCAAGGGAGGGGCCCGGAGAGGAATTAATTTTTTCACAAAGGTTTCATGGGTTATGAAAAAGGGTACTTGAAGTAGACCGCACTCCGCACTCAATTCTAAGAGAAAATCTACAGAAGAGTATACACGCTGTGCCAGGATTACATGTGACAGGCCATCCACTAACACTTCAGCACTGTATCCATAGTCCAATACATTACATCCTAGTCCAACCAGCTAACATGTCGACTTAGTTTTGATTGATACATTTTAATATTTTTTTGTTTCCAACTGTGGGCTAGGCAGTATAAACAAGCCTTCCATTAAATCATCCACATACCCTGTGTAAGTATTGTAATTGTTAATGCTTGAAAGTTAATCAATATGTAGGAAAAGAAAAAAAGGATGATGTGGTGCTGTGGCATTAATATGCCATACCACAACAAGTATGCTGATTTCATTTTGTGAATTATTCCAATTATGAATGCTTTCAAGATATAAAGGAAAATTTTTTTTACTCATTATAGCAATCATTAAAGCTTTCCACGTAATTTTATGGATGTCTTTTTCACTGTCAGAAATTTGGGATTCATTGGATAAGGGTGGACTTACCTTTCTGCACTCATTTAAGTATAAGTTGTCCTTTGAAATTTTAAAAGTATCCTTAACTTAATAAACCCATACATTTGGGGAAGTCAAGTACACCATGCAAGCAAGGAAGACTTGTTTTTACAGTATAGTGAACATGTTGGCCTGTTTTTTGAGCATTAGGCTTTACTAAACAGATTATACCACGCTTTACTAAACAGATTATACCACCAATGTGGTTTGCTCAAGATGAGCAACTTTCTTGGATGATATATCTGGGTTGATATCAGTCTTGGACAATCTGACCACCCCCCCCCCCCAAAAATAAACAATGGGGGGGGGGGCTCTTTGACATCCAGATTGTAAGGTTGCTTTCAGGTTACATGAAGACAAGACAGTGACTACCCCCAGGGTCTCACCCACCAAGGCACACCTCAAAGGTGGAAAACACCCAGAGGGAAATGTATGTAACGGGCAGAGTGATAGATTACAATGACACCTGCTGATGAGGCCAGTGTAAACATGTAGACTAGAGCACAGAAAAACCTTGTATGTTAGCTCAGAGATGAGGGAAGCAAAGGCCATTTTAAACAATGTGTGTCTAGGCTGACCTGGGCTCAGCTGGATTCATGTCACTAATGAAGAAATGAATCCCCTGTGAAGGCCTGTTCCCCTGCCCACTATGTATGATGGATGGCGAATCCGAGGAATTGATGCCAACCAGCGCTTAAGCCAGCTGAACTTAGACCAAAGATCAGGTAAAATTCCACTGCCATCAATTATCCCTGCACTGCTTGACAAAGAAACATGGCAGAACTTAAGCCTAAGAAGTGATGATAGGACTACAGTGGTTATTTCAAGCCCTGATGACATCAAGGAACGACAACAACACATCTTACCACATTAGGTACTTACACTAAATACAGGCCAGGCCCAGTCTATCAGAAAAACAGGTGACCAATTAATTAATCCAACATGTACATGTAGACATTAAAACAGACATGGAAATGAAAGCTTCAAGCAAAGATAATAACGCTTGTTCCTTCAACTAAATTCAGATGGTAATCATATGTAGTCAGTGAAGAAGAATATTGTCCCTATTTTTCATTACTGTCTTGTTCAAGATTTTGCCACATTTATTACTGTCAAGGTTTTAGGTATGAACAGCTTGAAATCATGTAATCCTTTGGTGTGAGTAAAACCTGATTCTTCCAAAGAAGTGAACTACCCATGGTTCCAGGCCTCACTGCTACCAGAGAAAGGAAGAACCTGGCAAGTTTCATTCAGTACAGTGCCAGGGAAGGCACAATTGAAACAATGACAGCTGTGATAAAATTAATGCATGAATGATCAATGCTCAACACAACTTTGTCAGCATGACAGTCATATCCTTGCGAGAACACCTTTTCAACCATCAGACACCAAATGGATTCCGAAGACACTATCAGAAGTTTCAAGGTCAAACAATACAGATAGTTTTTGTAACCCGCTAATAAAAAAAATGTGTTTAAAACAACACAGATATACACAACATGGTTAGAGGATCACCGTAATGCTGTACCAGAGCTTGCATGCGTCGAATGGCTACATATTTCACCACAGGTTGCATATCAATCTTTTCATAAAGTTTTTCCGTGACGGAACTGTGTGGGCAAGCACGGCTTCAGACAACTTGATGTATGAGAACATTGCAAATTCACGTGCAACTCTGTCTCCAAGTGGTTGCTCATTGGTTTAATTTTAAGCTGGAGATTAATACCATGCAATGGTTATTTCTTGGCAGTAATGACATATGTATCATACAAGTGTAACCTCATGGATTGGGAGCTATGCACGGAGCTATATGAAAAACGCGAATGTATCTCCTCTGCCAGTGGGTCATCTTCACCAGGCACAACTCTGCCCACGTGGCAAATAAATCACATTACTTAATAACAACTGGGTTGACCTTTCTCCTGTTTTTCTATTTTCTGTGACACCCTTATATCTTACATTTGTTTTGTGATCTTCAACAGGACTCCTTTATTTCATGGCCGCCTAGTGCAGAAAAAGAAAGTACCTGTGCCTCAGATAAACCTCTCTATGTAGTAAATCCCATTGCAGCTGACTGAAAAGGATCTAAATTAGCTCCTGGTGATCTGGTCAGATACATGTAATACAACCCTACTCCAGGTGACTCACCAGTAATGGCCCTGTATATCATACTGACCACTGATTTCGAAGTCCACGTGATTCTGTGGCCAACAAGCCAAATGTGGACAACGATCCCTTCTTCAACCCTCATGACTCCCTCTCCACCCACCCCTCAAGACCCCCCTTTCTATCCCTCACAGAGTCTTAGTCACAGCATCTCCCCCCACTTCACAGGTGGTCCCCCAGGTGCACTGTCTTACTGTAACAAAGTAAGGAGCTTATTAAAGCAGGAGTCAGGAAGAGTAGCTGAGCTATATCAGTACACATGTAGGCGGGAATGCTTTGAATATTTCATGGTGTAAAGGCTCTGTTTTGGACAAGAGTTTATATCACATCACCTTAAACCTTCCGTTACAAACAGGAAGACAAGGCAAAAAATACTGGCATGGAATTTTCCATTCCTGCCTATTAAGCTGTACGAGAAAACAGAGACTGTCCAGTACAATGATCAAGTAGTTTGAAAGGCACAGTAACAAAACAGATTGTCAGCTGGGCTCTACAGTGGGTAAACATTTGTGGGTGAGTTTGACAATTCCCTAAACTAAGTTCAGTCAAAGCAACAAGTTTCAGAAGATGATCAACTTTTCAGCAGTGTCTCAAAAATATATTCTTTCTAGAGAAAGCAAAAACAAAACAAGACAAAGGAAAACAGCATGATATCCATTTTTCACAATGGTGTCACCATTAAGTATTCATGCTGATGTTCTCCGTAAACCGATATGTCACACTTAGGTCCAGGGCCATATCACAGCTCACTGATGTAGGCCGCTCCAAATGTCTGACCGCACTTACAGCACACAGTGGGAGGCAAATTAACACATGTAGGACATACAGGTACCTGGTCACCAGGGTCCACAGACTGAGGCTGCTAACATGGGTTACTGTACCACATCCAGGAACCAGTCCTGCAGAGACTACAAATACTGCATCTGATTGGCCAGGGGTGCCAGTCTGAACATGTTCACAGTGTAAGCAACTGGCGTACATGGGTGTTCAAGTGATAACTGATGTCAATACCACAATGCCAAGTCTGCAGCAATTCTTTATAAATTTATAAACTTTAACAACTAAAATCCTGCCAGACAGCTATACATGTAAGTCATTAACAAGTCACATGAAAAGAAATGTCTGTTTTCACAATGAAGTCTAAAAGCTGCGTTTTTACCCGAACACTTGTGCAGTTGTTAACAGTGATTCCCAACGCGGTGTGAGTGACTTACCTAGATGTTCTGCAGAGGTGTCTGTCTCCCAGCGACTCTTCTTGTGCACCTGTCAGGAAAGGCAAGGCAGCTGACTCGTTAGCACGTGTCAAAACAAACACCACTATTATAAATCAAGCAAACATGCAACATATAACCGCACAAATGTTCAAGTCACAGTAATCCTGTAAAAGACCAGGAACATCAACTGATACCCTGAAAAGAAAAGTCACATTAAAACAGCATTTGATTTAAAAACAGGTCTTAAATATGAATATTTTATATATGTAATCACCAAATACACCAGAAAAGAGACATGCAAGAAAAATAAATATAAACATAATTAGGTCAAGTGAGAAACAAGATAATGATTTAATCAACAAATACATAGTGTATTTACACTGAGACAGTGTCTTTGTAGACACGGGTGCATACACATGGAGGTATATATGTAAAGTGACCAGTCTGAAACATCCGAGACATGTTTGTACTGTCGATATAGATCCACAAATTTTAAAATTCTTGCTCTTGCTTCCTTTTTTTTTTCATTGTTCCTTACCATTATTGTATGAATATTAACGAGTGTGTTAACCAGTGATGAAGATGACGGAATGAGAAGGGGAGGGGGGATATAATGGACAATTCTTTATCCATCATATCATGTGGGGAAGAGTCTTCTAGGGAAGGTCTTTACATATTAATCATACTTTAGCCATGTAAATAGCTTCATTCCTGTGAAACCAAACAAGGGATAATTTGTTCAAATTGATATAAGGCCCAAAGACATGCAAGACAATGATTTCACTGGGGGATTGGACATCCATAAAACTCCAGTTTTGGCGGATTTTGCCAACGACTAAATAACTACACGGATTACGTGATCATGTTTTTATGGACTGTTACATACATATATATATAATATATATGTATATATGATATATATGTTACATATATATATATATATAGTGACACAAGCTGCTTTCATGCATGGATGATGGAGGGATTGCCATCTTGTTGCTGTCCAAACTGCCAGCTGCCATCCGAAGCTGGCAGCCACCAGGGACTTGGGCTCTCTCTACCTGGAAATCATGGGCCCTTGTTGTTTATGAGTTTGGAGTTCCATTTCACAGAACCAAACAATACCTCTGCTCGACAGAGAGCAAGATTCTCTGCCCGCTGTTCCTTGCATTATGATATGATTATGTAATACCATAACCACAAACCATTCTTAAAACCTTAACTGACATGTCAACAGCATTGTTACAGGACAAATTTATCACATGGCTTATAGTTGTGCTGAATAATGTTTCACTCCCATAAAAGAGAGTGTGATATGTTTAAAAAATGTGGCAACCAAACCAGCACAAGCTGGATTTTCCCTGGATAGGCCTCATTGCCCCTGGAGATGATCAGCTGACATGAGAATAGCATCACTGACCGCAAGTGCCCGTCAAAATACTAAATCAGCCAATTAGTAAATTTGGTACTTGCTGACACTGCCGTTTCTGCCTGTCATGTTACACCATCAGAAGAACAAGTTTGCACTCATATAGGTTTTGTGCGCAAGGTTATTACTGGTGTGTTCATTGGTCATTCTAAACATTTGAACGAATAGGTAAACATGTTCAACACATAACATTGGCCTGCTAACCTTTAGGAGGTAGCAGATGACGATGAATCCACCAAGATGTTCGCTTGATAGCTATTCTCTTTCACAGAAACTGGACCACTGTTTTTGTGAAGCCAAAACAGACAAAACCTTCCATATGGTCCTCTGTCAAAGTGTGTCTTGTTCTTAATTTAGATTAAACTCATATCAAATCATATTCACTGGTCTGAAATTGTAGTGAAAAAAATTCAGGAAAATAAGTTTATGAAGGAACTGGAGGCAACACTGATTTATTTATTTTTTGATGTGATGAATTTTTCTCCTGGCTAGTTTTCTTTCACTACCATGTACACAGCCCATCAGAACCATAGAGCATATCTGTCAACCATAGGCCTGGGAACCTGCTTTCATTTTTACACAACACACATGTAAATACTGATGGTGGACAACTTATTTTCATTACATGGCTGCTCTACATCCACAGGGAGTTTTCCACACATTCAGTTCACTTAACTGAGAAATGAGCTATCTAATTTCCAGGAAGCCTGTAAAAGGTAAAGCTTTTTACACCCGTGAAAACAGGGTTCACATCGGGCTGGTTGTCATTCTGCTTGTGCAAATGCAACCAGGAAAAAAAAAAGTTGGTGGAAAAATTTTCGGGATACCTGCTGTTTCAATGAAATACTGGACAACACACTTTGCTGCCTTAATTTTTTTCCTCCAATGTCCTAAAGAAAGTCAGTTCTTTGAATTAGACTCAAAACAAGAGGACAACAATTGGACTAATGTAATAAAACATAACATCTGGGTAACTACAAACACTGTTCTGAATCCTGTTACGATCCACAATATTATCATCAGAGAGCATACGTGCACATCCAGGCTGATCAGGCACCAACGACGTATGATCGTACTTTGAGACGGGAGCCCCAACAAGTCACTAGTGTGGTAAGGCGATAGCTTCCACCCACCTGTATTGTTAGATTGGCATTAATGGAAGTGGGCTGATGCCATGTACCTACCAACAAAGAGCCAGTGGAATTTGATGACTGTTCTCTGTTGACATTGAAACCTTTTCCCTCTTCTCTGCCAAACCTGAAACCGCTTTGCTTTCACACTGGAACTCCAGGAGGGAAGTATTCCCCTTCAATGCGCTTGATGGAAGATCGTAGCTTGTTCAAAAGAAATCTAAACTGCTGCGGGTCGAGAGGAGATAACAATTTGGAGATCCGTTCTGAGAGAATATATACATGTATATCAGTACCGTATATTGGTACCACTGATAAGAATCAGCTTACGATGTACGCAACATGGCAGCCTGCACTGACCACCTAGTCAATGGCTGCTGTAGTCAACTAGCTAACAGAATTGTACTTATGTTTTTCTGACCATTTCATAACACATAATTAAATGATAACTATAATAACAATAAACATGTACGGGACAGGTTTTCTTTCAGGCAGCTTCAAATGTAGTCTACTATTTCTGCAATATGTTATATTCAGTGACTACATAAAGAATTACATAGATTTTTAATTTGTGTTCAGTTATGATGCAATAAATGATTGATTATGGCTTAACGCCACACTGAGTTATGATACAATACATTAGATGTGTTCACCTCTTTATACAACTATTAGACAATATGCATAAATGCACATACACTTCTGAGTAGAGTTTAATGTTTTACACACATGCTTACTTCTGATAACATATAACCTGATATACATACTGCTCCACTTTTCGTTCCTCTGTACTAAGATCCCAATACAGTGGTTTTTGATATACCAATTGTTGGTATTTTTTGAAGGGGACATTTCATTCAAAAAGGAAGGGTTAACCACACAAGAGAGACGTATTAAAAATGGGGCTGAACACAAACTTCAGGTAAAGGAACGTGTAATGATGGAACAGGACATAATGCATGGTGGGATGTTTCAGGGAGGATAAAGTTCTATATCCAAGTCTCATTTAATGAAACACAAAAGTATTTCTCATCTGACACACTACATCTCCAACATACATTGATGAAAGCAGTGTACTCTGTACATGTATGTGTATAGATGTATATTCATTTTCAAATTTCTGATAGTGATTCTCTAGAAATAAATTTGATTTTTGTCTCTGTTCGCTAGTGTTTATTCCACTTCTGAACATGTAGCATACAAATGCAAGCAAACACCATATTGTGGCTTGTGTGAGAATATTGGGTGGTGGTGGGGGGGGGGGTGTCGGAATCAACTACAGACAGGTTACACAACAGTATGAATTGTACATCAAATTGAAGTTTTTTAGATTTCAATTTTAAAACTTTTTTGGAACTTTTCTGTCTACATCCACTTTGCCTCTATTCAGTTCACACATCTGAGACACTTTACATGGAGGCCACTCCTGAAGAACAGCTGCCAGAGCCAGCACAGATTGTCTGAGCTACACCTTGAACAGCAGTTAGGGAACAGCAGATCATTCTGTATCATCCAGCTCGTCTCCGGTCACATCCATTTCAACTCAAGACCAATAATGCAGAGCTTAAAATGACTCTGTCACGATTTCATGTCATATAAACTCGTATGTGTGTCCGATTGTGATTTTTATATGAAATACATGTCTGAGCTTGTGGGGAAGTAATCTACACAATCCCTGAAGGTTACAATCAGCAGATATTAGACACAGACTACATAACTCTCCACAGCCTTGACTCCATGTAATTCTCCGCAGATTCAGGGTGCATTGTCAGATTTCTTAGATTCCTTAAGAAACTGATGAGTCCAGTACCACCTACATAAGTATGGGTGGTTACATTTCCCGTGTACCACCAGGTCTCTGTTCCCCCCCAACACAATGTGGCCATAACAATGACTCTAAGATACGTTAACAAACAAAAACATGTTTCAGGTAAGAAATATGATCAGATCAATGGTGAAAAAAACAGATATATATATATAACCTATATAATCAAGAAATTTGACCAGTAAAACAAACCTGTCCACATTTTGAAGACTAAAATGCACTGTTCTAGTACAGGAACTTAAGGAATAACAAAAATAGTGAAACAGTCTGTGCAGATCAGGTAAGATTTCTTTAATGTATATCTCTATTGAGTGGATGAACAAACCTGGAAACCTCAATGCATGAGGTTCTTCTGTCTTTTCAGCATTACTTTGACAGTGTGACTGGAAGTTCCTGTATCCCTGAGGTATTTCAATGGAAGAATTTAATCAACTTTAATTTGAAGTCTAATAACAATGACGTTAAAATCTGACGATACAGACATACATTAGAGGAATCTTTATATCTGATCTACAGACACTGTTTTATTAGTTTTGTTATTCCTTAGATTCCCTTACTAGAACAGTGCATTGGTGTCTTCAAAATTTTGACAAATGTTGCGAGGAAAGTTTGTTTTACTGCTCACATTTCTTGATAACCTGTCCATTCTTTTCTCAACTGGCCTGATTATTTCTTCACATTTTTATGTGACATATGTTCATGTTCGCTGAGCTCTCTTTGAGTCATTGGTATCACCACACTGTATTATGGGGGGGGGGGGGCAGAGAGCTGGAGACATGGAAAATTTCACCATCTATCCTTCTGTAGGAGGTACCGGATTCATTGGTCTCTCACTTTTGGTGTGGCTATATCTCTCCAAAACTATACATGTATATATGGTGTTCTACTTGTGGCGTGACTGAAGCACCATACACATAGTTGTGAAGCGGATAGAGTCACACCAGGAGCAGGACACCAGAAGCAGGACACTTTATATATTCCCCAATATACAGGTGCCTGACATGGGATATAAAAATAAGGCCATGGCTGGTTTATCCTCATTTTAAACATTGGTTTTAGCTACATGAAGCACAGAGTAACATTCCACAAGTGGTGCAAATAAAACTGAAGTGTATGGGTTGTAAAATACAGCTTTACACAGCCTGTGCACATCACCTGATTGTGAATTGCGTCAGGTGGTGTAAGAGCTTGGGAAATGTGACTTATGTTGCATAGGCAACTTAAAAATTGCATCTCAGTCTTTCTGGCAAGTCATTCCAACATGGAGGTTCCAACAAAGCATGCCAATTTTTGACCTGAATCTAGGTCGTGACACAATGTCTCCTCTATAACTGTTGTGTAACTGAAAAATTAGTAACAAGCTGTAGGTTGTTTATCTCCAAAACAAGTGTTAAAAATTGTTCATCCAACACCCTTTCAGAAACCTGACCAGAAGGCCATACAAAATTTGTAACTACAGTTTAGTGTGGAACATAAATATAAGAGATACATGTACTTTTGTGTACATTCCCACATACATGTACTATGACAGTGACATGAACAAGAACAGAACATTCATAATAAAATAAATAAAATGAAGCTCCAGTAACACATAACAACAGCACACGTTTGCAGGTATTACTGCATCTTGGAGAATACCTGATGCTTTCAGATCCAGAGAGCAAGATCAAAATACAAATGTTAATAATCAATCAAAACAGTTGATAGGAGTGCACTATTGCATTCACAAACGTCTCAAATCAACTGACCTAATTGTGTAACAGGGTGATGCAAGCATCAAGGCACCTGCTACTAGAACATGTATATTATCTATGTAACCAGGCCGTCTACTGATCAACCCGACTGCATCTGAGCCCATTGATACATGTATCAAATGGATAATGATAAATTTCATTACTTGGCGATGGATAAAATAAAATGCCTGCAAATGTGCGCACGTCAGCTGTGACTGGTGAAAAAAAAAAATATTCTGATATGAAAAGCACCAGATTTATATCTAAAGGTCTAATGAAAAAAACCCTCAATATTAACAGAAAAAACTTTTGAGTCTGTAGAGAGAGAGTCACGTTGAACGACACGTGAATATGACACTCCCCAAAAAAAAAAGCCTGTGAAGTAATTGACTGAGGTCCTCCATCCTGTGATGTTACCACACGTGCAGATTAGAGGGACACTGATGACACTCTTCTCCTCGCAAATCTTATTTATTCTGAAGCCCCAGAAGATATACTGTGTAATTATTCAGACGTTCAACGATGTTTTAACGTGACTGGAATCGTGATGGACATCCAAGAATTGGAATAAGAGGATTGCAGACTGCAAACATTTAATGACATTTTGGTGTAACCACTTGTAATTCCATTTAAAAGAATCGATACTGATGAAGCCTATGAGAAACTTTTCATCGTTAACAGAAGAATTTTGTGTGCAAACGATATGTTGTGATTTCATACAAACATGAAGTACGTGGAGTTTGGATTAAATGAGATGCATGATGCTGTGCTAACATGAGCTCCAAGCCTCTACTGTTCATCACAGCTAATGCCCTCTGATCACAGGGACAGCTTCCATTTATGTTGACCAGAGTACAGCTTTGGGCTGGCACTGAGACTTGGGATTACACACTCAGAATGTCCCTAGTGGTTCACATGGTATTTTTATTTATTTATTTGATTGGTGTTTTACGGCGTACTCAAGAATGTTTCACTTCTACAGAGGAGGCCAGCATTATGGTGGGAGGAAACCGGGCAGAGCCTGGGACAAACCCATGACCTTCGCCAGGTTGCTGGCAGACCTTCCCATGTAGAGGAAACTAGGTTGGGCTGGACTTGAACTCACACCGAAAACTGGTGGGAGGCTCTTGGTTCATTGTGCTGCAATAGCATGCTAACCAACTGAGCCATGGAGACCCCTATGTGGTATACAAATGTCAGAGTTAAAGCTTAGATCCATCAGAACATAGGTATCAAACACGAACCTGTGACCAGAGAAAGTAGGTCAAAGGTCATCTGTGTTGACTCCAGTCCGACCTAGCGTGGACAACCAACCAATGAATCCTTGTATGTAATTTCATGGCTGAGTAGTTTCGGAGACGTGAAGCTTTTTGACGGTGTTCAGAGAGATGGGTGTACAGAAACATAAATAAAACAGCCTAAGTTTACTCAATGCTTAAAATAGAAGCTCAAGGGTAAAAAGAATAAGTTATACCTGTTCCACAACTATTATTTGGAGACAACACCTGAATATGTAGTCTTAATTGTAATCTTTCTTCAGTTCAAAGATTATTTTGGTTTATTCAGGTAAGTGATTATTTCAAATAAATTAAACACTAAGGTCTATTTCAACAATTTCCCAGGTAAATATCAGAAATTGTTGAAAATAGACCTCAAATGAACTACATGTGTAGTAAGTGTTAAGCATAAAGTAAAAACAACTCATTTACATTTATGACACAATCTCTCCTTCTGACTGGACAATAATGGTCACATGGGAGACGTGTATATCTCTATTTCCTGCCACAGATACTATATGCTTCCTATGATTCAGCAGCATGGAGAACAGCGTCACAGTTACAATGTGACACAACATTGTCAATAACTTTATGATGTCATAGTTCCCAGATCACTACTTGGTAATTCAAAGCTCCTCAACACGATGGGAAATTACTGCTGACACTTCATTTGTTTTTCAAGAAACAAATTTCAGTGTAGTTTTTGAGTCTTTGGCGAGATAAATTTGTTACATGGTTACTCAGTGAAAGGATACAAAACTACATGGGGTGAACAAGCCTCATATTATGAGGTTTACAGACCCCATATAGTTTTGTATCCTTTCACTCAGTATTAATGTAACTAATATTACCATATTTGATCACTTGATTACCATACCTCTGCTGAAAATTTATACAGTTCTCTTGTGCTATATGCTCAAGACATTCTTCCGGTCTTCCATGGTGATCAAGTTTTTATAATGGAGTAGTATACAGGGGTAAACCTAATAAGGTACAGAGTGATAATTGTGACCGTAGGCCACAGTCAAAGCAGCAAGAGCTGGGGTTGAACCCACAAACCTGATTGGTCAGTCATTGACATGTTGTTGCAAGACTATACTTACGAAATGGTTTTAGGACCAATTCATCATCTGGGACCAGAAAGGTGGCAGGAAGGTGTAGTTATTTATAGCAAAAAGGCAATTCCCTTCCCTCCAAAGGCACAGTTTGCCACCATACCAGATCAATACCATAACCTGAGTGCCAAGGCTCATTATTTATTTGTATGATGGAGACTACCCTACACAAAATGGCAGAGAATCTTGACCTGAGCCCAGTACCTCTCAAACGCTGGGGTCTGTGGTCTTTGGTCTATGGTCTGGGTCTGGAAGGTAGAGCAGCAACCTTCTCACAGCTCTGGTCTCCTAGCCAATGAGTAACATCATCACAGGTGTTTTTAGATAACAGAGAGACTGTACACTGCACTCTAACTTTCAGGATATTTTGTGACTAAAAGAAACAATACCGAGAACGGTGAAAGGATGATGTGGCTGAAAAGTGGGAAAAGACATAACTGAAATAAAACCAGTAGCCTACCAGAGAGAAACTGGACAATTTGCACAAAATATTTCCACCTTGAACTTGAGCGATTTTGTGTCCCTGATGGGTACTATTTTTTCTCTGCGATACATTTCGCCTTCACCACAGGTGTTTTATATCAGTAATTTATATCAGCGAGTCTGGACGTTAGGAACTGCGCTGCAACAGTACAGTGACAGCACAGCGTCATGGGCTTTCAGATATATTGCCCACAAGTCTACTTATGCATCTTACTAATTAGATTGCAGAGACTCAGCACTATTAACGAAATTAGCTTTCTGTTGAGCTGAAAACAAAGCATCTGTCTTTTCTGTCTGTGGAGATTGAACAACGCTCTCAGCATGTATAGGCTAACACACAGTGGTGTAACATAAGATTGCAGATATATATAAATCCCTACAACACCACCTGTGGTATTACGTGTATGTGAATTGGATCTGGGATGAATTAGAAGGTGCTCTTGTTGACCAGACATCAATATGTGGTCAAACAGGTCAGTGTGTAGACAGGGAAGCCAGCAGCTTCTTTGTCCACATAGGCATTAGGCATGTTTTGTTGTGATGCCAAGAAGCACTTCATCAGTGCCTCTAGCATTAAGGATTATATCATAGAAATGGATGATCAAGACTGAGCAAGGTCAAGGTCAAAAGACGCCCTTAACTGTTTTATTTTAGGGGTATGGGTTGGGCAGTATTGGGGATGGGCCTGGGGCTGGAGAGGGAGTATAGTAGGTGGGGTGAAGAGGATAAACACCATGTAAACATTGCAATGCCATCATGCTGAGATGACTATTCATACCAGTATTTCTTTCAAAAAACAAAACAACAACAACAACACCTGAAACTTCTGGTGGGCACAAACTACTCCCACTCTTTTAATTATAGGACTGGCTAATTCATGGTTGTAGATCATCAACTGCAATTTAACCGATGGTGTATCATCTTTAATTAAGAAACTGCATATAAATAACTTACTCAGTGAAAATTTAGATGGGTGACCTTCATGGTTTCGCCAGGGCTAAGCTAATGTTACACTGCACCCACACAGAAAGATATATACAGGGCAATAAAGGCTGACAAGGCTGAGCTGGTTGCATTCAGAGCACTGCTTATAGTCTGAAACAGAAGCTATAAAATGGCCATTAAAAAATCGTAAATAATGGCATCCCAGGATTTTCCTTCACAGATAAAAAATAGTAATAATAATCTGAGTAAAAAAAAAAAAAAAAAAGTTTCAAACACATTGAAAGTGTTGAAATTTTACATATACTGCTAAACTCTCACCAAATAACTCGCTGACACGAAATATCGACATGAAAATCAAATTCCTGAATGAGGTTCTGTCTCTGACACTTAACAAACACCTGACCACTCACATCAAATGGCAGGGGCTAAATTTAGCCTCTATTCTCCATAAAAAAAAAAATTTGTAATTATTTATATCAAGACTAAATTAAACATGTTAGCTGACGGCTGTATTATGCCCTGTTCTCACAGACAAATTGTCCAAAATGGTTGCACATTTTGCACAGAAGTTAGGATAAAAAGTCTGGCTGGCTTCAATCCATATTTGATGACATCAGCTTTAGCAGATAGGAAGCTTTGTCCAGCTCTCCCAGCTACCCAACTCTCCATCCATGCCACTCTCAGACACAGCACAGGGCAAACTCCCAAATGTCAAAATCTCCAGGTCTGCACATGTTATAAATCTTACTCTCTTGCATGAAAGACACTATCCAAATAACTGTAAAAAAACTGACACACATGGAAGACAAAAAAGAGAAGTTTCAAAGAAACTTTTTTTTATTGCCATTTTTTTTTATGTTGACAGTTTTATGTATGAATGGTTTTTGAGAATTCTTGTTACTGAATAAAACACAAAACCAAATGTTGATCGGTACGTAAAAGATATGAACCACATGCTGGTACATAAATGGCCACTTAAATAGGCAACTGACATCCAATGTTCTGGATATAGCAGACAATAAAATACAAAGGTTCAATCTACTCAGAATCTACTACACCACTGATCCCTATGAATCGCATGTGCTTTAGGTTAGAAGACCAACCCATCTCAAATTCATAGTATCCACATTTGGCACACTGCTGCAGGAGAATTACTCCAAGAATTACTTATTCATGTCAATGGTCAAAGTGTTCAACATCTTACCACTTGGACATGTAAGTACATGTGTGAGAGTGATCATACAATACATCAGGCACGCACAACTCTTCATGCTCATCCTCAGTATATGTGGTACAGGGGCAGCCAGACATTTTCATGGTACAGGAGGCTTTCAACACTGCAGGGAGGGACCCCCTGCAAACTTGCTTTAAACTGGCCTCGTGAATGAGAAATTAATGTTTTCATTTGATTGGTGTTTTACACCGTACTCAAGAATTTTTCACTTACATCACAGCAGTCATCATTATGATGAAAGGAAACCAGGCAGAGCCCAGGGGAACAACCATCCGCAGGTTGCTGGCAGACCACCCAGACATTAATTTACATATACAAGTATATAGTTCTACTTACACCTCTTGTTAAGGGGATTAATATATATAGACATCTAATCAGCTGAATTAACCACATTTCTCTCTTTGCTTCCTGGATGAGCTGCTCTCCAGCTTTGAGAATAACATGTTTGGTTCATAAAAGTAATTACCCACTGAGCTTACAACTTCCACCTTCTTTGTGTTCCATACCCACAGACTGATCATAAATATGGTTTAGAGGAGAGTAAAATCTTGGGCGTAAACAAAGGCTGATTGACCAGACACACTGCCCAAAGAGGAGACTGATATATCCCCTAGATCAACAGGAGAATTGTACATCTAACAAAAGAACAACTGTACAACTACAACAGCACTTCAGTTGTTACCACGGGGGGAGTGGAGGGGGGATTAACACCATAACTGTGAGTATGGCAGTAACACTTCAATTCACACTACGACATTTGCCTCTTAATCATGACTAATATTGATACATCTCACATCTGACTAGGGTAGTTAGACTTCCAATGTGTCTGTGATGATTACACCTCAATTCCGACAGAGGGAATCATACCTCAAACTTCGGCTGTTACACCTTATTTGTAACTGGGGCAATTACACCTCATTTGCAGCTCAGCCAGTTACATCATAATTACGACTGGGGCATTTTACAAATCGGTTGTGACTAGGGCAGTTATACCTCAATTATGATTGGGCTATTTCACAAATTAGTTGTCAGTGGGACAGTTACATATCAATTATCACTGGGACCCTCTACAAATCAATTGAGACTGAGGTAGTTACACCTCAATTATCACTGGGACCCTCTACAAATCAACTCAGATTGTGATAGTTACACCTCAGTTATAACTTTGGCAGTCAACTCTTAAATTAAATTTTACTGTGGAAGTTACCTCTTAACTAGTACTGGAGGAGTTACACCTTGGTTGTGACTGAGGAAGTTACACCTCAACTATGATTAGGGTAGTTACACATCATTTGTTACTGGGGCCGTTACACCTCAATAATAACTGGAGAATTTACAAATCAACTGTTGCTGGGGAGACAATACCTCAATCACATGTATGGAGCAGTTGGTTACACCTTGATTGACACATACACATAAAGTGTAACCAAGGCAGTTAAAACTGTGACAAGAGGACATATACATGTACCTTAATAGTAACTGGGGCAATTTGACCATAATTGTGATAAGAGTAATTACACCTCATTACACCTTTGATAATCAGACTTAAATGCTGTGATTTTGGTAACTGTGCTGTAATGGTCGATTTTAACAGTGGTACTTCTGTGAAAATTATGACAAAGTAACATGAAATAACATACTAATTTGACACGTGTAAAAACACCTCACTGGTAAATGGGATAAAAACACCTCACTAGTGAATGCAGTAAAAACACCTTGCTGGTGAATGGGGTACAGATTTCATCTGTAACTAATTACACTAAAGTTGTGACAGGTTAATACATGTAATGCGTAACTATCAACAGCCCAAGCATAAACTGTAAATGTGATACACCTGCGTTTTGACAAGGGTAGTTATACTTTAAATGACAATGCACCACATATCTGACTGGGGATATTAGACTGCAATCATGGTGGGGTAATTCCACACCACTGTATACTGTAATTACATTGTAACTATGGTGAACTAGCTCACATAACTTGATACTGAGTGACAACATCTTAATCATGACTGGGATAATTATATCGTAACAAATACCAGGATACCATACCTCTGACATGGGTAATTGCATTGCAATCATGATTGGGTAACTGCACCTTAATTCTGGCTAGAGTAACAATATTGTAATCATGGCAAAACCATTCCACACTCCTGGATACTGTGGTAATTACAGTTTAATCATACATGTAGTCAGGTAATTCCACAATCCTTGATACTGGGGTAATTATACTGTAATCAATGGTGGGGTAATTCACATAACTTCATATTGGCTAATAACATTTTAATTGTGACTGAGGTAATTACATCTTAACTAACACTAGGGTAACACTTTGGCATGGATATTTACATTATGATTATGCTTGGGTAATTCCACATTATTGGGTACCTGGATAATTACATTCTGATCATGGTAGGTAATTTCACATTACTGAATACATGGGTAAATACATTATACATGTAATCATACATGTAGCGGGGTAATTACATTGTAATCATGGTGATTCAATTCCACATTAGTGGATATTGGGTAATTACAACTTTATCGTGGTTTGGGTAATTAAACCTTGGATAGGACACTGTTAATTGCATTTTAGTTTAATAATGACAGAGGTGATAACACCTCAATTCAATTGTGAAAGGGACAATTATACTTACTTCAAGGGTAAATACACCCAAATGGACTGTTAACACCTTTTTTGTAAATTGTGAGGTAAAGCTCAGTACAACAGGAAGTTCCTTTTGTATTTAACTGTGAATAAACGCTGGGTGCAATTGCACCATTATGATGAATTGGATCATATTTACAGTCAATTCATCTTTTATTTATAGCCATTCTTCACCTTGAATGGGGCCATAGTTCTGACAAAGTACATCTTTTACATGTCAGATTATTTTACCATAACTATGCACTGGTTTTATTGCATTACACCTTCTGTCTCAACTAGGGTAATTTCAGCACCACCATGAACTGGTCATAGTTATGGTAAAGTAACTTTCATGTAACTATTATAAGTTTACCAACACTATGAATGAGATCATAGTTATGGTAGGTTTCCCCTTTTTTTACTGTGGATATTCCACTATAACTATGTATGTGGCCATAGTTATGGTGAAAAATACCTTTAATCTGACTGTGGTAACTTTTACCACAACTATGAAAGGAGCGGTAGTTGTGGTGAATGTCACTTTTTATCTGACTGGGGCAGATTACCACAACTGTGAATTAGGCCATCATTAAAGTGATCAGTCATCGAACTGTGACAATTTTACCATAACTGTGTTGTGGTGAATTTTATAACTATGAATGAGGATATATTTTTACTGAATCAGGGTAAATTTCACATTTTATCTGACTGGTAATTTTACCACAACTATGCATGTGATCATAGTTATGGTGAGAAACATCTGTTGTCTGGATGTTTTCATTTTACCATAACTATGCATGCCATCATAGTTATGTTTACCATATGTTTTACACATGACCATAGTTATGGTGAGAAGCACCTTTTAATCTGACTGTGGTAATTTTACCATAACTATGCAATCATAGTTACAGTTAATTACTTTTTATCCAATTATGATAACAATCACTACTCATTACCTTTGGGTAGAGTAATTACACATTACCTGAGCAAAGTACTATTTACATTTCAAACGTAAATTGGACTATTCCACTTTCAGTGATCATTTTGAACCTGGACTTGGTACCAGCAAAGTTATATCTGTGGTCTAACAGAGGTATTTGAAATTTGTTGTGGTTAGGTTTTAATAGTAAAAATTTCAGGTAAATACTGAAAATTAATTAGATGGTCACACAAATGGCTTTGTATAATCGTAAAACAGGCTGACTAGGTACAACTTAAATTCTATTGTATTAACCTATTGTTATATTGTTTTCTTTCACCTCTGTTTTTGTTTTTTTTCCAATTCACTTTTGTTTTCCTTACTCAACTGGTACATATAATTCTTACATGAAGATGCTGAAAACAAGATAAAGTTAATGGCATCTGTATAATATCATACAAATATCAATTTTTTAACACAACAAAAACATGGGCACATTTTTATCTAGGGGACAAGACCGACCATCACAAACAGTTGACATCATGCTATGACATGTGGCAAAGAGAAACGACAACAGAAGAGAAGGACAATGACTTACCCCTCCTTCATCATCATCATCATCATCATCATCATCGTCTGTGGGGCTGTTCTTACGTTTACCAATATCCATGTTACCCGGCTCATCTGAGGTGTCCTCCATTTCCACCTGTCACACAAAAGATACAGACATTCACACAGATATATACAAAGTACACAAAAACACACAACAAATAAACATAAAACCAATTTTGGAATCTTTTGAGTTGAACTGAAACTTTTACTTAAACAAGGTACCTCTAAGTGTACACTCTGGATCCCACCCCCAGCCCCTCACACCCCCTTCTCTACATGTACATCTTGATAACTCATTAAAATCAACAACTGGACTACTCATGTTTTTAAGCAGGTTCACATGTCCTCACTGAATAGCAAAAAGAAATGGTGAATTTTTTCATCTACAGTCTGTGCCAAACCCGGTGCCAATATATTAAAATCACTTCAGTTTTTAGTGGAATTAAGATGAAGCCAAAAATAAAGCAATCTCTTAAATTTATACCAAATCACAGAAAAAAAAGCCAAATCAACTTATTTCCAAAAGTAGACAGCTTACTTTGTGGGACCAAAAATAAACCTAAACAAACAAGACAAATGTATGATTTGAACCAACAAGGTTGAAAGCAGGTTCATTACATCTCAATCAAATTTTCGAAAGAAAACAAAAATCTTTTCCACTCAAATAAAAAAAAACAGCAACAATAAACAATTCAGAGTGACATCAATGCAGTATTCAAGGTTAGGATAATCATTCTGATCAGGTCAGGGTTTTTTTACTCAACAGTAGCTGATATTCCTTTCAACAACACATACTGCTGTTTTTGTAACCTTTAATGTTTTTTGCAGGCGACTCTACCACACCACATTAACACTCTGTTTTGGACTAATCACGTCTGATTGTATCACATCCACTAATACAACAGAGTGCGTGGCAGTGCAAAATGCAGATGGGATAAACAATGCTTACAACAGAGCAGATGGAGACAGCAGAGAGTTGCCTCCCTTACCTCCGTGATGGCTGCATCCTGCAGCAGGGCTCTCACATCCAGTCTGATCATGTGACTTGGGGTAGGCTCCCAACTTTCCATGATCTGAAATAACAAGCAAACACCACACTGTTTGAGGAGAGCTGTTCAATACACAGTTAGTGTCAAAAATTCTTTAAGACATACACATAAAGTAAATGAAACTTTTCACAAAAAAAGGATACGACCTTATCTTTCAAACCCCCCCCCCCAAAAAAAACCTTCTCAAAATATCTTTCTAAGATCAGAACAGACAAGACTTCCAGAATCAGACAAAACGTGCAACATAATCACAGTCATTTAGGTTATTTGCTGTAAGCCCAGCATATTCCTCAGGAGCTCCCCAACCAGAAGTCGTATTATTTTCTTGACATATTCAGTTTCATTGGTGAGCTTTGGCAGCATTTCATATCAAACTGTGTTGAAAAATGAAGTGCTCCTAAAAAAAGACCAGCTAAAGTGAAAATGCATACAGGCTCAAGAAAACAACTTTGTACACACCTTTTCAATTTCCTGCTGCGACCTTTTGTGTGTATTGCGTTTCGCACATGCACTCGCCTCAGCCTCTATATCAGCCACATACACCTGTCAATCATTAAAGAATGAGAATGTTAACAATAGCCATGGCCTCAAGTAAGATTTTATGTCCTCTTGTAATCAGGCTCCTCGTTATGTGAATGGCCCATGTTAAAAAACAGAAGTCAAACATTTTAACGACTGTGAGACAGACAGACAACAACCGTCTTAAAGAGCAGCTTAATCTGTTGCAGCCAAAATGAAGGATGTTTACCATATCATTTAACTCTATTTTTTTTAACTTTGATTTTCTGCCAGACTGAGCAGAGGTGATAACGAGAGCTGGGTTGAACACATAACCTCTCAGGTTAAGGCCTGACACTGAAGGAGACACAATTCAACAAGCCAGAACCTCATGGCTTCAGCACCTGCCTTGCCCAGACAAGACACACATATGTATAGTTCACTTATACTTTTTGGGATGATGTTACTGGTCACAAAAACAAGATTCCAACAAACTGTGTTTATACATGCTTTATACAGCTTTATAAATCTTGAGGTATTGCAGTAGTACTGAGGCAGTTGTATTCACCCGTGAAGTATAACAATCCTGCAACACATATCAGACATGGAACCTGACAGCTGAACCTTGTGCTAAGACTAGGTGACTACAGACAGACAGATTGATGAGTACTCTGACACCTGATGTCATGGACAGGTAGATTGTTTTTTTCTTGTATATAACACCCAAGTTCTGCCTTAACCTGCACAAGTGTGGTTGTCGTGTACAACTATCTGAGGACACTATACAAATATGCAGGGAGACAGGTAGTAACCATGGAAACCCAGCATGGATAGCGGTATCCAGGTATATGCATGATATCTTCATATGTGATATAGGTATATGTGATATTAGCGATTAGTCCCACCTGCATGAAAGTCAAACCTGAATTATCTTCCAGTCTAATATTTATTTATTTATTTATTTGATTAGTGTTTTATGCCGTACTCAAGAATATTTCACTTCTACGACGACGGCCAGCATTATGGTTGGTGGAAACCGAGCAGAGCCCAGCTGAAACCGACGACCATATGCAGGTTGCTCCCTGACCTTCCCATGTATGGCCCAAGAGGAGGGCAGAATTTGCTGGACTTGAACTCACAGCAACCACACTGGTGGAGACTTCTGGGTCATTTCGCTGCGCTAGTGCGTTAGGCAACTGAGCCATCAAGGTCCCCCTCCATTCTTTTATTTTCCATGCAAAAATATCATGTACAAAAGGCAGGGTTTACCAAAAACCATGCAAATTTTCATAGTGTAACCTGCTACTAGTGCACCAGTGGTTTACCAGTCATAAACCAATGATTCTTTAATACATTTCTGGGTTTGATATAATTTCATGTCTTTATAAGGTAGTGACTGATAAAAACAATATCTGTCTGTGAGGTCCTCAAGTTGTCTAGCCAATGTTTACTTCAATCAAAGGGATCAATTACAGAATGAAAATGCAACAATGAATACTTTCTTCCAAGATTCTTTCTTTCAAATTGTTTACACAATTTGGTTTTATATTTCAGGTTCGTCATTAAGGGTCTCCTTCACACTGTAAGACTTTGTACTGAAGGCTTGTCGCATGCTAACAGAATGTACCTAGGGGAAATCATTTGTAAAATCAAACTAAAATTACAGATATCTTATCAGTGAAGTCTGCTGAAATCCTCCTAACACAGTTCTTGAAACAAATCACACCATGTGAAATATTACACACTGTGGACACAAAAAATCACACCAAGTGAAATATTACACACTCTAGACACAACAAATCACACCATGTGAAGTATTACACACTCTAGACACAACAAATCACACCATGTGAAGTATTACAGAATCTAGACACAACAAATCACACCATGTGAAGTATTACACACTCTAGACACAACAAATCACACCATGTGAAGTATTACACACTCTAGACACAACAAATCACACCATGTGAAGTATTACAGACTCTAGACACAACAAATCAAACCATGTGAAGTATTACAGAATCTAGACACAACAAATCACACCATGTGAAGTATTACTCTAGACACAACAAATCACACCATGTGAAGTATTACAGACTCTAGACACAACAAATCACACCATGTGAAGTATTACACACTGCGCACACAACAAACTGTGGACACAATGCAATAACTCACAAATTATTAATCGTCAGAAATAAGCAGAAAACAATAAAAGGCAAATTTAATTTTTTCCAAACATTTGCACAAAAACAGAAGCATTTCAGTAAAGGAAACATCAACAGCAGCTAGACAGCACTAGGACACTTTAATTTACCTGAAACCCTTTTGATTTCGCATAGCTCCAATAATCTTCGAAGTGTTTGGCTTTCTCATTGACAGCATCAATAATGATGAACGAGAAAAATCCATTGTCGATGTTTTTCTTGAAAGTCTTGTACAAATCCTGCCGATATATGATTTCCATTTCTGGTTCATACTCGTAGTCCATGACCTGCAGGAAAAAGCACACAACAGGTGTGAGGCAGCAGGTATTTAGTCACACGACAAAGCCAAAGACAGGTGTGAGGCAGCAGGTATTTACAGTCACATGACAAAGTCAAAGACGGGTGTGAGACAGCAGGTATTTACAGTCACATGACAAAGTCTACGACAGGTGTGAGACAGCAGGTATTTACAGTCACATGACAAAGCCTGGGACAGGTGTGAGACAGCAAGTATTTACAGTCACAAAACAAAACACAACACAGGTGTGAGACAGGAGGTATTTACAGTCACACGACAAAGCCACAAACAGGTGTGAGACAAGCTACAAGTATGGTACTAATTGTGCTGATGAGCTGTGCCAGGACAAAGATTTTACTCATGTTAACTTCAAAGGTAAAACACACTATGCCCATATAAGACTATAACACTTTCCTACATGTTTTGTACAATAATTGCCCTTCAAAGCATTAAGAGAAGAACAAGCAACCAGCAGTATCTTGTATCTTGTAAGCATGTTAAACCACTGCTTCCATACAACCCTGTATGACAGGAATTAAGGTTGGTCAAAACTGTTTTTTATTTTACATACATGTATTTTTACATATTCAGCTGGGGCATTTCAGACAGTTCACTGTCATAATAGGCACATTCACTCAACAATACAGCTACATATACAGGACATGTCCTAACTCCCCCTGAAGGGAGATCACTCTTCAGAGTTAAGGGTGGGAAAAAAACCTTACCATACATCTAGTCAGCAATACTTATTCATTAATTCTTTGGCCTTGTGGTTAGCATGCCAGTGTGGCACAATTATTTTGGTGCCTTTTACTAATGAGGTCGCTTTGAGTTCAATTTTGGCTCATGCTCACTTCCTCCTCCAGGTCGGATATGGGAAGGTAAGGTAGCAGCCTGTACGTGGTCGTGGGTTTCTGCAGGCTCTGCCCTGTTTCATTCCACCATAATGCCACCTGCTGGTGTATAAGTGAAATATTCTTGAGTACACAGCAAAACACCAATGAAGTAAATAAATGAAATATTTATTCACTTAATGACCTTGTGCCTTCTGTTGTGTTAAAGATCACTCCTCTTCAAAGGATGGTCAGGCTGGTTTTGATCATTAGCCACCTTTGGTAGGAACTGTCTCAAAATCTTGCTGCTGGTAACCTGTCAGCTGGTCTGTATGAACCATTACATAAACATACCTTTGTTTTGACATTTTTCCCTGTCAGAGAGTCTGTTACAGTCTTGTCAACCTCCACCATAAAATAATCATCTAGACAAAGAATACGGACATCTGTGCCTTTGTTTCCTTTCTCCTTGTCCTGAAAATCAAAGTGAGCAGAGATAAAATGTAATCTTTAGCGAGAACATCATGTGGCCTCACTGAATTACGATGTAAACTAAATCCGTTTTCCTTTTCTACCAGATCATGTCGTCTGTCCATTCGCTATGAGCTCTTTCACTTCTGGAATCTCTTTGAAGCCTCCTGTAATCAGACTGGACGATATGGAGGATCTTCAAGATTTATTATTGATTCCAAAAGCCGCAAATCGTGTCGGCCTCACAATGCAACTACACATGGGTAAGTATCACCCTTTCCGCTCACCACACACTACCTGAAGCTATTACCGAAATATGGCAATGGAAAATGTGCATATACTTTGGCAAACGTACATACCAGGTCTCAACAGTTTGTTTTGGAGTTTTAAGATACGATCTCCTTATAGTACTGTGTTTTGATAGGTGAGTTTTGAAAGTCTCGTCCACATTTAAGTACCTGGAGGCTATCCTAGACAATAGGCTCACCTGGTCAGAACATGTAAACATGGTTACATCCAAGTGTCAAAAAGTACTTAACTTAATGAGGCGTGTGTCTAGGAAATCTTGGGGTGCTGATAGAATGACTATGGTGATGTTTTACAGAGCTCTGATTTGCACCCGGCTGGACTATTGCTGTGAAGTTTATGATTCAGCTTGCAAAACGCTGAAGCCAAAGTTAGAAAGTATTCAGTGTATGGCCCTTAGGCTTTGTACAGGGGTTCTGATAACACCACTAAATGTGCTATAGATCATGTGTAATCAGTGGCCCCATTACAGCAGGCGACAGCTCAGAACACTTAAATATCCTCTTAAGCTGAAGGTGGCTAGTTGTAGCCCCACAGCCATTGTCCTTCAGTCAGCTAATTGTCAGAATTATTTAAAATGGCATCACTCACCCTGAAGCATTCAGTGTCAGGGCTATGATGTTACCTATAATTCAGGAGCAGGGGGGCTGCTCATTCAGAATGACTGTACTCCTCCAGAAGTAGCTGGTTCCAGCTCGTGTGTCGTTCAACCTCAGAATAAAAATTAGAAAATGAATTGGCAGATAAGCTCACTAAGGAAGACTTGATCCAGATGATGTATACCTGGGTCAGTGAATGCACTTTCCTCAGTCAGTGACTTCTGCCCACTCACCTTAATGAGCTTGCTCAGGTAGGATTTTCCCGAGCCTGGGGGCCCTCGCAGTATGATGACTATTTGTGAGGGTCGTCCATTGCGACCAGGTGCGCACAGGAGATCATTTACGTTGACAGTCTGGATTTTGAGCTCTTCTGTCTGTCGAAATGGGCTGCGCGAGTCGCCTGAATAAGGTGACGGGAAGTTCCTGTGTAGGTAGTCCCTGTCCTCCAGCCTACTCACAGAGGATGGGTCACGAGATCTGGAAAGGCAGCACCACAAGAGTCGTCACTGGATGTATAAAGGAATTGACATTATCCGTACAAATGCCTGGATATCAGCTTTACGGATGGAGGAAACCAGAATGCCTGGGGTAAACTACCGACCTTTGACAAGTTGCTGAACTTTCCCACTTGTACGACATCCTCTCATCAGAGATCAACTAAAACACTGCTTCCTGATTACAATTCAGTGTGCTTAACAAACGACTGTAATGTCCAGAACAGACGACCTGACCCTACGGCGAATCCTTACCTGTCATACCTGTCTCTATCTCGGTCCCGTCTGTCATCTCCATGACGATCCCGGTCACCATGGCGATCATACCCTCGATCATACCCACGTTCTCGGTTATCACGGCCGTCTGTGAACACATCATCCACATAATCAAAACAGGATCATACAGAGAACACTGTTGACTAAGGGCTAACTCTTCACTAGTACTGATCTCAGGCGCTATCTGGCACTTGTGTAACATGTCTGGGTAGATTGACTGATTCACATTCTTGTTTTCTTTCGTTTTATGGCACAGTACCTATTATGAAGGCTTTTCAGTGGAGCTGTTCTGTACTTTCACAGACCACTTCATAGCATCTTCATATAATGAGCAACAGGTATAATGCAAATTTAGAACATTTTGTACCAAAGTTTTTAGCAAATGGAATATCGAAATATATGTATCTTGGAAAAAAGGGAATGGACCATGTTGAAAGAGAGGATGTCAAAAAATTCCACAAGCCAATGAGAGACAGACAGAGCCACTTCTCCATCCTAAAGCTGAGCCAATGTTGACACATTTAGATGTACCAAAATCATATGGCTCCATTTACAGAATTCAAACTGGTGAAGTTTCAGCTCACTCAACCTCACCCCTTCCTCGCCTGTCCCTCTCCCATGACCGTTCCCTGTCCAGATCCCGCCTATCTGGATCTCTCTCCCACCCCCGGGGCCTGTCTCCACGCTCTCGCTCTGACGGAATCTCTCGTTCCTGTGACCGCTCCATGCTGCTGGCAGCCTTCCCGTGGCCATAGTCAATGACCTCAGGGGTGGCTAGCGGAGTGCTCCCTGGGACAGGATAGTCTGAGGGGTAGGCAACAACAACACAAGGATACATAAAACTGAGGACCAGGCATAAAGTGAGTGAGCGAAATGGGGCTTAACCTCATAAGAGAAGTATTTCAACATTCAGAATACCCAAAGTATATGAGATAGACACAGAAGGTTATAAGGCTGGAAACAGAACACAGTATGTTTACCCATGAATAATGTGATGTTGCACCAGACACCTTAGTAGATAACTTCATTGAGCTGGGTGCTAATGTCAATAATTTTTTGCGGCATCAACATCTGAACAATGTGTTACATGATTTATCGATTCAGTGTGGGAACAAGATAATGTCACCATTAATCACAGATGTCTGGAATGAAACAACCCTTCACAGACGAGCCTGAAAATTATTACATCCCCAAAACAACCCTTCACAGACGAAATCTGAAAATTATCACGTCCCCAAAACAACCCTTCACAGACGAACCTGAAAATTATCACGTTCCCAAAACAACCCTCCACAGACGAACCTGAAAATTATCACGTCCCCAAAACAACCCTTCACAGACGAACCTGAAAATTATCACGTCCCCGAAACAACCCTTCACAGACAAACCTGATAATTATCACATGTCCCCAAAACAACCCTTCACAGACGAACCTGAAAATTATGACATGTCCCCAAAACCTTTTACAACTCGACCAATGTTAATTACCCCTGCCAAATATCTCCTCCCTGTAGTATTCTGTGGTGGTTCTGTGTCCGTAATCCACTGCGTCAACAGGGGGCAGATACCGCTCTCTTTCCAACACCCGTTCCTCTCTCAGCAGAGGGTCTCGTATAGGGTCCCGCAGGGGGTCCCGTAGAGGATCCCGCTCATAGCGATCTCGAAGAGGATCTCGCAATGGATCCCTTAGCGGATCTCTGAGAGGGTCTCTATCCAGTGAATCTCTGGCGTAACGTTCTCTGTACAAGGTGTAAGATCTGCACAAGGTAAGAAATGGATAAGATAAGAGTTGATAGTGTAACATCACAAAGTTTCAGTTTGGTAAACATCTTCCAATTTACTTCGATCCAATAAACCAGAAACTCTGTAATGTTTGATGCAATAATCTTTATAAGCTTTTGCTGAAAACAGTTGTAAGATGTAACAGGTCATCACTTTTACTTATTTTTTTCTTACAGATCACGCTGGAGCAGATGAGACTACAAGTAAAAAGATATTCAAATATCTGGCAAAGCAAATCACAACTCAGGAGAGCATCAAGCTACAGTGAGATTCCAAAATGCAACCGCACTGGTCAAGTGATAGCTGTTGATGGGCAAGCACTTTTAATGTCAACTAGAAGGAGGCTCCTCACACCCAACAGTAATAACAATGGTTTAGTATGATCATCATACCTTTCTGGGGCATACGGATCATCATAGTACATTCTGCGTCTCTCGTACTCAAGCAGCGGAGGGGGGTATTCCCCGTATGGATCCCGCCTCTCGTCGTAGGGGTAGTGGTTGTAGTACGGATCACGCGGGGGGAGGCCGTAGGGGTCGAGGTAAGGGCGTAACCTATTCCCGGGGGCATCATACATATCCCGCCTGTAGGGGTCAACAGCCAGCTCTTCTCCCCGCCACGGCTCTGCTGGCTGAAATATCACAGGTTCACAACCACATTACACTGATACACAAGCTACAGTCAATATCATACATACATTACAATGACACTCAAGCAACAGTCAATATCATACATACATCACACTGTTACGCAAGCTACAGACCATGTCACACATGCATTACACTGATACACAAGATACAGTCAATATAACACACACACTACACTGATGGACAAGCTACAGTTAATATCATACACACATTACACTGACAGACAAGCCAGGCAAAATTACACACACATTACACTGATAGACAAGCTACAGTCAATGCCACATACACATTACACTGATAGCAAAGTTACAGTCAATATAATAAACACATTACATTGATACACAAGGTACTGTCAATATTACAGACACATTACACTGACAGACAAGCTATAGTCAATATCATACACAAATTACACTGATACACAAGCTACAGTCAATATCATACACACACTACACTGACAGACAAGCTAGTTAATACCACACACAAATTACACTGATAGCAAAGCTACAGTCAGTATCACAAATACATTACACTGATACACAAGCTGGTCAAAATCATTGATACAGATATATGTGTTACACTGAGAGACAAGATACAGTCAATACCACAGACCCATTACACTGATACACAAGCTACAGTCAATATTACACACATATTACACTGACAGACAAGCTACAGCCAATATCACACATACATTACATTGACACACAATATCACTAGAGTCAATATCACACACACACATTACACTGATACACAAGCTACAGTCAATATCCCACACACATTACACTGATACACAAGCTACAGTCAATATCCCACACACATTACACTGATACACAAGGTACAGTCAATATCATACATACATAACACTGATACACGAGCTATGGTCAATATCACACATACATTACACTGATACACAAGCTAAAGTCAATATCACACATACATTACACTGATACACAAGCTAAAGTCAACATCATACACATATTACACTGATAGACAAGCCACAGTCTATGTCATAGATAGTCCAAGTTATATCAGGGTGTTGCTTTGGTATGCTGCCTGATATTTCATTGAGAAGATTAATATTTTCATAAGCCCAAAGGGCAAGTGGAAATAATGGCCTCTGAGTCGAAATATCAGGCTGTATATTCAGGCAACGGGCTGGCATAACGAATTTATGACAATGACGAGCATTCTAGGCGACTTTTGTTGATATTTCTGCCAAAACACACCACGTTTTTACAGAGGCTTTGCCACTAACTGAGTGACTGAGACTGATGTCACAGCTCACAGAATGAGAACAGCACAGCCTAAGACCAGGGCACTGACGGCGAACAGCAAAAAATACTTGCTTTAAGTCAACTGCTAGATTGTAATTTTCAATTCGATTTGCAGCTGTGTGCAATTTACCTACCTCAAAAAGATGCTCCAATAAAGTTTTCCACATGTTGTTATTGTTAACTGCTGAATCATTAGAGCTCTATGGAAAACAGAGGCTAGAAAAGACTTGTACATTGCTGAAAAGCGTTTGCTATCCACTGGAGCGAGAATCCTTGACTTTGTAGGGATACAGAAAAAATATAAAAGGTGCAAGAATGTATTGCTTGCCTGTTTTGCGAATAGGGTAGCCTACTCAAGGCAGACAGACTTATCAGAGGCCTAGAATTTTCTCTGAATTGCGATGAACATATACGCCACAGACAATACCATGCACAGATTACAATGAGAGACAAGCTACTGTTAGTATCACTGACAGACATATATATGTTACACTGAGAGAGAAGCTACAGTCAGTATCATGTACACATTACACTGATAGACAAGCTACAGTCAATATCACACACATGTACAATTTACATAAAAAATACATTGGTAAGCAGCCAAGAGTCACTGCTTATTAGCTGACCGCAACAGCTTAAAAATATTCACTTTTAAACAATGATGGTCAATATGTAAGGGGTTCTTGGGGTCAAACCTGACAATCCAAAACATGACAATGCAAAACCTGACAATTCAAACCTTTTAAAACTCATTGACAAGCCATCTGCATGAAAGTCAGGTTTGAATTCCTAATCTCAAGAATAAATGGCTACTTCTTAACTCGGTAATAATTACAAATGATAAACACAAGATATATGCAGCAGTGGCCCTCCTCTTGATATACAATGTTTTATGAATAAGATGTGTACAAGCTGTTTCATCACCCGTAAAATGAGTTGTGTGCATGAATTTCAAGAAAGTGATGCATTTTTGTTCTCAATACAAACAACAGTGCTCAGAATGTGAAGATGAACACAGTAAAAATTTCTTACATCTAGAGGTAACTCCCCTCTTTCCATTGGGTCGCCTCTGCCACGCCCATTGCCCCTCCCACCATCTATGCCCCTCCCACGGTCTCCGCCTCTGCCTCGGTTTCCACCTCTCCCTCGGTCTCCTGCCCTTCCACGATCTGCACCACGCCCACGATCCATGCCTCGCCCACGATCTGCACCACGCCCACGATCCATGCCTCGCCCACGATCTGCACCACGCCCACGATCCATGCCACGACCACGGTCTCCACCACGTCCATTTCCGCGGAACCCGCCGCCTCGGCCAAACTGATCACCCTGGTTCATTGGGTGTCCTTCTGCCTCGTCTGATCCTTCACCAAGATCAGACCCTGGAAAACCCTGGTGGGGAGAGGAAGTCGACATTCCTGCTCATAATGGAATAAAAAGTTCTGTCCGACTTTGACAAGCAACTGTTAAAATATATGTTCCACCTGCAGGTGAGCCCTGAAGAGCTCAGGTGAAATTTAGAAATAGAGAAATCTCTGATTGATATTGTGCTTACCTGACCCTCAGGTCTGTTGTCTAAACCCTGGAAGTCTGCCCCTTCTTGATCCTCATCAGCCCCTGAGGGAGCCCCTGCTGGGTGTTCAGGAGGAAACCCTCTGCCTCTGCCCCTCATCATCACACCCCTGCCACGAGCATGTCCCCGGGTCCTCATCCCCTCTCCTCCTGGGAATGCCTGCCCAGGCTGGAAGTTGCCCTCTCCCTGTGGATTGTTTCCCCGTGGTCCCTGGCCCCTCATGAAGCCTCCACCCCGGGTTGGGCCTTGCCCTCGTCCACTCTGCATCACCTGCATCCCCAGGCCTCCATTAGGTCCAGGGAAGGGCTGGCCAGGCATCCCTGCACCCCGCGGCTGCTGAAAGTTGCCCCTGGAGCCTCGTCCTCGAGGCATGCCTCTCTGTCCCAGAAAGCGGGAGTTCTGGGACTGTTGGTTGTCAAACGATTGGTTCATGTCCGCATTTCCCTCGTCGTCCATACTGCCTTCATGCACCATGTCAGAGCCTGCGACACTTCCCTACAACACCACAAGGACGCTGCACATTTGTCTTGGCATTATGAGCAAACCCTTTGTACAACCACTGACAGTTTCAAGAAATTACTAGAAAATAGGACTTATCAGCCCAGAATTACGAGTCAAAAAACCTGTTTGCTTCTCCTTATACATGTAAATTGGATGAGAAAAATTACCTGCTCTGTCAGCAGCTGAATTTAACTTATATTTCTACTTTCAAAACAAATTCTTTGACATAAGAATTTTGCTTCCTTGTACTTTAATTAGTTTGTTTTTGGCAACAGCAATGTTGTTGAGATACGAGGTATAAACTTTCACTCATGACCTTGTACAAACACAGTCAAAACTGTCAAATGGTGTACATACAGAAATGAGCATGAAGGAACTTTAGGGGCAAGCATACATACATGTACATTCATATATCCATTACACGTGTCAGTGGAAAACTTTTAGCAAAACTGTTCTTTAATGTCTTGCTTCTTTTATATTGTATAGATAAAAGCTACTAAACATGTACATTGTAGATGACACCTGAACATTTTAAGGAGAAGCTTGTTAGCTGTAATTAGAGTCTTACAGACAATCCTTTATTTTTTGATGGCATTTCATTGTTACCTCTCTATCCTGCTGATCAGCTGGAGTGCTGCCCCCTTGTTCAGCAGGAGTTCTTCCCCCTTGTCCGATCTGGTCACTGGAATGGTTGCTGCCTCTGCAAGAAGCAAAACCATTCCAACATGCCTTAAACATAAGACATATGAATTGCATAACATGTATGTAAGCCGAAATTACCGGCAAATATCAAGGCCCAAAATTTACATCTTCCAGGCTATTTGAAATACCACTAAATGTTCTACAGTTAAACAAGATTCAAGCCATGAAAAATTTATCTAATTAGCTGAGCTTTCTGAAAAACATAGCAGTGAATCAAGGAATTTCAAAGATGCCAGAAGAGAAATTTCACCATGAGAAAGTCTGCACACTACAAGATTGTAGCTTTCTGTAGTCTGTCAATATATCAGTTCACAGCTCACTGTATATGTGCTAAGCTCGTTCTAAATTTCAAGGCTTTCCCCTGATTTGCCAGGCATTTCAAGACATGGCAGTTATGTGCATGTGACGCAAAAAGGGCACTGTAGGCATTACATCCAAATGGTAATTACCTGCTCATCACATTATGAGGGCTTTGAATACATGTACAATGTATAAAGTGAACCCTGCTTTATGGCATACAAAGTGCTTTCCCACCTGATCATAATTATTGTCTTGATATTTACTTCTACCCATGACTAGAGTGTCTGGAAACCAGAGTCTATTCCACTCTACCACACTAAAGCATGTCTATACTGGCCTGTCCATGCCTCTGCTCATAGGGTCCACAGGTTACAACATGTCCATACCAACCTGCCCATCTCTCTGTTCATAGGGTCTTTAGGCCACAACATGTCTGTATCAACCTGTCCATGTCTATGCTCATAGGGTCTTCAGGCTACAACATGTCTACAACAACCTGTCCATGCATCTGTTCATGGGGTCATTAGGCTATAACATGTCTATACCAATCTGTCCCTGTCTCTGCTCATATGGTATTCAGGCTACAAAGGGTCATCAGGCTCATAGGGTCATCAGGCTACAACATGTCTATAACAACCTGTCCATGTCTCTCCTCATAGGGTCATCAGGCTACAACATGTCTATAACAACCTGTCCATGTCTCTCCTCATTGGGTCATCAGGCTACAACATGTCTATAACAACCTGTTCATGTCTCTCCTCACTGGGTCCTCAGGCTACAACACGTCTACAACAACCTGTCCATGCATCTGTTCATGGGGTCTTTAGGCTATAACATGTCTATACCAATCTGTCCCTGTCTCTGCTCATATGGTATTCAGGCTATAAAGGGTCATCAGGCTCATAGGGTCATCAGGCTACAACATGTCTACAACAACCTGTCCATGTCTCTGCTCACTGGGTCATCAGGCTACAACATGTCTACAACAACTTGTGCATGTCTCTCCTCATTGGGTCATCAGGCTACAACATCTATAACAACCTGTTCATGTCTCTCCTCATTGGGTCATCAGGCTACAATACGTCTACAACAACCTGTCCAGGCATCTGTTCATGGGGTCTTTAGGCTATAACATGTCTATACCAATCTGTCCCTGTCTCTGCTCATATGGTATTCAGGCTACAAAGGGTCATCAGGCTCATAGGGTCATCAGGCTACAACATGTCTACAACAACCTGTCCATGTCTCTGCTCACTGGGTCATCAGGCTACAACATGTCTACAACTTGTGCATGTCTCTCCTCATTGGGTCATCAGGCTACAACACGTCTACAACAACCTGTCCATGCATCTGTTCATGGGGTCTTTAGGTTACAACATGTCTATACCAATCTGTCCCTGTCTCTGCTCATATGGTATTCAGGCTACAAAGGATCATCAGGCTCACTGGGTCATCAGGCTACAACATCTGTAACAACCTGTTCATGTCTCTCCTCATTGGGTCATCAGGCTACAACACGTCTACAACAACCTGTCCATGCATCTGTTCATGGGGTCTTTAGGTTACAACATGTCTATACCAATCTGTCCCTGTCTCTGCTCATAAGGTATTCAGGCTACAAAGGATCATCAGGCTCACTGGGTCATCAGGCTACAACATCTATAACAACCTGTCCATGTCTCTGCTCACTGGGTCATCAGGCTACAACACGTCTACAACAACCTGTCCATGCATCTGTTCATGGGGTCTTTAGGTTACAACATGTCTATACCAATCTGTCCCTGTCTCTGCTCATATGGTATTCAGGCTACAAAGGGTCATCAGGCTCATAGGGTCATCAGGCTACAACATGTCTACAACAACCTGTCCATGTCTCTGCTCACTGGGTCATCAGGCTACAACATGTCTACAACTTGTGCATGTCTCTCCTCATTGGGTCATCAGGCTACAACACGTCTACAACAACCTGTCCATGCATCTGTTCATGGGGTCTTTAGGTTACAACATGTCTATACCAATCTGTCCCTGTCTCTGCTCATAAGGTATTCAGGCTACAAAGGATCATCAGGCTCACTGGGTCATCAGGCTACAACATCTATAACAACCTGTTCATGTCTCTGCTCATTGGGTCATCAGGCTACAACATGTCTACAAGAACTTGTGCATGTCTCTGCTCACTGGGTCATCAGGCTACAGCATGTCTACAACAACCTGTTCATGTCTCTCCTCATTGGGTCCTCAGGCTACAACATGTCTAAAACAACCTGTTCACGCGTCTGTTCATAGGGTCTTTAGGCTACAACATGTCTACAACAACCTGCCCATGTCTCTGCTCACTGGGTCATCAGGGTACAACATCCATAACAACCTGTTCATGTCTCTCCTCACTGGGTCATCAGGCTACAACATCTATAACAACCTGTTCATGTCTCTCCTCATTGGGTCATCAGGCTACAACATGTCTATACCAACCTGTCCATGTCTGTGTTCATTAGGTCATCTGGCTTGCCCATCTCATCTTCAAACTCCTCACCCAGCTTTTGTGCTGGCCGCTTGACCTTCAGGTCCATCAAGGACACGGGGCCCTGTTGTTGGGGGCCTCCTCCCAGCGGTATACCTCGCCCCAGTGGACCCCCGAATCTGTTGCCCATCCCCCGGTTGGAGTCAAAACGTGGCCCAGACGGTGACACGCCTCTCCCCTGAGCTCCAGGGAAGCGCATTCCCCTAGCTCCACCCCTGCCGGCAAAATCTCCTCTCTGGTTGGGGAAGCGGGGTCTAGGGTCCCCAATGGGGCCTTGTTTGGGGCCTTGATTTGGTCCTTGAAAGTCATAGCCTCCCTGCTGTGACATACTCCCAATGTTGTCTTGGTGATCCTCTGATGGCTCAATGCCCATGTCCCCAGGCCCCTGTCCCTGCCCCTGCATCCCTGGACCCAGGAACCTCTGCTGGCCTGGCCCCTGGTTCGCCTGGCTCCAGGGCCTTCCAAACCCTCGGCCTCTCTGAGCAAACCCTCTCCTGCCCTGCCCAGGGCCTCCAAACTGCTGAGACTGGTCACCTTGGTTACCTTCCGCTGCCCCGAAGCTCTGGGATCCCCCTCTCCCCATGTTAGGCCCGGGCCCTCCCCGTCCTCGCTGGAAGCCCCCTCTCATTCCGCGACCTCTGTTTCCACGGCCCATACCGCCATCACTATCCCAGTTTTTCCACTGTTGGTTGCCCATAAAAGCTCCATCATTCTGACCCCCTTCAAAGTTCTGTCCATGGAAGGGCTGGTTTCTCCCCTGGCCAAATCCTCCCTGAGGCCCACCCCTGCCATGGCCTTGCATTCCACCACCTTGTCCTCGGCCACGCCCAAACTCAGGGCTACCTCCATAACCTTGTTGATTTGGCGGGTTGTACCCCTGTTGTTGTTGTCCTCTACCATAGGGATGGTTGTTGTCATACCCCTGCTGGTTGTCTCCAAACCCTTGCTGTTGAAGCTCCCCATAGCCAAACCCCTGGCCGAAGTTCTTGCCTGCTTTATCCTGTGATGCAGGCTCCAAACCTGAAAATGTTCAAACACAAATATGCACCCATTAGAACTAGTGTCCATCTTTTGCAGGCCTTCACAAAATCCTCACAGTTAGAACAAACTTGATTGTTAATTTTTTTTTCAAGGTAAATGGCTGCTGCAAAATATATGTGTAAATAAATGCCAAGGTACAAAAATAATATCCCAAGCAATTTGCAAATAAAATGCTATCACCTGAACAGAAGGAAATGTCCACCAATTCTTTAAATTTATTTATTTATTTTATCCATCATTGTCGCATACTGTAGTTGAGAAAATTTCATTTAGACCACAGCAATAGGAAATCAGCCTGAAGGAAACCCACGAACACTGGCAGGTTGCTGGCAGACCTTCCCACTTGCAACCTCAGCACAGGGAAGTTCTGAAGTCAGTGACCTCAAAAATTCTTTCATCGGAAACAATTTATTATTGAATGCATTTCCAGGTTTTTAAGTGGAAAAACATGAAGACAATGAGGTAAAATTATGTTATTACATTATATGTCAAAATAAAGATACTGCTGACACAAACCAAATATCTTTTATAGAGTATATTAAACACATTTTTTTAAACTCTGAAAGCAATTGTTAAATACAATTCAAAAGAGCTATTCTGATACACATTTCAGTGTCCTACTCTTCGGACTAGATGGGTCTGGCCTGGCAGATGAAGGAGTTGCACTGGCTGCAGACTGGAGGATCTGCTCCTTCCTGGTCTTGATGTCAGCTTTCCTCTGCTCCATCTGTACTTCATACTGCTTCCACTGTGACTCATACTGCTGGAACAGCTCCTTGTTGGGGTGAGCTGAAAACAACAAACACTCAAATCTTAATGGTTTAGCAAGCAAGTTATGAGCGAGTTTATAGGAATCAAGTGCAGGTACTCAATAACTTTTCACTTTTTAAAACGAAGTCGAGTGTATTGTTGTGCCTGGGGCAACTACTGGCCTTCTTTAGGTACCTGATAACACTTCTGACTTAAAGCCAAAGTCAAATCAACCCAAGCCAGCAATCCCATTGGTCAGATCAGCTGCAGCCAACACACCTGACAGACCCATGAATGCTTCATTTCGCAATGTTATTTCTCTGTGTTGACAACATTAAAGCAACTGAAACTGCACTTTAATGTAATCGTTGAACTTAACTGCATAGACTACACTAGTCAGGGTTAAAATGGACTGAACAAAGCAGAGACCATGAACATTGACAAAAATGAATAAGCTCTCAAACTGCTGTGACAGGTCGTCGTGACACAGCATACCTTTGTTTTGTTCTTTCCAGTCGTCATACTGTTTTCTCCAATCTGAATACTGCTGGCTAAACTCTTCTTCCTCCTTCAGTATGGCTTCAAACTCTGTAAAGAACAGCATTTATTTCTTTAACTATATCGTCTAATTCTCCCACAACTTAATTCTTAAATTCTGCCAGGTTGGTATAAAAAGAAAAATGATACAAACTGAACACATTTCAACAGTCTCTGATACTGGCGCAATTTACAACAGTTTCAAAGAGATTAGTTTCATGATTTGACTCAATAAACTACATATAACATCAATGTGTTTGAAAAGTCAGCTCTTGCTGGCCTTTGTTGTACTTTGTTCTTGTCATTTTTTTTATAGCAACTGGGTGAGCTGCCACTGGTAATAGTGCATGTGCTGGCAAAAAAATGTCTGTATTAGATATTCATAACACCTAAAAGTTTCTAAATACTCAGCAGTTACTGTTTTTATTTATGCACTTTGAATTTTAAATCAGTTTACTCTTGAAAAATATGCAACAAGTACTTTCAACTTCGAGATTTCAGTATTTGCACTATGATCATTTGATGGAGGCAAGGATACCTTGTATGGAGCCCCATTACAAAATACAAGCACAGATTCTGTCTTAGATTGATCATAATATTTGGACATTACCAGTAATAGCAGCATACAGATACAACTGAAACATCTCAAAAAGGTCACCTGTTTATGTTAATCTTGCCAACCAAATTCAACTGCAAGACATAACAACATGCTGAGTTCTATTAAGTACCTGGTGTTTTCGTCGGTGAGGGAGGCAGTGGCTTCTGTGTATTGCTGTATGGGTTAGGAGCATCACTCGGGGGTGGGGGAGGCTGCTGATATGCACTCCAGCTCTGATACTGCTGAGGCTGATACTGAGGCTGCTGCTGTTGTTGTTGTTGCTGCTGCCATTGTTGAGCTTGCACCTGGAGCTGTGATAGCTTCTGCTGCTCAACGTCATCAGATGGTGCCAAGATCTGGAGAGTAGCCAATAGATGTTGTAACACTTGTAATGATGTATCATGTTAAACAAGTATGTGCAGGTCCATGCATCTAAAATCTGGGTCTTCAGCATATCCGGTATTCGTAGTTTTCTAGTGATGTCATAGCAGATATGAGTCAATCAACAACGCTCTCTTTGATCAAGTGACTAGCCTACTGGAGGTAAAAACAAAGCGAATTTTACCTCTAGAGGTGAGATACACCTTGAATGAGATTTTGCCATAATAAAATGAAAAATAAAGCTTTTCAACAAACAAAAAGTATTCAGAATTTGTCCAGTCTTCAAACATGACAGTTTCAGTGACCCGCAGTTCATTAAGCTTTAGAAATCGGTAAAAATTAAGATTTCGCATCTTTAGCCCAATGTAATTTATTACCTATGGCTCCTTACGAAACACCCAGATGCTCGAAACTACAGATACAGGTCCACTATGTAACAGTTGAACTGCAAATAAAGCAACACGGTGCAGTGGACCGGGAAGTCAAGGTTGGTCGTCCATTGTTGTCTACTGTACTCACACCTTATTATGAACAATGTAACCAAAGTTCTCATCGGTTTCAATGTTACTGGTATGCCCAGCATTTTCAAGACTAAGGTGCTTGCTTTTGCCCTTACAACACCCAAAATGGCATGTGTACCTTCTTATGTTGGGAGATGTAGGCTTTACAATATTTGAGACCACAGACATCCAGGCATTAGCAGTTTTGCTTATGCAGACAAGGCAGTGAAAACATTGTGAACATAACATGGAAGTTAATAGGGAACTTATAAGTCCAAAACTAGGTTTCGTTAACGTTCATAATTTAGATACTCTATGCAGATTGTTCTGCCATAATATGCACTCAGCATATTGTCCAGTATTGTTCAGTTTCCTATCCCTTCCCTTGTTATCTTTCACCTCCTCATCTGCATCAAGCGAGTGAATAGTCCAAGCTTGTTCAGACATTGGAATTGCATTAGAAATGACTCAGTCGCTCAATTTCCACGTCTGAGACCTGTCCTAGTCTCTATCGTGTGGTGATGCAGTTTGACTTTTAGACCAGTCTTCTAGGTCTGACAAGACACATGCTTAACATAAGCCTAAAACTGTAATAAATGTTCTCTCTGGAAACCTTGGTGAGTTCATACCATTTTTCTAGCCTATCTAATTTATTCCGGTGCCCGTTGCCCATGTAAAGCAAATTCAAAACGACTCCCTCTTGCTTCGCTTAAAACATTCCGATATCTTGAACCTGTAACGACAATGGGTAATTTTCCGGCAGTTGTCACTGGGGGTACCAGTCTCAAGCTATAAATTTGCCCTAGATGTGTTAAATAATATGTTGTGTAGTTATATACGTTTTATAACAAACCATGTTTGTTTCGCGGGCGTACAGGGCGTACAGAGCGAACGTGTTATTTCTAATGCAAACCTTCGACTAGCGTGTTAAGTGACGTATGCCTGTCATCTTGACTAAGGTGAGCTGCCTTTCTCTTTCAAAAGATTCAATAAATTGGTAGCGTTTACCCCGTCTCAAACAACTTCCTACACTTTACAACTCCATTCATGTTTCTGTCATATATTAAGGGGAAAACAGTTACACAACATAAAACAAGTCAAGCATTGACCAGGGCTTACAGTTCCTCCTTTAGCCGCGTGTCCATCTTCAGAAGGCGGGGGGTCAGGCGGAAGCGGGGGCTTCTCGTCTTTGGGTGGTGGTGCAGGGGCGACTGGGGGGTCACCCTCTGGCTGGGGTGGCTGGGGTGGTAAGGGGGGTTGCCCAATGTTAATCAACGATTGTACTCCGTACCCCTGCTGTGCGGCCCAGGGTTGTTGCTGTTGTTGTTGTTGATAATACCAACCATACATTTGCTGTTGGTAGGCCATTTGTTGAGGGCTCATCTGCTGCATCTGCTGAATGGCGTTGGACGCCTGGCCCATCTGTTGCCAATTCTGATACATGATTTCTCAAACGGTGAGGGGCTAAGAGAAAATTCGGATTATCAAAAAATAAAACAATGAAAAACGCACAGCCTGGAGGCAGACATAATGTCACTAATAACGTCTCGCGAGATACCACGCTGATCTCCTCACTCGACGTTTTTCAGGCGAAAGCTTCCGAAAGGTGGAGAGATTAATGGGCGGTCACAGTTGAATTGGGATGCATGCACGATTAAGGAGTTAGCGCTGTCAAATAATTATCAGACGAAGTTAAAGTAAATGTAGGATATGAGCTTTAACATTTAGCTTTGCCATGTCAAGATTTAGGCCGATTTGCAAAGGTTTTGTGGGGTCACCTTCTTGCAATGGGTGGCCTGCATGGTGCAGGTAACTAAGACTAACTAGAGCATTGCCGGCTACATCTGTTTTAGTTGGACACGATCTGCTTGCGTATCCGTTTTGTGAGATTTGTGACCGTTTTGGAGTATCAACGCTTGACCATCTATGCGTATATTATACACTAGTGTGAAGGCAAATTATTAAGGAACACAGCCCTGTCAGTGTTATGTGAAAAGGGCCTGTGGTTTTGGAGATGTGGGCAATAGACGGGAGGGAGTACCCCAGCGATCAAACGGTCGCAACAGCGCTCCAGTTCTACGGGCTCTTTTGGTCTGACGTCAGTATGCAGTATCTGTCTCATGTATATCTGATGATAGGATGTAGGCACATGTATGTGTACCTTTAACTTGGTTGCAACCAACTTATATGGTGTTAGCATCAAGAAAAGAATTTTAATTTATATTCTGTTTATGGTTACTGTTCATCAGTGTATAATTAGAACTCTTGCCAGGGCTGAAAATGAATGCTTATTTATCTGCTTGATTGTTGTTTTGTCGGTTAGCCCTCTAGCGGAGCACAATGACCCAGAAGCCACCCACCAATGCGGTCGCTGTGAGTTCAAGTCCAGCTCATGCTGGCTTCCTCTCCGGCCGTAGCCTACCTGGCAAGGTCTGCCAGCAACCTGCAGATGGTTGTGGCTTTGCCTCAGGCTCCTCCCGTTTCATCCCACTGTAATGCTGGCTGCCGAAGTATAAGTGAAATATTCTTGAGTATGGCATAAACCACCAATCAAATAAATAAATAAGATTGGTGTTTTAACGTCAAACTCAAGAATGTTTCAGTTATATGACTGTGGCCAGCATTCTGGTGGGAGAAAATGAAAGTGTATGCAATGCAATAAGCCTGAAGTGCCTACATGTGCTTAACAGTGCACTAAATTAAAGTGCCGAGACAAGCAAGAAAATAAAAGTGACGTGTTACGACCTTATGTAGGCCTATCTGTCCTTGTAAGCTGTAGGCTCTATATCTACATGTATACTGTATTTTACCAGTAGTTAATAGTACTTAATAGAGCAGCATGTATGTGTGCACTAGGGTATGTACATACAATTAATAAGGTATGCTAGGGTGTGAATAGGCCTGGCCCATCTTCATGACAGTTACACATTCTATATAACTAAAATATAGAATGTGTAACTTTCATGACAATGGGAATATATTTAGGCCACATGAAAAATCTTAACTTGCTTTTCAATCACCAGAACCTCCGAAAAGATTGAATCAAAGAGTGAGAAATCTGTTAAGTTTGGGAATGCATACTAGGTTTATAAGTGCAGTGGTTTCTGTAATTATGCAACAGTCGTGCAGTTTATTGTGCAGCTACGTGGCACGATGATGATATCATATTATCCACATACTGTAGTCCTGTACGTTTTCAGTTGTGTGGGCCACTTATGGTACAGGAAGATGTCGTCAACAAGCCAGACTTCATTCAACAGCATTTTATACTATGTGAAAAACCAAGTGGCCAACATACAGTTAAATCGTCCGGAACGAATGAATGCCATTGATCTTTACATGCCTGAAGAACTGCAAACAGCTGTGAAGATGGCCAATGAGAACACAGATGTGAAGGTACCTAACTGAGGGAAGCACGTAATGGAGGCACACTTTGCAGACATATTGTTTAAGGTTTGCCTGTAGAGTTACCAATGCGCATCTGTAGCGTTACCATTGTATGCCTGTAGAGTTACCAGTGCATGCCTGTAGAGATATGTAAGTGTGCCTCGAGCTACCAGTGTGTGCCTGTAGTTACCAGTGCGTGCCTATAAAGTTACCACTGTATGCCTGTAGAGTTACCAAAGTGTACCTCTAGAGGTACCAATGTGTACCTGTAGAGTTACCGAAGTGTGCCTGTAGAGTTAGTTCAAAGAGGATCTGCTGCAGATAAGGGAATAGTTCAAGGAGGAAGTGAAGTGGATATATCAAATAGTTCATGGAATACCTACAGGGAATAAAGTTCAAAGAGGATTTGCAGGGGACAAATGGAATAGTTAAAGGTGATCAGTATGGGATAAATAGAATAGTTCAGGGGAGGTCTGTGAGGGATAAATGGAATAAAGTAGTTCAGCAAGGATCTGCAGGGGATAAATGAAGAATAGAGTTTAAAGAGGACCTGCAGGGGATAACTGGAGTAAGTAAATCAAGAAGGATCTGCAGGGGATAAATGGAATACAGTAGTTCAAGGAGGATCTATAGGGAATAAATCTGGTACAGTAGTTCAAGGAGTATCTGCAGGGGATAAATGAGTACAGTAGTCCATAGAGGATCAGCAAGAGATAAATGGCATAGTTCAAAGAGGATCAGACGGGGATAATGGAATAGTTCAAGGGGGATCAGCAAGGGATAAATGGAATTGTTGAAGGAGGAATAGTTCAAGGTGGAACTGCAGGCGATAAACGGAATAATCTTCCAGGCATTGTAAATACCCTTGGCAAATCTTCCACACAGGAATTAACTATTTTTCAACCTCATCAGCATGAAATAAATCCGGCACAATCAGTGATCAGAGGAGGCTCTGCTGATGACATTGATTTGGTTGTAAGTTGCCATATTGTACAATGCAAAATCCACCAGATGTCTCTCTGAAATTTCCAGCGAAAATTCACGTCAACCGATTGCTTCATGTCACATGCTCACTTAGTTTTCACTTTATTCTCTGTTTCAAGGTGATTGTTCTGTCAGGCAGTAAGGTGTTTTGTTCAGGTTACGACCTGAAGATGTTTGCAGAGCCTGAGCGGGGCACAGTGCCTGTCAGTCAGACCATGCCCTGGGACCCCTACACTGACTACACCGTCATGGCGGCCTGTACCGATGCCTTCATGTCACTCTGGAGGAGCTATAAACCTGTGGTGTGCAAGATCAGCGGGGTGGCTATAGGAGGAGGAAGTGACATGGCTCTGCTCTGTGATGTCACCATAGCTACGGAGGATGCCCGCATTGGATATCCCCCTGCCAGAGTTTGGGGCTGTCCCACGACGGCTATGTGGGTGTACAGAGTAGGCCTTGAACGGGCTAAGAGGATTCTGTTGACAGGGGACTTACTGACAGGCAGGCAGGCTGCAGACATTGGTCTCATTGGAGAGGCTGTACCAGTCAACCAATTAGATGCAGCTGTGGATAAAATCGTGCAGAGATTGGTCACTGTACCAACCAATCAGATGTTCTTTCAGAAGCAAGTAATCAACAATGCTGTGGAAATGATGGGTTTGTTGTCTTCTCAGAGACTGGCCACCTTTATGGATGGTATGACCCGACACACCCCAGAGGGTGTAGCATTTCAGAAGCGGGCACAGGAAGTGGGCTTTAAGAAAGCAGTGAGGGAAAGAGACATGGGTGTTGAGACCTCCTGGTCAACACCTCCCAAATCAAAGTTGTGAAAACCTGACAGTGTTAAAACTACCATCCTTTTTATGAATGCAGACTTACAAACTGTTGCGTTGTGCATATACCTTGCAGTTACTAATTGTACTTCATTCCTCTGCTCTCACTTTGCACAATGCACAATCACATCAGTCAACAGTTCTTGAGTGAAGTGTCCAACAACAATAAAATACCAGTAAATGAAGGAATTGTGTATTTTTTCTGATGATTTAGCTGTCAAGCTTCAGGTGGACAGGTGTGTTTAATAGGTACGTGGTGTAATACAGCAGTTGAGCTTCACCTGTACCTGGTTCCCTCCATCAATAAACTTGACAGCCTCCATGTGAAGCAAAATATCCTTAGTAGTTCACACAAGTTAAATCTTGTCAAACAAATGTGCAGGACTGAAATCCTACCTCATTTATACAGTATGATTGTGTTTAATTTTGATGTTTTGACTACACAGCAATGGCATGACTGTATAAGTGTGAAATCAGCTTTACTGCACTGCAACCTGTGGAAATTAGGCATGACGATCTGTTATCTCTTTTTTTATAGTCACCAAAATAACCCCACATACTCCAAAATAAACTGAAATCCATGTAATTATGGCAAGTTTATCAAAATCCTGTGTTTGCAAAAATGTTCATTTCTGTATCAATGTTGCCTTTCCACCAAAGGAGAAATTACCAAGATTGCCAATACTCCTTACTAAGCAAGGGAGTGTCAACAGTGTTATACCCCCTTCTTTATACCAAGAGAGAGTGTACCGTGATTGCCCATACAACTTTTTTCCAAGCAAGGGAGTACTGTGATTGCCAATACTTCTTACCAAGTGAGAGAGGGAGCCAACATTGCCAGTTATACTATTTTACACCAAGTGAGAGGGTGCCAGCATTGCCACTTGTATTCTCTTTATTCCAAGCAAGAGAGTGCAAACATTGGCAGTTATACTCTCTTCTTTATACCAAGCAAGAGTGTACCATGATTGCCAGTACTTCTCCTTACCAAGCGAGAGAGTGCCAACATTGCCAAAACTGACAGGAAGATTGTGAAAGGAACTGCCTTTTGCAAGCAGTTTTAAAGGAAGTCAAAACATGAAAGAAATACTTTGATAAGAAAATAGTTCTATTGAGACCATTACATGTCATAAGAAAGTAAGATATAAAATTGAACAATGTACAAATTTTGAACATAACGTGATAACAGAGCGCTCCAGTAATCCATGGTCCGAATCAAGCATAGGATATGGCGCTTCCATGGTCAGCCATAGCCAAGACAGTCAGATAAATCTTCTTCACACTGACAGGATTGCCTATTCATTCCATGAACTAAAACTTAAACTTAAACACCACAGAACATAACATGAACATAATGGGACACATTAAAGCTGTCTACATTGACTTTGAAACCAATTCATTAAATCCAACTATTTGGCAACCACAAGCATGTATAACTTACATTGTGTTCATTTGTATTAGATGAAAAATTGGAATTCCATACCCAACTGCTGAGGACCACTTCACAAAGCAAATTCTGGCTTCTGCCTAAAACTGTAATCCAAATTAACCTCTTATCTATATGCATGAAATCGTTAAAAATTTGACCGTTTACTCTGTGCTATGGTAATACAATTTCAGCAAAGCTTGAGCATCCAATTTGTTTCGGTATACAAGATTAAAGTGTTGAACTTTAGCCCCAATAGGCTTTGTGAAACAGGTCCCTGGAAGGTGATGTTTGATTCAGTGCATCAGTACCATCCTCTGGTGCAGTCCTTGAGCCTCCAAACATTGATATCTGTATATCAGACACTTCAAAAACGCGGTGTATGAATAACTTTCTCTTCATAATCAGTATTTGCCATGGTTTCATGGAAAGATAAGCTGAAACTGGATTAATTTAACATGAATTGTTCTGTCCTAAAAATAACCTAGAATACACTGAGAACTCGCTCAAATGCATAACACTCTGCTACAGAGGGAGACATGAAAAGCGATGTAGGGGTCAGACTAACAGCCTTAATTAGACTATAACCATTATAACACCTCAGTCTGTTACAAGAGACGGCGGCTTTACTTCCAGGTTGTGACAAAGCCTGGATCCAAACCTATGTCCCAGGCAAATGTCCAGGTAAGTGAACAGGTAAATGTCCAGGTAGGTGGACAGGTAAAGGCATGGAATGGTCTAGGCTGGTATTTTAATCTGAGCATAAGTCTTGAGTATAAAGGAAATTAACTATCACACCCAGTATCAAAATACATACATGAATGAATGATGGGCAGTTGACTACCCTAGTCTGGCAGTCTGCAATATAGCATCAAAATATGTGAACAAACTCTGAGAACTTCTATCCCATGCTAAATATGCAAAACTTACAGAGAAATCAACCTAGTTTTCAAACTTGATCTAAGGGACCACAAAATCAATTTTGCAGAAAACAACCAGTAAAATTGTGAAATGCACTCTAAGCCAAACTTTTGTCTGTATAACCTATGAGTGGTGGCCTATACAAACCTATAACCTGCACTCAAGATTTTGTCAAAATCGTACAATATATTTTGAGCAGAAATCACAGAATTCATCAAATATGGAAAACTTACACTTGATCTGAGGTTTTACAAGGTGAATCTTTACACAACATTGTATGAAACCTGACAATATATGGAGGAGTTATTGAAGAGGCACTGACCACATATATGGATACATGCAAATTCACACCCCTCACTCGTGCAGAAGGGTGGGATGAATACAGGGAAATGCGCAATCCTATTCACATCCACGACATGTCTACAGCCAAGTCCGTTGCATCTTGACACAAGCCTCAGTGAGCAATCTGTACAAGTTAGTTACCTTAATTCTTCTGATTTTTAGGACGGTCTGCCTATATTAGCCAATTTATATGCAATTGTAACAGACAAACATGGTTTTGTTCCCTCACAGGCCTAGTCCATCTCTTGGAGAACATGACCATATTTTCACTTTTCTGAAAAACTGGGACACATATGGTATGTTTGGCTTTCAACAGGGTGAATATTTGTCCCAAAAATGACAGTCAGGTTTATAGATGGTGGAAACCAGAGTGACCTAAGGCCCTGGGGCAGGTAGTGAGCAATGTTCCTGGACTTCCAGCTGCAGCTGAACAAACAAAAGTTGGGTTCACATCTGCCACCTCATGGGTCACATCATATCAGCCACCACACTGTACATGTAGTACATTTTATATCATGTTCAGCCTCTTGAACATGAAGTGTGCATGATGAAAATGCAATAACTAATATATCCCACAGTATACTTATATCTATATATCCCAGAATATACTTCATATATGTCCTCAAGGTTTACTCTAGGCCTGTCAAAGTGCACAAATATGCAGAGAAGCAGAGAACTATGTTCAACATATACAAATAGACTGTACTTACATACAGAGAAATCAATAAAGTAATAGATTGTAAGATTGTAATACTGGAAAAATATTTGTCCAGTATTGTTTAACAGTATTACACTGTTACACACCAACAAATATATTATTCATATAAATGTCAAAAAATGACTTGGATTAGTATATCAGACAGTATTTAAAAAGCATTTAAATTATCCTTTTTAATGAGCACAGTGCAAATGTACTTCAAATAACAGTTTACTTACTGCCTGGCACTCCTGCATCTGAGGACAAGCGCAAGTACAAAAAACAGTGCGTGTACACATGCTGTGACTTTCATCAGGTGCCCAGGCTTGCAAGATTGCAATATTCACACATCAAATATTATGGAAAACTTCTATCATTGCAAGGTAATTATAAAACAGTGAACAAAGGAAAATATCTCCTTTTAATTATGCCTGATAACATTTTGATACATTTCATAATCTTTCTAATAACTGAATAGCAATATACATACATGATTTCCACTAAAAAAGAAAAACAAAAACAACAGAATATATATATATAACAAAACAGCAACAGTTGGGAAGAAATGTACAGTTCTATCCTCTCTGATAAATGTTGCCTCTCATGGTATAACTCTGACCTCATACAGCTAACTCTGCCATCCGTAGGGTGATTTACCAGCCAGTCTGATTGGGTGAGGTTTGCGATACTACTTACTTATATCTCATCACATACTGCAAGTCTTCATATTGCATGATAATGTTCATTTTATGTATTCTATGCAAATGAACAGCAATGTATTATACAGTCATAACAATTTCCCACTCTCAGACCAGAAGCTGTTAACCAAAGTACAAGCAATATCCGATAATTCTAAAGATGATGCACAGATTTAACCTTTCTGGTGCTCAGTTTGCCTATATGTTCTCTTTAGAAAGTATTATAGTGAGAAGAGGTGAAGCAACAATTCAGTAAAATGAATTTAACATTTAAAACTGTCTTTTTTTTCTTTTAAAGCATTAATAACTTGAATGAAGATGTCATATTCTAGAATGGTACTGATCCATACCCATGTGTGTCTGCTATAAACAATACAGATCTAAAAGTAAATTTAGGTTTAAACCTGTTTTAAACATGTCAGAAGTCACTGGTAGGCATTAACGGAAATTGGACACTGTATAATGTATCAACTTTCGTTGTTGATGTAATACTTCAACATTATGGAGGGCATGCCAAGAGACAATTCTTAAAGCACAGCATATATTATTACATGATTTCTGTGAGGCTTATTTGGGTCATCTGAGGTCAAATGGGGTGTTCTTAACAATTTAAATGGGGTTGACAGTGTCTCACCACATGCAGCAGGAATCTATAACTGCTCTCTGTGTATGTTACCATGCCTCACCTGAAGCATAGTTTGTATTAAAAATACAGAAACTATATGTTGACTACATGTATATGTACACTTTATCATAGTGGAAAAAAATGTTTTTCACAACTTTCTTTCATGGAACCAATTTTTCATTTCTTGATGTTGGTTCCCGTGAACATGAAACACAGAACCGAGGAGTTGTTGTTGCTTAGACCACTATGGGTGATATCCCCAGTCTGCAAGCAACAATTCAAATGTTTATAACTAATTAGTATTTACTTTCCTCACAAAGTGATTCTCAAACCTCCTAGCTTGCACAAAAAACAGTTGATTAATAAAAGTGTGAAATTATGATAGATTTACTTTAGTGTCTTGATCATAAACAAAGGCCAGGAAAATGAATTAACTATATACAAGAAACCTGAGCATTCATCATAGAATACACTTCAGTGCTTATTGGCTGTAGCTGTCTGACATGTATTTTCATAAATGCTGTTCTCTTAGAAACAATATCAAGACGGCCGTGGATTTGGTTTCCTACATTTCTTGTAATGGCCTAAAATTTCGTCAATGACTTATTTTGCCTGATTCCTAGAGTTCTACTGATCTTCAACAGGTTTTCTGAGGTTTGTTTGGAAGGCAGGATAATATAGTACTGGGAAAATGTCAGCACAAATGTAATATTTCAAGACATTTATTTGTCTACACTTGTTCGGTTCAAATCGTTCATCATTTACAAAATAAGAAATAAGTTCAGTTTATCTGGCTAAATTTCAAAAACAAAAAAAAGGGCAAAGTTTACTGTTCTGACTTTTTATCCTTGCATAATTTCTTTTCTGAAGCAGAATTTTTAAAGTTTCTACTTTTGAAGCAATTAATGACGACAATGCTCTGAGCAGCGAAGCATTCTTGATGGAGTGAAAAATACACACATGTAAATGTATATCACAGTGCGACGTAACTGTATCATCTGAGGCCAAGTCTAAAGTAAATCACAATTGTACGGTAGAATTACCTGGTCATTTAAAAAATCTGCTGAGGTGAGGTGAGCTACAGCAGCACAGACATTGTCATACCTGTCACCTGGGGTCAAATGATGATGTTATAAGCAGTATAAATCACACCTCTTAGCACCATGGCTTCATGAAACTTAAGTAGAAAGTAAAGCTCGGCATTTGGACTAGACATGGCATTCATGACACGGCTTGTTTTTAAAACAAAAATGTAACTTTTATGTCATATAAATCGATGCACTCATTGTCTGTGGACATGTCGAATGACCAAATCTGTCAGCAACTGCATGGTCTTGTATACAACACTGATTATCAAAGATTCCTAAAGCACGTAACACTCAAAATCATTTGGTCTGAGTACAGTATCACAGAGTTGAAATCTGGTACAAAAAAAAAAAAGTTAAACTCAGGCAGATAAGGACAACAATTGTGTGAACTCAAAACTAGTAGGTGCTCTTCAAATCAGATGAATCTCCTTTTCCCGCCACGCTACAGAAGCTGACGTGACAAAACCCACGGTACAAGATGGCTGGTGTCTTATCAACAGTCTGCTCAACACCTCCCGGTCAAATGACTCTCACCATGCTGGCTAGAACAATCCCCAACAAGCTGGACGGTCTCGCAGTCTAAAAGCAGTGTATTTGTTCTTCAAATGAGATCATCTTGTTGGACTGGCTGAAAGATAAAGAACAGTTAGAACTAAAGCCACATTACTCAGTGATCCAGTTTTCATTATGCACATTAAATCATTGCCACAATAATTTATTCCATGGATTTAACAGCATTCTGTTTATACATTTCGGCACTTTGCTGTTAACAATTTCTCACAGACTTTGTTACTTAAGAGGAAAGAAGATATGTTTAAATGTTTTGCATGGTCTACTCTCTGAAGTTATAACAGACAATGAAACTAGAACAGAGCACTTCAAACGAAGCAAGAGGTTTGGGCTTAAAAATCAATACAAAATGAAAAACTTTACGTTTAAACATATCACAAGATATAGTGAAACTAATTTTAAGATTTAAGAATGGTTTTTACAATAGAGGCAGTGGGCACATAAGATACATAACAGAAATGACAAGGGCACTCTAGCCCCACAGATAATGAACTTCAATGTGAAATCTGCATGTTTGTGTCTTACCACATGTTTATCAGTCGTCAATGAATTCTTCTGCATAATCCTCGGGTTTTTGAGATGAGTACTTGATTCTCAAGTAATCTGCTGTTTCATTTATAATTTGAAGAGCCTGTAAAATGTAACAAAACATGATTTTCTATACAGCGAACTTCTGCAAAATTTATACAAGCTTACTAATATAAACAAACACAAAAAACAGACCTTTAATTTATCATTATGCGCAAGAACTAATATCAGCATGTTCATCAAGGTTAACTAGACAATTAATCTATGAACAGGCAAACTAATACTCCACATGTAGCACACTAGTGCAGCACAATGACCCAGGAGCCTCTCACCAACATAGCTTTGTTGACAAGTAGTTATTGACAAAAATCCTACCTCCTACTTTGAAGGAATTCTCCTGCACTGTAATTGTTGTTTTTAAAATAACAGCATCTAGGCATGGAAATGAGATAACATCAATTACAAAAGGCATTATGCAAAATCTGCCTCTGCAAAGCAGTCCTGCACACAGCCGAAATTTTGCTGCCTGTTGTCCTGTGCTGGCTACGTGTATTTCACGGGACTTTAGACCTAGAGACAACTGACCTTATCTAGTGATTCCTTGGTGTGTGAAGCAGACAGACAGAACCTCACTCTGGACTCTATGATAGGAGTGGCAGGAAACCCAACAACAACAACGCCAAGGCCACGCTCCAGTACAAGCCGGCTGAATCCCCTGAAAATAACAATTAAAATGTTCTGTGTGTGGCTTGACAATCATCCTAAACAAATGATGACACTTGGTAATGAATAACTGCTGACATATCAAAGCTACCAGGCAGTCACCATAACGGCTTCTAGTGTTCTTTCTAGCTCCTGTAATAAAGAATTCAGCGCTGAAATAACACAGAAATTTGTTTGTTTTCTGACCACAGCCTCAAAATGTTAACCTTCCTTACAATTTAACCAAGTGTGTAGAGAAATAAAATCTTGATTTAGCTGGACAGAAGTAGTCTGACAAAGGTGTGGCTGCTCACAGTACCATTTTGTCCTGTGTGCAGACAACTGATTAAGTCAATGTATTGTGTAATGGTAAAATGTACCATTAGCTACACCCATCTGTTTCCAGAAGCACTTGCCAGAAATTAATTTTCACATTTATTAATGTGAGTGCTATTAACTGTTGTGCCAACAACTGCCCATTTTGGATGTCATTTTTGTAATCAGCTAGCAGATGAGTTTTTCAGATTAGAATACGATGGAAAGTCTGATGTGATTCTAAGAAATCATAAACTGCTTGACACTGCCAGATAAACACTCTTTTGTAAATAAATGGAAAATTTTCAGCTCTTAAACATTTGTGGTATAAATACTTAACAAACAGAATGTTGGTTCCTACATCCAATGACTATTACAAGCACTTAGGACAAACTGTCTGATGCTACACACAAACCCATCAGTGTTTTCATCCAGTCATTGGTTTAAACGCAAAAAATAATTGAATGACAAAAAAAGGCAACTCACGTGACTTTGGAAGGTAAATAGACTAACATGGGGACAACAGGAGAATCCCTGTTACCATATATAATCAATCCCATCTCCTTTAGCTTCCTCCTGAAGTAACGACTGTTCCATTTGAGCTGAGCTATCCTCCTCTCACCTGACATAACGAGAAATCATCTCACCTGAGTTTTACAAACATGATGGGCCAAATAACAGTTGTACCAAATCTCACCAAAGATGCATTAGTCAGTATTACAACATTCCTCTTTTCACCTGAGATAATGAAAAATCATCTCACTTGAAGTACAGTATATCTACATAAGGGTATGAACTGAATCAAGGTCAAATGGCAACCAGTAGACCTTAGCAAGCAACTATTTAGCCACACTTCTAGGCAAGATTTTGGCTTGATAACTTGTGAAATAAATTTGACATAGTAGTAAATCTCAAAACTTGTCACAACCACACAATTTATCAGCCAATTTATTTTTCACTTCACATCAATTCACTAACCACCTATTGGTTGCACCTCTGCAATTCCCTAACCACCCATCAGCTCCATCTCAAAAGTTCAAGCCATCATTTGTTACATTTTCACGATTCGTTGCCCATTCATCTGTCACATATCTACAATTCATCAACCACCCGCCTGTCCAAACAATTCATTACAGATGGACAGGTTTAGTGCAGAAATTCACAAAAATTCCCTGCAGTGAGTCGACAACCTACCCTCTGTGGAGCCGTCCTCGCCCATAATGATCTGAAGGACGCTGATAATCTGCTGAGCCACGGGGGCGGGCATCGTGGCCGCGTAGATGGAGCTGTGTGAGTAGGCACGCAGGTAATTTATGATCCTCTGAAAATCAAAATCATAAGTATAAGGTAACGGAAGGCTGATGTAAGGTAATGAGGGCAAACAAAAGATCATTATAGTATGAAATCCATAATGTACTTCTTGTAAATATTGCAACACCAATTTTCTGACCAATGGATGCAAGACACACAGATCAAACTCAGAAGAGATATTGTCTTGATGTGAAGGTAAAAATGCCGGGATATGACAAACTGTTGAAATAAGTCAACTGGCTTCCAGAAGCTATCACATTTTTGGACAGTATGGGGCAAAATGAGATAAATTTCACCAAAACATAAAACAGAGCTAAAGATATAGGAAGCCCTGTTTAGATATCCCCCAACTAAGACCATCTTAGCCTGAAGCCCCTACATATACCCCGGCTAATACCATCTTAGCCTGGAGCCCCTATATATACCCCGGCTAAGACCATCTTAGCCTGGAGCCTCTATATGTACCCCGGCTAATATCATTTTAGCCTGGAGCCCCTATATATACCCCAGCTAATACCATCTTAGCCTGGAGCCCCTATACATCCCCTGGCTAAGACCATCTTACCCTAGATCCTCCTATATATCCCCCGGCTAACACCATTTTAGCCTAGAGCCCCTGTATATGCCCCTGTTAGGACCATCTTAGCCTGGAGCCCCTATATATACCCTGGATAGACCATCTTAGCTTGGAGCCCCTATATATTCCCTGGATACGATCATCTTACCCTAGATCCTCCTATATATCCCCCTTCTAAGACCATATTAGCCTGCAACCCCTATATATCCCCTGGCTAAGATCATCTTACCCTGGATCCTCCTATATATCCCCCCGCTGCTCCAAAGCTTTTCGTATAGGTGCCCATCAAAATGTCCACATCTCTTGGGTTTATCCCATAGTAGTCCACCACACCCCTGCCGTGTGGTCCCAGGGCCCCAATACTGTGGGCTTCATCCAGGTACAGGTAAGCATTGTACTTCTTTTTCAGATCTATCACTTCTGGAAGACGCACGATTGAACCCTCCATGCTATGGACAATAGGAAGTAAAATACAACTCTTACTCAGGTAACATCTGGTTCATTTTAATATTACATATCATATTTGTAAAGCAAATCGTTATGGAGACGACAGTTCTGGTAAAACGCAGTGGCAGATAGGCGAATTTGGAAACCTTGTGTATCGTACACATGATACAGCTCAATATGCAGGCCATGAATAAAAAAAGCACTGAAGCAGTTTCATATATCTATTTTAACTCAAACACTGCTTACTACCGGCAATGACAACAACTATGAGAGATCTTTTTGTGTTAAGTTTGTGGTTTTAATTTTACTTTTAAACCAATCAATAACATCTTACTTTCCAACATAATGACCAGGTAAACAAGTATGACTTACCTGTAAACACCTTCCACAACTATCAAGATTTTTTTCCACGGCCTTTTAGTTTTTGGGTGTCCTTTCACAATTGCCTCTTTCAGAATGGATTCCAGATCTTTCATATCTGAAAACATCAAGTTTCATCTTTTACACACATACAGGACCCTACACCACTTAAAGTGTAAAACATTAGGCTTTGCCTTTTTGAAAACTGACACGTCTCACTGGGTCGGCCTACCTGACAAACTGACTGATGTAACACTACACCTGCAGCAGACGTTGGGTTTAAAGTAAAAGAATGCTCATGAATGGGGCACTATTCATTAAAGGGATTAGAGCATTCTCTTTTGAATGCAAAAAACCTGTTTGAATTTGCATGAATTTATTGCTGAATTGTCGTTGTTTGAAGCGTGGAGTATTGTGCTGCCGACTGAGGATCTGAAGATGTCCATGCTTTCAAACTTGTGAGATCGACCAATCAGAGAGCTAGGAGAGTTTATAAGCTGTGATGTAAACCTTTTAAGTTGATGGTCCTTGTATCATGTAATATCATAGGGAAACAAAACTATATGTTTTGATTACAGAAAGTATAGGTGTGAACAACACGGAGAAGTATTCTCAGATCATTGTGTTGTAACGAGAGCAAGTTCCTAGATCATTCCACATTATAAATTTACATACATAAGTTGCAAATACAACCGCAGCCGCTTACTGCAGCCTCGTGTGACTGGAGTGTTCCACAACAATTACATCACAGGCCAAACAGAATGGCTGCATTTCATGCTGCTCAAAAGAGCACAGTGAAGCGTTAATTTTTACTGTCTTAGTAGCTGAAAAAATATTTCACCTAAATAAACATAATATTGCCCAATCTTTTCAGCCAGCTTAACTCAGAACATGCACAGCCTTTCAGTTTAAGTACATTTACACAGCCTTTGAACTTTTAAGTCTATCCAGCCTGGGATGCCAATAACTTTAGATCAAAGTTTTGCAGAGGGTGATGCAGCCCAGGTCTGCATCTTAGCAGATTTCTTCTATAAAGTGATGACTGCATTCACACATCATTCCATGCAGTGTCTACATATCATTCCATGTAGAGTGTACACATCAGTCCATGGAGCGTCTAAACATATCAGTCTACACATCTTTACATGGAGTGTCTACACATCATTCCATGTAGAGTCTACACATCATTCCATGGAGTGTCTCTACATATCACTCCATGTAGTCTACATATCATTACATGGAGTGTCTACAAATCGTTCCATGGAGTGTCTCTACACATCATTACGTGAAGTGTCTACACATCATTCCATGTAGAGTTTACACATCATTACATGGAGTGTCTACACATCATTCCATGGAGTGTCTACACATCATTCCACGTAGAGTCTACACATCATTCCATGTAGTCTACACATCGTTACATGGAGTGTCTACACATCGCTCCATGGAGTGTCTCTACACATCATTACTTGAAGTGTCTACACATCATTACGTGAAGTGTCTACACATCATTACGTGAAGTGTCTACACATCATTCCATGTAGAGTTTACACATTATTACCCAGAGTGTCTACACATCATTACATGGAGTGTCTACACATCATTACATGAAGTGTCTACACATCATTCCATGTAGAGTCTACACATCATTCCATGGAGTCTCTACACATCATTACATGGAGTGTCTAGATATCATTCCATGTAGAGTCTACACATCATTACATGGAGTCTATACACATCATTCCATGGAGTCTCTACACATCATTCCATGTAGTGTCTACACATTATTACATGTGGCGTCTACACATCATTCCATGTAGTGTCTACACATCTTTACATGTAGTGTCCACACATTATTACATGTGGCGTCTACACATTATTACATGGAACATCTACACATCATTACATGGAACATCTACACTTTATTACATGAAACATCTACACATTATTACATGTAAAATGTGTGCTTTACACTGGTCCTAACACTCAAGACGCATTGTTCAGCTGTATCAAACTCACCATTGTGTTTGAATACTTTGATATTTGCTCCAGACAATCTGGCTCCTAACACCAAGGATGCATGGTTCAGCTCATCACTGATAATTAAACAGCCCTGAAACAAAAAAGTCCAATTACAATGTTTTCTATATTCTTTTACCACTGGCATGTTAGAAACAATTTTCACAGAACAATCATCAAAGAAACACCAATATGCTCACATCCAAAACATGGTATTCTCTGGTGGTGATACTAAAAATCATTCTACACAGTGGGTTTTGGGAGTAATAAAGAGCCAACAGATATACATACCATTTTCTTAACTACTTCTCCTGTTTTAATAACCAAAGAGCACCTCATGTTCCTTCAGGGAGATTTGCTGCTTTCAATTGGCTTCATTTAGGAAAACTTATTTGGGTTAGGAGACATTTATTTCACAAACTTTTCTTTGGTTTGGCAGATGGCTTTTTGGTATGGGTGATGCTATTTCAGCCACCTTACATTCGAAAGATTCCATCATACTGAAGAATCACTATCAATGGGAGCGGACAAATTGAGGTCAGTGGACTGAGCAGTTTACAAGCAGGACTTGCATATCTTTTGGACAAGATGAGGCATGTTTCTAGAGTTGGTGGACAAATGGACGGTTGACCAGTTTACAAACATGAAGTTCATACCTTTTGGACAAGGCAGGGAATGTTCATAGAGTTTGTGGCGAATCCCATGGGGTACGTCATGGCAGCTTCAGTACCCAGGAACCGCGCCATTAGACAGTCCAATTCTTCGTGGATGGCTAAATAACCTGGAAGCAAACAACATTCCTGGCTTTCATCTTTTGTGTCCCTACATAAATAAAGTACAGTTTCTAAGTCTGATGTTCACCAAATGAAATTTTTGAAAATGATTTAGTGATCCGCAGCTATTATTTATGAATTAAAACACTGATTCAGACTGATACTGGGGTTCGAACTTATCAACCAAAAAGAGATCAACAAACTGCCTGAGATTACACTTTGCTTTAGATCTTTGTGCCTGTGTGGCTGTGAAGTTTACATACCCAGCTCCTGCTTGCTGCCACCCGCCCTGGTTCCAAGCTCTTTGGTTACCTGCCTTTACCATGGCTTATTACCCTGTATGCCTCTAAGGTTTACATACCAGCTCTTGCTTGCTGCCTCCCACCCTGGTCCCAAGCTCTCTGGTCACCTGTCTTTACCATGGCTTATTACCTGTGTACCTGTAAAGTTTACATGCCCTGCTCTTGTTTGCTGCCTCCCACCCACTCTTGTCCCAAGTTCTCTGGTCACCTGCCTTTACCATGGCTTATTACCTGTGTACCTGTAAAGTTTACATGCCCGGCTCTTGTTTGCTGCCGCTCACCCCAACTCAAAGCTCTCTGCTCACCTCGCTTTACCCTGGCTTATTACCTGTATACCTGTAAGGTTTACATACCCAGCTCTTCCTTTCTGCCACCCACCCTGGCCCGAAGCTCTCTGGTCACCCGGCTTTACCCTGGCTTATTACCTGTGTACCTGTAAGGTTTACATACCTAGTTCTTGCTTGCTCCCTCCCACCCCAACCCCCAGCTCTGTGGTCACCTCTTCAACCTTGTTCATGCATGGTGGGTATTTATCTGCGAACCCCAGGTAGTTATACGACCCAAAGTTCATGGCCTCAATATTACGCCCCGAAAAACTGAAAGTGTATACAAAAACCACTTCATAGTTCAACCTGGTAGGTATTAAGAGTAAAAAAATCACATATTACTGAAGAACACGTCATAAAATTAACCACAAAATACCATTTCCCATATTCCACTGTCACACATCCCTGTTGCAATAGTTGCACTTAACCCATGGAAGTTTTCTAATTGGTATTTGGACAATCTTTAAAATTGTTGTCCAGACACCACTTCTGGAAAATTTAACATTAAGCACAGTTTGGAAACTACAAATATTAATGAAATTCATAAAGAAATTGTTTTCCTGACAGGCGTATCAGATTTGATCACAGCAGCTGTGATAAGGGACCTGCAAATTTCGAACAACACTAAGTCACAGAATTCTACCTGAGATTTCCACTGATCTTAGAGAGGTATTTTGGGCAGTAGTATATCCTATTAGAAAGATTTCTGCACTAAATGTAAAATTTTATGACATTATTTGTTTCTAAAACTGCACTTGATCAGGTTGGATTATAGGCCATTTAGCTTATCTACATCACAAAGAATGCAATATCACAAGATGGCTGAAGGTGTCAATCACCATGACAAAGGACTTACTTGAAGCTCCAGCCATAGTCTGGGGACACCCTCTCTTTGACCTTGAAAACAGAGCCTGCCCCGCTGGCCAGGGGTCGGTTAAAGCAATCTCGCACTCTTCTGTAAGCATATCTCGTGTAGAAACTCTCCCAGCTGTGCAGTAAGGGGACAAAGCCCTGCAAACCCAAAACACTGTGAACATCCATTTGTCTACTTTATTACCCAGACCTTCTGGGACAAGTCAGTCCAGAAGAAGTACCTACATCATGTTTCAGACAGTCATGATATTACATATGGGATTTGCCTGTGTGGAAGCAACCCTTTTATGAGAAAAACAACATGGAGACAGACGTACAAAGGTGAAAGGGTTCATTACCAAGTGATTTATCATTAAGATCGGCTAGAACACTCCAGACAGAACAGCAAACATAATGGCTGGCAGACAGCTTCAACGGCTCAATACTACATACAGTGAACAGTAAAACGATGCCTGCCTGACACAGTCCATTAACTGGGACTTTCAACTTAATGACCACTTTTGTGTATCAGTATGCCCACAGGTATGTAGGATCCCATGAATGACACTTTAAACCTTGCCATCCAAACCTGCTCACTGTTCAACAAACGGCGACAACTCAGGCAAGGCTAGATTTACCATCACATCCACATAAGGCCTAATTTATCATGGGACAGTACGGCCTGGAGTGCTGATGTTTGAAATCGGACAGCAAAAACTGCAATGTCACCAAAAGAGGTCTCCTCATGAACTAATCTATTACTCAGGTTGAATGACTGAAAGACACATTTTCGAACTTTCAATCCAGTAAGGTCAAAGCAGTTTTACATGGTAACATCAGTTATTTCCTGCACTCAACCATCTTAATGTGCGTGTTAACACAAACTCTTGCAGATCGTCTGAAATTTAGTGATAATGGAAGAACGATGAAAGCATTTTCTCCAGCTTCCTGAACGTACAGGGATTTGGAAATACCGGTTTTTATCTGGAGAGAGGTTCCAATTGCTGTGGAGGGTTGATTTATGGGAGCTTGGAGCCTGCCTTAGCTTAGCTAGGAGGAGATCGAGGCTAGGAATGAGGCTTGCCGACTCACTACCCCGGAGTTTGGGCAGCCATAGCAACTGTTGCCATAGAGCAGATTTATTACCTCCTCTCTGGAATATGTATACAAATGCAGGTAGAGATATCTTTGTATTAATCTCAAACGTATCAAAGCAACCGTAAATAGCACACTAAATTCCCGTCACACAGCATGTTTGTCTAATACACCTGCATCTGCACAAACCCAAATTCCTCAGACTTTTTTCCACCACGCTACAACCTACAGTCCAATAACCTGCCAATAATTGATAGTTCTCATTTCCGTCTCAATGGTTGTCACAGTAACAAAATTCATAACTTCATAAAAATGTGTTTTCCATTGTAGAATGATTTTTTCCTCTATCTAAATTAACATTTGGTAGATATTCAAGCATTCATGTATCCATAGAAAGAAAGAATGCTAGACTTATACTGTCTGGTAATTCTGCTATAAGAGAACAATGTAAGAGCACTGTTTGGATCAACACGCACCTCAATTTTTGGCTCTTGATAAGCAATCTTTTTGTCCAGCCCATAATATTGCAGGAGATCCCGAATGGAGCCCACAACAACCAGGAAGGCATAGCTCATGTACGTCAGAATGGCTATCAGAAGTGGCGTCTCTTCAAATGATTCATAAAACCTCCGATACGACTTCTGAAAAAGGACATATTTTCATTATAAAGAGGGTCATCTGTAAACATGTTCATGCTGTTAAACATGCATTTACTTTTGATGAGAAACCATTAGGGTGGAGCAATACATACACACACACATACATATATATATATATATATACATACACATACATATATATACACACACACACACACACACACACATATATATATGGAAACTAAGCTTTGTTAGATGTATACAAATCAAGCTTCGTTAAACTGTTTATTATGCTCTTGTTTTCCCTCTAAGTATACCTGTTCACGAGGCTGTTGCATGTGCTTGATTGCATATCTAAGCAACCTTTTATTCCCTGCTAAAAGTCCTATATATAAAGCCTGATGAATCCCAATCTTAGATAAGAACATGTTCGAAACTGCAGTCGGAATACAATGATACTGAAAATCGAGAAAGGCTCACTTGTGTTTTATTCTCTCTCCACATCAGAAAAATCCTTCTTTTATACCTGAAATAATATGCATGTATGAGAGCTAGCTTTTTAGAAAAAATTTAGAATACTTCATATTAAGCTTACGTTATTACGTTATAAGATTACTCCTTGTACATCACTGAAACAAGGAAATGTCGTTCCTTTAATTCCAACTGTCTACCAACCCCTCCTGCTCTCCCCACCCCTTACACCAACTACACATTTGACACTTCACCACATTTGTATCCACATGTTGTTATAACTTTCATTTCACACGTCTATGTACCTACATGTGTATGTGCTACAAAACTATCTCACATAATGAGTGAGTGACTGATTATGGGTTAACAACATACTCGCAATTTGTATGTTATATTAGGGTAACACGAACTCCACAGTCATGTAACTTAAACACACATATGTTTCAAAGGGGCTTAAAACTGAGATACAAAATTTGAAACAAATTCTCAGCTAAACAGGAAAAAACAAACATGTATACTGGTCAGGGCTTAACCCTGATGTTTGTGAAATAACAGATCAATTTGTTGGACTACTCTATGACAGACAGAGCACAGGGTTGTCCAGTCCTGAAGCCAGACCAATTCTTCCACACAGAGACTGCAGCCTACAGCTGCAGGTGATCACCAACAGTTCACCACATATGCGTTTCCATGTCCAGCCATAGTCCTTACAAATCATTCAAATCCCCGGCAATTACAGAGGCTTCACCCAAGTCCGATTCTTGTCTGGAACGATGATCGGAGGATTTCCCCAATAAGATCAATATCTGAAGATCGACATCAGAGTAAGCCTTTTCGGAGCTACAGTACACCTGGCAAGAGCAAACACACATACACACGATGCAACCGTATGGTGTTTTAATACCAATATATAAACGAAATAAGATGTCTAATTCTGCAGCTGATAAATAACCAATATCTCCACAGAATTATTATGACCACAGTCCATCTCAATCTTGGGTGCAAGCCAGCACTTAGGCACCTTTAATGCAAATGCGAAAACCTACATCAAACTCGGTGTTCAAATGTGACATGCATAATAACGCCACATACAACTGCATCTCAAACCCAGAGCACGTACTGCTGGCAGTTGTCTTCTTTCCACCGGGTATATGTAAGGCCTATAACCTCTATCATGCCACTGTGGTTTCACAGATTTCGTTAGGTGCGTTCCAGTCAGGCAGCATTGTTGTAAGTCTCACCTTATCTCAGGAGGCAAGCTGGGGTATTATGTGAGCTACTGTGGTAATCTGGGTCATTCATGGCCTCAGTGCGGCAGCGTTACTCTACAGCATGCATGGAGGGGTGGCATGGTCTTATCATCCAAATATTATCTATGCTATTCCCACGACAAGGCCTATGTTGTAAACTATATCCATAAAAATGTTTAGTAATTTGTTTCTTTATTATGAAGACCTTAAGACATTTATGTTATCCTTTTTGCTTCAGACTGTAATTCCCACAGTCATTCTTCATGTGTGTACATGCTTTCTGCACTACATAGGAGAAATGCCAGTCACGTCATAACAGTGACATGTTTGTACCTGGGATGTCGAATGGTTTTCTGCTGGCATAAAATTTTACAAATTATAATTTAATGTTAGGGCTAAAAGAGTAAACGGAAAAGTTTGGAGTACAGTTTGACAGTGCTAACCAGATGACACACAGCAATCAACCGCTCTACTTCAACCTCAGTCAACATCATGTTCCAATGACTGGTTTGCACTTCACCTGTTGGCCTACACTGTGGATGAATGACAGAGATATGATTGATGTGTATATGGGCATGTGATTGATACATGACATACTCCTGTTTTTTTATCTCTGCACATCTGGGTTACTAAAACAGTAAAGCCCTGTCTGTGGAAAGCACATTCCATGAGGAATGGAGGCGTTTAGATATAAAAAAAAAAACAACAACAGAATAACAAAAAAATATTTCAGCATTCTGCTTTTCAACACATGTCTAACATTTTATTCTGGTTGAGAATAAACCCACGCAGATTCCAGACAGTATACATCGTAAGCCATTCCTGGTCATCTGTCCATGCTTATAAAGACTTTAGTAACTTCTGCTCCAAGTATGAGTTATATCTACATGGATCATACTATACTCAAATACATTTTCATGCACAAGAGAACAAGAAATACTCAAATGAAGTAGTGTTTCAGGAAAACCAGGACAGCCAGCATGTGTAGAGGCAAATTCTCCACAAAATTAAGTGCTTGCAAAAAGATTCAAGTCACAATAGCTTCTACCTGGCAAAATGTGCGGGCATGACCATTAATGCCTTTCTTCCATGCATCTAATGTTCCTCCCTCATGTAACCATGGTAATGACAACGATACCATTTCAGAAGCTTGCCCATTCGAAGTTTACACAACTACATGCACAGGTTATAAAGAACGTTTCATGATCAGCAACATCATATTTCCTCCTAAAATTGGCTGCATCTTTATTCACTGGCTATAAAAGAGGCCAGTTTATATTTTCAGGTTTAACGGGGAAAATGCAAGTACTTGTACTAGTTGCGTCACCTTGGGGATCCTCCATCAGCATTCACATGAGCTAGTGTCCCTACCCTAGGCTAGAGTGGAACAAGTCGGCAGGGCTTCATCAATCACTGCCAAAGATGCCAATATATCCACATTAGCTGAAGAACAATTGGTTACACGCAGATATGCCACACCACTGGTTGCCACTCTACAATCTCCAAACCTGCATCTCAAATTTCCCCAGGATTTTTTTGTTCCTTAATGGGTGGAGAAGGGGAGGAAGGTAGGGGGGCAGGAAAAATGAATCTTTCACTTCTGTACACGACAGCCAAACTGCACTGGCTGCGATCACACAAAGTGGTGCACGGATTGCTTGATAACCTCCCTTCCCTACTTCCAGTCAGAGCATTCTCCTTCCTGTTACCTGTTGTATAACCATGTGTCCTTAAGATACAGATGGGAGAATGACTGCCCTGCATGTTTGTGACCGAAGACTTTGGCAAGACTCAAGCAGGACTGAGATCTGAATAAACTAGTCAATCTGACACAGAGTAATGCACAGATGTTCCACACACCACTCAACAAAACAATAGGGTGTTTACCTCACCCCAGCATGACTAACTGTTTACAGGTAACAACTACTGGTTGTGCATATAGTACACTTTGTACCCCGTGGTTTTGAAGTATGACATACTTTCCCCTAGCCCCGATGACCACCACACCACTGTATCCATGTACCTATAGGCCAGCACCTGAGGTGACCTATCAAGCCTCAGTAATTTTCCCCTAGCCCTGATGACCAACACACTACAGTGTCCATGTACATATAGGCCATCACCTGAGGTGACCTATAAAGCCCCAGCAAATTTTCCCTCGCCCTGATGACCAACAGGCTGGACTACTGTATTAATGTACATGTGGGACATCACCCCAGCTGACCCATCAGAGTATGAGCTCTCCATATGTTTTCACACTTCACTGGTGCATTGCATTGGAACCAAGACACAGACTGATGGATCTGACTGGCTAAGGATCTCGGCTGTGATCTTTAATATGAGGTTAGGCATAGATCACAGCCGAGGCGCTATGCAGGTTAAAACAGTGGTGTTTAAAAATGCGTTTGCCGTTTACAATGAACCAAGACTTGCATGAACTGTGTAAAACTGAGATAAACTATGTTCACCACGACATTCCCTGTTCTTCTGCCATTTTTTTTACATTCTGTAGCCTTGTAGAAAATCCAAGATAATTCAAATCTGTAACTTATGCTCACATGAGCTGTCAACAACTTGACCTAAATGAACTGGGTTGTTGCTCTACGAACTTGTGCATCCACGGTTTACCTTTATGCAAACTGATTGAAGGCATACTTTTGTTTAGCATGGATGTAAATTTCAAGATATGATGCCATGGAAAGGTCAACCTATGTTCAGCATAGGTTGACAGATTTAAAAAACATGGCACCATGTGCAAGCTGACTGTGTTTTCGACTTTGGCTAAAATTTGCATGAGGAACTGGCACGGTAGCTTTAAGGCTATGTCGCGATTGTGGCTAAATGTGCACAAATGTTTCCACTATCAAAATTTAGGTGCTCATGTGTATTCAGTGAGAATCTACCTTGCATGCAGCAGAACTGAACAATTGGCTAGCTCCTTACAAGCTTTATACTGACATCAGGTCCACAAAGCCCTCAGACTAAGGGTGGCCAGCAGTCCCCGTGTGTCTGTGTATATAAGCCACCCTACTGTGATATGTCACTCTCGACTAACCTCCCTTGGTTGGCTCTTTTGTCGCTTAATGTAGAAATAGTTCACTTCCCTTGCACATTTTGTTGTACCTTATCACTTATCCAGTCCTGTGATAGAAATATGTCAATACTGTTGTTTGGTCATCTCAGGCACAGCATGCACAAGTGGTTTCTAATAACACATGTTCATCAGCAACAATATTTTTAGTATTCAACTTAGCGGTAACAAGCACATGATGTACAAGTTAGCTCCCTTAATGCAAACGTAATCGTAGTGTTATATTTATAAGCTCTGTGTCATGGCAAAACATTACACACAGGGTCACAGTGTGTGTAAACAGATTGTAAACATTTCAATAAGATGGAGACCAGCTGAACTTCGTTGCACTATAATTCAAGTAATGTAAGTTGCCATACTGATGTTTTCACATGTATATAACTTGTGATAATGACTACCCGTTACGTTTACATGTAGGCAACTGAAACCTGTCACCACAAGTGCTGTGACATGCAGTGAGATCAACCAGTCATGTGATATTGTTTTCGGGTAATTTGAGATATGAGCTCAGAATTGTTTCTTATTGTTTTTTCTGAAGGTAAAGTACATTATTAGAATGTACATGTACAATGGTAATCTGACTTGTGGTCTTGTATCATGCGTAAATACCTGATTCCGTGCGTGCCTCAGAAGTGATGGTGACCTAATCTATGTACATATAAGTTGTGACTATCACAATACTGGAGAATATGAATGTTCTTTGACAATGTGCCACTTATCCACGTCAGATCTGTCTGTAGGCTGATTAGGGTGTAGCACATGTGTTTTCCTTCTTTTCGTTACCATTAGCAATGGTGTCAATGCAATACCCATGTATCTGATCGCCTACTGTACTGGAGCCTGATTCACAAACCCATGTATCTGACCGCCTACTGTACAGGAAACTGAGTCACAAACCCATGTATCTGACCGCCTACTGTACTGGAACCTGAGTCACAAACCCATGTATCTGATCGCCTACTGTACTGGAACCTGAGTCACAAACCCATGTATCTGACCACCTCCTGTACAGGAACCTGAGTCACGCACCCATGAATCTGCCCACATGAAGTGGTTTCTTCAACATGAGACTCTGTGCACAAATCCACATGGACACTGACCATATGCGAGTTATGTTAACATATACAGTAACGATGAATCAGGATTGCCTTCACAAGCAATAGTGCCTTCTAACCCTGGTGTAAGGCAACAACTGTTACTGCAGATTTATTATCACACAGTTAAGTAGTCACTGGCCACAAACCACTGCTTAGATCTGTTCTGACATGTAACAACGTTCGACAAAACCACTCAGTTTACAGTTGGCATGACAGTGTCTCTACAGCCACTTGCATGGCATGACAGTGTCTCTACAATCACTTGCATGGCATGACAGTGTCTCTACAGCCACAAGCATGGCATGACAGTGTCTCTACAGCCACAAGCATGGCATGACAGTGTCTCTACAGCCACTTGCATGGCATGACAGTGTCTCTACAATCACTTGCATGGCATGACAGTGTCTCTACAGCCACTTGCAAGGCATGACAGTGTCTCTACAATCACTTGCATGGCATGACAGTGTCTCTACAGCCACTTGCATGGCATGACAGTGTCTCTACAATCACTTGCATGGCATGACAGTGTCTCTACAGCCACTTGCAAGGCATGACAGTGTCTCTACAATCACTTGCATGGCATGACAGTGTCTCTACAATCACTTGCATGGCATGACAGTGTCTCTACAGCCACAAGCATCACATGATGGCTCTACAACCATTTGCAAGGCATGACAGTGTCTCTACAACCACAAGCTTCACATGATGGCTCTACATAGTGGGCTGCAGCATGTTCATTCCGTGTACCAAGTGACAGAGAAAGTTAACCACCCATACTGTGAGCTGTAGCATGTTCACTCTGTGTACCGAGTGACAGAGGAAGTTAACCACCCATACAGTGAGCTGTAGCATGTTCACTCTGTGTACCAAGTCACAGAGAAAGTTAACCACCCATACAGTGAGCTGTAGCATGTTCACTCTGTGTACCAAGTCACAGAGAAAGTTAACCACCCATACAGTGAGCTGTAGCATGTTCACTCTGTGTACCAAGTCACAGAGAAAGTTAACCACCCATACAGTGCACTGCAGCATGTTCACTCTGTGTACCAAGTCACAGAGAAAGTTAACCACCCATACAGTGAGCTGTAGCATGTTCACTCGGTGCACCAAGTGGCAGAGACAGTTAACCACCCTGTGATCTCTGCCACACCTTTGCTGTAGTTTCCGATGATAAAAAATACTTCTGAAATCAGTGCAATTGAATCAACAGTGGTAAGCTTTCAAATGCGTGTTCTGCCGAATGGAAGAGCATCAAAACCTTCGTACACAGAAGACTTTCATAGAGATCTCAACTTCGTCTTTGACAGAACATTTAACTTCGACAGCAACGATGAAGAAAACTGATGCAATCTCTGTGATAAAACAGTTGATTGGTAAATTGAACATCCACATCCCAAGGCTTTATTGGTAGCCAGGGTGTTCTTCTATCACTATCTTGACAGCAGTTTTAAAAAAATGCCAACATGTGTGAGGTGTCCTTAATGTATAGTGGTGCACTGAGATGTCAACTGTAAAGACATACATGAATGTTACCTGTAACTGGATAAACTCATGGCATTACTTTTTTTGGTGGGTCTGTGTGCTGGGGGAAATGCATGAACTTTTGTGTCGTTGCACACATTTAAGACTGAAAGGCAAATTATCCAACTTATTTTACTTGTCCGCTTTACATTTTATTCATGCTTACTTGAAATGGATGAGTAAATACTCATCAGTCCAAAAACTTGTCTGGAGCCCTGATGTTTACCCTGTGTACCAGGAGAAGGCTTTGTTCCATAATTAGATCTATAGAGTAAAAGATGACTGAAGGTCACTGCAGTTTGTTCTATAATTAGATCTGGGAAGTAAAAGATGACTGAAGGTGACTGCAGTTTGTTCTATAATTAGATCTGGAAGGTAAAAGATGACTGAAGGTCACTGCAGTTTGTTCTATAATTAGATCTGGAAGGTAAAAGATGACTGAAGGTCACTGCAGTTTGTTCTATAATTAGATCTGGAGAGAGAAAGATGAACATAAAAAGGATGGTCACACAGAATCTCACTGTAACCTGTACATTTTAATCTATTTCTTGGCATGCCTCTTTCACATTTACCTGTCGATGACATCACCTTTGTCTCTCAAAAATATAAATTACAAATAGGTTTTGCATGTCATCAACCTTCATTAAGCTTTTATTTATTAGAAAACCTAAGGGGATTAAGTCAGATTTTAACAATTTTTAATATTAAGGGCCAGGAAGCTGATGACTGCTTGGTTCATTTACCTGTCCCAGTCTTACTTCATTTGTGCCCCAGTTACACCTGTAGTTACCAGTCAGGTGGTGTCTTAACAAGGTACAAGTAAACAGTAACCTCACTAAAGTCTGAAAGAGGCATAAGAAGTTAGAGCCAATGAAAACCCTGAAATTCACCATGCCAACCACTACAAAACAGCATCGCTACTGGCCTCTAACATGCGGGGGTGAAGACTGCCTAGGCTAAAATTATCCCCACTCTGCAAACAATTGCAGTACAGGCATTGCTTGTGCTTTAAGTCATTAGAGACCAACCTCAAGCTGCTCTGCACGCTTAACAAGGCTGAGACCTGCTCAAGGCCGTCAGCCGTTCAATCGTGCATGTTTATTACAGGTGATTCAGTTCTCATCAATATTCATCAGGACAACGGAGATGTTTTATTCCAGATCCTATCCAACCAGCTGTCTCAATCAGCTCAAGTCTGCCATCACTCAAACAAAGTCTTAGTCTACCTAGAATTCCTTTGCTTCAACATCTTTTCTAGCAATTTTTGATTCTTTGATGAAATGGCAGACATTATTCTCCAGCTGATCAAGGCACCACATATACTCCGGCCAAAACAAAATGGACATAAGGATTTTTCTGGCAATACTGCAAACCACTCTGGAATATTGTGACTTTTCATGACGTGCCACAGAAGCACATGCCCTTTTTACCTAGACATGACAGGGACAGGTTTGTGAGTTATCGTCTACGGATCTATCTTACCTGAGCGAGATGAGGATCTGGATAACAGAGAGAAGTAGATCAGTGTGACACAACTGCCAAAGGTAGCTTAGTAACCTGGTTATTTGTCGTTTAGTGAATCAATACCTTAGCCAGATGCTGTGATGTGAAATAACACTAGTCTACTTTTACACTGACCCACTGAAAAAATGTCTGAAAATCAACTTTCCCACATGGTGTCAAATGCTTAAAATCTAAATGGCAGTCAGTTTCAATGAACGCTGTCCGTTACCAGATACATGTACAGGGCAGAGGCTTTCACATGGTGTCGGATATCTCAAATCTAGATGGCAGCCTTTCTCCTTGAGCTGGGTCTGGTACCACATACAAGGCAGAGGTTTTCACATGGTGTCAAATCTATAAAATGTCTCAGATCTATACAGCAGACTGTTTTCCTGCACTGGTCTAGTACTTCATGCAGAGCAGTGGTTTTGCCAAATGGCTCTGCTCTTATTGCACTGAGAAGGCACACGAGACTACAGAAATATACCAAGTCAACTTTATCTTGCTCATGTACACATAAACTGGAAATGCCTTCTGACTACATGATTAGCCTCCTGATGACTGGTACATTCTCCCTAACATCAATCTGTGCACCATCAAACAAACTACTGAATAACTGAAAAAAAGGAGGACAGCTCTTTTTCAACGTCTGCATCTGCTTTTCTTCATATTTTTGCTTTCTAATTAAATTGCAGAATTTATCTGATTAGAAGCAATATGCTGGTGGGATTCTGTGCGAGTTGAGCTGGAATGCATCTCATGCAACAAATACTGCTGTCAACCAGACCAACCAATACCATCTTGTGTGTGTGTGGCGGTAATGCAGGTGATGGAATCCAGATCCAGATCTAGGTCGTACATCGATGTTCTTGCATAACAACAAACTAACATTTTCAGGAGATGAAAAATCATTCCTCACTGTCCTGCTATTTTGTCTGTATACAAGTGTCATATGTCAACATAACAATAAGTGCACACGGGCAAAGATCCAATGTGGTGCAACAATGCAAATTCAGGTGGTGAAATTTCAATATATTGTCAAGTTGGTGCTGGTTTCACAAAAAGCTGTCAGTATTCTATATGTTTAATACCACTGTGGCATCATAAAGGCTCCACTACTGGCTTCCCTTCTCGTTCCAAACAGATAACAATGTTTCTTGCTAACTTCACCTCAGTGCCATAGCTTTGTCTTTGTACATCAGGTTATTTATTGCCCTCTACAAATAACACACCTGGCTTTAAATTAAATCTGCTTTACATGGAACAAAATGTCTAAGCATAATTTCCACAGACATGGGCCCTCATCCAGAGGTGGAGACATACCAGATATCGCTTCCCCACTCAGACACCATGTTCCACGAAGACATGGTGTCCCACCCAGTCACAGGACACTTACGTCAGACACAACAGACCTCTACTTTGCCAGAATCTGATAATACAATTTTCATCATGACTCCCATTAAGCAAAACTACAGAAATGCAAGATGCCCCAAACTGCAGTCAGTCCTCCTGTACCTTTCACAACATTATGATCAGAATGGTAAGTATTTACACCAGACTTGTAAACTGCTGGCACATTTTGATCAGACATCAGTCACAAAATGAAGACCTAAGTTTGGGGTTCAGGTGGGAGGAAGCCAAGAAAATTCACCCTCTTTCTGGAAGGTTAATTCCTTGCATGAATGAACATGTGCAAATGGTATACACAAGAAGCTTTTTGTTTACTTTTCACCCTGTCGTTTCTGGAAAACTAATTAAGTCTGAAGGAGCTGTAACAGGTCATTTCTGCCTTTCCATAAAATTTAATTCAACAGTGACTGACAAGTGGAATTTGACTGACCACGGATTAATAAGTTAACATGCACACAGAACTGGGAAGTGTTTGACAGTGTTCTAGTAACCCAGGGAGACAACAGACATCTCCCAGCTCTGTTAGGATATAATCATCTGCGCTGGTGTGTGGTACAACAGTGGTGTAACTTCACGCTTGCCGGCTTGCAAACTGCAAGTGAGATCGGCATTGGGCATGCCGAAAGTCCTGTTTTTAGGTTGCCCGGCAAGTGTCTTCAGGTGTGCATAAAAACAAGAAATAATCCATAATGTGAATTGCACATGTTGAAAATTCTTCACTTGTTCAAATCTTTTGTCTGCAGGTGTTAAATATTTTGGAAAATTGCAAACCTTATGCACCTAATGTTTGGGATTTCGCTTCCGGTCAACAGAAATATTGGACATGACAATGGGGACATTAAAAAGCCGACACGGCATGATTACATTTTCAGTCATATCTGGAACTGTTGAGTATTAGAAGTGCTTTTTGCAATGCTATGTTTCTTTGCCAATATCTATCAGTCTGTCTGTGTTTATGTTACTTTCCAACATGAAACATGACTGAGTTCATTTCGGTTTTCATGATGTGCAGTCTGGCTCGCTTTAGGTATTGGTTTTACACGGTGCAAGGTTCCAAAACAACAATATATGCAACACTTTTTTTCTTCAAATCTGACACATTTACAGGGTGTGATTTATAGTTGGTAACACAATGGTTGGGATTAGATTCACGGATATCCGTCAAGGCATCAACCTAACTGATTTCAAAAGTGAGTGGTCTGACCATGGAGGTAAAATAGTAAAATACTTTTCCTCCATGGCCTGTCGCTCGTGTTGAAACAAAGATGGCGAACTAGAGATCTCATCGCTGAATAAAACAGAAAATTTCTAAATGGCAAAGTACTGTTTAGCTTAAGATCAGTATTTGCTTTGTTTTAATTTGATATGGAAGGATAATGTGTGGCTGATTCTTCTTTTTTTACGCAAGTCAGTAATTTTAGAGTGAGCTCATGCACATGGAGCTATTATTTTCTATGTTGAATTCACAAATGTGGCACAGTGAGGCCATTGGTGACTTTCAAAACAAGGTAATTTGCAAAGCCATTCTTTTACAAACTATTACACCATATCAACCAGCCCAACCAGGGCTGTCATCACTGTTTGTTTACGCTTGCCACACTGGGCTGGTGGACTGGGCTCCATTCAAAGCATGTGCCCTTTGTTGGCATACATACACATGTACGCTTTTCAGAATCTGACAAAGAAAGATAACACTTATAGGGTAAGATGCGTTATCCAAGCGTGGATTCACGAGATATGGACATCACTAATAAAGTGGTCAGAAAACTGCAATATCACATAAAAGTATGCTCAAAAATTAATATTTCAGTGGACTATGGGCATTAATTTAATAATTCAATGAAGGACAGCAGTAAATGACAAAACACAAATTTGAAGTCACAATTTTTTTTTTTCACTTCACTTCAGTAAATGTGTTATGGTGTTGCATTTACTTCATTACAATTTTAATGCACATTTACGCAAAAGATTTAAAAAACTATTGCGTCATGACATGCCAAGTGAAATTTAGAGCGCAAACCAGTTTTTATTGCTAGCCTTCCCTGAGAGCAAGCACTTTGAAAAGTTAAGTTACCATACGGTACAACCTGGTGAGGAAAGGGCTCAGGTGCTCACAATGTGGACACTGTCCAGTGCATAGATGAACTAACCCTCGCTGCTCACTGAGTCAGCTGACAAGCATGGAGAAGTTAACACAAAGCTGGACAATCAGCCATCAGACTGGACAGCCAGGAGTGGTCAGTGGTCAGTGGTCAGAGTGTTTATCTGGTGGGAACCATGTGGGCCTGACCAGACTAGTTAAAACTTCTGGACTGCAAAAGAATCACTGGTCCATATTAACCTAAACATGACTGCAAATCACTGCATGTCTCCACAGGTAACACACCACTGCTCAGTTTTCAGATTCTTACAAACCTAGGACACATACAGTAATATCTCACTAAGGCAACCTTCAAAAGATACATGTATGCCATTTTTCTCTGACTTATTTTTCAAAACTGGGAACAAGGCAAACCAATTTCAGAGCTTACCTAGTTCACTAACAGGATAATAAATTTCTCAGACATTGTACAATTTCTTTAGAACACAACTGACCTATATTGCAAGATGTTTAAAGATAGTTCAGCACATGATATGCCAACCATATGTTCAGCACACAGGCTTACAAATACTATATTTCATGTGAAGTTAAGCATTTTTCATTGTACTTGATGCTTATCGATTCATGCACCTTAAAGAGCCATTTCAGAGTCAAGCCTGATTGCCTTAAAAAAACTGGCATCAAAAGTATCATTTTAAGGCCCTCGTGTGCTTCTGAAAGAGCAATTTTACCTGCTTAACTTTAGGTGAAACATGGTAGTTCAGAGTACAGGCCTACATGTTGTTCAGCAGATAAATGAAGGCCTTACAACTGTTCAATCCACTGATCTACAAACAGTTCAATCCAATGATCTACAAACAGTTCTGTCCACAGATCTACAAACAGTTTAATCCATAGATCTACAAACAGTTCAATCCACTGATCTACAAACAGTTCAATCCAATGATCTACAAACAGTTCTGTTCACAGATCAATAAACAATTCAGTCCACAGATCTACAAACAGTTTAATCCATAGATCTACAAACAGTTCAATCCACTGATCTACAAACAGATCAAGCCATAGATTGGAAACAGTTCAACACATCAATTTAGGCCTTACAACAATTAAGTCCATAGATTGGCAAACAGTTCAGTCCACAGATCTAGTCCGTACATCTACAGTTTAGTCCATACATCTATAAACAGTTTAGTTTGTAGGTTTACAAACAGTTCAGTCCACTGATTCACAAAAAGTTCAGCCCACAGATCCATAAACAGTTCAGCACATCAATGTAGGCCTTACAACAATTGAGTCCATAGAGCTACAAAGTTCAGTTCACAGATCTAAAAAAAAGTTCAGTTCACAGATCTAAAAAAAAGTTCAGTCCACAGATTGGCAAACAGTTCAGCCCACAGATCTACAAACAGTTAAAGATATCAATGTAGACCTTACAACAATTCAGTCCATAGATCTACTAACAGTTCACCCCAAGTCAAGCACATAGACCTACAAAAAAATTCAGCCCACAGTAATAGTCCTGTATCTTTATACTGATAACTGCTGAGGTTTACAAATAGTTCAGCCCATGGGTTTACATGCATGTATTTACTGTTAAGCACACAACATTCACATGTACTTGACCCCTGACTTTTGACCTCTGACCAGACTTGCAATCACAAACCAGTAAGATGAAGCCTGACAGGAAACCCTGGACCGGATGAGATTATAGTCTCTGTAGGATGCCATACATGTACACTGCAGACCAACACAGACATGCTAGGGTGCAATTTAAATACAACATTCCTGCCATCAACACAGTGTAGTTACACACTGCAGTCCATGTATCTGTTTAATACCCATTAATCTAGAATTGTCCAAGTATTCAGCTGGTGACTAGAATGATCCAGGTCGCAAAATATCAAAAGTTACCTGAAGAGGAGTCCCCATAACCCATCAATCTATGAGCAGAGCAAAAAAAGACGTCACAAAACAGGTTACGAGAGCAATCTGAATAGTCGTTAATGATGGCAAAATGACACCACTTGTTTTAACTATTTAAGATGTTCAACAACGTTTTACAATTAAGCCTTAGGATTCCACCCTCTTCACTGACATCTACCAAGAAATAATCTTCAAAGGAGAAGAAAACATGAAAACGATGCCAAAATCAGATGAAAGTGCATCAAAACTTATATGCAAATATGGTCTTTAAGATTTTGGGGGGGGGGGTTCAGGAAAAAAGGGTATTTGAAAATTTTTTTGTATGGTGGATATTTGGAACCAACTTTTGGTATTTATTGTTGCTGTATAATATTGTTCTAAATGAGGATGTGATGCCTGTCTAATAAATATATTTGAATATAAATTTTCATATCCAAACATATGCATGTAACCTGAATTATGATAATATTTACAAACATCTTAAAAATATAAATATGATCCAAATCCAGGTTGAATACATTTGTCAGCTGAAAAGGACAAATTCTAGTGCAAAATATTTATGAACATGTGTTACATCCTCATTTATAACATTAACAGTCTTGTTGGTGGAAGACATTCCACCATTTCCCATAGCCCTGCATTATGGATATGCATGTATAGGGTGTAATAATAAAATTATCAACACTGTGCTACGTTTTCATAGTTTTAGGCAGAACACGGGAAAAAGGTGAATTATGTGCCTTGCATTCCTGTTTCTTGGATCGAATTAATTTCCTTCTGAAAACTCGCCAACACAAATGATGTTCACCTTGTGCCCTAAAGAAATCTTTTGAAAATAAACACTTTACTGAAGAATTTAGCACTTTTATTTGCATGAACACAGGGAAGCTGAACACTTTGCTTAAACATCATGTAAACACAATGATCCAGTTGTTCCCAAAGCACTTCAAGGGCTGTGATCTGCATTCATTTCTGTAACTAGGGCCTTACTCAAAACAACATCTAGCACTGAAGAACATGTTAAATGACATGGCTACAAGGTGATTTACATGTTTGGTTGGGCAATAGTCTTTGTAACCATGCAAGAAACTGCCTTTCAAGACATCGATAATAAGTAATTCTAGTTCTAAATTCATGATTATTTGCAAACGTGTAATATATATTTTAATGTAATTATTTTATCACAAGTATATTTTCTATGATGTATTGTGTACAAATTTTAGCCCTCAATAAAGGAAAAAATAAACAAAAAACAACATCCCCATTGGCACTCCAGCCGAGTACAACACACAAGTATAATCACGAAGGCACCGCAAGATAGCATCGCTGTGAAATATGCATGTACATAATGGATGATGACAGGCACATGTGTAAGTAGAACCCGGGCAGGTACACCAGACTCGTAGACTGTCTGTGCATTTTGATCAGGTATCAGCCACAGATGTCATGACAACTTGCTTCTGATGGAGTGAACAGCATCTTGTGCTGTTGTTACATATACTTACACCCTCACCTACCACCCCCTGGATGTCATAGTGTAACAATGACACCTGGGTCAACAGTAATGCCAATTCATATCTGCAGACACCAGGTAAATGAAAAAAATCAATTAGGCCAGTAAACATATACATGAAAGTGGCATTAGTATTCACCTTCCTCAAGATAACAACCGATCAATAACACTAAACTCAAGTGTTGACGAAACAGCACAGTGCGGACTGCTTTCAGTTTCGTTAACACAACATATCATTTCCTGGCTTATTTATTTGTTTACTTCCAAGGGGCCAAATTTAAAGACTTCATGATTCTTTAAGGGCCATTAGGTTCAGTAGTGAAGCTCAGAGAAAACTAGCTCGCCTTTAACAGCCAAATGTCCCCGCTTAAAACTGTGGTGAGCGGCCAAACTCTAGCGTAGGAACTCGAGAGCTGCTTTTTAGTCAAAGAAATTTCATCCAGCAAATGTAAGCCCGTGAATATTCACTAAATGAGTCACCACTAAGTTGGTTATGAGCATCCGCTTTTCAGAAAATTTTATGACTTATCTGAAATATCATTTATGCATGAGCACACATGTACAAAACACACTTCTGAAGAAGACACCTACATCCACGGACCCTATAAAGCTACAGGGGGCCTCCGTGGCTCAGTTGGTTAGCGCGCTATCGTAGCACAATGACCCAAAGCCTCCCACCAATGCGGTTACTGAGAGTTCAAGACCAGCTCATGCTGACTTCCTCTCCAGATGTACGTGGGAAGGCCTGCCGGCAACCTGCGGATGGTCGTGGGTTTCCCCTGGGTTCTGCCTGGTTTCCTCCCACATAATGCTGGCCGCTGTCGTATAAGTGAAACATTCTTGAGTACGGCATAAAACACCAATCAAATAAATAAATAAATCAAATACAAAGCTCCAGAAGTTTCCCCAATCTCCAACACGTAAACATGTTGACTTTGTTTTTTATTAAGCCTTTTCAAGGTTTTCACCACAGTGGTAACTGATACTTGATTTATTGTTCAGCCACAATAATAAATAAGTCCATTACAACAGAATATCACGACTTCGTGGACTTCTGTTTTGCACTAGACGTATAAATTTCCACATAGCTCAATGATTGCCAGGGCACTTCATTTGAATAATTATTTATGTATTAAAACTATCCATGCTACACTCCCTGATTTATGACTCCCCTGCACATAAAACAAAGGGTGGCCTTCTTGTGCTGTCTGCAAACAATTTCTAATTACCTATATTCTATCTGGTCAAGCAATAGCAGAGGTGTAGCCCTTGAGGTTTATATAGATTACATAGAACATCTTTTTATAGACTTACACAGTGAAGCATTTACCCTCAGGCAACTAAAGTCATTAAATATCACAATACAAAACATGAAACAGCATATGCCTGCTTTGTGCATGTATATACATGTACATCAGTGTACAGTATGTCACAGTGTTTCCATCCACCTGTCACAGTTTATACCACAAGATTTACTCAATGGCAATCACTCCCAGGAGACCTGTGCCTTGGTGACGATTATGGCCGTTTGTCTTTCAGCTAAAGATATATGGCCCCGTGTTCGTAACATTAGGTAGCTTTTGTCATATCAGATATGAAACATTAAATTTAGGGAGCATGTAAACATTCGAAATGATGAATGCCTTGAGGAGGAGGGAGGGGGTTCCCCGTTAGTCATCAACTCGTGCTATGGGCCTACCAAATATGCCCCACCCACCGAGTCTCGACGAAGCCGGCTGAGAAAGTGTCCCAGAGCTCTTAAAATTCAGGCCAATGGTGCGGTCCAAAGTTTAAACTGCTAATTCTTTACCTCGTTAGGCTCTATACAAACTACACACACTGATTACTTCTGTAGTCACGAAAAAACTCTGAACAACTACAGTGGCAAAACGTACATATAATTTGCAACAACGACACTGGCGTGACCTATGATCGTAAAACCGACTAAACAGCGAGCGAGCTTGAACTCGAAGTTTACAAACTCGCGATCCTACCTGATGTTCTTTGCCATTAGCATTCTCTACTTTCACTTGTCCGTTTGAGGTATGTGAGCCAGGAGCCGGCTTGTGTTTGGGCTCCGCGTGCATCGTGCTGCCGGCCCTGAAAGTGTGGAGAAATGCTTGTCGTCCTAACCCGCAGCCAAATCACCACCACAACTGCTCAGGTAAATGTGTATGCACGCGGATGTCACGTCGGTGCCCGCCACGCGATTGGCCAGACCGCCTGCACCAAGCCAATCAAAACAGTCCATTGTGGTATGGCTCGAACCACGTGTTGTATGACCACTGCAGGATAGACAATCAAACACGGCGAGATCAAAACAAATCACAATGAAAGGCGTTCATGGTTACGCATGAGTCGTCAAGGAAATCATTCCGTTCACACAGTATATATTTATTCACATTCTATGACCGATGGTGTTAATGAGAAAGGAGACGATGGGCAGCACATGGAGATAGCTGATTAACTGCACAAGTCTACCTAGGCCAGTGTTGTAAGAATGTAAGATTTCACCGTATGCTAGACCAATGCTTAGTGTCTGTTTTAGGCCTTATGTCCAATGCGCACGTCCACACAAATCCCTATGGCTTAGCAAAGAGTACAGTAACCAAACTGGCCCGATGCTACATAGCCAAAGTGCTGTTTGGCTCTTAAATACCATGGATACCAAGCAGTTGCTATGACAACTCGGTCAGCTGCCACCGGATGTTAGCACTGGATGGAATGTCCTCCGGGCGCAGACGGTAGTTATGGGAAATTTAGCGTATTGTGAAACCGATCGACCCATCACTGTACAGGCCTACTTACTAATCTATGGCCGTGATAGTGGCCTATATATACATGTACAGTACACAAGCACGGATAGAGCTGTGACATGTTATACAAGTACCAGCCTATATGCATGTATATATACATGGGGCATTTAATGTGTACCGCTCTCATGCCAGCCATATCCGTATATATCAATTCACTGTAAAATTCCCACAAAATGTAAGCATGTGTGTGCATTAGGATGGGAGAAACAGGCTGAGCGTTAATACTGACTGGCAGTGGCGATAAGAACACCTGCTAGGGCATATATATATCTTTTAATCCATCTGTAATTCGAAGGGTAAAACCTATACCCCGTATATATATATGTGTATATATATATATATATATATATATATATATATATATATATATATATATATATATATATATATATATATATATATATATATATGTATGTATATGTATATTGTAAATGGCGGCGATTGGCTTCATTTCCGTCAAGCCCAAGACAACTGATGACCTATCATCCCACATAGGGCCTACATGTACTGGAGTAGGTCTATAAATATATGTACAGTACAGGCGCTATAGGCCTAATATCTATCATAATAATGCTATCTAATCATGCACCAAGCAAACTTTAATTCAGGTGCCTTGTACAGCTACCTATCACGCCCGGATCATGCAGGTTTATACTATGTAGTTTAAGGTCAAGCGGAACGGTTGGGAAGAGTTGTCACAGTTAGTGCGAGAAATTTTAGGAAACAGTGGTTTTAATATATAGGTCTTGATACATCAGGTATATAATTGATTGCTTAGCTCGCATCCATATGGTTTCCAAGTTACAAACTTATAGGAGCAGTAATTGTGACTGAAAAGTGTGATTGTAATAATGGTTGGCCGTTTCAACAACATGCGCTTGATTACATGCAAATTAACTCATTGTGACTGGTTCCCAAAAGGTTGATTTACGAATCACTTACATAATCTGAAGGTTGAAACATGTTGATGTCTAGAATTAGAGGAGTTTTTTTACCAGTTATACCCGCCGGATTTGTCGCATGACTGATCGCATGTTTGATAGTTTGATCATATATCAAGTACGGCTTATTCACCGCTGGATTAACAGTTTGGTGCCTTTAATGATATTAAATGCTATACAAGTACATATATATTATATATATATATAATGACCACGAAAGAGAAATACTGTATGTATGTGTAGTAAACATACACACACGTAACAGCTAAATAACACGTTTCTTGAGGATATGAACGGAAGTACAATCTCAATTTTAATAGTTTAACAATGATTTCATCACGTAAATAAAAGTCTAGACTGATTACCGTTTTTTAGGCCTCTTTATACTTGAGAAAAGTATTCAGAAATCCAACAACCTAGACGTCATAACAAAAGTAATCTCCCTTGTTATACAGTGTCACCGCGTCCGTTAACTTATATAAGCGTACGTATATTACGTATAAGAAAGGTTTTGCCGTAATATACTTGACCTCTAATTGTGAAGCAACAAACGGATAAATTACGATCTTGACCACTAATATTTACTGTTATAGCACGTATGTCACGTGAATCCATAAAGCCGAAGCATAACAATTAGCAGTTTGGATCTGCTTCTAGAATCATACACAACTTATCAATTGGCCTAACCAAACATGCACACCTAGTCTGGACTTAAGCTGATCTGAGTATATGTGTTTACATCAACAACTCTTCCAAGACACCAACAGTTACGAGGGACGTTGTCCATGACGAGAACCATATCACCTATCTGGTGTTTCTCTTCCAGAGGAGCCACTTCTAGCTGCTCTGAAGGAGTGGTAAGTATTCATTACTCACCTTCTCCAAAATACGTCGGCCAGGTATTGTATCTGTCGCCAACGCCGAGTTGCATAGATGTCACGATTCTGAAGTTCTCCAGGAGGTAGCGTTTCACCCGTTCGCATTAGAAGTAAGTGATTGGAGGTAAGCGCTTCCAAGTCTGTGCAATCACTCGAGATGTCAGTAATTGGTCGGTCATTTAAAATCGCTTCAACCTCGCTGAAAAGAGTTGACAGCGATTCGTCATCCAGATGAATGGTTTGTTGGCGCAGCAGTAAATACAAGATCTTCCTTACAATGCGAATAAGGCGCTCCCATATCCCGAGGTGATGTTATCCAGCTGGTGAAAATCAGATGGTTGAAAATCCATGTCACGTTCTTCTTTTGCAGCGTTTTCTGTAGTGTTGAAACATTCCATCTTTGATTCACGTTCCGACCAAACAAGATTGGGGCCATTGTCGGAGTGAATGACTTCAACAGGACTCTCTTTGAGATGAATTTGCGTATGGAGTTGACGCATGAATCAGTAGTCAAAGAATGAGCCTACTCAAGATGGACTGCCCTGGAGGCCATAATTTTGAAACATTCCATCTTTGAATTTCCTCCCTTAATTCAGGTTCCGATCAAACAAGATTCATGTCATTGTCGGAGCGAATAACTTTAACGGGACTCCCTTTGAGATGAATCTGCGTATGGAGTTGATGCATGAATCAGTAGTCGAAGAATGAGCCTACTTAAGATGGGTTGCCCTGGAAGCCATGCAGGTAAATATTACCCAATATCTCTTGAAGACACTACGCCAACATTTCACATGAAATAGTCCCAAATGGTCCATTCTAACCTTGGTGAATGGAGGCTTGTCTATCCATATTGAAATCTGCTATTTTCTGTTCCAGCACGCGTGCCTGATACTTCCGACATGCGACACATGCCACAAGTGACTTAATAGAATGGGAGGCACCAAGTACCCAGCATCTCTGTCGAGTTGCAGCTGGCATGACGTTTTTTCCTAGATGTCCTACCGATCTGTGCACGTATTCTAGATACAGTCGGGATAACGTTGAATCTTTGGGAAGGATAATTGAGTGTCTGGCATCATTTCGAACATTGGAACGTCCAAGTCAACCGCGGACTCTTAGAATACCATCTACTTCGAAGGGATCAAGCTTCCGCAGTGGACTGGTCTTTGGAAGTTTGGCTTCACTCATAGCTTTACCGGTAAAAACATGATACTCCATCTTCAAACGCTCACGCTGAGTATGCCTGACTAGGATCATCTCTGTTCAGCTTAACACATCAGGGGACAAGACGATAGTTATAATTCCCTGATTCATTTCTGCAATGCCGAGCTTCTGGATAGCATTTCTTTTATTTTTATGCCAACGACCTGAACATGTCAATCGCAGATATGAGCCACCCCACTGCCGATTTCAGCTCCAACCAATCAGAATAGTGATCCACAAGATCGCTTATCGTACAGCCCTGTTGGGCTACATTAGTATTGCTGACAGAAACTCTCCTAACCTCTGGGTCGTCACTTCTAAGATCGTTGTCCTTAATTTCGCACTCTGACCATATTTCTTCGTTTTCCCACAAGAATCCAGTTTTCTCTCTTTTGGCGAAACTTCTCAATTCGAAGCCCCTCTTCTTGAGGCACAATCTGCAGGGTTGAGCTTTGATTCAACATATCTCCATTGGAGAGGTTCTGATGCGTTTGTGATGACAACCAACCTGTTAGCGACGAAGGTCTGAAAGTGTGTTGACTTATTCGTTATATACAGGATATCAGACATGCTATCTGGCCAGTACTGCACACTGTCGATGGTATACTCTGTCTCATTGGATACCATTCTTGCAAGGCGAACAGCTACTGTCGCCGCTATTAATTCGATTCTTGGAACTGTGATCTTCTTCAAGGGAGCTACTCTTGATTTACCCACTGCGAGTACATGATGATGCTCCTTCTTGCTATTGGTGAGTTTCAAGTAGATTGCCACCACGTATCCACTCTTACTTGGGTCCGAGAACACATAGAATTGACATGAAGACACTTCATCAAATTTGTTTGGCTTGTTACATCAGTCATTCTGTATGGCCTCTAAACCAGGGAGTTCAGAGATTCATTTCCGCCAACTCTCTAACAGGCTTCCTGAATTTTCATCATCCCACTTCAATCCTAGTCTACAAACCTCTTGAAGGATGATATTGGCCGTCAACAGGAAAGGGGAAGCAAATCCAGGAGGATTGTAGATTGAACTTGCCATTGATAATAAGCCCCTCTTGGTGCATGACTTCTGCTTCACGTGAATGCTAAATCCCAAAGTATCACACTCAGGTGACCAATGTATCCCAAATACACGTTCATCGGGTAGGATTTCGATGTCAAGGTTCAACTGTTTTACTTCTTTAGCACGGTCCTTTTCTGGCACCAACACTTTTCTGCTGTTGCTAGTCCACTTTGTGAGACAAAATTCACCCAACTGACACAGCTCGAACACCTTGTGAATGAGACTGATTGCTTCTTCGTCGGGCTTTGGAGACGTTACACAATCATCGACGTTGTTCCTGACGACATTTAACTCCTCCGGAGCGAATCTGTCCTTATTATCCTCTACTGTTTGAAGCAGAACAGCATCAGACCTGGACGGCGAGGACACTGTACCGAACAAGTGAACTGCTATACGGTAAATTGATGGCGGTTGATCGATGACCCCATTCGGTCACCACAAAAACCTCAGACAGTCACAATGTTCTTGGGGGACCATTACTTGGTAGAATATGGTTGTAATATCTCCAATAACTGCTACCTTCTCTTGACGGAATCGTATCAAGACAGACGGATGACTGTTCGTTAGATCAGGTCCTTAAAGTAAAACGCCATTGAAGGGAACTCCTTGAAAGGTAGCTGCGCAGTCAAAAAACACCCTAATTTTCTTTGTTTGTAAACGCCCTGGTGAGGTATATACCATACTTTCTGTTCAGCTCTGAACAATTCGCCAACCTAAATATCTTTAGCAAATCCTTTGTCTATGATATCTGACATGAAGGCTGTGTAGTCTTTCCGGAACTTCGGATTCGATAACATTTCCTTTCTCAGGCTTTTCAGTCTATGTCGTTCTTGGGATTCATCAGTGAGGAAGCCGACATCGTCTTTTCTGACGGGCCAGTTAATGCTGTAATGGTCGTTTACTAGTTTGACAAAGCTGTTAACTTTTGAGAGGAAACGTGTGTCCTGCTGCGACGGCTCCTGTTTGTCATCGACAATATGCTCAGGATAATCAAAGTTAATACATTGTACAAGGCGTCTGTCCATCAATTCTAGGTCGCGCAATTCTTGGACGGCAGTAATTTCAGCTCTGTTTACAGTTACAGGTTTATTTCTCTTGAGAACTGTTGGGTGGTGACTGAATCACATTCCAAGCAAACCAACCAAGAATAGATTTTGTAGCATGTGCACCACCGACTGTGCCTGTGTTTGTTGTGAGTCAGGTGTAGGCGTCTGGTACGTTATTCCCTATTAACAGGCCTACTTCCGCATGGATGATGGGGAGGTGTACGAGTCTCAAATGTGACCAGGGACTGATGTCTCCAGTTGTCGGGGCCTGACATCCTTAGTGTAGACCTTTGGCAGATGACCGAAGTCGTCCATATTTAAATCACCCACCACCATGAACGGCCAGGTGTGAGGTGTCCCCATGGTATATAATCTTATTTTCATTGGTTGACCGCTATTACCAATTTTCTACAGCAGATCCTCGGTCACAAACGAAGCACTACTCCCGGGGTCGAGAAAATCATATGTCTGTACAATATTTATGCCATTCACCACCTTGACCTTGGCAATGGTACACTCTCCTTCTTGGTCCCAGATCCTCATATGCTGGTGCACATTAGCAGAAAATTGAGCACATGCACTTGTCACAGTTTTGCTTTCAGTTTTATTTCTGCCATCTAGACGGGGAGGTTTCTCGCCCACATGACATACGGACGGGTGGCGCCCGTGACAATGATGACTGGTTGCTTTGTTACGGCATTCTCGTTTGTGATGTCCGTACCTTAAACATCCGAAGCATAGACCTCTGTGTTTCAAAATGTTGATCTTCTCATCATACGTCAATAGTTGGTATGTATCACAACTCTCCATGCTATGGTCCTGTCTCTTACAGTGGAGACATGGCCATGTAAAAGCCGTTCTCCTAGTTTCGTTACTGGGACTGAATCAATCCTGCATCTGTGGCTTATTGGCCTGATTTTTTTTTTGTTTGTTTTTTTGTTTTGTTTTGTTTTTTTGTTTGTTTGTTTTGTTTTGTTTTGTTTTTGCTGTAGGCAAATTCGTAACATTTGTATGGTAACTACCTGAAGATCTTGTGTGTGCTTATTTCTGATTTTTCCCGTTAACTTCATATTGCTTAGGTTCAACCCGCATTGCTTCCCTGTCATAGGTTGGGTTGTTTACCTATCTCGATTCAGCCTTTACAAAATCAGTTGAGAGAAACGTATTTCTAGACCTTTCTCTCTCATTTCATACACCTAAATTACTCCATCTGTCGAGGAATTAAAACGAGACTTTGCCTACCCAGGTCCTTTAGGTTCTCGGGATACTCTCGTACCCTCACTGCCTCAATACTCTGAATAGCCTTTTTGCACTCAACAACAAATATGCCAAACTAGTCAAGAGCTTTAGGATTATCTGGATTAATTACAGGCCAGTGGAGTGCAAGTTTTACACATCATTTCCCAACACTTCATCATTACCGTGCCGTTCTGCAAGCTCAGTTAAAAGAAAAGACAAGACTAGTTGTATATATGTATCGATAAAGATTCCTATTCACAGTTCAAAAACGTCACTTTTAATTTTTGTGATGTATGATGACGGAGATATCGCAGTTCAAAGTATGCAAAAACGGCCTGGTAGAGAAAATCGAACGGCCCGCCAAGCTCTCATTTTTAACCAATCAAAGGAGAGATATTTCTACCAACCAAGAAGACTCTTGTTTCCGCTGTGACGTCAGCACTACTTAGTTCTATTTTGCCATATAGAAGTGGTGTTAAATCAGCTGTTTTCCTTGTTATTGAGAGACAATTGCGATATACTTTTAAGCCATTTTCAATGAGAAAGTGGTAGTAGAATACGTGATGGGAACTTCACATTGAACACTAATGGCGCAAACTCGGCGATCTACCGTCCGGCTTTCATCCGACCGGTTCAGCTCTGATTCTGTGTTGCATTTTTCTCCTTAGGTTGGACTCTTTGCATACGCCAACTGTTAAGTCATAATGAACTCGAGCTAAGTCCACCCAGACCATAGGGACATAATGCGATGAAAATGGACTCATAAAGCGGTTACTGGGTAGTGCACATTATCATAACTACAGACTTTATGAGGCATTTAAGACATTTTTACCAACTTTTGGAATATACCTGTCGCTAATAGCTAAAAAAGAATAATTGGCTACTATCTTTACGAGGTACAAAAGATGGCACACTGGCTCTAAAATTCCTATCCCTCTCCACATCTGCACCGCAGTCTGGTTGGAAAGGTTCATCAGCGTCTCCATCGTCAATATTTAAAGCTTCTATCTCATCTATTACCTCACTTTTGGCTTCGCTGATTGCCAGTTCAATGTCAAGCTTTAATTTTTTTCTAATTCATTTTTAAGTTCAGTTTTGCCAGGCCAAGCTCTCGCTTTTTCTTAGCGCCTTCATGCGGGCAAATATTTCAGCTTTATCCTGCTGTTGTGGAGTCTGGCACCCGATATAGAACTGAGTCTTTAGCCCACCTCTGAGGCACTGTCATTTGGGCCGATATCTCACGATTGGAATACCTTCGACCTCGTTCATCCTGAAGCGCTGCTTACCTCTGATGCCATTTTATCACCTCTCTCTTCACTCACTGTTCATGTTATGACCGAAAACGTCAATACAATGCCATGAGCAACGACACAGTCCACTGTTCAGTTTTACAGTTTATTCCATTTGCTCTGCCAGTGCCTGTTACAGTGGTACTGATACTGTACATTGCTGATATTGTAGATCGTATTCTGGCTTGTCTTGTGGTTCGTATTGAGGTTAGCGTACGTATATTACGTGTAACGAAGGTCTGGCCGTAACACATGAGATATAATGTTTAATGTCATACGAGTCTGTGATACATATGTATTAAATGTATTTGGTTTACGTATTTACAGGTATATACAGACAATGGGGAAAGTTTGCAAAATCGCGTTAGGTAGATAGGCCTGTATTAACAGACATTTTAGCTGTGTCCAACCTTTGCTGCTCTCGGCACATAAATATACATACGCCTATTATAACAGTAATTTAAGTATCATGCTACCCGTCCAAATCTGGTCTACATTTTACCTTTGTCATACTACAATATCTGTTATTAGTTTGTTATCGAATTAATATTTACCTTTGCATGTCATGTACTCTGGAATGACAAGGGCTATAGGCCCTAATTACATCGTCTGAGAATGATTACAAGGGATACTGTTGTTCATAGGTTAAGGGGAACATCTGTCTCCATACGTAACTTGTCCAGACTCGCATTAAACATTGGACTGCGACATAAAGAAATATAGCGCCCTCTGCTACAGAGAGGTTTGATTAGATTTGAGAGTGGACTATCGTAATGATATCTGCATGAGCACTGGTCGCTCTGTACTGAGCCAATAAATAAACCATCGTTGTCTAAGCGTAGCGTATATCTCTTGTTCCCTTGTTCCGGTATGCTCACCAATACAAGGGAAAGTAACAGAGCAATCCAACGATTGATAGTCCTTGTCAGAACAAATATGTGACCGAACCGCGTGCAAAAATTGTGATTAAAACACGTATAAACGGGTGCTTAACTATCCTGGCTTTTTAAGCCGACAAAAAAGTCCCTTATAAATGCCATGCGTGTTATAAACATAAAGTTGTGTTAGATATGTTGTTATCCTGCATGAATGCAGTTGTTAAAACAGTCCAATTGATTCCAAGCTTTCCCTTCTATTGTTATCCACAGCTGACTGATTTTAATCCAGCCCTTATTGTTGTACATAGTTAATTGATTTCTTGGAGCCCCAGTGTATCAGTCTGCAACGACCTATGTTTAGGTATACACACTATGAGCCCTGCATGACTGTGCACATATATATATGTTTGTAATCTTAATTCATGTGCATATAAGACATACTTTTGCACTGGGGATATATGGTTTATATGTAATAACGTATGAATTTATTTTTTTTTAATTGATTGATGTTTTACGCCGCACTCAAAACTATTTCACTTATACGACGGAGGCTAGAATTATGGTGGGGAGAAACCGGGCATAGCCCCGGAGAAACCGACGACCATCCACAGGTTGCTGGCGCACCTTCCCACGCATGGTTGGAGAGGAAGCCAGCATGTCCTGGACTTGAACTCACAGCGACCGCATTGGTGAGAGGCACTGGGTCATAACGCCGAGCTAAGCCTCTAATAACCTACGAATATGAAGAATAACCATGTACCTGTATATTGGCTTACGGGGACCTATATGTACGCATGTAAGTGGGAGGGGCGCGAAATAGCCATTTTTTCTTTTATGCAGCTTGTATAGCTGGCCCGTCGTCTGGTTTACTGTTCTCTGATTTTTGGGAAGACCTACACGTGTATGTAATAAAACATAGATCGGACACAGAATGTGGTTTTGTGTCTTAATTTTTCTGTCCTGCAATTTATTTACATGAGAATTTTTTGCATATAAGTATTTTGGGAAGAGAATATAGATTCGAGAAATGAATAAAACCGAATGTGAATCTGTTTACCTGTTGACTCGGGGTTATTTTGCAGGCGTTCTCCTGTCCTCAAACTTATGTAGGCTATGGCATTCGTCTGCATGGGGGAATACTTTTCTAAATATTTACTGAGAGTAGCCTCCCCTCCACTGTCGCTTTCGTTTATCCATGCTGGAAGCAAAGCATTTGCAAAACCAGCTCTGCAGTGTTGTCGTCACCGTAAAACTACAAACCGTCACAATTAAACATTCGAAGAATTTCTCATTTGTTCAAAACTGTTGGGGTCATTCAATCAACACATACATTATTCCCAGAATGACGAGAGTAAGCTTAATATGAAAAGAAGTATGCTATGACCGCGACATCGTGTTTACAACATGCATAGGCCATAAACCATAACATATGTATGCATGCGATGTGTTATGTAACGTTCAGAGTTACACAGCTGGTTTATTTGTGCAAGTGAACTTCTGATTTCTTGATTTGATTGTTACTTGGGCTTTTAAGAGTGCAGTATTAACTTATTCCCTAGGAAATGACAACATCAAATCAGTGAGCCTGTATACTGATCCCTTCTTAGCCCACCACATATAGGGCTACTCTCCATCCACATGACAAATCCAAATGAGAAGCTTTAATGGAAACAGATTAGACAAGGTGAGAGGTGGTGGGTGTGCTTGTGCGTGTGTGAGTGGACGGGTGGGAGGTTGTGGGTGTGCTTGTGCGTGTGTGAGTGGACGGGTGGGAGGTGGTGGGTGTGCTTGTGCGTGTGTGAGTGGACAGGTGGGAGGTGGTGGATGTGTGTGTGCGTGTGTGAGTGGACGGGTGGGAGGTGGTGGGTGTGCTTGTGCGTGTGTGAGTGGACAGGTGGGAGGTTGTGGGTGTACTTGTGCGTGTGTGAGTGGACGGGTGGGAGGTGGTGGATGTGCTTGTGCGTGTGTGAGTGGACAGGTGGGAGGTGGTGGATGTGCGTGTGCGTGTGTGAGTGGACGGGTGGGAGGTGGTGGGTGTGCTTGTGCGTGTGTGAGTGGACAGGTGGGAGGTGGTGGGTGTGCGTGTGTGAGTGGACAGGTGATATATATATATATATATATATATATATATATATATATATATATATATATACAGTTCAGGCGAAGAGGGGACGGAACGCTTTACACTTTCTATTTCCTGCCGCGGTCAGGTAGTGGAGAGAACTAAGAGGAGAAAACTAAGTCTCCCAAGCAGGAGAGCCAGGATTCAAACCTGAATCCAGTCATATGCCCAAGCAGAATAGGCCAAAACGGTAGAACGATGTCATTGTAATGTGACTGGTTGGGGCCTCGTGTCTGGTTGTTCATCATGATGTTTCAGTGAAGCAGCACCATCAGTATGTCAGCATTACCGAAGTAAGAGTAGCTACAGTACTTTCTCATGGCTATGTAGGCTTTTACTGATTTGTATATAACCCACGCTCAACTGCCAGGTTATGATGACATTAACCCTACACGCACTTTATGTTGGTCTGTGGTGTTTTATGCATGTACTGGGACACAGTTACAGCACTTACATACAAGTCCAGTACAGAATTTTTTTAGACTCTATCATGTTGTTTTTCAAGACTCCTCGGGTAGTATCGACCTGCTAAAATATCATACACAACCCACACGCGGCTCACATAAGGACCTATATTTTTGTCAAGCAGTTCGTCTGCAGGTCAACAAGGTCCTCTCCTTTAATAGTCATAAGAAATTATTGTCATGAAAGACGACTGATTGTCTTGGACAGGCCATCGGGTGCTCCTTTTTCCTATACATGTAGTGCAATGTGACGTCAGAATAGATTCACTGCGCATGTCCTACCAAATCGTACGATCGTGTTTTCAGTGCATGTAATAAGTAGAGCAGAACAATGCAGCCCTCGATGCGCCAGGAGGGACCTGGAGTGGGGAATCCCCAACTAATGGGATCACCCGGTTCACTTTTGGGGTCACTCTTACATACAGTGCGTATGTACGCTGGTGTGATCTGTTAACAAGGTAACTCTTGCTCGCCCGATACAGATTAGTTTATTTTTATGTGGATCGATAACAGTCCGAAGTTTTTGATTCAATCACGATACCATTTCAAACATAAAGTGTACAAAATGTTTAGTCCCATTCTGTTCATGTACTTTCTATGGTTGATCTGTTTTCTGAGGATTTGTCGGCAATTTCTGTATTTCACTGGAATAGTAAGTTCTAGTTATTGACCGCCGGAAAGTTCAATAGAATTATTTGAAACCTATTTTGGAGACCGCTTTCGGAACACTGTCGTTGAAATGACTTTAACAGAGGGATTTAATCCAGTTATTATCCTGGCCTCCCACAAATTGTACTAATTTGATTCCTGCGTGTGTTTATCTAGAACATTTAGCCCACAGTGCTATAGAACTAGCTGATTGGCCCGGCCTATTGTTTGTGACCAGGTGGCGCCACAGGCGTGTCGGGTGGCGTCACAGTCGTGTCGGCTGCCGTACAGGCCTGCCGGGTGAGCCTGTCGGGTTGCCTTACAGACCTTTCGTGTGGCGTCGTGGGCGAGTCGGGTGGCAGCGTGTGTCGCAGGTTTTGGCGTTGTGTCTGGTGGGGTCGTGCGTCTGCTGCTTGGCGTTGTGGGCCCTTGGTTCGGGTGGCGTTACAGACCTGCCGTGGGGTGGTCGGGTGACGTTGTGGTGTCGAGGGCTTGCCTGGTGGTGTCGTGTGTCATGCGGTTGGCGTCGAGGGCAATCCAGGTGCCGGCGTGGGCCGGTCGGGTGGCGTTACAGGCCGGCCATGTGGCGCCAAATGCCACTCTTAGTAATAGTTGCTACTATCGGCGTGCATGTACCATACAAATAACATTATTACTCTCTTATATGGTTAGTACTTACTTACTATCCTGCAAGGTCTATTCACCAAGCGAAATCACACCAAAAGACTGATGAGACTGGTCCATGTATCGTTCACGCCCGTCGTCAGAATTTTGTATATACATTTTTAGAGATACAAGTACCTGTAATTGAGGATATATACTGATTATTTACTAATCTATCAAGAACAGTTCACATACACAGCGGCAAACCGGTTTATGAGTGAAAAAAAAATCAACAGGATGTCCAGTGTGAATAAAGGTATTTAATAATGATACATGTACATCAATCAATCCGTAAACAGGTATATCAACCAACCTATACACAGGTATACTTATGTCCAGTAAACCAAAATTCTGTACAAACAAAGCCATACACTAGGAATGTCAAGATATATATATGTGCAAGGAACGTCAATCAAGCCATGAATGAGGAACGTAAATCAAGCCCTATACAAGGTACGTCAAACAATCCATATACAAGGGACGTCAGTAAATCTATATGCAAGGGGTAGCAATCGTGTCATATACAAGATACATTAGTGAAGGCAGACACAAGAAACGTCAGCCAAGCCACAGATATCAGTCATATACAAGAAACGTCAGTCAATCCATATACAAAGAACGTCAATCAAGCCGTATACAACGAACGTCAATTAAGCCGTATACAAGGTACATCAGTCAAGCCATACACAAGGGACGTCGGTCAAGCCATACTCAAGGGACGTCAGTCAAGCCATATACAAGGGACGTCAGTCAACCCATATACAAGTTACACTAACCACAACATATACATATATATATCCACCATTCCACATATAACATTCCATACACCAACTATAGACTATATGCTTGGTACACCAACCACGGAACATATACTTTGTACATCAGCTATGGAATATATGCTTGGTGCACCAACTATGGAATATGTACAAGGTACACCAACTGTGGAATATATTCAAGGTACACGAACTATGGAATATGTACAAGGTACACCCACCATGGAATATGTACAAAGTACACCAACTATATAAAATGTTTGGTCTGCACAAGGGGCGCCAATCAAACTACATAGAAGATCTCGTTATACGCAAAGCAAGCTATAAATATAAGACTCTCGGTATCATGCAAACATACAACACGTGTGAGGCTTACAAGATGTATGTCGCTACTAATACCACAAAGTATACGTCATCCAGGCCGCTCACAAGCCATTCGTCGTCCATCTCAGATGGGAAGAACACATCCAGCCACGTATTTACAACCAAGCAACAAGATAGGTAGATCAACTCAAATCACATACCTGTAGGACCACCTCGAGGTAGTGAGGAGACCACAAAGTGTAGGAAATGAACACGCCATATGTAGCCTCCGTGGCATGTCGCATGTAGCCACTGGGGCATGTATAGCATGTATACATGCACAACTTGTAAATTGACAATGACACATAAAGATGATCAAGTTTCAATAATTTAGTCAGCATGCGTTTAGTTTTCCAGCAGTAAATAAATAAATAATGTACACTGATCATAACATTAAAGTGCATGTAAACTGTTTTGTGTTTTATACCTTAGAGCCGGTTTTTTGGACATGATGGATGGACTGATGACCTCTCGTCTCATCACGTCACTGCATGTATGTATCAGAGAGAATTTCTGTGATGACGCACTCTGCCCATCCTTGTCGGCACTCCAGAGCTATTAAGCATGTTTTGCTTTGTTTTTTTTTGTTTTTTTTTACCGCGGACGGGCTTCTGAAACCGTAAAGTTTGCCTCATCAACACACGTTAAATCCAGGCGAGTTGAATCTTCCCTCTACTCAATCGATTTCTCAGCCGGTTTTTCGAATGTCTAGCGCCCCATCTCCTTCTCTCTGTTGCTCTCCGTGAGCATGTAATGTATGCTGACCGACAGCCCGGCCAGTCGGTCCTTCCACTGTCAGACTTTCTGTGGGGAAAGTAGGGTAGATAGAGTGAAAACAGGGCGCTTCTTAAGAGAGGTTATGTTCTTTATCACATTTATAAAAGCCTTATTATCGAGGGTAACACGATAACACTTATAAAGCGAATGAATCATAGCTGTGGTCATCATTGCGAACAATCCTTTGTGAATACGATCCAGAATTTCCATCCCCCCTACGATAATAATCGGCCCTGCCAGGCCTTGTTGGTTACGACGTGCGAAGTCTGGAACAACAGCTGCAGCGTAGGGCTCAAACCATTCACTGGTGCTGCAGTTTTTCTGGCTTTACCCCCTCAAGGATTTCACGGTGAGTACATTTTATGAACCCGATCTTTGATAAGCCGCTTGTCCGCGATTACTGCGGCCGATTCCGCGTCACAAGATAAGGCCGACCAGTCCGCATTGTGGTCTATTGCCCACAACAGAGCCGAAAGGACTGGCGGTCGATGTTTCGCAGCCATTCTCGTTTGACGTGAAATTTATTTACCGAACAAGAGGTTACTCGGTTCCAGTGTTTGACGTGGAAACATGCTGTGGAAATTTACAGGCTATTGTTTATGACGTGCTGTGTTTTTTATTAGTAGAATCTCTGGTATATATGCACCCATGCCTTTGGCGGCTTCTGTGCTGATTTATAACGTTGTTCCTACTGTGACACGTTCATGATACTGATAGTGATAATAAAATATGGAAACGTCCATTGTTTGTATGAGTTTTTTTCTTTTTCTTTTATATTTCATTGACGCCCGATATCCCGGCCGTGTGTTTGAGAGAGAAGCAGGCATAGCATGATCAAATTCACTTGTAGTCAATCGCCAGCCTACTTATTGCAAGCTTTCCGAATGGTATGGCCTGTGTTAAATCATGAACTGCCCCATGTGTGGAATTCTACTCCATACGTATTCAGCTGAAAATGTAGACCACGGTAGAGTAAGAAGTAAGATACCAGCGGATTCAGTAACTCGAGCTGTTGGGATCCATATCAAGCAGCAAAAACAGATCTAAAACAGATTCAGAGACCAGCGTAAGGCGAGCAACCATGGTCAGTGCATATATGGATATGAGATGTGCATGACTTCGAAGAAGCAGTATGTCAACCTCTTATGCATGTCTCTGTCTCTCCGTTTGGCTTCCCCAAATGCACTCCCTCCACCCTCGAAGGCATTGTATCTAATGTAAATTCAGTGTCCATCAACCACATTAACCGATGTAGTACTGTAGGTGTTATACATTAAGTGGCGTAAAGAAATGGAAACATATTCGTGCACAGAACCTTAACTTCATGACCTGTTCATGACATTTACAGTTGAGATGGCTGCTATTTATTTAGTCAAAATGACACAAAATCTCACAGTAAGCGAGAGCTGTGTGCTGCAGCATGCTCACCACGTTAAATATCATCATAATCATATTTCTGTTCAGAGTGGCTTGTAGTAAAAACAATGGGCTAACTGAAAATAGCAAATAGAAAGTGTTTTGAAATGTTTCAGCCTTATTAGAATGCAGCATCACCATCAAGCTTCAAAGCCTGCTGACGGGCACTTAACCATGACTGAGATCGGTGACCATGTCTGCTGTGTTGTGACAAGGGTAGCAGCATGTAGCCTGAAATGTGAATGTCACATATTATCATAATTTCTCGAGGAGGATTACATGTATAACCCATGTAACTGATACATGTACATACTTTTTCAATCCGTTTCTGTTTTCAAATGCTGTAGTTTTGAAGGTCAAGACAATAAATTTTCCTGTTTGATAACCCTGTAAAGCCATGTATTTTTTTCCAAGCATGGTACAAGTACCATATATTACTATGTCACTGTAAGATATATCCATCATTATAATTTGCACAAAATTCTGTTTACAGGATGATAGAAAGAGAGAAAAAATGTCGGCTTGTCATCATATTTAATCATATAGAATATTTGATTTTATTAAGGGTATTATGTAATACCATGTTGTAATATTACATCATTTTACATCAGGTATACAGGGGCCTCTGTGGCTCCGTCGGTTAGTGCGCTAACGCAGCATAATGACGGAAGCCTCCCACCAGTGCGGTCGCTGTGAATTCAAGTCCAGCTCATGCTGGCTTCCTCTCTGGCCATACGTGGGAAGGCCTGCCAGCAACCTGCGGATGGTCGTGGGTTTGCCCCGGGCTCTGCCCGGTTTCCTCCCACCATAATGCTGGCCGCCATCGTATACGTGAAATATTCTTGAATACGGCATAAAACACCAATCAAATACATAAAATCATACAAGTATGTCAAAATTCCAAACATAGTGGATGATTTTCAGAGGCATGAATCTTAATTCTGGTGATAACTTTGACCAGGTTACTGGATGCTCTACTTGATTAACCTCATCATTTTGAATGATAGCATTGTGATATACTTTGTGTTGTCACATTGCCAGTTTAATATGGAACAGTAAAATCAGTCCTAGTAATGGGTTGATATGGATTATGATTCTAAATGCGGTGGAGACGCAAGGTGTGGGCTCGACACCTGAGACAGAGAATTTGTAGATGCCTCACTCACTCCAATTCTATGGGCCTTGGTAGATGTAGCCAGTAAGTGGCGGACGATGCTCACATGGCTGTTCATGCAGTCTATGAAGGTTACTAAGGATCACCTTTCTGAAATGTAGATCTTCACATCAAATATTTAGCGTCTTACCCTGGGCTCTTTGGATATCTCCACCCTTAAAACTGACCTCCCCTCTTAGAGGTGAAAAATTCACAGGTATGAAGTTTAACAACAACAATCAGACACATATAGGGCCCCTAATACTAAATGTGTAATAATTATTGGAAGAGAAATTTCATCTCCCCTTTTACGCTTTCATACATTATATGTGCATTAGCAGATTTGCTTGTACGTCTAGCATGCAACTGATGCACCTAGCCTTACAGTTTAAACAATCCAAAAATAAAATAACTAAGATAAATATAGCCCTGTAAGTGTTAGCAGTAGGAGAGTTATTTGATCACACTCTGACTTCACTCGGACAGGTATGTTCAGTATTTCTAATTCAAGTTGTCTTTGTCTTGCTCCTGCACAAGGCTGCTGTTTAGTATTAAGCCTGTCTTATTGTACATTAATTTGTTTTTCAGGACTCAATTCTTTCCGTTAAACAACATAGCTGTAAAACTGCTACTGGCATTCAATCTTAATCATTAATTCATTCCATTTTGTGTATTTCCATAAATGAATGAATGTTTACGATTTACTTAACACCACATTAGCAGAATTTCAGCCGTGTCATGTTCTGCAGTCATTAATGTGCACATTCAGAGTATTGTCTGCAAGTGGTTGATCATAAATTTATGTAATTTGGTCTTGAAACATAATGGTGTATGATTTAGTGGTGTATATTTTTCATCTTTGTAACCAGATTGTTGAAAGCTTTACCCATAGTTCAGGTGCTGCTGAGGTACATCGAGCACGTAAACACAAAGCTTCGAGGGCTGCAGTTAAGGGCTTTTTGCACAAGAAGTTTTTCTGCCTACGCATAACAGCAAATTATTGTTATGACAAAAAGTTGACTGTGAAATACCATTGCTGCAGCCTATGAATGGTCCAGCTAGCATTGCTGCCATTGTTTCTTTGTAGCCTTACATTTGATGATGTCATTCTGAAAGAGTATTCCCTTAGTGACCTTGAAGGCAAAAGTGCTGTACAAATTATAGGTCAGTTTAGTTCATCATTACTCATATATGCAGGTGTAAGGGATGTATATGCATCATAAATATGAATTATTTATTACATGTAACTGTGATATATGCAATATTGCGATGAACTTCGTCATGTCTCAGACACTTCTGATACTATGTACATGTACATGTGTAATTGATATATCTGCAAGCCTTTGTTGCTCTGCTGTGTTTGACCGATAGGTAATGCTTCACTCAAATAGGCCCCAAACTATCCCGTCTTCAGTAGTGCAAAGACAGTTTTTCCAGTAGAAATTCATCCTGTCTGCCTACCTTCTTATAACACTTTTCTATAGATGAACTGTAGAGCCCTCAGAATCCCGCAAAAAATGTAACTTATCCTGGACACATCACTGTATACTAGAACATGTAAATGTGTCCTAAATGCTCTTGCGACATTGTGGCAAATATTTATACAGTTGTACAAGACAAAGACAAATTTTATAACTAATGAAATTTTGCAGATAATTTGCACCAATGAATTCTAGAACTTAGAATTCATTCGGTAATGTACAGGTGATTAAGCAGTTGAGTAATGAAACAAGGGAGTGTTGGGGATAGTATTGTGTGGCCATGCCTGGACATTTCAGGGATGCAAGGGATACTTTTGATTAGACATGTCAGGGTGTCTAGGGGATACTTTTAATTAGACATACCAGAGGTTGAGGGGATGCTTTTCATTAGACAGGCATGGGTTGGGGGGATACTGTTACTGTCAGGGGTGGAGTTTGATATGTGGACATTGTAAAGATGAGAAGGGGATTGTTTCATGTGGACATATTAATGATTGGAGGGAATACTTTTATGCAGGGGTAGGGTGGAAGGGTGGAGGTTTATGAACATGTATGTAGGCAGTGTCAAGGTGAGGAGTGGATTGTTTTGTGTGGACATTGTCAAAATGTGTGCTGGCAATATTAGCCACTGGGCTCTGGGACCTCATTAGTTTGCATTCCCTCGGCTACATTTATTCACACTCAAGGCAAAGTAGCCTTTGAAAAAATTGAGCAAGTGTCATGACCTTAGTCTAAGCATATCTGAGGCTCTTGAGCAAGATTTTGTTGTGATGGGCTTGTGGCTTTCTGTAATAGTTGAACTCGCAGAGTGAACTGACTTCATGATAAAGCACTCTGTCAACTGCAGGCCTATTTATCCAACAGAAGGAGTGTGAGAGTGACACAGACTCTAGTGAGCTGATCTAGACACTGGGCTACACCTGTGTTCGCTTTGTGTAGGCCGTGAGTATTATGATTGGCACATTAAACATGCTCTGAGCTCATTATAAAACTCTCTCCAATGCCTGTGTATACTTAAACTGTACTTGTACCAACATGTTCTTCAGGTAAAATGTCACGTTGCTCTGCATTACAAGTATATCATCAGCATTCTTGCTTCTGACAGTAGTGTTTTTGGCTGGAAATTTTACTGGAATCACGTGTTGATTATCCAGTGAAAGAAATGATCAGCGTATTTGGGGTAAAATGAGTTACTTAAGTCTGATCAAGGTCTAGTGTTTCTCGGAATATGATCCAGGTCGAATAAATGGCCTGAATATGATCCTCCTCAAATGTGGCCTCAATATGATCCTCGACAAATATATGGTGAATATGATCTAGGTTAAATATATGATGAATATGATCCTCCTCAAATGTGGCCTCAGTATGATCCACGTCAAATATATGGTGAATATGATCCACATCAAATATATGGTGAATATGATCTAGGTTAAAGATATGATGAATATGATCCACGTCAAATATATGGTGAATATGATCTAGGTTAAATATATGATGAATATGATCCACGTCAAATATGTGGTGAATATGATCTAGGTTAAATATATGATGAATATGATCCACATCAAATATATGGTGAATATGATCTAGGTTAAAGATATGATGATTATGATCCACGTCAAATATATGGTGAATATGATCTAGGTTAAAGATATGATGAATATGATCCACGTCAGCTGTATAACTTGAATATGAGCCAGATCATATACTGAATTCCAAAAGACACACGAATATTTCCAATGTCAAATCGGAAGTACATTCTGAGTAATCAAAAGTGTGTAGATATGTAATGGATGTTCCGGAGAGTGTTTTTCAATTTTAAAGATGAGTATCTTCCCCATATGCAGAAACCGTTGTGTCAGGCAGCACCAAATTGTATTGATTTTAATTTTCATATTCCTCGTGAAGTGTTTGCCGATTGAGTTGAATGCGCTTGAGTGCCTCTTAAGGAACATAAATCGCAGAACTGTTGCATTCGCATTTTGATGCAACAGTGACCGTGCCACGTCTGAGTGCTGATGAACGTCAAAGAGCCATCGGCAATATTGAGGCAGGTTGGAACGTCTCACGTGTTGCCAGGCGATATGGTACTCATCAGTCCACCATATATGCTTGACTGCTTCATTGTCAATTCCCATCGTCGGAATCGGTTCCTGCAAGCAGCCACTACAGCTCGAAACGCAGTTGAAACAATGAACTGACCCATCAATGACACAGGTTTGCGTGGCCGTCTAACTTATGTTGGTTCACACTTGACTCTACGTCACAGACGCACTCGACTTAACTGGTCATTGGAACAGGCGCAGAGGGCAGTGGCAGAGTATCGTCTTTTCGGATGAAAGTCGATTTTGCATCGAAGCAGTGGACAGCCGTGTGAGGATGTAGCGACATAGAGGTGAAAGGTTCAGTGATCCATGTGTATTGGAGAATGACCGTTGGGGAGGGCCTTCCGTCATGTTTTGGGGGACAATCAGCTGGGGACGTTACATTTCGCCTGTGATCTTCCAAAACAATGGACAGGGACTTGGTAGAGGCGTCACGGCTCAGCGCTACTTCGATGAAGTGTTGAGGCCTGTAGTTGTTCCATTTTTTTTCTCAAAGACACAATCTTGTTCTACAGCAAGATTGACACTGAATTTCTACTGAACAACAGCATCCAGACAATGGATTGGCCAGCTTTAAATCCAGATTTAAATCCTATCAAGAACCTCTTGGATGAAATTGAACGCTACATTCACCATCAACTCATGCAGCCAGTTTCCTTGCAACAACTGCAACAAAGCGTTGTTGACACGTACAATAACATTCCTCGGAGGTTCATCCGAAGTCTCTTCAGCAGCATGGGTAGAAGATGTGCTGCTGTTGTTGACGCTAAAGGGGGTTACCCTCAATATGACGTTAATTTTTATTCCATCAGAAAAACAATTCCCGAAAGGCGTGGCTGTTGAGCCAAAATAAATGAGTTCTCCCATTTCCATTCATTCAGAAAAATCAGCACGATATGAGCTTTTAATTGAGTTATTGTCTGGTTGTGTGAGAGAAATGTGTTTTAATAAAGTCAACCAGCTCCTACTCATTTGCAGTTTATACTATTTCTCCCATTCGTGTTTCTTTTGGAATTCAGTATACATGTTCCTGGTCAAATGTATGGTCTGAATCTGATCCAGGTCAGACCAGTGGCCTTAATATGATCTAGGTCAAAGTGGTGGTCTAAACCTGTTCCTGTTGAAATCTATTGTCTAAATCTGATCCATATCAAATATATGGCCTGAATGAGATCCAGGTCAAATCTTTGGTCAGAATTTGATCCAGGTCAGATCTATGGTCTGAATCTGATCCTGGTCAGATCTATGGTCTAAATCTGATCTAGGTTAAATGTATGGCTTGAATGTGATCCAGGTCAAATGTATGGCCTGAATGAGATCCAGGTCAGATCTATGGTCTGAATCTGATCCAGGTCATATCTCTGGTGTGAATCTGATCCTGGTCAGATCTATGGTCTAAATCTGATCTAGGTTAAATGTATGGCTTGAATGTGATCCAGGTCAAATGTATGGCCTGAATGAGATCCAGGTCAGATCTATGGTCTGAATCTGATCCAGGTCATATCTCTGGTGTGAATCTGATCCTGGTCAGATCTATGGTCTAAATCTGATCTAGGTTAAATGTATGGCTTGAATCTGATCCAGATGAAATCTATGGTCTGAATCTGATCCAGGTCAAAGCTAGGGTCTGAATATGATCCAGGTTAAATGTATCACCTGAATCTGATCCACTTCACATCTATTGTCTAAATCTGATCCAGGTCAAATGTATCACCTGAATCTGATCCACTTCACATCTATTGTCTAAATCTGATCCAGGTCAAAGCTAGGGTCTGAATATGATCCAGGTTAAATATATGGACTTAATATGATCCAGATCAAATCTGTGACCTAAATCTGATCCAGATCAAATCTATTGTCTCAATGTTTTTTTGTTCAGATCTATGGTCTGAATCCATTCCTGGGCAGTTGTATAGCTGGAATCTTGATCAAGGTGATTCCCCTACATCCAAATGAATTTGCTGACTTCAAAAGATAGTTATAGATGTCTTACCTTACTTGAATCAGCATGTATCATTGTAACATCTGTAAAGCTACTTGAGTAGCCACATGTATTCCAGTACTGTAGTATACCTGTTTATTCATTTCTTTATAAGTGAAGAAATTTATTCAGTAAAATTTCTGATGTTAAACATATTTAAATGTATCTGCAGTTACACCATTTTTATTTTAATTTAGGACAATTTTCCCCCATATTTTGTGTCACCATTAACTCTCTTCTTTGCATGTACATGTACCAAACCGCTCTCCTGTTTACATTAGAGACTACTCTCATTGGTTTTGTTGACAGTAACCAGGGGTTTTCCTGGCCACTTTTGAATATATTGGAAAATTGCGTTTCAGACTAATTTTAGACTTTTTCATGAAATAAATTGAATTTTTGATATCTAGGTGATGAAAAAATATTGAATTTTATGATTTCTTGAAATTGAGTTTCTAAAAAGAAATTCACTAGAACATTTCAACAACAAGTAACATTTCAAAGTCTGTGTCCTGAAAACAATGGTGACTTTGTTGTGATTCACAGTATGGGACAATGTTTTAGTGACTGTCATTTATGTTTTCTTTTCAAGGTGATTTCAGGAAGAGTTGAAATCAGAACTATAAATCCCATCTGTTTTGATGAAACTGCATAAGCAAGATTTGTAAAGATGTAGATTTGGCAGTGCAGGTGAATGAAGGGCTCAAAAGTACACAGGTACCCATGGGTGTTACGTCATCTCTCATCTGGCATAGCTAGGGGTCAGGAGGCAATTTTGAACACACAGTCATCCACAAGTGACGAGCACACGTACGTAACATGTATATTGAGGTCAAGGAGTAGCCTGATCATACCAAGAGCTGCAGTCAAATGTATTTATACCTGTGACAAGGTGGGCTGTTCAGGTGAGTAGCTGTATTAATCATCTCAAGCATATGTTCATGCCTGGATAGAAACTGTGTGATAAGACTTATGTCAGCACCCAGTTGACAGGAATCAACTGTTTGGGACAGGACTGAACTGACTTGTAAGTTACATTGTAACTTTTAATAATGGGTATGTAGCCAGAAAGTTTGCCAGTCATGTAATTGTTGTGCAAAATGTAAAAGTTATTTCCCAGGTTTGCTGTGTTTGCTAGATACATGTACACGTACATGTAGTATACATGTATGTAATGGTGTATATATCTGCGCATTGGCATCATGTACATGTGTATGTATCACTTCATAAGCTCAGCCAATTGAGACAGTTCTTGATTCCTATTTTTGTGAAATTGTTGCTGTTTTCAAAGCAGGGTGTGTTTGTAAAATGCACGTTTTGCTAGCGATAGGAGCAGTTTTATTTATAGCTGTAGTCAGACGAAATGTACATGTATGTGGATATATGTATATGTACATTAAGAACATGAAGCAGAGTCTAGTTTTCACATGGAACAGAAATTGTGAAAGAGCTGGGAAGCAGAATTGATTTCCCTCATCAGTGCCTGCTGGGTTTCAGTTTATTGCAAAAAAATTCATGTGTTTGTTGTGGCTAAATAAGCAATCATCGTGCTTCTCTTTAATCTTACAAGTTGAAAATAGTTGGTGTGTCAAGGTGCATGAATCATGCTGATTCAAGTAGTTTTCTTAGCTGTGATCAGGTACTGTAACTGCCACTTGTAGTACATGTACATGTTGGTGTATTGGATGTATGGAGACCAGAGTAGCCTCAGCAATAAGTCTTCAAGTCTGGACTAGTTCATGTTTTTAGCAAGGGGGTGCAAGATATAATGGAAGGTAATTGCTAACTGCCCCGTATTAATGATGCAGGAAGCAGGAAAAAATGACATGTAATTTCATGGAGGTGAGATTTATTTGCTTGTGTAGTGTTTCTCTTTAACAAAGCAATGGACCTACATGTAAATATGATTTTGCAAACAAGCGTAATGTGTTCATGGAACATCATGATATGTGATTGATTTCTGTGATAGGCAAGTATAGCGGCTTTCTACATCAAAGACCTACATGTAATTGTATTTACTGGTGTGCTTATATTTATCAGTTAAATGTACATACATGTATGTTGTTATCTAAATATACTTCAGCACTGCCTGACAATAAAGGCCTCCAAAGCAAGGCTGCATTAAAGTTAGTTGAAAGGTCTTGTTGAAAGTGGCATTAGTCTAGTCGAAATTCGTTTTGGCGTTGTTAAGTCATATTGATCAAGTTTAAAGTGATGTTAGCTTAGTTTGAAGTAGTGTTGATAAAGCTGAATGTTACATTGGTCTCATTGAAAGTTGTATTGGCATAGCTGAAAGTTGTCTATTGGCCTGGTTCACAGTTGTATTTGCATCATTAACAGCTGTATTGGCTTAGTTGAAAGTAAAATTGGCCTAGTGGGAAGTCATATTAGCCTAGTTGAAAGTTGAATTGGCCAAGTTGGAAGTCATGTAAGCCTAGTTGGAAGTCATATTGGCCTAGTTAAAAATTGAATTGGCCAAGTTGAAATTCGTATTGGCTTAGTTCAAAGTTGTATTTGCCAGGGTGGAAGTCATATTGGCTTAGTTTGAGGTCGTATTAGCCTAGTTGAAAGTCTCATTGGTGGAGTGTGATGATCAGTTAGAGCTGAATGAGAGATGCCACCATGTTAAGCCAGTACACAGGTCATAACATGCAGCGTCAATTAATGGAGATATTATTAATGAAATCAATTGTTTTTGCATTGCCTCAGTCTTGGCAATGGGGTCAACGATTTGGACCCTGGGCAAATATGAAAACCTTTGATAAATAATATATGATAAACTGTCAGGTTTTACCAAGGCAAGAATACAAAAGCATTGGATTAATAACATATACATGTACATGTAGTAAACTGTCATCTTAAAGGCTAGAGGTTATTCATAAAGAATTTGGACAGAATATGAAATCTAGTCATCCACATTGACGTTTGCAGAATTTCTCACCAAATACAGGTTGTTGGAAGCAGCACTTGGCTGCCAGGACACACATGTATCCCAAACCAGTCTTACACCCAACCAGTTGGGTTTTCTGTATTAGAGTTACTCAGACTCGTAGGAGTGATGAATTGATGCCTGAACCAGCCGAGGGAACACAGGACTGGTCAGCTGATGCCACCAGATGATATACGCTACTAGGATTTACCAGCAAAAGTACAAGCAGGGATAAAGTACATTTGCAAGTGACACTGCTACCAGCTGAGCATACATGGAGATGGTGTACATGTTGACCAGCAGGGATGATATGTGTGTAAGCATAGTTATACTTGGCCAGCCAGCCAGAGTAATGGAATACTAACACTTGTGACCATCAATGATGTACATGTAGGACAGCAGGAGTCTGGAAACAAGTGTAGAGTTTACATCAGAATTAGCATTGTGTGTGGTGGGTTGTGTGAGCAGTAGTGGAACACCAAGCATACGTAACCATATTGGGCGCCCTTTACAAAGTTACGTGGAAACGTACTGAATGTACAACAGTTCTTAGCAAGCAGGGCCTAGTAAACAAAATGCATTTCTGAGCCTCCGTTGTGGGGCTGCACAGGGCTCTTGGGGCGTGGTCTTACCCACTGACACAGAGTAGCCCTTACCCAAATGATCGTGTTGTACGGTTTGTCATATGGGAATTTGAATGTTTCCAGGCCTGGTTGTCCAAATGTCTGCAGAAGTCACAGCTTTGTTTTCCACCTTTTCTTCCAATAAATGCTTCATTTTCGGTTTGAGTTGAGATGGTAAAATATGAGATGTACATTTACACCTCCTCCGAGTGTTTTTGTTCTCTTTTTCAAAGCAGTTGTAGCAATTTCACAATTTAAAGAAAAAAACAAACGATTGGCAAAGTTTTATAAAGAGTTTGACTTGACTGTTCTAACCAGTGACCATGAGGCGTTAATTTGATATCATTATGACGATAGATATGTCTATAACTAAAATAACTGTCAATAAAAATTGCATTAAGACCGAGCTACACCTGTTTGCAAAGTCTTACAGGCCATGTCAGGGTGCATTGGGCATGTAGGGAAGGCCAGATAGAAGTGAAATCTTGATATATGGGCATAGGAGACTACAGACAGAGCAGAAGAGTTTTGGAAAAGGTTTGTCTGACGGAGTGAGTCATTCCTTCTGCTGCACAGCTGTGCCCCTCCAGCCTCCTTCCTCAGAACAGATACCCTATCAACACCATCTTCCAATAGAAGAGCAGACATCAGCTGCCGACAGTTCTAGGTGAGACATCCTGACCTAGTGGAGACACCCACCTCCACACTGACAAGGGCTCAACTTGTGGTCTGCGCGCGCCAAGCTAGCTCTGCAAAGTCCCGCATCGCAATCGTACACATTTGGAGAGCAATGTTTTATCACTTCTTTGTGACTAAATATACGCGTACATGGAGCCTGGTGTGTGCATGTGTGTGTTTTAGGTTTTATGGATGCGTTTGAAACAGAGATATCCCATTGGTAATATATAAAGCTTCAAACAAAAGCCACTGGCTAAAAAAATGCACAATAATAGAAAAGCAAGTTTAACACATGCTTTAACAGTTCTGACGTGGATGAACGTTTAACTCCCAGTCGAAGGCGTGCTGTGCTTCTTTGCTTGAATACAGCTATATCAAGTGTATGTCGTAAACGTTATAATGTCCCTCCGGGTGGACACGAAGCTGAGGTTTGTTTAATGTGCAATCTGGGCTCTTCCTCTGCCCAACACCACCACATGTAAACCCAGCGAGACATATGGCGGCTACAGCAAGAAATTCCGTTCAGTAAATGAAAGAGGCGACCTGCAAAAAATCTGCTTGACTTTCTGTTCAAAGCCAGAGGCCTTTGAGGAACTCTGTGTTGTTTAACTCGTGTTTCGTGTCTTTCGATGAAGGAACCTTACTCGCTACAGTGTATACCTGTCATTGTAGCTTTTGTCTTCCACTATTTTGGCGCTGGCAAAGGCATATTTCCATCTCGTCGTTTTTGTCCTGTAAAATTCTGCATTGCTGACTTACAAAGAGGTCCGAAGATTTTCATTTTTCTTCGCAAATTTTGTTGCTAAGGCCCTGTGGAGTGATGAAGGGGTCCTTCACTTGCGTTAATGGGTTTGTCTCTTGGGCCCTGTATAATGCTTGACGGTACATCGTGGAGTTGTGCCATCTGACTTGTCTCTTGTAGGGATACTCTTCTAAATGGACATTCCATGTCATTAAGCGGAAGACCGGGTTTGATAACAATAGTTAGCATGAATCCTCTGTAAATCCACAAAATGGATAAACATGGAGATCAGAGTTTCAATTGAAGGAGAAATCTCGGCTTGTGATTTTCAGTCACTACGAAAATAATACCTAGTGACTACGTATAATTTTTTTGTGCCTAGTACCTGGACAGGGCATGGGCTTTCCCCCAGATACAGAGAAGAGGCCTGTTTCAGTTATAGCATCAGTTAACCAGGCACTGGATAGACCATCCTTTGTGTGGGTTGCTTTGTTTGCTAACAACCAGATGTGCCGCTATGATAATACTTGCAGTGTTTATGGTATGATCGTCACCATGCACAACCAGTGACCTGTGGCGAGGATCTGTTACGCACGACACCGATGTCCTTTATATTTAGCATCATACTGAAAGCCGCTTCACAGCATACTTGTTATTATGACATGTATAGCTTTGGGCGCAACATGTGCAGGACAGAGTTCTGACTGAAATTTTAAGCGAAAGATTGTCAGCCGCATCGGAGTTCATCATACTGTACTGAGTGTATGTGAGTTGATCTTATTTTCTTCTCGGGCTAATTTTACAAATCTGTGCCTTGTGAGATTTTTCACGACAAGTATGCTGTGTTTCTGTGACGTCCTTAGGCCTATGGTGACGTCAGTCGTGAGGGGATCTCTAGTTCCGTACTTAGCTCTGTAACAGTCGGTCCTGCAAATGTTTTTACTGTGTTTAAGGTGAATTTAGCCCGCCTTGTTATACATCTTTCCGGCCTTTTTCGATGCTAAGGTCTTGTAGCTTGCTAAATTTAACCTGGATACTTTCGTATGATAATAACTTTCTCGAACTGACAACTGAAATTCGACTCAGAATCTGTGTCATTCTGACCTGTTCTGTGTAGCCAGGACAATCCCACACAGGCTCTGAGAGCTCCTGGTTGAATTGATACCAGTGATACATTATTTTTACAGTGGAGTGTGCTTACTTAGGTAACTGTATAGAGGGGTCTGGAGTTCAAGCGATAAATATTAGCATTAAACCTCTTTGAAACTTTCCTTAAGCAGACAATAATGCAATACGTTGAGGGCCCTATTAGTTCCATCCCATAGTCGGTAAACAAATGTTACAATTGATTTATAACTGTCCCGATTAATCTTACCTTCGAAAACCCATGAAAAGGTTCATTTTATGGCTGAAAATTTCCCATACTCATGCATAGTAGGTTTTGTGTAATGGAACGTTGTTAATAATTTAACAAAAGGCTTCTGGCAAGAACTGTGTATCTACAATTCGCTGTGTGTATTGATTTCTAGCTGCCGAGTTAGTTTAAGTTGGATTTATTTATTTATTGGATTGGTGTTTTACGCCGTACTCAAGGATATATCACTTATACGGCGTCCAGTATTATGGTGGGAGGAAAAAGGGCAGAGCCCGAGGGAAACCCACGACCATCCGCAGGTAGCTGGCAGACCTTCCCACGTATGGAGAGGAAGCCGGCATGAGCTGGACTTCAATTCACAGGAATCACATTGATGGGAGACTTCTGGGTCATTGCGCTGCACTAGCGCGCTAACCGACTGAGCCACGGAGGCCCCCAGTTAAAGTTACACCACAACGCCCTGCCCACAATGAGCTTGGAATTGCGGGCTCTTCCGATATGAGGCCCTCCGGAGAAACAGTATGAATGGCTGTTGACATAGTGTTTATACCATGATTGGCGAGCACAAAGTTAGCTCTATAATCGTCATGCTTGTGACGAGTATATATGCCAATGTAATCAAGTGAGGGACATTCATAAGCTCTCGTGAATTTTAAGGTTGCTTCCTTATGGAGCAGTAATACGGAATTTGTTTCAGAGAAACGCAGTATATGTTCTTTTGACTAACGCAATCAGGCTGTGTACCTCTGAGATTCTGTGGACAAACGCGTGTGTGCGTATCTTTCATATTCTTTTGACAAGCGCAGTCGGTGCGTGTACCTCCGAGATACTCTTGTGACAAATGCAGTCAGCCTGCGTAAGTCTGATATACTCTTCGATACGCAGTCAGCCTGCGTACTACTGAGATACGCTTTGATAAACGCAGTCAGTCTGCGTTCTCATCATGATACTTTGATAAACGCAGTCAGCCTGCCTGCATACCTCTGATATACCCTTGACGATCTCAAACGTCTGATATTCTTTTGACAAACGCAGTCGGTGTGTGTACATCTGCGATACTCTTAACAACGCAGTCAGCTTGTGTACTTCTGATATACTGCTTGACTAACGCGGTCAGCGTGCGTACCTCTGATATTCTAATGAAAAACGTAATTGATAGTAGGGTGTTTACCTTTGTTATATTCTTGACAAACGCAGCCAATGTTTGTACCTCTGATATATTCTTGACAAACGCAGTCAGTGTGTGTACTTCTGATATACTCGTGACAAGTACAGTTGGTGTTTACCTCCATACACCCACAGCAACTATTCCGTCTGCGTAGTAGTAGTTCTTCTCGAGAAACAATTATGCAGGCCTGCATCAAAGTAGAAAAAAAAATGTACACACCCGAAGTCGATAACGATTCACACACTTGCCTTACACCCGAATCTCTGTGTTTGCGGAAATATGTTCCTCAGAGAACGTGTTGCATGAACTCTTTCGTGAATCCAATGACCTTGCTAATCGAGAGTCTCGATCTCGTCGGGCTGTTTCCTCGACATTCCAGCGCTCACCCCACACGAGGCCAGGCCGTTGAGTGCAGCAAACATCGTTTGTAGGAGAAACGGCGATGGTGTGGATGTACACTATTCCATAGCGCCAAAAACCCGGGCTTAACCAGTACATGTTTTTTATTGTCTCCATTATGTTCGAGTAAATGTTGGTAAGAGTATATAGCGCGTATAAGTATAGTTCCGACAAAGAGATATAGGCCCTCTTCATTCCCATAGCCTTTGTTTTTACCAGGAAGCTCGCACAGCCTTCCACGCGCTTATACGCGGGCGTAAAACGGGACTAGTGTATCGTGTTCTCTGCATACTGCTAACACATGTTGTTAATCTGGACTAGCGAGCATGCGCAGTGCAGATTTCCTGTCTAGTGCAGATGTTACGTGGGCCTCGGAGTTGCAAATATGGCCAACAACACTGGCGTTGTGATTTATTATACGTCCGTATTCATTTAAAAGCCAACGTATGAAACAGTCATTGAGCAATATATGTGCACAACAATACATGTAATAATACGCCCGTAGTGCGAAAAATATGTCTTGTATGTACCATAGTAAAATTTCCCTGGTGGGAAGCTATATATATATGTTCTGAAAGGGTATAGAGTCTGAATATGCGTAACCATGCGTTAACAAGTTGTATTTATTTATTTACTTGCTTAGGGTTTTACGCCGTACTTAAGAATATTTCACTTGTACGATGGCGGCCAGCATTGTGGTGGGAGGAAACCGGTCAGAACCCGGGGGAAACCCACGACCATCCGCAGGTTGCGGACAGACCTTCCCACGTATTGCCGGAGAGGAAGCCAGCATGATTAACACGTTACAGCATATTTTATCAACCATTAATGACGGTGTGAATATCTGATTTGTGTCCCAGGTTCTGTTTACCAATGACTATGAGGCCGCATTCTCTTGTCTGGTTACCCCAGATTTTGCGGAGAGTACATTCAAAGAGTCCAATCAGACAAACTCCACGCGTGATACCCCGGCGGAACCTGAGACTGTGATACTGTGCTTACGGACATGGGTGCATAAGGACAACTGCTTGTGTCCAAGAAGCCTGCGCGTACATATACGTCCATACGTCACATATACATGTAGCTTTAGTACGTCAGATCAGTGGGAAAGTCAAACGTAGACCTAATATAGCATATATTTAACCTTTGTCATCTGGCACAATATCCCTGAAAAGGTCAACGTTTGAGCCTTCTAACGTGTGTAGTTAACGAGACCCACTGAATCCACCGTTATATATTTGACCTAAAGGCATAAATCAAATGTTCGTGAACACTGTTGATATGCAAAGATCATATGTTTTGAGCACCGTACTAAATATTCTGTATGTTGGCGGCATGTCTCATCCTTACATCATGCATTTGGGAAGAATGTTTATCCAAGCTGATAAGGTTAATCTTAGACTTAATTAAGCACTTTGCGATGAAATGACAACCGACTTATTTTTACCACATCCTTTTGTGCTGGGAGTGATATAACAGTTATATTAATCCCAGTTTTGTGTAATGGAACTTTGTGTGAAGTAGGGTAGAGTCTCTATACATAACTGGTTCTTGATTCCAGGTGAAAGTTAAGGAACAGGGCGACATAGAGTGAAATTTGTTCAGGTGCAAGCCACGATGAAATGGGTGCTTCATTTTCATCAGTTTGACATTAACATCTTGCTTTTCCAGACTCCCGTCCTGTGTCAGAGTGGCAAATTGTGTAGAGGGGAGACATTGGGGGGGGACCCCATCCTGAGTCAGCTGCTTTCGCTGCCATTTTGCGAGTCGGATCGGTCTGTCAGTTTAACGGAGTACATGAGGCTGTAATCGCCCTTCATCCGTAACTTGAAGGCTGCACTAGCCTTCGTCAGGTAATGTACCGCTGTGTCATATGTACACACTATAAACTGGTGGCGGGTAGAGACTGGAACCAGGTGCACATTTGTCACTCATGTTGTCATAATATTCAAAGCACCGTTTGACATTTAAACTTATCTAACTGGCTCTATGGCTAATGTGAGCCTGTGCTCACTGGCCACCTATCCGCATTCACAGACGGAGCTGGTTTCTGCCTACACAAATCTTTCACGGGACGCAGTCACCAGAGTCCGTCTTGGTTTATTTCCTCAGGATTAGCGTTAAATTGTGTATACAGAAACATTTGCCATGGTTAAATGACCATTGAAAGAAATCATTACACAGGAAAACGTTTGATGTAGTTAATTATAATGTTGTATTTTTCTTGTTTAAATGAAGTTAATTTTACCCAGACAGAGGATCACTCAGGCATGGCGTTAATTTACCACTTAAGTCTCGCCAGCAGATGAGGAGGGAATGAAAGGTCACGGTGTATTGTTATGCACTGTATGCAGTTTCATATTCACATTTCACAACGCGCTGCTTCCCAGGCCTTCTGTCGCTGCATATCCAAGCACATGTGCATATTTAACTTTTGTTTTGCAACCTCCTTGCCTCCAGGGCACTGTTCCATGCATGGAGTGGGTAAAGTGCTAACGTCTCCTCAGGTAGAACTACAGCATATATTTCATTACCACACTCGACGCCATATATTTGGATACAAGTTGAATATACATCAGTAGTCGATGCATCCACATTAATTCTCCAGCGCTATACATCTAAGTGGTACATGTATATTAAAGATTCTAATTTTGATTGAGGAAGTGTTTTTCCCTGGAAGGGATTTGGGTTTCTGGCCGAAATCTAGCATATGCTGGCTCTGTCCGGGTCCGAACCATGGCTTCTGTTGGATTAAGACATATAAACTCTTGCTCATTTTTCATGAAGCTGCATTTCCACTGATACCTGATTGCGTTAACATCAGTTAATGCGATAGCTTGACGCATTCGCCGCAGTGTTTGCACTGATCCTGCTCTGAGAGCTGCGCTTACCTGTATATGATTCTGCTATGTCGTCAATCAGCCAAGTTGAACCAACGAAAAAATTCTCGCCCGATGCGTTAAATAAAGTTACGTGTTCCGTTCGCTCTGCGTTAAGCAATCACGTGAAACACTCCAACTAGTGATTTTATGTAATTCCCATTCCCGGAAAAACTATGTGGAGTAATCGCATGTATGTGGAAACACAGCATTTCTCAGCTACGGATATCTTCTGTACTTTCGTATTAGTTAGTGGAGCAACAGGTACTTCCAAGAAAAGAAACCCTCAAATATTGGACATGTCATGATTCCATAGTTTTGGAAACGGAATAAACAACCATTTATACACCTTTCCTTTTTGCATGTCTATAAGTTAGATTTTGGTTGTCGTAAAAGACTTTCTGACCAGGAACCCGTTTTACAAAGTAGTCGCAATCGATCCCCCAAGTAGGTTCGTCCTATGCTCTAGGCTCTGGGCATGGACAGGCGCATTGCGAACAGCGATGTTTCGCCGTTTCTTCCTCAATAATTATAACCATCTTCATTTATATGAAGTAGTCCTTTGAGCTATAAAAAACACCAGTGAGATAAATGAATTCCATAGGCTACTTGTACATAACGAACCTTGTCTTAAAGCCGAAACAGCTCCTCCATGTAAAGTTTGTATTGATCAGGCAGTTCCTTCATGACTCAGATTTCTGAAGAGAGAGGTACTTCTAACAAATCTATAGATAAACCCAGTAACCCTTGAAAGTTGACTGGGATAAAATCTGTTGGAATGCGGCGTTTTATCCAATAATGAAATGATATAGATAAATCCCCAAATCGGTCAAGGGAACTGGCAGTTTGACACAGTTATCAAAAGTATATCGGATGTTTCATAACCAATTCGGTATGACGTTTCAAAGCCCGTAGATATGACGCCTTCGGTAATGCGAATATGATCATTAAACCAATTTCGTTGGTCAGAATGACAGAAATCAGTTCCTGTGGTACACTGTGGTTTTCGGTATTACCTGCACGTTAATAAAATCTATATATTTTATTTTATATTTTTCGTATTAGTTAAAAATATACGGGATGATTGCTTTGTTGATATTGCGTGTTATTGTTAGCTGGCAGCTGACACATTGTTCTAACTGAAAGGCGTGATGTGTTAAATAATTGATTGAGAGAATCGCAGTTGTTTTTGATTATTCCAAGATTTTTGATCTGACGCACAAAAAGTAATCATTTCTTGAATGGTGTAACAATGTTTGAAGCCATTGTTGGCTCAGCTGCTCTTCGATTTGACATGGGCAGGTCGGCTTGCCTTGCACCGCTCCCCTTATGCAAAATGTTCTGCGGTTCCCTGCCACTCCCCCATAGTCAAGTGTGAAAGTGTGTGTGATGTCCGATGGAAATTCTCTTTTCTGCAACCTGCGCAATTACCTATTGGTCAACTTTTTGAAATTCATGTACATCAGTAGCGCATGCGTACGTCTTCTGCTATTAATATACAGTCTTCTTAAAGGCTTCTTGAAGATTCCTTCCACTTCACGAAGTTTATGACATGAATGTTTATCTGAGCCTGCAGTTTGGTACCCGAGATACCACCTCAGCGCAAAAGCTGGTCCTTGTTGGCTCATTCCGCTAAGCATTACTCTCTCCGCACACGGCTGACCCCTGGCGAGTGAGACTCTGGGCTCGAACCCAGTCCATGCTAGTTCGACTATAGTCTGAATTGAAGAGTTTTACCTGGTTAATGGTGAGGGATGTCGTTTACTCCAGGTACATCAATTTCCTCCCCCTTGAATTTGAATGCGATCTTAATCGTGAAAAGTTCTTTATAACACCAACATAATAAATAAATGGGTGCAGTAGACGAGAGGTGAGATCTTCTGCGCGGTAAGTGGGAGACTCTGGTTCAATCCCTAGTCGGGTCCTTCACACAATCAGAGTTGTAAGTCTTGTGCTATAATTCCCTATCTTGGGTATCGTCATAAGTGACCAGGCCAACATTTGTTAGTGTTAACTTGTTAGTATAGCATGAATGGTTCAGGACGTCATGCCTGATGTCTGCTTCATTGCCAAAGGCCCAGCGAGGAAGCGTTCTCACGATCCTCGCAGTGGGACCGATCCGCCGTAGGTATTATATCAGTGGTGATACCCATACGGTCCATAAACTCACCCAGCAATCCAGAGTCGCTCCGTTTGTTTTGTTCTCCTCTTTTGTGGAACGATCAGCTGTTAGCTCTAACGGTCAAATCATGTGAACATTGGGGATAGTTTCCATTAAAGCGTGTGTTTGATAAAGATATAAGGGAGGTCGGGTCGTTAGCATCCACAATGGTTTTGACACTAAAGCTCTGGTTGTTTGGTCGACATTCCATTTTCTGTAGATGACTACCGGAAATTCTCTTTTGAGTGCAGTATAGATTTCCCGTTATCTTTAATTAGTATGGTAAAAGTATTGGGTGCTCAGGGGCCAGATGAGAAACGCTTGACAGATTTATAGTTAGTACGAGTGGAAATAATGTCATTTGTCCATAAGGTTGATTTCATTTTAAACTTCTCCCTCGTGATGGATGTCCAACTCGGATATTAGATAATCTGGAGATTTTATATGTCCGGTATCGAGGCCTGCGACCAGTGAGGTCGTTGTTTGGTTTTTACCATAGGCAGTGCCTACTGATCGATCATGTGGCTACTGACGAGCGGCCACTATTTGGAGATCTCTCCCTGCACAGGTCTAGTACAGCGCCCTTTCCATTGGTGAAGTCTTTAATTAGTGCACTGAAAAACAACAGCCAGGCACAAATAAATGAAATCTGATAAATGAATGTCTTCTAAGTGTTCACTGGAATGTGGAGGTATTGTGTCCTTGTCTTACTACATGCCAGGTAAAACTTATCCTAACCAGAGAGTCGGGTGGTTTTCTGTAGGGGGTTTCACTTTTGGCTTAGCCTTGCCTAGATTGTTTGGGATATGATTACCCCTGCCGAACTGACATTATATATGAGAGTATATATATTACAGTTAAGAAACCCTTCAGGTTAACTTATTTTCTCCCTGTTTTGTGTAAAATTTTGATGAATAGAGTACAATACCTAGAAAATTATATCAAATTTTCGACGGGCGTGAATGTGGCTTCTGCTCAGGAACTCGCTTGCTGTCACCCCTGCACTTGTTATGATTTCAAGTATAAAAGTCGTTGATATAAGCTGATCGTTGTATTTTGCACAGAGAAAAGCGGCGACTCTAAGATAAAGGAAGCTTTCCTTTGTTGTGGGTAAACTCCGCCCCTGGGATCCTTCTTGCCATCGAGCCGGATATTGCAGTTGGCTCTACTCACCAACACAGCTTTTCTTGAAACCGAGCTGCCTTTCATATTTGATCCAGTTATTCTCCTCTTCTAAAAGAAAAAAAAAACAACAGAATTGTCACTCTAATCGTAGCCGTCATAATTCTGACGGATATCTATTTTTCTACTGAGGATGGTCAGTTATCTATTTGCCATGTTCCATTGTTAACATTAACTTCATATTGTCATCTGGTTTGCATGTTGCCCCATCACGATGGGAAAGTTTTCTATACACATGATCGCATGGACTTCAGCCCTGTCTTATCAATGCCACATACATGCATCGTCTTTCATGACCGGATCATGTATAGATGGCGATTTCTTGTAGCGAGCTGCTGTCAGACCTGGGGTGACTTGTAGCTATGTTTATACACTCTATATGTACATAATACTTCCTAAGTAATTCTAATTCTATGATATACTTCTGAAAAAGTGGAGTATGTTTTTTACCATTTTTCATGATAACATTAACAAAACATTATGTGTTGCTGTATTTGACAACAAATATTCCACCAAAACGTGCTCTTTACTGACAAATAAAGGTCAAAAGTAATATCTTAACTTTCTACACGGTATCATCCTAAAATTTTAACAAACCCCAAAACACCTGAGATCAATAGAACTGTCAGAATAATTTAAAAAGGGTAATTTAATGATTTTACGTGCCCTCACGCTTGCATGCTTCTCAGATAATCGTTTTGAAATAATTCTCGTGCAGAAGACCATGGGTCCAGTCACTCAAGCATGCAGAGCGAAGGTATTGATCGTCACAAAGGAATCATCTTGTTACAAGGCTAAACCTAAAGCGCTTTAGATTGGTATAGTATGTGTAATGTTATTTTCTAGTGCATGGCAACCTACTGTATGCCGTTCGGCGCTGTGATGACCAAGGCTTATACCATAGACTTGTGAAATCGCAATCTTGGTACTGCCTTTAGTTTGGCGTTCGGCGCTTCTTGTCTTTGGTACTGTTTATCTGTATGGAGGAGGCCAATCAACCAACAGTACACGGTATATGAACCAACTCGTGCCTCGGCCTTGCACCAGACGTAGGTACGTAATACTTTGGGCTTTGTGACGTGAATGGGCCGTTATCCCATTAGTAATAAATCAGACTTGTATGAAAGTGTGCCTTTGCTCACTCCCGGGTACTTCATCATTTCCGGTGTGTCAAATTTATTTGATTTAAGGTTTGTCGGTTCGGATTTCCCTTTAATCACATTGCCGTTCTTGTGTCCACCGTGATTAAAAACGGATTATATCCATTGTTTTTCAGCACGGACTACAGGACCTTGTGTCTGTAGCATTATATAGCCCGCTGCATGGTATTGCTGGACTCAGTACGCTGGACTTCTGTACTCAGTGGTCTGTTGCTAGATGTATATATAATGCTTTGAACAGGCTAATGGAAAAGCTTCTGCTTGTGCAGAACAATCAGTGCAGAAATAAAGATTTCCTTTGTCCTGCTATCTACTTAATTTTATTATTACTATTTTCGTTTTTCGTATCTGTTCAGAGCTTCGATGTGGTTGCGAAATTACAAGGTGTTTGTTATTTTCTTGATAGAACATAATTGGCCACATACTTGATTGTAGTAAAAATAACCTTGAAAAGCAAAATCAATTACCAAATGAATTGATGACTTTGGTATTACGTATTCGTTGTGTAAGTCATCGGCCCACGCTTTTTTTTCAATGAACATGCAGGCAAAGAAGCTAGCACGGGGCTTACCCTTGTCGTGCATTAGGTAATAGCTAAATGCTTTCCTTTATCTCGGCCTGGTGAGGTAACTTTGTATGTATACTCCAGTGGCGGCGGTTTGGTGTCTCCTCAAGCTCTCCTCATAGGGTTAACCTGGTGGCAGGAGGCCCTGGGGTGTGTGTGGACTGGAGTGGAGGAGGGGGTAGGCTTGCTGCGTGACGAGAGTGTGAGTAACATAGTGAGAAACTTGCTAATCTCCATAATTGGGCTGTTCTCACCGTGCAGTCAGGCCTGCAGGGGGTGACCATTGTCCACCTACTTTCTATGGCCGTGTCTATATAATAATCCACCTGTACAATGTTGGACAATATAGAAGAGGATCTGCCTGGTTAAGAGTATGAATAAAGCTGCATGCATGGTGTGTCAAGCATGTCGCAAGCCTTATACTCCACACCCAGTTTAGTTCTTACGCCTGCGGATCTCGCCTTTGGCCTGCTTAAGGCAGAGTGCAGCTGAGCACCGGTAGACTTACATCACCTAGCCAGATTATCTAGCGGCCAGACACAGGAGGTATAATGCTGGTCATGGGATTTCAACTGTATAATCTCCAGATTCCTGCCTCGCATATGACATATTGCACGTGTGTCGGATGTATACTCGGTGTAATGGCTTCATCAACAAGACGGTGAAGGAATCTTCCTGGTACGTTTTTGTTGCAGGACACATTTGTAATGTCACAGTTTACTGTTTAGTCCAGGAGCTGACCGTGGTTTAAAAAATGAAGAAAGTGCATCCATGTGTGGTTGTGTCTGGCATCTGTGTGATGTGATTCGGTATGTATTCTAAACTGTGATCATGATGCATACTTTGCCGTCTTACCAATATTAGGCCATGGGAGTAAATTTTGTGCATTTAATCTTCAGGTTGTAATGATTCCATTTGTGAAGACATGATTGTGTCGACATTACCGCGATATAATGCAAGGTGCTTTTGAGGGCTGGACAGCGATTAATAGCAGACATTATACGGAGGTAAACGATTCATTCCGACTTTTGTCGATGTGTCCCGATCATAAATCCCTGCTGAAATGGGTCAGAAATATGCTAAGGGGAAATTGTCATTGTTAATAACCACGTTAGCAACAAAGGGGACGAAACTTCGAGATATTGGCAAGCAATATGTGCGAATCCCATTATTGACGAAGGTGTACAAATATACTGACGTCCATGTTTTGTTTCTAATGTATAGTTCCATTTAATTTAGGTAATATGCGTCAGAGTTGCAGGAAATGTCCTGCGTCTACAGTCAGCACTGGGATTGTACCCGATTAACACGAATCGGCATTGGAGCCGTCTCGCGAGATTAACGCTGTTTGGGCGTGACATGAGTGGGTGCTCTCGCAAAATAACGTTAAAAAGACGCGATTTCCAGCGGTCGTTGTAGAACACACACCTGACAGACACGATTCCCTGACCCCTTTTCGCTTTGTGTGAGCGAAGTCCGGTAAAAAAAAAAACGAAGAAAAATTGACTGGAAGAGGGTCACGGAATTCGACTATCGGTAATCACGTCCTTTTACCGTTATTTTGCGAGAGCACCCACCCATTTCTCGCCCAAACGGCGTTAATCTCGCGAGACGGCTCTAATGCCGATTCGAATTGTCCCGATGTTGACCAAAGCTGACGCGGCCAGTCTCCGTTCACTCCCAAAACCTTCGTGTTAGACGTTATAGCATATTAGGAAAAGCTCTTCCGTGTATTGCACACGGCCTGTGTTGTGGCTCAGTGAGGTACAGCGACAGCAAATGTGGTTAGTGGCAGCCCGTAGCAGTCCGGAGAAATGTCTTGGCTATTTTGATTCCCCTGGCAGCAGAGATCTAATGCTATCGAGGCTGTTGGGTGAACTGCGTTCTCCAGTCCTAGTTGTACAACACTGGACTGTTACAAAAGCTTTGTGTTCAGGTCTAAAGCAGACGTCATCGCTTTGTGAGTAAATAATTATGAAATCGTGTACACGAAGTGTGTACTGTTAGCAGGCAGTGTATCATTAAGCGAACAGCTTATGTATAGGACCTTCCTGACCATTGATCAATGTGTGGTGGCGAACTGACTGGGAACAGGCAGCCTGTTCTGTAGACTGTATGTACCTTCCTACCTATATAACGTAAATGTATACCGTGGACTGTAAAAGAGGAACCGATTTCACCCACTGTAGGCCTGTGGGTAAGGCCGCCAGGGGCAATTAGACCAAAGGGTGAGCAGGTTTTTTCTTTTTTAAGGTAATCTTAGAGCAGGAAAATACGTGGGAGCATTTCGGGTATGCCGTAAAACTGGTATTAAGTGCTCTTGTACTGGCTGGTATTGCCTCTGTTGTCAGTCTTCCTGCCACCCCCCACTAGCGCTTGCGCCTGGAATGGTCCTAATGATATGTGGAGATTTTGTAGCGATGGCCGATGCGGCAGTATGCGTCAGACTCTAGTAGACAGCTGCGCGAACATATACGTGTTAATATTTACTATATCCCCGCCTGTTATCTTTCAGGAGAGAGGGCATCGAGTTGAAGCATTGGTATGGATACCCATGGTGACTGTACCAAGATGAATGGAGCCAGCAGAAAGAACGGAAAGACTCCGAGAAATTGGCAAGCGATGAAACACAACGGGTTTACGCCGAAGCAGGTTCCATCCGAATCGGTACGTACAAAATCTTGATTATTGATTGGAAGCGAGTTTGGCACTGTAGCACACATTGACAGACTAGCAGGCTTGAACAGAACGGGATAAGCCGCATGGCCTTGTGTAGAGTTTACGCCGTATAGGCGGCCTGGGCTTAGGAAAACCAGCCTCGGCCCCGCATGCTGTATGTCGTGCCATCGAATCTGCCAGATCACTGCACCACGCTGCATGACGTGCTGTGTTGGAATTACACTGGGAGTCTGCACCGGCTTTCTCCATTTGTAATTAAGGGTGGGGGATACGGTTTAGTCGGCACAGAAGTGGGTTGGGTCCCTCGCATGAGGCCTGTTACCAAACGTGTTCGTATAGATTAAATGTGACGCACATAGGCATAGTTGGTCCATCTGTTGTATTAGCAAGCCTTGCATGTGTGTTTGGCCACTGAGCTTTGTCATACGGCAGCAAGGCGCGTGTACAGTGTGTCATACAGAGAAGCCTCGTCCATTATTGTTCTGTGTCAGAAGCGACGTGGATAGTGTAGAAGATTGGTTGTGTTGGGAAACAAGCGGACAGACCTCCAAATCGTTTATGTTAATGTACACTCCTTACCAAGCAGAGAACCCGCCGTCACCTCACATTATACAACAGCATGTGCCTGTGCAGGTGGTATTGACAAAGCCACTGGAGGGCTTTTTGTGACCGTTTATATATCACATCTGGGTAATGTTTTAGTTGTAAATACCGAGCAGTAGTAATATATAATGGTAGAAGCAAATGCTATGATATTTTAATGACCTGGGAAACCCTGGAGCCTAGGACCCCCCCCCCCCCCACACACACACACCACTACCCACTTTGCTTTGCTAGTTGCAACCAGTATACCAGTGAGGAACTAGCTCTGTTTCTTTATTCAATATGTACCCTGGACCAGACTGTCTTCCAAGTTAAAGATCTATAACTACAGTTCTGTACCAATATCAGCCACAGGAATAGTATAGGTCAGTTCGCGTTTGAGCACATAATGAAATACGTTTTGACCTAATGTGATATGTCCACGCAAAGTGTATACACTGTCGAATAATATACTAGTACTCAATATGGTAGATCAGCAGTTGGCGTTGATAATCTAATGTATTAAGCAGAAGTAACCTCCATGAAGCCCAGACCATGACGTGAGCCATTAGAAGATTCACAGATATGAATAAATGACAGTAATTACTGTATGGTTGATATACGGCGCATTATTGACACCCATAATTGCCAGCCTATATACTGTTGATTATTTTATGCCTTGTCAGGATTGAATTGTGGATATGCCAGTCGTCTACCTGTTGTCCAAGGTGTGACCTGTTCTGAATATGTATACGTGTTCAGTGAAGGGCTGTTTTAGCAGTGTAGCGAACAGCGGACACCTCTCAACAGGTGCAAATTATACAAGTCTTTGTCTTTGCTTCAGAACGTGATTTCTTATTCACATACCCGGCTGTTGCACTAAGGGCTTTGCGATCCTCATTTTCAGTAAAGTTATTGTCAACTGTGATTGAAAATGGCGAGAAATTTGTCTTCCCCTTTCACAAATTCCGTGCCTAAAACCTCTGTCGGTAATTGTGTCTTGGTAGGACAGAACTGAAGACGCGTAGTCAGCTGACATATCGTACTACATGTAATATTAACATCTAAAAATTTTACCTTCTGGTTTCCTACTCGGTTCCTTCTCACAGTGACACTACATGTATAACACCACATCTATTTCCTGTACTTATTCCACCGCAGAGTGGACAGTGAACATCGAGATCGAAGACTCGGCTGACTTGGTTCCGGTTTAAAGGTTTGTCCGGGATCTGCATGGCTGTGGTCGGGGGTTGACTCCCTGCTTACCCTATTCCTCCCACGAACAAGCTTGGTCGCTGTCTTATATAAATGAACAGTTATTTAATATGGTTAATGACTAATGAAATAAAGAAATCAATACTCTGAGTTGAAAAGCTCAAGGAAGCTGTTTTACGTTATTCAAATCAGATCAAGTATGGGTCAAGTAGCATGGCCGACAAGAGTAGTACATGTATATATTGGAGGTACAGGGAAGACGATGCGGGAGAAAGATAGTGCAGTATGTCGATGTATAAGCAACATGTATACAGATCATTTAGGAGACTTCTCATCATGATACCCACTCAAATAATATGTACAAAAACAACTATGACACACCAGCGGTATCTTTGCAGTGCAATTGGGATAGACCAATGGTATGCGCAGCCGCTCAGTTAGGATAACAACAGCTGTTGGCACGACAGTTTCAATATATTTCCATTGATAATTGTATTGATAACAAGGTGTCGCTGGAAAACATGTTTGCTAAAGTAGGCCATTTACATCGTGGAGTAAAACCACAGAAGAATTACCATTATTTTGCCCGGATGGATTCCATTCACGCAGAGCCCGGCCTTCATGATTCCGAATTTCCCATATTTATGAGATCTGACCACTAACCTTTTTTTTCCATTATTCACTCATACAGCCATATTTTATACGCCTGTGTGTGCTTGTTGCAAGGTTTTTGGAGTTTTTATGTAGGAAGGTATTTGAACGCCGTTCAGGAAATCGTTCTCGCGATTATTGTACGGAAACACCCATGTTGGTTGAAGGCCTAGATTCACATGTATGTTGTATATTTGTGAATATGTGGAAAGAGCATGCGTACGATTGTCTTCTTGCCGGGCTACACAGGTGTTGTCACACGAATCAGCTGACGTTAACTGGCGTAAGACAAATAAAGGGTCGTAATACTCTGCAGTTGCGTAGTTGTATGCGCTGCAGTACTGTGGCCTCATTGTGGCACAAGTGGCGAGAGCTGAAATCACAAATTCGTACATTATAGTAGATAAATGGATTTGTGTTGGCTCTATATACGATTTATCTTATTGAAGTTTAACTTCATCATTTCCGCGTAAATGATAGAGATATTTCGATCACGAAATACATAAACGATCATTTTAAATTCGGAATGCATCTCAGTTGGGAAACAAACATAAGCCATTGGGTGCTACTGCACTCGATATCTGTCTCCATCAGAAAGTCAGTATCATGGCCAGTAGCATGCGATTGTCAGCCTCTTTGAGTTACAAGACTTCAATTCATTAAAACAAATTATGTCGCATCCCCTCGTTGTCCATTCACGAAGTATTTTATAAGATTGTTCGCTGTATCATGTACGCACTGCAGAAAATGCGGATACTTCATTTGCGGCGTACAAAGTTGTTCTCCGCCAAAGACAACGGGCTGATTCGGCTCATTAACGCTGACTTAAGGTAGCTTAAGGTATGATTAAGGTATGATTAACTGAACATGCACGTGTCGTCCTCCATACAACAGATGTCACGTGGGCAGTAGATCTACTTACATATATACATACACTTGTACTATGACTCACACACAATGGCCTATAGTAAGTTATGATTTTTATATTATCTAATTAACACGCGAATAATGTTTAACAAGCTCGTATACGTAGAATGTGTGGGAATTCAAGGTTTCGAAGCCAGTGACGACCGTTTTACTGCAAAGGCGAGAACAAAATCTATGTTTAAGTAACATATACAATGTTTTTTGTAAATCGGCTATTGTTGTGGGAAGGTATAATGGAACTAAAACTAAACTTTAGAGACAACATCCCCACACTTCTTACTCTCTTAAGGGTATTTAATTTGCATTCTGGAAAAGTTTGGTTAGATATATTAGCCGGTTTTGTGAACAATAATGGTGGTATTCCTGTTTAGAATGACACCTTTAAGTAGACAAAGATGAACTCAGTGTCACGACGTGGTGGTGTCCATGATACATCACGTATAAGACAAACCCAAGGTGATGTCACGAGGTCATGTCCGTCATACAGCATTCTAAGAAAGAGAAACCCAGATGACGTCAGGAGAATCTTCTGTCCGTAAAACATCCCAGAAGGGGAAACCCAAGGTCACATCACAGGAATATTGTGTCCGTGAAACACGACCTTAGAAAGTGGAACCCCAGATGACGTTACGAGAATGTTGTGTCCGTAAAACATCACATAAGAAAGGGAAATCCAAGAAAGAGAAGCCCCAGATGACGTCACGAGAATCTTGTGTCCATGATACGCGTTTACAGAAAAAGGTCCAGCTCGCAGGACACACTTTTCTCTTCTGCCACATATGAGCACACGTTACCAACAATTGTGATGTAATAAAGGAAAGAGCACAATACATAGCTTTGGACCGCATTGTTAGAAACAGGAAGGAGTTTTACGAGTCCCCTATTACATAAATATCTTGGAAACACCGTGCTGAGTACGTCAAGGAATGGAATAAGCTTACGCAGGCGCAATCCCTTGTCGGTGCAAACGTGGCCTAAGAAAGACAAACCCAATGTGAGGTCACGGGAATGTCATCTCCATGATACATAACTCTAGAAATAAAAAGCTAGTGTGACATCACGAGAATATCGAGTCCATGATACAACGTGTTAAAAAGAGAAATCCCAATGTGACTTCCGGAGAACGTCGTGTCCATGATGCATCACGTTAGACAGAGAAACCCAATGAGACCTCACGACCCCATTATGTTCATTTAGGTCCGAAAATTTGTTCTGAAAATGGGTGAATTTGAGCAAGAACACAGGTTGACCGAAAAAATGAAAAAGAAAAAAAAAGTTATTCGCATACAGAATCTGATGAATAAAATATAAATTGTCCCGACAGTTATCTGAGCACTAAAGTGATGTGCAGGTGGAAAATTTGTCTGGTCAGAGTATGCAATTGCCACCCTTAGTCCTAGATTCTGTCAATGATGTAGGAAGATTACTTGTAACAGTTACCTACTACCGCTGACAGTCATTCTCAGCTGTCTGCTGATATACTCTATCAAATGTAGCTGATTGGCCTTAGAAGGGAGTACTTTTCTTTCTGTTGTCAAATCATCAATAAGCGGAACAGTCTGACAGACTTACTTTCCTTTTAAAAGATAGCTAGAATTAACACAAGTCATAACTACCAGATACATCTCAGATATCTCTTGGTGTATTTTCGCCCTTGTGAGTTTTTCACGTGGATTTTTCCGCAGTGATTATTAAAGGGGGGCATAATTACCCTTCCACTATATACGTGTTCTAGCATTGCTCTCTATATGTGTTCTAGCATTCTACAGACAAGGTTCTATATGAGCTGTAACTCCAGTATATATGGAGGTACCGATGCAATCTGCTGACCCGACCAGAGCACAGTGGGAGAATTTTCGGAATGTAATCTAGTGTTTAGCCGATGCTAATTAAGTCAGGCATTACCCAGGCGGTTGTCGGCCAGTATTTCAAGATCAGCCTTCTGGGCAGCACATCTCCACCCCCTTACCTCAGCGCCAATGAATAGGTATACTCTGACAACCCAGTTTCCAATCAGGCTTGTATAAGTGTAATATCTAAATAATTCCCCTTACATAAAGGCTGTTACTTTGCTCACCAGACGATAATACTGGCTAATTATAACCGTCATTTGGCACCATTGATTAGATCAGATACCAATGCCTGGGCATGCGCGATTCCGGTCCTTTCCAGCAGCTATGGTTGCCTGTCCATGCCATTCTGACTTCACAGCTCAGCAGTGTTCGCCATGGGTAGTATTGGATGGTCTGGTGTGCTTACCTCTGTCCTGTACTTTATTCGTCAAGTACTCACACCATTTTGCAAACGACGAAGGGTAGGTATGTTGGGGTTGACCTATCACCTGCCACCTGTCACATCGCTGGTCAACCCCTCACAGCACTGCCACGTTTTCAGGTTCCAGCCACCGGATATTTGCATGTGTTGGTTTTTATGTTTGGCAAAGATTTCGTTCACATGAAGCGATTTGGGTTTCATATAACTGGTTCTTACATGTGGTAACAAACAAGCATTTTGAACAAGTCTATATCATTGACGTTTGATACATTGCTGTTGGCATCGCTGCCTTTTTTATTGCCTAATTCTGTTGATGTCAAACTGATACAGCCTGTATAAGTTGCTACGTCTAAGCATTTACATGAACAGATTAAAACCCTTTCTGAGTTAAATTGACAAGGGGCCTAATTTCACCGGTTACGTGTGAATATTTGCCAACAATCAGATCCAGGGCAGCTTTAGTTTTACTCTCTGTGGTGTAGTTTTTTGTATTATCGACTTTCAGAATTCAGCAAAATGTGTGAAATGTTGATTGGTTATCACAAAAAGAACAAATCATATGAAATGTGTTAGAATTGCCCCTATTTCGTTGGACTGACTTTACATACCAGTATTTGCAGTTTTCTAATGTCTCTGTCACAGGATGTAGGTGACTTCATCTTCATCTGACAACATTGTTAGCACCGTTTAACCTATATCCTCCACTGGCGATCTGCCAGCAGTCTAACGGCCATTGTTTCCTTAATTTCAGATTGAATTTGAGGAGTCGTTTGAAGAGACGCCATTACTTGTCGCTCTGTTGACGTATATGAGTTTCGTTGTGTTGGTTATGATAGGCTATGTAAGAGATATACTGAATTTCTTTGGGTTGGATCGGGAGCATGGATACACAGAACCTAAAATAGAGGTGAGTAGGAGTGCATAGACGATATGGTCAATATTTTGGTACCGACACCTGGTCAGGGAAATAACCGCGTGAATTCTCTGCAATTCCATTTTCCTTTTTTAAGTTTTACGTGATTTTCGTTTCATGAAAAGTGATTGCTTTCGGATTATATCGTTCGCCACGATATGGCTGAGATATTGCCGATGTGGCGTTAAGCCATAATCATTCATTCATTCGGATTACATCGTGGGTTCATACAGCTGCACATCGCGTATATCAATAAACTGTTCGCTCTTGGCTGCCGGCAGCTTTGTGGCATAACTTGGTGCAACTTCCTGTTAGAATAATCACTGTTGAACTTGCAGAAGCACTGCTGACATATATTTGAAGGCCCACCTCTAATGTTTGTTTGCCTGGTTTTCTGTCAGGGTTTCGTACCATTGTACCACAGCTGGGAATCCTTCTACACACGACATATATACCGGCGTGGTCGAGATACCGTCAACAGGCCCGTGGGCAGCGGTGCTAGTACCAAGTTTAAATTATTGGAGAGAACCTCACCGGATTATTTCTGGAACTTCAAGTAAGTGTTTCCAAAGGAGAGAATAGAACTTAAGTTGTGTCCAGGAAGTGATTTCGTCTAAACTAAATCGATGGTTCTGTTTTATAGTTTAAGTGAAGGGATTCATATCCAGTGGTTCAGATACCCGTATTGTAACATTTCCAAACCAATACTGTGGTAGTAAATTGGTGACATAGGTGTGCTTTGAGTGTGTGAGAGACAAGTAACAACACATGCATACATTATTCCCATGCCGATGTTGATTCTTTCGGCTTGCATAGTGTTTAGTACATCATCTGTTTTGGTGGTGTGATTTATAATATGTCCAATAACAACAATTTCAGAAATTTGAGTTGATGCTCATACAAGAAAAGCATACCCCCATGTTGTTTCAAATAGCCCCCTTTTTAGGTCAGCACCTCAAAGCACCTCTAAATATTTCTCGTTAATCATTTATTTTTCATTTCCTTATTTCTTCAACAATGAAAGGTGTTCTAATTGGTTTAACTTCCTTGTTAAATGATGGGATTTGGTTTGGGAGTAAAATTAACCCCTTGAACAGGAAAGGGCACTGCATTTATTAAAACTATAGTGAGTTATCAGTGGACTTCATTTTGTGCATTTTGCAGTTTAACTGGTAGGAAGTTAGACTGTTTGAACTTTGGATCTTACAACTATCTGGGGTTTGCCGATGACTACCCTCCGTGCAGACAAGAAGTGGAGCGCACTACCGCCCAATATGGTGTCGGTGTGGGTGGAAGTAGACAAGAGTTAGGTGAGTTGTTTCCATCAGGTTATGTATCCCTGTTCCCTGTATATTTTGCAGTAATGTCCGTAATGTGATCCAGTTTGCCAAAACGAAAACAAAAGTTTCGCTCTCTTTTGGCTTTGTTAGTGACATGACAGCAAGTGAAATGTGCTAATGTGTTCGGTAGTAACGAAGTCCTATTATTTATTAATCGTTAGAAAGTCAGATGACGGATTCAACCTATTGGGAAGCGAATGCAAATCCTCAGGAAACTGGTGGCGAAAATATTTGACATCTGCATTCTTTTTGCTTATTTAATTGTCTTTGTGAAATAAAGGAACATGTGGTTATGTTTTTGGTTATAGGTTATCAAGATATACAGGCTGAGCTGGACTCAGTCGTGGCGCGTTTTTTAGGAGTGGAAGCTGCCATTACATGCCCAATGGGATTTGCCACGAATTCCATGAATATCCCCAGTATAGTGGATAAGGTGGGTAGAGATGAAGACAGCCCACAGTTGTACATCATGATAATCAGTAATTCATACAGAAGCTGTGGAGGCGATTGATTCTGTTGCCCTAATACGCTTGAGGTGACAAGTTGTGGAGTGCGTTGGTGACCCTGAAGTAAATACCACATTTTCATATGTATGGTTTTGTTTGCCAGAATACTTTATGGGCAAACAGGTGCCATTTTCTTACATAAGCATGTTTGTAAAGTCTGACATTTTTGGCCAATATGTGTATATGTTCAAAATGTGAAGTCTGTTTCCAGATGGGCAGACTGATAATAAATATTCATGTATTTAGATATGGAAGTTGTTCTCCTTTGCAGGGTTGCTTGATCCTTAGTGACGAATTCAACCACGCATCTCTAGCAATGGGTGCGAGACTGTCTGGTGCCACTATAAAAGTGTTCAAGCACAACGGTAAGTCAGTGGACATGTAGGTGGATGATCCATGGGCGCTTGGTTTTGTTGACATTGTTCGTCAACCGTAGTTGCAATCCCCCTCTGATTATGGTGGTAATATAGAACTTGGGTAACTGTAGGAACTCAGCTTGTCCTGTAGACTGTTGTTGTATACTTCATGGTTTGTGAGCGGTTTATTGATATAACTGAAGGGAAACTGAAGTAGCACAGCTTGATTCTTAAGCACGGGAAGCTGTCAAGATGTGTCTAGATCATGTGAAGCTTTCAATATGTGTCTAGATCAGCCAAGTTTCACTGCTAAATATAGGATCTACTTGAACTGTTGACAGGTATGCCGTTATATTTGGCCTTAGACCAATGCACTTATCAGAATCAAAACTTACCGGTCTGAAGACAGACTGTGGTATTAAAACCACAGAATTTTGTGTTTAGATGTACTAGACTAAGTTTGTTCTTGGGCCAGAAATTTGGTTGCCATGCGATGCTCCTAGATATTAACCTACTATACTCCACCTTGGTGATGCCATCCAAAAATCATGGTATTTTAATAGATTTCATCTGGAACAGGTATTGATAAGTTTATATACACAGTGCAGCTTTCACTGAGAATTACATCACAGTGTCCTCGTCACATAACTTCTGTTTACCAAATGCATGATTCACTGTACTTTGGTGTCAATGTGATAATGCATACATGACAGTCGCGAGTGTTATTTTATCCCAGACATGAACGACTTGGAGCAAAAGTTACGAGAATCCATTGTGGACGGGATGCCAGCCACACACAAAGCCTGGAAGAAAATACTCATCTTGGTGGAAGGCATTTACAGGTCAGTCAGAAAATAATATCGCTTAATCCTTTGAAATCGTTTCCAGTTTCAACAGTTTAACTCCGCCATTGTGGGTCTACTTCGCGCTTACTCTAACTACATGTGTAATGGTAAGATCTTCCTAATCAAACTAATCACTGGCATTTCGACAGAATGGCCCTTAACACTCATGCTTTTTTGGACTAAAAACGGTGAAAGTTGTATCTTCGTTGGAAACAGAAAAAACAAACGAACAAAAAAAAAAAACAGAACGCTTCATATTGCAATAACTTCTGGGTGTACTTGGTTAATGAAACGTCTAACATTTACATGCCTTTTTATAGTATGGAGGGTTCCATTGTTCGCTTACCAGAGGTTATAGCTCTGAAAAAGAAGTACAGGGCATATTTATACGTGGACGAGGCTCACAGCATTGGTGCTACTGGGTCCCACGGTAAAGGTGTGGTAGACTACTTCGGCGTTGACCCCAACGATGTGGATATACTGATGGGGACATTTACCAAGAGCTTTGGGGCTGCCGGGGGCTACATAGGTGGTTCAAAGGTACATCCGCTCTCCAACTCCGGAAGGGGACGTTCTCCTAAAGCCTCACACTAACGTTAACGCTTTGGCTTCATTACATATTGTATACGAGATGTTTTTATATCAATCATGATAGTAAAAATGGCCATCACTAATCAAGTGTGACAATCTCTTAAGACCAGTTTGGGGAACCATAAGAAGTAATCCAGTGCTGAGCAATAGAAATGCTTTGGCCCCATTGCAAAAATTTCCAAAAGTATTGTTTATATAGTGTTCATAACCTATACAAATCAATTCGCTTTCTAATTTCCATAAGCCACAATGCTAACTTGTTTTTTGGAATGAAATATAGACCATCTCTGTCGTACACGTTTAACAGAATAGGTTATTGGGCAATTAATTGCTTTGTTAACAGCTACGGTATTATTGTTGCTCAGGTAATAACTTTGCTTTATATGTCTGGTATAGTTAAGGTGGATACATACTATTCATCTGGGCTGATGCAGTAGTCTTGATTGTGTTGTATTTATAAAATATTTTCATTTTGCGTTTACCTTTCAACCTAATGTGACTGTGATTTACAGAAATTAATTGACCATCTACGAGTACAAGCTCACAGTTCTATTTATTCGTGTGCGATGTCGGCCCCGGTTGCCCAGCAAATCATCAGCGTGATGAAGATTCTCATGGGGGAAGATGGCACTACTGAAGGTAAGCAGCGCAAGGCCGCCCTTCCACTCATTTGTTCCAGAGGAATTGTTTTGATTTGTACCGTTAATTAAATGGTATAACCAGTCCATTTTGTTTTATCCAAAACGCTGGTAACCTTTGTATTCCCATTATGGTGTTAAAGTTTACACGACTCTGTAGAGGAGACCACATTTAAATGTCCGTGGGGTACATTCATTTTGTTTGATGACGTTGTTAAGGTGTCCTGTCTGTGTACTTGACTCTTGTTGTGGATAACCTGTAATCATTGTGCTTAACCCTAAGTACCATTGTGATGCAGGACAGAAGAGGATTACTCAGCTGAAGTGGAACACTCGCTACTTCCGCAGAAGGTTACAGGAAATGGGCTTTATCATCTATGGAAATAAGGACTCCCCAGTTGTGCCTTTACTGCTGTTCTTACCAGGCAAAGTCGTGTAAGTGCCCACAAGCCAGCCTTTGGGCTATCCGCTTGCATCTCCTGCCATCGACATTTAGTATCTACTGTGGAGTGAGTTACTCAGTGATCCTTTACACGACAGTGCAGGTTTACGTACAGATTGTAATGATTATATTTGTCTCTTCAAGGCAGCAGAAGTATAGAAGTATGTTTATGGGCTGTATGTGAGTAGATATATGTGAAAATTGACTTGTAGATGTGCATGTGGGGAGTGTCATTCTGTAGCCGTGTCCATTGTGTTCTTGCAGAGCCTTTAGCCGGATCGCCCTAGAGAGAGGCTTAGGCATCGTGATTGTAGCATTCCCTGCGGTCCCCTTGTCGGAGTCTAGGGCCCGCTTCTGTCTGTCCTCCACCCACGATAAGGAATCTCTAGACAGGGTAAGGCGACTGTCCCCTGAATAGTTATGGTTACACACCTACACTTAGCTTAATGCATCAGAATCGATACATTTAATCAGGACGTCAGTATTTCAATTGTTTAAGAATTTTTCCAATTTCCAATAGGCATCGTTCATTGTTTTACCAGAATTTCAATGGAGATTGATGTTCTTTTGCCAACATTTCAATAGATTAATGCAGTTTTACTAACATTTCAGTAGACTGAACCAGCATTTCGTGACTGATTTATTTTCTTGGACGATTTTGTGTATCTCTTAATTGTACAAAACATCATTTCGTGTTGAACTTACAGGCACTACAAATTATAGACGAAATGGGTGATCAGTTGAAGGTGAAATATTCACAAAGACCATTAAAACCACTGAAGACGGGAAAAAAAGAGGAGTTGGAAGATGGGGAGGGCAATATAGAAAAGGCTGGTACATTGAGAAGGTAGATGTCTGCAGCAAGAGCAACAGAGTCATCAATGTGAGAATGGCCCAGTAACATCTTGTGTCCAAATGATTTGACTTTGATTCTGACTCTGACGAATGTCTTGCCCCAGAGAAGGCCAGGGCACCATGAATACACGTGATTTTTATTGAAAAGTGTTCACACGTGAATAAATTATTCGGCAAGCACAAGACTGTTATAAGTAAAGTGAATCCCTAAATCCTTGTTTAACGGAATTTACATAAACATCCCTCCAGATACATGTATATGGACCATAATTCTGTTTTTCCATCAAAAGGTGACGAGAAACACCACAGTACGCAGAGTGTCTCTAGGTTGCCATATTCACTGGAACAGTGTGTGTGGCTTTTTGACAACACTGTGTAACATGATGTTAAGCATCCTCTGTTATCAAACATTTGAAAATAAATGTGATTATTCACATATTGAGATGATGATCTGAAAGGAACATCTCGAATGTCAAAGGTTATGAGAGAAAACACAAAAACAACATGTAAACAAATACCTAGTTTCCATGTGTCAAGTTATTTCCTCTTTCCTTTTCCAGGTCGCTAGCTTTGACAAGCAACCGTATAGGACAAGAAGCCATGGGTTAGGAAATTGTCTTTGTTGAAACTGGTGCATTTTTTATTATATTGCCACTGGCAGCCGATTTTATGATGACCAGCATGGTGGAAACACTACTCACACTGGACATTGGTGAAGAAAAGTGCCACAGAAAACCAAAGAATTCTACCTCCTGTGGAATATTGGTATATTTGTACACAGTATCTGGCCCAGTCTGTTGGCCGAGAAGAGCGTCGATTCCCCATCCAGTATAGGAATGGGTGTATATACCACTTATTTGTCTACTTTGTCCAGACGCATCCGTCACCACAGGCGGCTGCGGTGGCCAGCGATATAGAACAAGTTTTCAGGTGCGAACGTTGCCAGTTATTCCTCGTGTTTCATGGACAGCAGTGCTTTTGGAATGTCAATCAAAATGGAACTGTTAAGGCACAGTTTGGACCAACGCGCTCGGAGTGGAAGCCCCTGTTATGGCCTTTCCTCAGTGTCGCCTGTCCGACTTGTGTACAAAAGAAACAAAAACAAACAGAAATACTCGGATCGTTTGACTTCCCTTTTCCACGTGCTCATGTTGTTGTTCTGTTACTGTCCATGTATACAAGACAGCGTTTGGGGAGATTTTCCTCTCTCGATGACCACGGGATAGTTTGGAATGGCGGAGAAGGGAAGAAGTGCGTTATTTTGTGTGTCTCATGAATGTAACATATTACTCAGCCTTTCCTTCGATGATCTGAACCACCATTGTCTTGATATTATTGTAAATTATTACGTAGCGTCCACACTTCTCACCAGGCCGTTATGACAAGTTGCAATCTCTTACTTGCATGGTCCAGGAGACGTATGAGGTTGGAATTATGGAGAGGTATGGATTGACCAGGTGTGGGTTGGGTTTGAGTGTCCCTGTAGAAGTGTATGTGTGTGGAACAGTCTTGTGTTTGTAGGCATTGCACATGCATGTGTCTGTGCCTGTATGTGGGTGTGTGGTCGTCTTAAGGTAAAGGAGCTTGTATGTGTGTGGTTTGGGTTGTTGTAGTTGTTAGGTGTTATCACGCCTGCGTTAGTGGGTACAGACGCAGTGTCTCACCCAGGCCGTAGTCCCGGCATGTACAGGCATGACTCAAACATACTTCTCCATGACAATAAGACAGTCCACGATTGCTTTGAAGTAAATAACACGTAACTCTCAGATCATCAACAATTTGTATATATACTCCACTTCACTGTGAAATATAATAGTAATTCGACAGGGTGTAAACTTGTAAATTATGGCTCACGTTGAAAGGAAAACGAAAGCTTGTGCTGGTATTTAAGAAAAATTGTAGTTTGTACGTAAAATACTCTGGAGTAAACATTGTTTGTATATAAAGATCCCACCTGTCAAAATGGTTTAGATTTACTGTTCTTATAATATGAACAGGAGGGAGCACTTCAATTTTGATCTGCTAGTTGGCTACAGTTTTGTTTTTTTCTTTTTTCTTTTTTTTTTCTTTTTCTTTTGTAGATTTAGTTTCTTTTCTCGTCTTCGCCATTTCGCTCTGCTTGCTCGTGCACGATAAAATCTAATTCACCGCGATCCTTCTCATAAGGTATAACTGTCACTATCACACCCACCTGGTCAACGGAAGCTGCCTGTCCGGGCGAGGTAGGCGCGCTATAAGGAAGCAGCTGTGGTGGACAGTTTATCCTCTGGTTATGTTCGGACTGTTCTGGCTGCTTAGGTATATTCAGAGGTGCAAGGGCACTGTCAGACGATCTCCAATGGAGCATATACGCCTATATCTAGAGGACATTAGGGGTTTTAAGGTGTGTATGGCTGTGTATACCTATGTGCTTAATTGAACCGATTGGTCCCAACCACGGTAACACATCACACTTCGTGTGTAGTTGTCCTCATAAACTAGTAGCACATCACACTTCGTGTGTAGTTGTCCTCATAAACAAGTAGCACGTCACACTTCTTGTGTAGTTTTCCTCATAACGGGTAATACGTTATTCTTTCTGTGAATCAAAGATGTATTAAGCGTCAGAGCGGAAGCTGACATGACTTTACCTGGCATGAGAACATTGTGTAGAGGCAAGTTAAGTTTCCCCGTGCAGTAGGAAGCTGGATTTGACACAGATGGGCGGTGGAGCTTTTCAGTTCAGAGCTGAGACGAGTTTAGTATTTCTATCCTTGTACTTTAATAGCTCAAAGCTGAATGTATATTATTTTCATGGCTTTGTAACGTAGGCATCAATTTTTCGCTGTCTAAATTTGCTGACTGGCAGTTACGAATAAACGAAAGTGCTGCATATGTTTAGCAGTCTTCAAATGAAATCCAATCGAGAGCATCGCAAGAAAATTGATCTTAAATGCTTTTAAGTGAATTTTTGCAATGTCATGCCAGGAATCGAAGACTTATATCTACCTATATGTGTATAGCCAATTTATATATCAGTGTGTATGTTTATACATTGTACGCTCTCGGTATTCAAGAATTCTCCAGCTGAACCAGTCTCTTAAATTATGTAAATTACATTTTTTTAATTTAAATTTTCGTTATTTTGTTTGTTCTTTTAAACTTGTATCAGTTGATTTTTTGTTGTGTAAAATTGTTAATGTTGTTGCCAACGTTGCAATAAAAGTACATACATGAATTCTTCGGTACAAGAACAATATTGTATTTATCTTGGTTCCTAACCATGGAATATTCGTGGACGATGATTGCTTAGTATAGACGAATGTGCCATGTCGATGCCGGTGATTTAAGCGCTGGCTCGATGGTTTTAGCGCCGGTCCCAGCGGGTTAAGCGCTGGCTCGGTGGTTTAAGCGCTAGCCCCAGTGGTTTAAACGCTGGCTCGGTGGTTTAAGCAATGGTTCAGTGATTTACTCGCTGACTCGGCGGTTCAAGCACTGACTCGGCGGTTTAAGCGCTGTCTCCATGGTTTAAGAGCTGGGCTGGATGGTTTAAGCCCTGGCTCCATGGTTTAAGCGTTAAGTGCTGGCTCGCTACAATTCTAAGGCCCATGACCAATGAGGTTGTGTGTTCGAATCCAGCCCTCTCTGTTTCGGCTGTGGAGTTATGGGAACATGTTTGTCAGGATAATTTTGCTGGCTTACTCCAGGCTTTCTCTGGGCACTCCAGTTTCCTTTAAACATAAACTTGCCCACCATCACATACGTGAAAAATTTTTACGTTTAACCTCGGCCCGTGATGCATGCGACAGCTACAGGCGCAGCTGCAACTACACAATGATGTGTACTGTCCCCACTACCGGTGGCGTGAAAACAGTTCACAGAAAATGAAACCATGACGACGGCAGAGAGGACGGTACAACATACTATAAAACGTTCTATTGTTCGACGTTGTAGCTGCCGTAGCAGTTGTCGATTCACTACCAAAAGCAAAATTTTTTGGTATTTTAACAAAGAAATACACATTACGATTCATCAGTACTTGAAGCACAAATCAAATAAATTAAGAGTCTGATTAAATCTGATGAAATCTCAACAATAAGCTGGTTGGAAACCTGAAACTATTTTCTGGAAACGTCTAGTCGTTTGTTCCATTTGAGGAAGTCTTAAGCTGAATGGTATTGATTTTGTTCGAACGTTGCTTCTTGTATTGTGTAGGAACTAATTTGCCTGGTTAATCTCAAACAAATTCTCATTTTCTTTGTATTGTTTTGTCTATTAAACGACCCCAGCCTTGTATTCCCTCTTGACCATCAAACTGTTCTCTGCTTGTGAAGAATCCTTTGCGTCTATGCGCTAGTAAACAATTCATGCGCCAGTTGACCATATGATGGATGAAGAGATTGTAAAATTTATGTATTTAGGCCGAAGGCTGTAATTAAGTGTAGCAACCTGATATGATGAAAATCAAATAAGCTGGATGATTAAACGGCAGGTGAAAGCTTATTTAAATCCCGTGACAAAGGTGAATGCTTAGGTAGATGCCACGATGAGAAAGGTGAATGTTTAGCCAGATGATTAGATGACAGGTAAATGCTTTGCTATATGATCACGTGACAAAGGTGAATGCCTAGGTTAATCAGATGACAAAGCTGAATGCTGAGATAGATGATCAGATAGCAAAGGTGAATGCTTAGATGATCCGATGGCAAAGGTGAATGCTTAGCTACATGACAAAGATGAAAGCTCAGCTGGATGACCAGACGACAAAGGTGAACGCTTAGGCTGATGACCACATGACTAAGGTGAATACTTAGCTAGATGATTAGGTGACTAAGGTGAATGTTTAACTAGACGATCACGTGGTAAAGATGAAAGCTATGTTAAATGATCGCGTGACAAAGATGAATGCTTAGCAAGATGATTAGATGACACAGGTGATGGCCCCGATGGTCAGACGACAAAGGGGAAGGCTTAAGTAGATGATCAGGTGGCAAAGGTGAATGAACAATATGGCGGATACAGCAGACAACCACCTCTAATGGATCTCGTGCCAATGACTGGATAGCTGAACTCAAGCTCCACGAAAACATCAACAACTAGTGAGTGTACGATTTCTGAGAGTCGATCACATATGAAGCGTAAGGCCACTAAACCTTCACAGTACCCTAAGCTGAAACGTGTAAATTCTCTGCCCGAAATGCCAACAATGACTCAATCTCAGTCCAATCCACCAGAAATGACTTCAAATCTGGAAGTACTGATTGAACGTCGTATTCAACAAAGACTGCAAGAAGCTGTGACACGGGCTGTCGTTGGTGCAATGAAAACAGTAACTGAGCTCATCATGATGAGTGACTCCAAAATAACTACTCTTTCATCACATTTGAAAGCCGCTGTACAGAAGTTATATGAGAAGGAAAAACTTCTAGATACCTGTTCTCAAAAAATTGATTATCTTATTCATGAAATGTCCTCCTTGAAACTCCAGTTTACATGAATCACAGGCAGAGATATCAATTTTGAAAAAAGAGAGTGACCGTACCGAATAGTATAGCAGACGTGAAAGCGTAAGAATTACCGGCCTAAAACCTTTGGAAAATGAAACAACAGACGATGCTGTATGTAGGCTGGCCAAAGAAGTAAACGTTTCGATAACCAAAAATGACATTGCACGTTCTCACTTTGTTGGCAGAGAGAGACAACAAATCATTATAAAATTTACAACTTATCGACAAAGAAGAGAATTTCTTTCTGCACACAAAATGCTAAGAGAAACACCTTCTCTGTCCGAAATATATGTCAACGAAGATCTGACAAAGACCCGCTATACTCTATTCAAGTCAGCACTTGCGAAGAAAAATCTAGGGAAAATCCACAGTGTGTGGACATTTGACGGCGATATGTTTGTTCGTAAAAATGAAAATGGGGATAAAAAGCAAATTTGTTGTGAAGATGGCCTACTTTTCAGACCAAGGTGTGTGTAATGTGAGATCAGAGCTGACCACTGCGACTTGACCTATATATGTGCAGTGTGAACTTTCCCTGGCATTCACTGCTCTTACAATTCTACTGCCTAACTTTCCATGTTTTCTTGATTCTTGCCAGTGTATGTGACTCAGCTCACATGTTATGCCTCAGCATTTCAACCTAAGGGCTAACGCTCTCATGGAATAGTTATATAATACAGGCTAGAACTATAGTCAGAAGTTTTTGTGTTAGTGTTGGTCAAATTGATAAACCACGACAGGGCTTTTCGTGCTCGTACAACCGTTTACTGTATTGAAATACCAAAATCCAAGATGCGTAACTCCCAGAACCCTATTCACACAGAGCCTTTGGACCGTGTGCATAAACGTTTCGACCATGCATGAAGTTATGTTCTCCAACATCTGATGACAAATCATAACAAGTGAAGTAATGAAGAGTAACGGATAACACTTCATATAAAAATGCCAGTGTGATATATGTTTATACAAGCAAAATATTCTGATACCTATAATTTCATATAAAAAGTACTCTTTCTGTGAACAATTCTCAAACATACACTGTATATCATATATAAATGTATATAATTGGGCTTATCTTAAGTTCTCCCTTTTTTCTTTACTATAACCTTACTAGTTTACAAGGAAAATATATGTATTTAATGTTATATATTATTTATTAATCTTACTTATGTATCTTACTTATTTATTTTAAAGACTATTACGATGTCTCCGTACATAGATCTCAACTTGACTGCATTCTTAAGTATTTATTATGTATCAGTTTTGATCACAAGTACACCTTTGTCTGCTGTCTAAATGTTCCTCACGCTTAAACATGCTCTTCACCTGTTCATTGCGCTTTTGTACATATTACATTTAAGAGAAATTTTAAAATTTGCTTTTTATTTTATATCAGCTATGGAGTTTGTCAGCTTTCTTGGTTCAATTTTGTGGATACCTTTGAACAACCCTTAAGTATTGTTAATTATTATATTCTTTAGTGAAAACTTGGCCGTCTTAAATCTGCTACTGCCCGTACATACTTATAACTTGCTGGTTTATATTGACAATGGGTAATGAATTAATGCAGCACCGTGCGGCAATTGGTCTCTTTGGACTTGTCCTTCTAAGATCTGCAAGATTCACTTTTCTCTTCAATACACTGCCTATACACTTGCTTGTGAAATATGTGAAATTGTGTCTGCTACGAACTTTACACAACTTAAGACCACACAAAAGTATCACATACAGTTTCATCCATTGTTATTTCTTGATGAAAATTGCGTTAATACTTTGTGGTGATGTTTAAGTAAATCCTGGTCTGCCCAAAATATGATTTTTTGCTGATCTATCACTCGTACATCTCAATGTATGCTGACTCAAACACAAGTTAGGCTTGGTTTTTGCTAATCTCTGCGGCTTTGATGTTATAGCTTTAAACGAGACCCATCTCACTTCTCATATCCCAAGTAGTTCTCACTTAATGGATTTCACGAGCCTCTTAGACGTGATCGTGACCAAGCTTTGGGTGGGGCATGTGTCTATGTGTCGGAGAGGATATCATTTTCTCGCCACTGCTATTTGGAGGATAAAGACTCGGAAATGATTTCGTTAGAAATGTTCGACAAACCGTCCACAGTTCTTGGCGTGATCTATAGACCACCAGGAACATAAGTTGGGATGTGGGACGTGTTAAAAGATAATATGGAATCGGTCATTGACACTTTCCATAATCACATCATAATGCTGACGGGTGACCTGAATGAAAATCTGTTGAATCCAGCTAATAAACATTTATCGACTATTATCACTTCCTTTGGTATGACTCTGTTAATAAATGAACCGACGAGGCCTGTTTCTAACACGCTGCTTGATCCGATTATATGCAACAAGCGCGGATTGGTAATAAATTCTGGGACCATTTCAGACTTTTGTAGTGGTCACTGTCCTGTTTTTGTCTGTTTCTACAATCCCAAAGATGCAAAAATATAAAAGATTAATTTGGCAATATAATGCAGCAAATTGGAACAGGTAGCGTAACTCTTTGTCCCAGGTAAAGTGGGAAGAAATGATCTCAATTGACGAAATGTGCCTATCGATAACAAATGCCCTGTTAGGCTCAGCTCACACAAACATTCCAAATCACACGGTAACAACAAATCCTAAAGACATGCCATGGATATCAACAGCAATTAAGGCAGAAATAAAACTTAGAAATAAACTTTACAAAAATCTCGCAAATTTGCATGTTAACTGTATACTACTGCTTACAAAACACATAGAAATCACGTTAATTCACTTATTAGAAATGCCAAGAAATCTCACGAAGACAAATTAAATGAGAAAATTGAATCCGGAAATGTTGGGAGTAAGTTTCTTCTACTTAAAGAATAGTAACTCCAATGTAAGCCCAGTTCCGCTTCTGTTAACAGACAGTGACACTTACGAATTTGATGATGCAAATAAGGCAAATCTACTGAACGATTTCTTTTCTAGTGTCTGCTCCTTGAACGACACAAATGTAGAATGCCCCATTGTTGCACCTAAAACTAACGCAGAAGTACTAGGCATCACTGTTGTATCCAATGACGTACTTGAAGTGCATGAATCTGTCGACACAAGCAAAGCTACTGGACCAGATGGCATCAGCCCCAAAATGCTTTTTGAAGCAAAGTACGAAATTTCTCCAATTCTGACGACATTATTCAGTCTGTCTCTAACTTCAGGAAAGTATCCCTCTATCTGGAAAATCGCCAACGTTACCCATGTATTCCAGACGGGGAACTCATCTAAGTCACAAGCTACAGACAAGTTTCTTTGCTCAGCTGCATCAGCAAAATCTTTGAACGCGTTGTCTTTCGGACAGTGTTTAGCCACGTGCGTCCCGAAATATCTCCAAACCAGTATGGTTTTTTACCATCAAAAGTCAGCGATCGTGAAACTCGAAGACTTTTATTTTGACATCGTTAAAGCCCTGGATGACGGTAAGGAAGTGTTTTTCATTTTTTTGATATCTCTAAGGATTTTGATCGAGTTTGGCACAAAGGCATACTACCTAAATTAAAGTCACTTGGAATAAAAGGTGGCATGCTCAACTGGTTACAGGATTATTTAAAAAACAGAAAGCACAGGGTTGTACTAAACGGTTTCCGATCAAATCTTAGAACATTAAAAGCTGGAGTTCTCTAGGGCTCCGTCATGAGTCCTTTACTGTTCCTTGTTTATATCAATGACCTTCCGAATTAAATTACTACTAAAATCAAGTTATTTGCTGATGACACCTGCCTTTACCTTATAGCCGACCAACAGACACAGTAAAACATTAACAGTTCCATAACTGACCACCTTGAAAAAATTGATTTTGGGGGCTTGTTGACTTTAATGCAACAAAGACTGTACCACTTACTGTTTCAAGACGCAGGCAACCAGCGCAGTTATTATTTCATTTTTCAGGGGAATACGTAACCTCAGCTACATCGCACAAGCATTTAGGATTAATTTTTAATAACATTGGGAACTGAACTTATCATGTAAACAACCTTGTGGAAGTTGCCAATAAAAAATTATCCTTGTTCAGAGCACTTAAATATCGTTTTTGTAGAAAATACCTAGAAATTATGTACTGAAGTTTTATAAGGCCATCTATGGAATATGCAGACATAGTTTGGGGCAATATTCGTGAAGGTCAAGTAAATACCATTGAAAACATCCAAAAGGACGCACTACGTGTCATCACTGGTTTAACTAAAAATGTTGCCTGGTTTTCTGTCAACGTTATCTTATTGGTGCACCTAGCAATGTATTTGACAGCAAACTACCACAACCAGTATATCAATGTAATCTGTATCAAATCAGATCAACAGATCAGCTAACAATGTTACGATGCAGAACAGCGAGCCTTAGTAATTCTTTTTTCCCACAAACTGTACGGGACTTGAACACTTTACCATATTCAATCAGACAAATTAAAAGTCGTAAAAAATTTAAAATAGCTCTAGAAAAAACTATTTTATCCGCCAGTGCCACCGGTATGGTATTATGTTTGTATGCGCTGGTCAAATATAATTTTGTGTGGACTAAGAAAAGGATGTAGCTCGCTCAATGATGACTTATTTAACAATTTTATTACTGACTCTCCTAAATGTATTTGTGGCGTACCTTTCGAAACAACTGCTCATTATCTACTAGCGTGCAGAAGGTATGTTGTTCAAAGGGATATCATGTTAAATAATATAAGACTGTTTGGCTACACGGACATCTCAGCTACAACTCTCCTCTATGGCTGTAGTACTTTACCGACAACACTAAATGTATCTATTTGTTTAGAGGTCTGCCTGTTCATTAGCCACACCAAAAGATTCTAAAGTATTATTTAGTGTTAAATCCCAAACTAATATATCTTATCTGTTTATTTCTATAGTATTTGGATTTCATACCTATGTTATATTACTACCGTTGTTGAAGAGACCAGGTAGCACTTCAAGACGGCCACTGAACTATAATTATGTACACGTCTGTATATATGTGGAAGTGTATATGTACATACGTACATGTGTGTGTGTATAAGAATATGTATGTATATGTATATTTATATTTAATATTCTGTAGATAATTATTATCTGCTTATCTTTCTGTCAAAATAGTTTCAAAATAAAGATAAAAATACATTTTGCTTCTCAAGAAAATATGATGTATCAGTTTCTATGAATGTTACACGCTATAAGCCTATGGCTTCCTGTGTATCTGTAAAGGAAAATAAACACGTTTAAACCAAATGTGAATATTTAGCCAAATGATCACACGACAAAGGTGAAAGCTTAGGTAGATGATCAGACGACAAAGGTGAATGCTCAGGTAGATGATGAGATGACAAAGGTGAAAACTGAGCTAGGTTATGAGATGACTTAACTGTGATTTAACCTGGCTTGAGAACGTCAACTGTTTTATTTATTTATTTCATTGGTGCTTTACGCTGCACTCAAAAATATATCACTTGTACAACGTCGGACAGCATATTGATGGGAGCTAAGCGGGTAGAGCCCGGGGAGAATACACGGCCATTCGCAGGTTGCTGGCAGACCTTCCTGCTTACGACTCGCTTCGCGCTCAGCATTGAGAGGTTAGAGCAAGGAAACAGGATTGGTCGGCCCGGTGTCAGTATAACGTGACTTGATGGGGTGTAATGTTTGGTGTCTTCGGCATGATGTTCCAGTGGGGCCAGCACTTTGGCGACATGGACTCGCCCTGCCACAAGAAGACACACTATATACTCCTCGTCGTCATATGACTAAAACATTGTTAAGTACGACGTTAGACCCCAAGCGCTCACTTACTCACTCACTCACTCCTACTTACGACCGGAGAGGAAGCCAGCATGAGCCAGCATGAGCTAGGCTTGAACTCTCAGCGATCACATTGGTATGAGGCACCCGGGTCATTTCGCATTAATCATGTTTGCCACAGGATCGTTATTTATCATATACCTAGAACAGTTAGAATAGTATATGCATCTTCTGAAAACATAGACTGCTTTCAATGTTTACATTCATACCGGGGAAACCCTAGCTCTGTGGGGTAGGAAGCTAGTGAATGGAATTGACACGTCTCCTCTGCAGCGTTTTAGTTATCGGTATGAGATAAAGGAATGAGTTTAGTACGAATGTTCTTGCACAATTTTATATGTTTATTTCCACAAGTAGCTCTTCGGAGTTTTTAAAGCTGCCATTATCTGGGCTCTTAACTGCCCGAGTGTGTGAGATGACCATGCTCTTTCATGTGTCAGGTTTGATTTTTTACACGGTTCGATCAGACATATTATATAGCATTCCAGATAAACTGATTGATCACTGATTAGATGAAGGCTTTGGGTCAGATGTATTGATCATGTGTAAGACTTCAACAGGTGGCACGAGAATCGATTGAAATATTGTCATGGCAACTAATGTCAAAGGGGTGTGGAGTAGGGGTTGGGGAGTTTATCCAAGCTAACTTATGCCGATGTTGGTCAAAGTTATCTCCCCTGAATCTATACATATGGGTTCTATCGCTCACCTTCATCGAAATAAACTGTAGAATTGTCTTCAGTTATCCTTAATCATTTATTTGTTTAATACTTGTTAGGAGCTGGTGGTTTACTTTTTTAGGAATTGGAATGACAATTTGTTAAACTCATTCAGAAACTTCACAAAATTTGATAAGAGAAATGAAATTACGCGCGGGAGGCCTTTGGAATACAGTCCGCAGACCCTTGTAAGGTCATATATACAGGCCACTCTTTTTAACGTAAACAAGCTCGCAGCCTGCTGAAAAGAGCTAAAATTGGTTCAACGTAGTCAACGCCAAAGCGCTCACAGCCCATCTACTGAATGGTCAATCAGCAACACGTGGCTTTGTTTACGTTCCCAACGCGAACGCGTGGACTCTTGTATGATATCAACCATAGTTCAGGCGGGAAATCGCCAGCTATGGATGAAAATGTAACCGTTTAGAATGACAACAATGTTACTTAATATCCACTTTCTAAATCACATGTTTCTATCTGATATATTGAGTCATAGGAGCTCTGTCATTTCTGATCATCAGGGGAGTAACAGGGGTAATGCACGTTTGCTGTAATGTAGTCTACTGGTCGGCTTCCTCCTTTTTTGTGGAAGGCCGGATTCTAAAATCCCTCGTTCGAAGCCTCGGAGTGGTCTCAGCACTAAAATCTCTGTTATATCCACAAGGTTCTGTTCTTGGATCTTTACTCTTTTTGAAGATATCAATCATCTTGCCAATAGCATTTGTGACAGTTTTAAACTATTTGCTTATGATGCCTGTGGTTGTGTACATGAAAAACACACTACGTGTACCGATAGGTTATGTTGTCGTCTCATTACAAACATACAAATAAAATTGTAAAGCATACCTGAGAGAATACAGCCATCCCGATCGATAATTACTCTTCAAGCCCAAGATATTAACACTTTCAAACACACATACGCTCACACGAACCCACACGTTTATGATCTGATGACTTGGCCCGTCTTGAAACCAAGGTAGAGTTTTACGTTACCAATTACAAAACCTATTTTAATCGTACTTTTTTAACAAATAGAATGGAGGTCCAACATATCGAAGTGTATAGAGCTTGTGGTGTTACCTGTCTCTGACGAAAGGCAAGTTTGGCAGTGATGATGGATAATTTTACAGATACCGATAACTGAACCTATGGGAGACGAGAGTGCAGCAGCCATTATGGTTCGCCAAATCAAATGCATAACAGATGTTTTAACCAGGCAGTTTCATAACCAACATCACATAAATAAGGTTAATGTTTGAGACTTTGCTCTGCACCAACAATTGGATAATTCAGTGCGGTATATCCTATACACAAAAGTAGCTACGTGCAAAGAAGATGCATGTTAATACGGAGCCGTGTCTTAAAACAAGGTGAAATACCTGGTCCCGTGATCACGAAACTGTCTTGGATTTAAGTCAAACTCCGAAACAGTTTACTGTGCTAAAATTATGACTCACCTTAAGAATTTTGTATTTCAATGCTAAGAGCTGTTAAGACTAAGACAGCTTCGTGACCCAAGGGTCAGTTCATAAACACATGCATTCTTCCGACTATCCAGACTAGCCGTGTATACGCGCATTTAACTCCAGAGTCGGCAATGGGACATGATGTTCTCCATGAATGAGCTCCGTTAACTGTACTAGACCGGAGGACAGTGACCCAGTTCCTTAAATACTATCAGCGTCAACCTAAAAGAAGTCTTTTAATATATCAGCGCGTTTGGAAAGTTGCTTAGCACATTTGCAACTAGTTGGTACTGTGGCGGCAAACACGAAAGCACATTGCCCGCTATCTGGAACATTCTTTCCAACAGTCTAACCGCCAGATAACAGCATGACAATCCTCCGGACACACAGCCACATGTAGCAGAATCAGCCAAACCAGGATTCCAACACGCTGCGTAATTTGTCAAGGAGCTTTAAATCATTTATTTGATAGATGTGTAACGCTCAGCGTAAGAATTTTATAAACAGCGAGCAAGCTTATGCGTCTGTGAAATCATTGTATATGTACCTGAGGAACAACTGACCTTCGCGAGGTACATACACCTGACAATCCTCCTGACTAGAAGCCTCAGCAACACGCTCCTAGCTACCATTTTTGTCCTGGCACTTCTTTTGATTTTGGTAACATCTTGCAAAGCATTCTAAAAGCACAGTTAATGCATTTCCTGTATTATAATATTTCACTTACAGCCGGCATTGTGGTGCGAGGAAACAGGGCTCAGCAACAAACCATGGCCATCTGCAGGTTGTTGGCAGACTTTTCCCTAGGTTTCAGGCCACATACTGGCCCCAGAAACACAACGTCGTCTTAAGCTAATCAAGTACTTCAGCTTTATCTTATGGCCTATTTCATGATCACAGCAGTATGTTCCATGTCTGGACAGTATGTCAGGATAGTATGACGATACTTTGTGTTAAAACAGAACGTTCAGAAGTTACAAACTTGGAACAGCCAACAGTTCTAAAGTTGAGACAAAGTATGTGCTAAGTTGAAGTCATCTATGATCGACATAGGACTTACGTCAAAATTTCTAACACCTCATAAATGGTGTCTTGAGACAGATGTGTAAAAATTTCAACTTCCAGTACAAAAATAGCTGTGTGGAATCATCCCCATGGGATTGCAATTTGAAGACCAAGTCTCTGTTCCCCTGAAAACAGCACTAAAACATGAATAAAAACAAAGTGATTGGTGTCATCCTTACAAAATTTATTGGATAAACTGTTCAAGTTACAACTGGCCATAGTATTGGTATCTCCGCCTTCTGCCAGACGCTGAGTAGGGGCGTCCTGACAAATGGCATCATAGACCACGAGCCGGTCTTACAGTTAGCTGGGGCACAAACCTACAGAGCCGTCATCACCTGGGTAGTAGTGGTCACTGGCCAACGTGGACAAGCTGACTGTAGGAGAAGCACCACTAGTGTGGACAATAGCAGAAGTCCTCTGAGTGCAGAGAACAGACATCAGCTAACACATTAAGTCACCACAGTCGGATTTATCCCGGTCCAACAGTATCTTGGTAGAAAAACAACACTTTCTTCAGTCTTACATATGAGTAAAATAAAGAACAGATAAGAAGAAACGATAATTTAAAAAGGAAAAAAAAATACTATCTGCAAAAATAAACACAGGATTTCTTGCAGGTAGTTACAAATGTTTACATGAGCTCACCTATACCTCCATCAAGGTTCAAATACAAAACCCATCATTAGCTGGATACAGGTATACATTGTACAAGGCTCTGTTTTTCCCAATCGCTAGCACTCTCTACACAACTTCATCTTCACATTTTAATATATTTTCCAAATCTAGAGTTGAGTCCACATTCACAGAGAAACCAAATTCATGACATCAGCTTGGAACATTTCTAGAATCTCGATGTGTATATACATGCAGACAAACATAGGTGACCTTCACAACAGATTCCAAAGATACTTTCACAATGCCAACACCAAGTCCTGGAACTGTAAGGTAGGGGATTGAGCCCGAGTTTACAGCATATCCCCCCTTCAGTTTGCCAGCCAGGCCTCTCTGGTCAAAAGTCCATCACAGTTATAACCACCAAAGTTAACAATTTTATCCTTCTCCATGGGCAGAACAGCTTACAAGTTATCAATACAGACACATCTACAATCAGATTTTGATTGTCCATATAGCTTTTTGATCCGTGGAGTCAAACAAATACCCATTTGGACACTTAGACGTTGCACTGATTTTAAATCAGCTAGAAATTCACCTGCACAGTCTAAGTTGGAATATGACTCGTTGAAGGGATAATGCCATAAACTTGATTCCCCCCTCCACTAAAAGGCTAAGCATAAAGACTAAACCATGTAAGACTTTTGAACAATGAGGCCTGCCCCACAGAAATGTTAACACCTCATCAGCACAGAGACTAGTTAATTCTCTACTTCACTGTGCTTCATGGAGGTACTGCGGTCCTTGCCTTTCCAACCTTCATTCCAGTTGAACTGGCTCAGTTTTTGATTCCAAGTGGTTTGACTAGAAAGCTAAAAAAATGAACAATATATATATATTACAAGTAGACAAAATATAGATATTATGAAGAATAGCCGTCTGGTTTGTAATGGACGAGGATATATATAGAGGAGAGTGTACCTGCATCGGGGGACACAAAATCACTTTCTCACCAGCTCAGGTCACTTTTTCTCTATTTACTTGAGCGTTTTTCCTGTACATACATACATATATATTTTTGTTATTTTTTATTCTATTTGTTAAATCTTTAAATTTAAAACTATCTTAAAGTGAAAATTGCGTGCTTAAAGTGAATACTATAAGTAGGCCCCAACTAGATTAGTGTCACTGTGAATAATACTGACTGGCTGAATGACCGAAGCCACCGGATCAGAAAGAGTAAAACCCTGGGCATCATTTCCAGTAACCTACAATGTCTACAGCAGCTGACTATCACCCTGGACTGCGATACTTTTATTGACAGAACCCTGACAAACCAGTAAACTGTCTCCCACTGACTCAAGCATAGAGCAATACAAATTACCTGTTGAAAAATTTTGGATATAACATCCACTGACCCAACACAGAAAAAAAAAAAACTTCTCCAAATATTCGAGAAAAAATGACTAATACGGGTAAAGGTTAATGTCTGTAACACTACCTTTTCTTTCACAGATAAAATAAATGATTACTGCACATAAAATAGACAATAACAAGAAACTGATCCCATAAACATAAATTGCACATTTCCACAATGCTAGGGATAAACTAAATTCTACAGTATTTGGTATCAAGAGTTTCTGGCAAAATAGTTTAGTTTATAACTAACAAGTCTTTCATTCTATCAGTTGGCTACAAGAAGACATACCTTTCCAATAAAACTCCACAACCATTGATGAACAACATGGACAACAGAAACAATACAACAGTCTTTTGGAAACTTCAACATATTATAATAAAACATTTCACTCTCTTTAACACAATACAAGTTTACATAAAGCTAGTTACCACAGTCCAGTATTCAAGGCCATCAGGAGAGCAGAACATACCAGAGCTACTTTCTGCTTGCTGTACATGTAGCAACTCTGCCAATTGTTGAACATCCATTACACATTAAGTACAAATCAACCAGTAATGGCCAACTATCATAAATTTACTCTCCATTTCTTAAAGATGAGAAGGCAAATGCGTTTTCAGAAACTACAGGGAATAACAATGCCTGTAGTCATTGCCACATGTATAACACCACCTACAGAGTTGTTCCCCTTAACAGTATATATTTTTTTTCTTTTTTCTTCTAATCAAGTCCTACAGAGAGAATGTATGGGATAAATCTACAAGAAACAGCAGGGAATTCTATTAGAACACAGCGATTAGTGCAATCAGCAGCAGGTTTCTCTAGTGTGCATGTTTAACCATCTACTGAGAGAAAAGTGCTTCATCAAGTACTTAGTCTGTATGGATAGATAGGCATTTCATTATATACTTGTCTGTATAGATTGAAAAAGAACCCCTCATGAAATCAGCCTGTAATGATAGCAAAGCTGAGCATTATGTAAATTACTCATAGAAAAGGTGAATAAAATGTTTACCCTGAGTTACGGGACAGATAAAGTATGACAGAATTTCATGCTCAAATCGTCACAAGAAACTTACCATTAGGTCCAGACGAAAAATGTCATCCAGACCAGTTTGGTAGAAGAGTTGATGAATTAGACAAAACAATTTCTTACTTATCAAACGTTAGTTTGTGTGAAAAAATAAAGCATCACTTTCAAAGTCTGTATGAAAATTTCTTGCAAAAAGAGAGCATGTCGTTCTATTTTGTTCAAACGACAGTGCTGTAGTGTAGAAACATGATGGACAGCAGGATAATGAGCCAGAAATAGCCAGGCACAGGTAGATATATCTGGAAATAAGGTTCATCAAGATGTCAATAATCTTTTGTTAATGTAGACCACAGAAATGTAGCATCTGAGCACAGTAAAACCTGACAGCCTCTGAGCTTGAGTCTTGCAGGCAATGCCCTCATCAGCACTATCCTTAAGCATTCACTGCCCGTCACCTCTACACACGGATTCTTCACAAATAATAAACTTACACATCTCGGCCAGAGAAGATCCCAAATCATGCCCTTAAATTACACCAGGGGCCATTTTGGCTCAAGAGAAATCATTTGAATTTACTACTGTAAATAACAATTGCGACCGTAATGTGATCAAATGAAAACAAAGACATTGAAGATGCTGTTTTTTTCTTCGCATTTTGGAAATGGCTACAATGTACCACACTCAAGTGATGTATAACTTGTTTGGTTTCACCTCCTGTCAACACTAAAGCTATTACAACTATTGCACCTGAAACTTCTTAACAGTTTTCCATGACATTCTGAAAAATTTAGTTACCACCACCATGTCATAAAGCTGTGACAAATCTATTGCACCTTATGGTTCTTAACAGTTTTCCATGATATTCTGAAAAATTTAGTCACTACCACTATGTCATAAAGCTGTGACCCAACTATTGCAGCTTGAAGTTTTTACCATTTTCAATCATGCTTCCCTGATGTCAAGAAAAACTTTGCTACTGCTATCATGTCATAAAGCTGAAGTAAAAGTATTGCACGTTACAGTTCTTACCTTTTTCCACAAAGCCTTAGAGAGGAGTTGAGAAACTTAAGTACCAGGTCACAAAGTTTAAGTTCTATATGTTTTCTAAAGCAATCAAAACTTCCACATACCTTCTTGATGAGGGAACCCTGACTCAAATTTATCACTCTTTGAGCAAAGGAGCCAATTTCTAACTGGTCCTGAATATATTTAGCCAAAAGGCATCACAGTAACTCTGCTTACAAGTGATTCCTGACTGTCTAGTGTTTGTAACTTATCCACAATTCACAAATTAAAACAAGTGGTCTAAAAAAGTAAAGGCAGAATTGAAGCAACAGTCATCTTTGACTTGGTTATCCTGTAGGAAATAAAGATCTTATTGATACCACAGAAAGTTCCTAATTTTCAAAGTTGTACCACAGATTCATTTAATGAATTCTCCCTATAATGAATTCCGTACAATCGTAAATCCAAAGACAAGCCTTACCTAGCACTCTTTTGTGTTCTACATGTGGTTCTCACTCATATAAAGCCATTAATGGATCATTTAAATATAAGTCGGTTAACTGCTATTACCACTGGGTATACATCCACTCAAACCTGACTAGATTTACATACAGCCTTTTTCCATGACACAAAAAATATATATAAAACACAGTGGGCTTGGATATGGTTGACAATGTCAGTGAATTTGGTACAACTGCCACATGGTATTTGGCCCAGGAAAGTGTGAAGTTCAATAGAACTTTACATGCAAATCAGATGAAAAAAGTTTGCTTTTTTTTTGTGTGTTTTTTTGTATCTCAATCCCACTATACTATGTGATTGTCAATCTGGCAAGTTACCATAAACAGAAATTATTATGCGCTAAAAGTATTAATAAAAATACTAAATGAAAACTCAAGTATTTGATATACAGACATGTATGCCATGGCCAAAAACGAAGCTCTCTTAGGTTCAAAAGCTATAACCACAAGTTTGTAAAAAGAAACAGCCAGATGAAATTAGCCTTTTGATTTCTGTGGTAAAATCTGAGTACAATGTTAAGAAAGTTTGGGATAGCTGATCAAGATGGCATCTCTCTGCAGCAAGGAAAATCTGAAAAAAAAAAACAAACAAAAAAAAACCACATAGCAGAATAAACACCAGTTACAGAACACAACACAATTGATGCACCTTATTAATCTGATTCTGGAAAACAGCTACATTGGTTGCGCAGTCCAAATCCAGAACTTAACAGAAAGAATAACTCGTGTGTTTCCACAGAATAATGCCCTCAGATTATGCTTGTATAAACACGTTGCAAACAGGCTAAAAGGTTAAAGAATTACCCGCTGAACATGTACACTCACCACATGCTGCACTGAAAGCTGATCTAATCATCATCCTCACTGAAGTCTGTACACCTAACTAGTTGTACATGTACACTCACCACATGCTGAATTGAACACTGATCTAATCATCATCCTCGCTGAAGTCTGTACACTTCCTTGAGGATAGCTTGAGTCGCAAACGAGTTCCCACTTCTTCAATGATCGTCAATGCCTGAACAAAGTAAAAAAACATATGGAAGTAAAACTAAAAATTACTTCACATTCTGCTCAATATATAATTTTTGAACACTTACAAATTTACTTTATGGAAGTTTTCTTTTGTTTAATGCCATTATTTTGGTAAGCGTACTGTAATAGTGACCTATCAACTTTATAACACTTTTGAGCTCAGAGTAAAAATGGGCCGGTACAATGAATATGAACATGATCCTGAATTTTTCGATATGTCCAGTTTTCAGGAATAACACCTAAAGAAATACTTTAAATGATTACATCCATGAAGTCTTCAACAAGGAAGGCAGCAGATATTGGCAGAAATGTTTACCGATACCTGTACATAATCATATTAACTTCTGGCTGCTGTATTAGAACGGATCCACCTGGTTGTTGTACTTCACAAAAACTGACCTTGTCAAGTGTTTCCTTGGTGTGCGAAGCTGACAGACAGAACCTGACTCTGGACTCTATGATAGGAGTGGCGGGAAACCCAACAACAACAACGCCAAGGCCACGCTCCAGAGCCATCCGACCAAAAGCCCTGTCAACGCGAAATGCACTTTACAGTTACACTCACACTGTACACACGCAGATTCTTTCACATGCAGGAAAGCACACTAGCACGTGCTGATACATTTACATCAAGGTGACTTTTCTATCACCTAGACAACCTGGAACATTACATGTACCATATCAGAGACCTCGTATTCTAGATCTCGCAATCTTCTAAGCCTCAAGGTGCAATATTAAAATCCTTTGTTTTACATCTTGAGTAAATAAAGACCATGAAAACAAACACACACACACTTAAGTATGATATTGGACTCACAACAGCATAATCCCCAAGATCATGGCACATGTATCTAACGCTTCTTTTGTAACTTACCCTGCTTTTATAACTTACCCTACTTTTGTAACTTACCCTACTTTTGAAGGTAAAAACAGCAGTAAAGGCACCACTGGCGAGTCTTTGTTTCCATAGATGATGAACCCCATCTCCTGTAATCTTCTCCTCATGTAGCGGGCATTCCATCTCAGCTGAGCAATACGTCTCTGGCCTAACAACCAGAAAATCAACAATGACTAAAATGTCCATGGTTACTCTTCTTTATCACATCAACTTACAGAGCTTCTGTGCTATGTAACTCACCTGGAAATATTTCCTGACCTGATAAAGTCAAACTGTTGGAAGCCTTTTCATATTTGTTATATACTTTGTCACAATTCCATTTTCACCATACCAGAGAGTTGCTGGACTTTCTTCTTGTCATTTGCATGTTATTCACTTACTTGCATGGTATTCAGTACCATACTCAAGAGTTCTCTCCTGATATGATGGTGGTCTGGGCTATCAGTGCCGGAAACAGGCGTGTCTGCAGTAAAGTGTACCACAGACTGTGGCCAAGTTCCTGATGAAGTCTCTCTGGCTTAGAATCTGGGTCAAAGCAGCCAGCACTGGATTTGAACATAAGACCTTGCAGTCTAGCCACTTTTACAGCAGGAACAGAGAAGCTTCAGCATAAATACGCTCACCGATACTGACCTTCATTGGAGCCGTCTTCTCCCATGATGATCTTCATGGAGCTGATAATCTGCTGGGCCACTGGTGCTGGCATGACAGACGAGTAGATAGAACTGTGAGAGTACACTCTCAGGTAGTTGATCAGCTTCTGAAGGAGCAAATAAAGCAATGAAGACATGGTATGAAAGCACCTGCCAGGAACTCGGGCCAGAACAATTCCCAGGGAAATCAGCTGTCATGGGAATGGTGGAAATTATGGGGAAGGCACATATCATATATCACAACTTGGACCACTTGTGCAGAATAGTGACTTTTTATGATAAATATTTATAAATATCTATAAATTAATCAAGATTGTATGTGAAACGGAAAATTGCTGTTTCCTGCCTCGCTCATCTGGGCGAGGCTGGCTAGCACAACAAGGACAATATTTATTACGCAATATGACCAAAGAAGCAGAAATCATTTACAGCACAAAGAAACAAGCTTGGGTGTCAATAATGATGCATTAACACTATCATTTACATCATAATATCATGTTTGCTGCTCTGGCAAATCTGTAAACAAACATCACCAGCCATCCCAACAAAATGTGTATTATCAGAGCTTTCTAGCATGTCCTTAATCTACAAGTGTAAAGATCTGCTGACCTTTGTACCCCCAATGTAGCCCCCAGCAGCACCAAAACTCTTGGTCAGTGTCCCCATGAGGATGTCCACATCCTGTGGGTCCACGCCAAAGTAATCCACTACCCCTCTGCCTCTCAGACCGATCGCCCCAATGCTGTGAGCCTCATCCAGGTACAAGTATGCCCCGTACTTCTTCTTCAGGCGGATTACCTCATCCAGGCGCACAATGGAACCTTCCATGCTAGGGACAATATAAATCAGAGGGCATATGGTCAGGATTATCACACGAAACACACACAAGGCATATCAACTGTTACACTACCAGCCTTAAGGCAGGCAATGAAACCTTCCATGCTGAAAACAACATAAATCAGAAGGCATAAGGTAAGGATTGTTACCTGATTATCAGAACATTACTCTGGTAATCTGGGAGTGGATTTACTTACAAGTAAAATAGGAGATCTACGTACACATAGAACAATGGATCTACCTAAAAGTAAATCTGGGAATCTACATACATGTAAATCTGGGAATCTACCTACATGTAAATCTGGGAATCTACATACATGTAAATCTGAGGATCGACCTACATGTAAATCTGGGTCTCTGCCTACATATAATTCTGAGGATCTACCTACAAGTAAATCTGAGGATATACCTACACATAAATCTGGGAATCTACCTACATGTAAATCTGGGAATCTACATACATGTAAATCTGAGGATCGACCTACATGTAAATCTAAGGATCTACCTACATATAATTCTGAGGATCTACCTACAAGTAAATCTGAGGATATACCTACACATAAATCTGGGAATCTACATACATGTAAATCTGAGGATCGACCTACATGTAAATCTGAGTATACACCTACGTTTAAAACAGGTTTATACAATTTCCCTTTAGAGGTTACCAGGGACAGAGAGCAACTTTTTAGGTGAACAGTGTTCATTGAACTGGTAAATGACTACAATTTCCAGAGCACTTCACAAGTCACACTTTGCTTCACAAACAGATCACCAGGCAGATTCTACATTAAATATGCATTTTCCCTTTACATATGGTATTGGATTTGCTTTTGCTATCAACAGAGACTGCAGGTATGTCTGGTATCTGCCATAATGAGGCCTACATAAATGCCAAAGCCTAAGTATTACAATTAACTCCAGAACAACAGAGGCAGGAATAATGTTGCTGACATGGCCAGCATTTTTGTCAGGATCATGACACGGTCACATGATGGCCACCGTGGTACCCACTCTTCCTCACCTTTGTATCACGCCAGGAGCCATTGTGGTATCCACTCCTCCCCATCACTGTATCATGCCAGAGTCAATATGGCCATACAGGAATGCTACACCTATAATTTGCGATCAGTGAACATCTGACGGCCTGTGAATTATCTAAAAGTCAGGTGTGGCTCTTTCAGGTGGTCAGAAACGGCATGTGTAAGTGGTGGGCTGCAGAAAGCTGCCTGCCACGACTGTCCTTGTACCTGTACACTTGATCAGCATGGCTTCAGTAAGCATTTACCCACAAGGTCATCTGAGCCGATATTTTATGGGCCAGGGAACCACTGACTGAGGCTGCCATTATCATCAGGGGTTGGGTAATGTTATAGAAGATTTATGATTCAATAAGCATACATGTGTGGTCAAAGGGGTTTTATCTAAATTGCTCAACTTGCAAAATAAATAAATATTTCACAAATCAATATCCACAATAATACAACAGGCAACTGCTGGAATTCCAGTTTATCAGAAACTCCAAGACATGTTCTTTAGACAAGCTCTTCACAGTGCTGGTTGATGGTAAAATTTCACAGAACTAACACTTTGAATGCAGCTGTCAATAAATCTCGTTTTGATGTCAAAGGAACCAAACATGCATTCTAATCTAAAACTGACAGCGAGAGTTGAACTTTCCCAAAAAAGGGTGCCTTCATGTTAGTTACCACTTCCAAAGACAACAAGAAAAACTATCACCACCTCTCAAACCAAGACTCCAATATATGTATATACAATTACATCTTTGTTAGTATCACACGCTCCACTCAAAATGTCTCTGCCTAGAGGCTCTACCACAGAATGTCTGCATGAATGAATTATGCAACCTCAAGCAGCAAAACTGTTGCATGTGGTGTATATTTAATCCATCCTTCTAGAGGCCAGGGTTAACTTGCTGCTATCCAAATCACGCAGCAATCTGCCTCACCCTACAACTGTCAGACACCCATGACTAGGCACTGTTATCCTCATGAGACACTGTAAGTACAGCCTAACTTTTTCATCATATAATAAATAAGTTACATGTATTTCAACTCTGCCTATTCTTACCTGTAAACACCCTCAACAACGATGATTATTTTCTTCCACGGTCGTTTTGTTCTTGGCTGGCCCTTCACAATGGCTTCTCGCAAACGTTTCTCTAGCATTGCCATGTCTGGTCAACATAACACAGAGTTGGATTAATGCACTGAATTGTCAAGACATGCCAGCTGGTAATTCAGATAATGCATGTATACATAATTCATATGCCTGCTCTGGTCCTTAATAACTATGAAATGCCAATATAATAAAACATATTCTGAGGCTTTAATTAAGTGCCAGGAGAGAAGCGTCCAAAAACTCTTCATATCTGACTCTCGCTTCAAAGGGAAATAACTGTGCAAATACCCCACTACAAGATCTACCTGGACATCATCATCTACACAGTCCCCAAAAGATCTTCGAATTTTGGAAATTGTATTGTAAACATGGATGGGATAAAGCCTTGGAAATAACTGATCTTATGCAATGTCAATTTCGCATTTCAAATATACATGTAGTCTCCATAACGTCTATGAAATTAAGAGAAAACCTGCCAAAAACTGTCTGAGGACACTTCTTCAGAAAAACTGTACTGGCAGACAGACATGCTGATCACTACAGCTACCCACATTGTACAGAAAGGCGATAACAAATGATTGTGGTACTACATGTATGGTATGAAGCATCACTTTTTCAGGAATTCTGATTCAAGTCTGTCCAGACAAACTGTGGAGTTCAGGTACTTACTGTTATGTTTAAAAACCCTGATGGTTGCCCCTGACAACCTGGAGCCGAGGACGAGCGAGGTGTGGTTGAGTTCATCGCTTAAGATGAGGCAGCCCTGAAGAACAGACAACAAGTAATAGCACATGACACGTCTTCCACAGACAACTGTACATTGATTATGTCATGTTAGGATAATGTTCAAAAGGCCTTTTTCACATTTTGTGCCGGCAAGACATTGTTAATGCGTGCAAATAATATGCACACCAGCCATCCGGACTCACTGTGTTGAAATATCGATGCGAGGTGACCACAACAGAGTGTAGCATTGCCAAATATTTTTTCAAGCATATCAAAGTAAACTTCTAGAAGAAATCATTTTCAAATACTCATATTTAAGCATGTGGCTTGCAAAGCAGCTTTATTAATGCACAATTTCATATAAACCATGACACTGAAATTCTCCAGTATATATGTAATATCTGGAATGATATCAACCTCCTGTTGCCTGCATTTATCTGTCTGTCTATTTAAAGTTAGGTATGGATTTGGACAAAATTCTTAACATGATAAATAGAACCATTTTAGTAAAATTTGGTGCTGACCTGGATTGGGATCCAGGTCATGGAATTATTTTAACAATTATTCACGGCTGACAGACTATACATGTAGGACAGAAATGCACACGAGTGCAGATATCTGTACACTTGGTTTGGGCAGAGGCTTGTGCCCTCTGAGTGCTTTCTTGTCATTCAGGCAGACAAGACATTAACACCAACAAAAAACCATCATCTCCTTCGTGAATGCAAAAATACACGGTACTCCTGGCTAGTTACTGCAGATGAACTTCCCCTCAGGACTGGTTTCACACATGAGTTTTGATAACCAAACCTAGGATTACCTTTTGAGCAAGGCAGGGAATGTTCATGGAATTGGTGGCAAAGCCCATGGGGAAGGTGATGGCATCCTCCACGCCCAGGAACTTGGCCACCTGCTGATCCAGGTGTCTGTGAATGTCCTGATGACCTGTTAATTACACAAACATTCCTGTGACTGTCCAATACCACCAGTCGCCCCAGATCCTGCTGTGATAACTTAGCCATTGACACAACCCTCAAAGGGCAGAGCAGAGCACTAATTACACTAGCAACCAATTTGAAATTACAGGCATCAGCGTAATCATATGTACCTTATATGAGGTAAAGTTTAGCAAAAAATCTCACAGATCTAAAAAGTGATTCTGAAGACTCGAGGTGTTCGGAAAATTAGGCGGGATGACACCCTAGTGGAAAAATTGAAAGGAGTCACCGTAACTGTTAGGATCTTCAGAATTTACATGTATTTAATAATCACCTCATAACCCCTCATCATAAAGGACCTACCCAGTGTATACTGCCTCGCACGCTACCACAGTGAAGATCGGCTCTCCCTCCAGGCAGTATTTTATGACATTTATCTGCTTGTAAAAATGCCCTGTTGAAGGCAAATTTCAGGTCCTTTATGATAGTTATATGTATTTGTGATTATGCTGATGCATGTATCATGTCATGCAGTTTGGTTTAGCAATAGCCTTAACCCTGACTGGGAACCGAAATTTTAGTAAATGACTCGATTTTCCTATACTGACAGTACTACACATGGCGAAAGGCTATATGTACCAGTGAAGCCACCTGTCAAAGCTATACTCAATTAGAACAGGTTCCAATGATCTTAAAGTAATTCTAAATTCATATCAGCTCATTATGCGAGAATAATACAGATCATAACACCACCAACGCATCCAGTGAGACAAACTCTGAATTTTGAACGGTAGCAATCATGGGAATGTAGAAATTTGTTCTAAGGGACAGAACTCTTAGGTGTTACATAGGAAGGGAATAACCAAAATGTGCTTAGAGATTGAGTAAAATGATCTGATTGGTTGATTAAGAGGATGAGGTTTGTTGTCCACCAGCTTCCATAAAAACTTTAATTCCATCTAAATAATTTGTCTCGTTCTGTCTGTGTTACAGCCTTACATTGCACCAGACCATAGGAAGGGCAACAAAACCAACATAAGAGAATTATGTGACCCCACTGTTGTGGTAGACTCAGCTGCTCTTCCCAAAATTAGGATCATCTTTACTGACAATAGCTGCTTAAGATTTTTTTATTTATTTACTTGATTGGAGTTTTATGCTGTACTCAAGACTATTTCACTCACACGACGACGGCCAGTATTACGGTGAGAGGAAACGGGGCAAAGCTTGTTGAGCTAAGTTGCTTAAAAGTTTCTTCTGTTCATTATCAAAACAAAAAATGACCACCCTTTTAATAGTCAATATCTTCATGGTTTAAATCCAACTGCTCCATGAGCCCCAGGTATATTTGTGCTAACTGTGACATGGCGGTCTTTTTCACTCATGAATTACCAGGTGACAAGATGTCAGAATTACCGTACACTTAAAGGAAACACAATTTTATGGCGCACAGCTTTGACATGTTGTGGATATCAAGGTCGAACAGACCGAGTTCCATGTTAGTGACTGGAAGGGAACAGAGGTGTATGTCTGACAATTATGTTGGGAAGTATGAAACAGATGTTAGATCTAGTGCAGTGCGTACATGTCCTTGTAACAGGACAGACAAAGTCCGGCGTAGATGTTACATGTTACATATACATTGCCATCATCTAATTACTTATTTGACTTTTGTTCAATACCAAACCCCACTGACATTAGCTGACCTACATGAACTCTGCCCTGTTACAAACCTACCCAGCTCTTGGCGGCTTCCACCTACTCCCACACCCAGCTCGTAGGTTATTTTGCGGACGTCTTCCTTGCACGGCCCATCTCTTTCAGCAAATCCCAGGTAATTATATGATCCTAGGTTGATGGCCTCAATCTCATCTCCAGTCAGCCTACAAGTGATCAAGAGATTTTAGCCACAGACTTGATAACAGGGAAACAAACATTTAGTCAGCCATGTACTTCCACCTATAACTTGTGACACAATGCCACATTATGATATAGGTGACCACCGACCACAAGTCATGAATGATCTACACAGGTGCTGACAATGTGACAATACTCCCAGTGTCAACATATCCTAGAATCGGCAGTTTTGTCTGAAGTCTCTTTTGCCAAGGACAGTCAGTGCAAAACTCACCCAACTCTGAAAACAGCCCACACAGCAATGTTTCAGATGATTGTAAACTGAAGCAATGACACTGGCCTGAGACACTGGTCTGATATTAGTTACAACAGGGCTCCTAAGTATCTAACACCAAAGGAGTCTGATATTTTTAATACATTATCTTGTTTTAATCACTAGCAATGTTTTAAAGCAAACTTCTTTTTTTCAAGAGTACAAATGTATCAAGTCATAAATACCCATCAGCTACCATTTCATAGAAGTTTCAACCACCTTATCACCCTGCAAGCTGGTGAAAAATCATGCAATTGTATGTGATTCAGGCTACGTCTAAAAGGTGAAGTTATTCATTCCACTTCTTAATAAACATGTCACATACATGTACAAAGACAACTTTAAATACAATATTCGCGATGAAGTCGTTTCAGTCATTTGAAATGGTTTATGCAATGTTCATAATGTTGGTGATACTCACTTGAAATTCCAACCGTAGTCGTCTGTTTTTCTTTCCAAAACTTTTATTTGAGCCCCCGCAGCACTAGCAACAGGTCTATTCCAGCAGTCCTGAATTCGGCGATACACATTCCGTGTGTAAAAACTTTCCCAGCTTTGATACAAAGGAACAAAACCCTACAGAAAATAACCAAATATAACTCAAGTAATTACATAGTAGATACAGGTACAGTAGGTGTTAGGCCTCTTATTGACAGCCAGACTAACACAGCGGTGTGGAAGGCGAGTCATCTGATTTGAGCTAAAATTACATGTACCAGCTATGACAACAGCTGGAGTACAAACTACAACAGAAATGTACAGACAACTGCAGAGGCCAATCTACAGAAACCCCACATGACTGAACTTCTCTGCCACATTTCCTAGTCTAGACGACACGTATTAAAACTTTCCATCTAGTTTCTACCTTGGCTGCTTTTAAAATTGTTTTGTAACATGTACAGTATAATATAATACACTGAAATGGTGTTTTATGTCAGATTAAATAGCATAAATTTTAACTAGGTGATTTAAAAGGAAAAACACAAATTAAGAATAAGAATTCATAATTGGATGCACATGTACATATGTCACTGTGTTAATTATTTTAGGTCATTTATTTGTCATATTAGGCCACTGACCCTACTCAATGATCTAATGTGTTCGAACCCCAAGCTGGTAATGTATTTACATACACCGGTATAACCGAAGCAGTGCACCAGTTTTATCTTCCCCTAAATGTATGCACTTGAACAACAGGCTTGTTTTAATATCATACATATGCTAACTGTCCTGGCGGAGTGGACAGGGCTCAACACAAGCTACATGTACTTATCAATAAAAGTAATATTTTACAAGATTTATTTGCCTCTAAAAATCTGCCATTCTGTTACACAAGCTATTAACCATTTACAGAGAGTGTGTTATCTGAATTTGATAGACCAAAGTGAGGGCCAGAGGTCAATGACCCATTGGTGAGAAGCTTCCCCATACTACAACCTATGGCTGTATGTATGTATCCCTCTGGTTCCGGACCTCTGACTAACCCACAAGTGGCTTAGCTGTCTATTTATAACAATAACAAATCTAACTGTGTAGCTTGTGTAAAGTTCTGAACCAGTTGTATCCAGGGAAGAACACTTTACCAGCATATGTTTCAATCTTTTTTTAAAGGTGGTGAGAATCCATGTTATAAAAAACAGCATCCAATACTTGCACAAGTTTACATGTAATCAGAGAGAGGGGAGCCGACTGGCAGCCACTGATGATTTATTTATTTGATTTATGTTTCACGTGAAACATTTCACTTACAAGACGGCTGCAAGTATTATGGTGCAAGGACAGCCACTGATGAAGCCCTATGATACAGCTAACATCAAACAATGTCCTTCAGGTCTTATTATAAAGTGCAAGCATGTATGTGGGCACCATCATCCTGTGTAAATGTCAATTTTATGAAGTATAGTGTATACCAAAGGTTGAAAGTATGGAAGCATGTTGTATAACAAAGCTTGACTACAGATACACAGTAAGTTTTTTTTTTTTTCGTTTTGTTTACCTAATCTGATGGCCAACCACTCGGATATTTATTAGTTTTATATCACACAACAAACCAACATGATCAAGAACTTCATACATACAGAATACAGCTGTGAGGAAAATTGTCAAGAAATCCTCTAGCATGAGGTACATACATGTGGGCTTCTCATATCATACACAATTTAGATGTGGTAGCATGGTTACCAAAGACCTCGCCTGCAGGGATACATGGCAAGAAAGTAACAAAAAAATGTTGATGAGATAGAGAATTAAAATTAATATAGTTGTGAAAGTGCATAACAAACTTCTGAATGGTGCAATTTTTGATTTTATTTATTTATTTGATTGGTGTTTTACGCCATACTCAAGAATATTTCACTTATACGACGGCGGCCAGCATTATTGTGGGAGGAAACCGGGCAGAGCCCGGGCGAAACCCACGACCATCCACAGGCTGCTGGAAAACCTTCCCACGTTCGGCCGGAGAGGAAGCCAGCATGAGCTGGGCTTGAACTCACAGCGACCGCATTGGTGGGAGGCTTTGGGTTATTGTGCTGCGATAGCACGATAACCAACTGAGCCACGAAGGCCCCCCATTTTGTTGAGCATTACTTTCCCTGTTACTGAGCGTCGCATGGTGAAATTTGTAACTTACAGTAATTAATACGGACGTATTAATAAATGTAACTTTGAAGGTGAAATATCTTTTTCATGTAACATACTGTTTAGGGTCAAAAAATGTAATTTCTCTCACAAGAAAGTATACAACAAAATAATAGTTTGCAAAACTACTTTATTTAAACGCAGCCATATGATCTATAATTGGAGTGAGTTAGTATAAGAGGAGGAACCAGACTTTTTGCACACTCATTAGATATGTACAAGTATCTTCATTTCATTTATTAAATATTAAACTTACACGTGGAAAGATTAAATGTTTCAAGGGTGGTAACATTATTTACAGACCCAATACTACCTACATTTGTCTCCCTGGGTGACTTTTTCTTAATGTAAATATGGCGACCATAAAAAACATTGCGAAATACGCCGTGTTTTTTGTCCAATATAGGGCAAAAATGATCTTTCAGGCGATATCTCATGGAAGTCAGCTTGCAAGAATGTTAGATCTCCTTTGTGGATTTCTTTTAAGCCAAATCGGCACGTCACGGCGTTGTTGTTGTTGTTTAATGAAGATGAGGTCGTTTGAAACTGTTCAAACTGTTTGTTTGAACAGTTTGTAAACAGTTACCTTCTACACATTTTAACTTATTCTATATTCAGCAGGTGTGGGAATAACTACACCCCGAGTTTTCACTTTTCTCAAAAACAATTGTTTTCATCAGAATAATAACCGAAATACCAGTACGCACTAAAAACTGAAACCTCATACTTGCTTCCACCATCAACAAGTATTTAGATTTGACAAGTCTGTGAGCCAAACAGTTGCTCTTTTTTAATGAAGTAGCCTCAGAGAGCTGTTTACGCGTGGCTTATATGCACTGGTACACGCCAGGACGCATGGCCACCCTTAGCCTGGGGGCTATGTGGACCCGACATCTGTATAATGCTTGTATAATGCTATCAACTTCTGCCGCATGCACATTAGATTCTTTCCGAAAACACATAAATCACCTTGATTCTGAAAGTTGAAATATTTGCGCATATTTTACCACAATCACTACTTATCCTTACCGCAACATTCTCAATTAAATTTTAGCGAAGTCGAAAATACAGTCAGCTGGCACATGCTGTCATGGCCTTCAAACCTGTGTCTACAAGGTGTGCATGTTCATTGCAGGTTGACCTTTCCATGACATCATATCTTCAAATTTACATCCATACTGAACAAATCTACACCTTCAATCAATCTGCATAAAGGTCAACCACTGGTGTGCATGTGCATAGAGCAAGAGCCAGGTTGAGCTGATGACAACGCATGTGAGTGTAAGTCAGATGTGTGAAGTATTTTGGATTTGCTGATCGTAAAGGCTAGAGAATTTGAAAAAATGGAAGAAGAACAGGGAATGTCTTGGTGAAGATAGTTTATCTCAGTTTTACCCAGTTAATGTATGTCTTTGTTCATTTTGCAAGGATTTTCGTAGCGCAGATTTTCGTAACGCTGACTTTTGTCGCTCGCTATTTTTAAATACCACTATTTTAACCTCCACAGCTCCTCACAGAATCCAAGCTGTAATCTATGCCTAACCCTATATTAAAAGATCACAGTCGAAATCCTTGGCTAGTAATGTAGGCACATTTACATCACAATCTCCAAAACTTTGTTACACATTCAATGATTCAGCATATGTCTACCATGCAGGAATCTGTTAATCTAATCTGTTTCTGAGAGAAAAATTTTCTTGCTTTGAATGATATTAAGAATGCAATACTGCTGGACAATAATTAATCACTGCTTTCTGCCACAAAATATTTAGGTGCATGTTTTGCATGTCACATATAAAAGTTGAATGCACTGGCCATTATTCATGTGCATACGTGTATGTGTTCAAGCATTATTTCCAGCCTTGCCATGGAATATCCTCCTTGTCTTATTGTGCTGTACATGTGTGCAAACCCTTGAGTTCAATGCAGTACTTTGTAAGACACCATCCCTAACATTTTGTTTAACACGGATTCTAATAAACAGTACACTAAGTCAGGAACTCAGTTATTTATGGTATTCAATACGCACACACACAATCAACAATGGAATATCCCCCTTGTGTTATTGTGCTCTACATCTGTGCAAACAGTGACTTCAATACAGCTGTACATGAAGTACTTTTCAAGATACCACTCCTAACATTTTGTGTAATGTTTGGACGAAAAACGTCGACGCTCAGGGTACGACATAACCTACGCCTGCACATGTACTTATAAAATATACAATATATAGCTAAAAATATACAATGTCACACCAAGTAATCTTTCAAATACATCTTTACCTGATGCGGATGCATGCATGTAGATGAAAGCTACATAAAACATGGACTATACTGCCCTAGTGACAAAAGGAAGCAAGCGACAAAACGAAAATTTTCCACATTTGGATTTTTTAGTGTCTCTACTTAATAAGACTTTGAAAATTTTGCACACCTTCCAGTTATCCTCTTTTTAGTCAAGCATAAATAGAGGCTTTAACAAAATACCATCGATATAAATTCTAATTTGCATTCCAGAGTCAAATAAAAAGTTTGACTAGTTTTCAATAAATTAGGGTACTAAGCGGTAGTAAGCAGGCTACTAGTAAAAACACCAGTAACTGTTGCTTGCCCGCTTGACTTAATCCTTGCAGCACACCTGTACTGCAGGAAGATCTCTGGAGCTCAGTAACAAAGTATCTCATAGTTTCCTGGACTGACATGACTGTACTGAGAGTACACACATGCGCACACATAGACAACAACCCTGCACCAAAAATCCATAAAAGTACTGAAATTATAAAAATCTACAAATACATCGTCTTAATTATTAATTATACACACATGCACACTGCACTGTGGAGACTTTCCCTCATTCTTATAGTATTCACAAAGCCTGCTTAGTGAATCCATCGTAACTAAATCAACATCTGGCAAGGAAAGTGTATAGACTTAATATACTCATGAACTAGTCAGTGTTAGGAAGACCAAACAAATGGACACTGGCACTAGCAAATTACTTACCTGGCTCAATTCCCGGCTAGATGAAATGTGATGTTGTTTGTAGAGGCCCAGAAACTCTCGAATATGACCAACAATTATTAAAATCCCATAGCTAATGTAGGTATAAACAGCCATAAAAAGTGGAGTTTCTTCAAAATACTCCTGAAACTTTGGGGATTTCTAAAAAGACAAAGAAAAACAAATAATAATAATAAAATAAACAGATAAAATAACTTCATTTACATAACTTACATCCGTACGTACATAACATCCGGTGTCACGTGACATAAGATAACATAACATAAAATAACGCAAAATCTGTTTTTGTCATTTGAAAATACCACAAGCATGGCTTTGTTTAATAGCCTGAATGGATATGCATTCCTAAGGTTATTTAACAGCAGCAATAACTCTTCTCTACGCCATCAGAATGCACATTTTTCACTCAAAATGCTGTGTACACGTAGTTAACCGTTTGGTGTCCGACAAGAAAATGAAGCAAGTTGACAAGTGCCCTACCCTGTAGTCGGTGGTACTCTTCTCTATTCCCAAATAAATACATAACCAAAACTGCACAAACAATGCCTGGAGATGATCAGAAGAGACAAACGATACTAGACATGGACCAAAAAAATATACAAGAATTCCTTGCTGCACTATGGACCATGCTGCACTGATCAAGGTTTATAAAAGTATTGCCAACTGATGTCATTTAACATTATACACAGCCACTTGCAAGGAGGCAACTGATCACGGAAGGCTCGAAAAAACCTGCCATTAATATGGAAGAGTTACTTCAAAAGAGATAATTTCGGCAGAGGCAAATTCTTTGAGGAATCACTTAATTTCTTTTTTGCAAAACGGCCAGTATTCAGCAATCAATCAACATGAACATCGAAGAAACCTTATAGGTGTGTCCATCTGCAAAATTGCATCCAACCAGGGATTATCAACTTTAAAGTAAAAGCAAGACTAAGTTTTTATCAAATTTGTTAACAGAGTTTTGCGCTATATGTACTTCGGACTTAAAATGGTAAAACCTGTTACTTAGTTATACCTTTACTTGTTCTTTATAAAATTTAGCCAGTACACATATCGGTATTCTCTCCATGCAATGTTGAGGATAACCTACGTGGTGCATGATTTGGATTTAATCGCACATTAGGCTTTCAAAAACAAAACGATTTCATCAGCTTGAAGCAGCTGCATTTCGTCATGACGGAGGAAAAAGGTTGATGGAGACTGGTTCTTTGGGCGATATCTTTGGCACATGTTGATGTTGTCGACAGGTAGGTACTTTTCACAAATATATGGATTCATGTGTGCATGTACGTATGCTTGAGGTTTTATGCCATGCTTAATATTTTTTCTGTCACATGACGACAAGGATTCCTTTGAATGTATATATACTGTGTCTTCTTGTGGCACAGTGAGTTCATGCCGCCAATGTGCTGTCGCCACTGCAATATCATGCCAAAAACACAAGACATCACACCCCTTCCTTGCTCTAACCTCTGAGTGCTGAGCGCAACAGAAAATACCATTTTTAAAGTCTCTGATATGACCCGACTTAGGACTGATTCCGGATCTCCCTACCTTGAAGCAGACGCTCTAACCACCAGGCCACCAAGACAGTCGAAATGGAATCATGGCAGTATCACTCTGGGTCAGAATAGAACCCAGAGACATACTCTATAGAACTATGTTGATTTGTGATGGCTTAGGCAGAGTCCAACTTTCAAAGTGGCAATTTAAAGCAAGTGGTTTGGTCTTTAACATAGCCAGTTAAGATAATGAGTCAAGAATAACTGACTATGGCATATCGGCAGAATACTGAAGCCATACGATAATGACGGAGTTCAGAACTTGGGTTTCAGCTGAGAGCTGAACTAGAAATGAGCTAACCCGCTGAGATCAAAGGAAGTACAGTGTACGTGTGTTTTGTGGTTGGCAACTTGTGACATGTTCTTTCAGGGAGATAACCATGAACACCCCACCCCTATCCTTCTATGTATGAAACCCTTGACACAGGTAGCTGGTTTCGAAAGCAATACATCCAAGGTTTCCCTTGAGACAAGGTGAATTAAAACAAACCCATGAAGGCAGCTCACCATTAGTTTGGTCACTGAACCTTATTCATGTAGGTGTATTCACCATCCTCGTGAAATGTAGGCCTATGACACTTTGATTCTAAAAGAAACATGGACAGGGAAGCTACACCAACCAGTACCAATGCCAGTAATTTTTTGTTACAAGAAAATTTACACATATCGGTACTCTACTTCACGCAGTGTTGAGGATAACAGGCGGGGAGCTCCATCGGCAAAACTGCATCCAATCTGGGACTATCAACTTTAAAGTACAAGCAAGACGAAGTTTATTCTCAAATTTGTTAGACTTTTGCGCTGATCCAACAAGGACACGACCGATTTACATCCACCAAAGCTAAAACATAATACGTTACAGTTAATTCGGGTTGGGTATTAAAGGAAAACCAACTGAGGTGCTAATACCGACATCGAAAAGAGCGTGAAGTTTGACAGAGGCTATGCTCACAGTTCGTAAACTGCTTGACAGTCTTCGATCGGACACATTTTCTGGCGTAGATGTTCTTTTCTAATATCCTATCATTTAGGTTCCACAACACGCTAGCTAACCCGCATAACGAGCGGCGATAAAACAGAGAACAAGCATAATCAACATGAAGTTTGGTGCCGAGTTTCTAAAAGTGTCACTGCTAGTGTCACTCAGTCAGTAACTGGATAAAAATCCTACCATTTTTCATACAAAAAACACGGATGACAAGACATCGATTCTATAATTCTGGTCAACTACGTCTATAAATATGAAAACCCACTCGTACACTACCTGTTTATGCCCATTATGAGTTTTCCCCAGCCCGCTGACATGACCGTTCTCCGGCATCTTTCCGACACTCGGCTTTGCGAGCCCACAAGCGGGGGCCATCTTGTTGTGTTGATCCGGTGTAGAATTCCCTCGTATAAGCCGTGATTTCATTGGTTTATCCTAACAACAGGTCCAATGAGATCTCGACTACCGGTTGTTCATGAGCACGTGCACCAGCTGTGAGGGGTTCTAGACGATCTTTGTCAAATGGAGAATCAGTAAATCTTTCAAGGGTGAAACGTTTCGTTCACCATACGCTGTGTATAGAAAGAAAATGCCAATCTTTTTCAGAAAAAAATTATTTGATGTCTTTTGCTGGGTTTGAATATTCAGCAAAACAAGACGCCCATGTGCCCCCCACTCCCTTCCAACAGATGAACTGCATCATTTTCATAACAACCAAGTGCGCATGCCACATTGATTACGTCACGTGTCAGCCAGGAACGGCCATTTATTTGTGGAGTGCGCAGAATAGTAGAAGATCATTGAATTCAGAGAAAAAAGCTTGCTTATTGGTGTCAGTTTTCAGTGTAAACTATAATCTTTTGGTAAAAATGAGTAACACTGGGGATTTATACCCTTCGTCGACTCAGCCGGAGAGTAACAGTTATAGCAACGAAGATTTCGAGAAGGTTGACCCTGGCGATGTCGACCAGCAACCCGCCGAATCGGAGCGAGATCAACTCTCGGACCAAGTACCGACATCCACTGCTTTCTCCGGCGAAGAAGCCGAGGAAGATCGCTACGGTACTTCAGAAGCTACCCCAAATCTCCTTAGTTTTGGTGATGAACCGGTGTTAGAGGAACCTCAGTCCACTACCCCCTCTGCTCCTGAAGTAGGCGACTTCCCAAGTTTGGGCCAATACTCTGAGCCTGAGCCCGAACCCGAAGCTGAGGCCATCTCTCAGAACCCCTATTCAGATCCCTTCTCCTCAACAACAACAACAACTCCCAATGCTTATGGCGTGGGAGAAGACGACAGGGATATTTTACAGCCAGAACCAATATCTAATCTCCTAACAGAATCAACAGAAAGTAAAGAATGGGAAGGGAAATCAGAAGGCTTGGCCATTTCTGGAGGTAGGCAGCCACACAAATTTGGCTGCTACTGCTTATGCAAGCTCTGTGTATTTCTAGATATTTCATAGCTTTTCAAATTACACAAACATTGATACATGTACTATACCAGGATTTGTCATTAAGATGCCTGGTGTTTGTGCTCGCTAACTTCTAGCTCTTCATAATAGCTTGTTATTTATCTAAATTGCATATTCCATATGCTGAGCTCCTTCAAAGCTGAATTAAGCTCATATTAGTCCACACAGGTATACTGCATGAGGCTTTTCTTCAAGGTCTTCAATTGTAATTTTAGCTATGCTGATTGGGTCAGGGTTCTGCTGCCAGCCTTGTGTCATACCATATGAATGCACCTTGGTGATGAAGTAGATGAGCACTATCTAATGTGATCAAAAGAGCTGATTTAACATCATTCATTGTGATGAACTAAGTGAAATTCAGTGCGAAAACTGAGTAGTAAATTAGGTTGCTGTTATTTGGTAGAGTGATGCCACTTCATTGAAAATTCATAGTCAAAAAAGTGGGTCAGTATGCAAGGGAGGCATCATCCTTGTCTTTAAAATTCCAAAACTGGAAAACGAGCACAATGAATTGTCTTTCAGTGAAAGCTCTAAACATGCCTGCAAGGGACCAATGCTGAAACATAACTGTAGCACAGCTATTTTGAATTCAGTTTAATCTCTTAGTAATGTAATTTTTGATGATTTCTTTGGCATTCAAGTTGACTAAACAGGATTTGAGTATGGATGCTGTATCCATAAACCAGTTTTTCTGTGCTTGTTCTCTTAGCTTGAAAACTTGCAAGAAAGACGAACAAGTGGAATCAGCATTGCAGAAGTCTCCCTCGAGATCATGCTGGTTTTGGGCAAGACAGGGTGGGGCTCTCGTGATTTCACGAATGTTAACGATGTTGTTGTTGATGGGCGCGAGAGCCCCGACCTTATCTTGTCCAAAACCAGGGTGGTCTCGAGAAACTTCTACAATGCCAATTCGGCTTGTTAAAAGCCCATTCTGACATTTTTGTCTTTGGACAAATGGAAAAATCAAAATGACTCTTTTGTTTTAGTGATTAAGATTCAGATGTAAGATTATCGATAGCACATGTACAGGTATATTTTTGACAATCCAAATCAGCAGAGCTCTGGATCCTCACAGTACTAGCCGTTGTCTCAATTTCACGATCTTCGCCTAGTTTGTATGTCCCACAATTTGTCAAGCATAGCTTATGCAGCGCATTGATTTAAGATTCAGTTGCACCCTTCATTATATTGGCTAGGAATGCTTTCAAATGTAACATTTGTAAACCAAAAAATATTTGTTTATTTGCATACATATATTTGCAGTGTCACGCCTGTCTCATCTTCTGATTTGATTAGTGTGCTGTAACTGGCTATTTTTCCTTCCACAATGCAGATAATAGGCCTTGTTTTGAGAGAGTAGGTTCCCTGCAGCCACTGACATATCCTCTAGGGTTATCCTATTGAGAGATTCTAATGCTATCTCTCAGCTTACTACTTCAAGGGCAGAGTGATCTGTTTGTCTTTGGCCTGCTTTTGATAATGTTTTCATGTTTGCAGTGTGACTTGTGATTGCCTTCTGTTATAACTTGCATTTACTTTGACTTCAAGCACCAGTTACCAGAGATCAATGTCCAAACCAAAATGATTGGCAATTGGAGTATTGCAGTTGTGGGGGGGGGGGGGGGGGGATACAGAGATTTATTCTGACTGCCAATACTGGATATATTTTTTTCACATGGCACCTGAAGTACAATATCAATTCCTTCTGTGTAGTAAGGTGTGTGTCAGCAGTATGTGATACGTGTAACTGTACAGTATACCAGACATCTGGTTATAAAGGCTATATGGTTATAGAGCTCTTTGTCCTGGGGCCAGACATGGTGACCTTCTTAGTACCTTAGAGCTGAGCGATTTGGTCAGACTGACCTAGTGTAGGTGGTGCTTGAAGTCCCTCTCAGCAGTATCAGCTCACACACAGCTTTGCTTGTTCAATGTTCTGTTGGTGCTCCTGAGTGTCTTGTCTGCTTAATATATTCCTGTTCCTTTGGCTGTCTTGTAGACATTATAATTAAACTTCAGAATATATTGGGTGAGTGATATGTGTTCTACCTCTATAACTTATTCAATTCTAGTGTTTGTTTGGTGCTAATGGCATTCCTTACATATAATGATGATTAGTGTCCCACATGTGAAATGTTCACTTACTGTCAAAATATTAATCAAAACTAAATGCATTCCTTGGCCTGTTTAAATACAAACAATGATTACCTTACACCCTAAATTTTGGAAGAGTAATGACAATATTTTATATGTTTTAGGCAAAATTGTAACCATTCAGTATGATTGCATTAATACGAGTGTATGCTGTATGCATCATTTATTCATGTTATATAAGTGGATGGCTCGGACGAATTAGATGCAATCTTGTCTACATGAAAAGATTGATATTAAATAACTGCTATGGTAAATGATCGTATTATCATAGACTTACATGTACCAGATGGGTCCTGTTTCATGCTGTGGCCTGGGATGTAAACAGAAATTTTTATCTTATGGTAGCGGTAGTTCATACCCAATGTTCATTATGCACTTCTCAATTCACCCTGTTATAACTAGACTCTGACATGCCTGAACTCCCAGATTTAATGAGTACAAATGAAAATGTTCTTGTAATTTCTCTGTGTAGTGTGTACTAATCAGAATGGTCATTATTGTTTGTTGGGTGTAGTTTAAAATTTTGCGTTTTCTGTTTAGCAGTCTACCAGTTTTAGTCCTCTTACAGTTACATTACCATACTAATAAACATTAAATTAAAGCATTCATTTTTGATGTTAACTTCAAACAAGATGTTCTGTACAGTAGTTAAAACACCTGGGTGTGAGTAAGATTTGTACATGAATATGAATACATTTACTTGGTTGAGTATATGTGTAATATATGTATATTATACTCTAAACTGCCACTAAGCTGTTGTTAAGCTTTACTCCAGTGGATGGATACATATACATTGTAGTCTTGATGAATTTGTTTGGAAATATTTAGTTACACTTGAAAGTTACAGAAAATTTCATGTAAATATTTGTTAAATTATATCAGCTTTTTAATCTATTCCCAACATTGAAGTTGTAGTCTGAAATGTACTCCATCTGCATGCAGTATATATAGTTTAATAATACATTCCTTTCACTGGTTGTTTTAGGTTCATGGATGAAAAATGTCGACCCAAGAGGTGAGTAAGCTTGAAAATTTGTGATTTTACGATTTAAATTTTTTTCTGTTATTTCTGTTTGTATGTATTTACACCTGTGTCAATTAATTATGCTGGTGTTAGTGTCTAATTGAAGGATAACATGGATATTTGTACAGTGTATTATTTATGATCATCTTACTCAGTGTTCTGGTGCACTAATTTGGTGTACTTACAGGTACATGAGACAACATGTATCTCACTTTTCAACTGCTTTTTGACAATAGAGGAGTCAGTTCTTAGTGTTTGCGAAATAACCAATAGTCATGAACTGTTTTGTGAATTGTGGTTCTGTACTACAGGAACTACAGAGACTTAGTAAAGACGACACAAGTATATTTATATGCCCAGGGATATATAGGCCAGAAATGGGACGTCGTAGGTGGGAAGGTCTGCCAGCAACCTGTGGATGGTCGTAGGTTTCCCCCGGGCCCTCCCGGTTTCCACCCACCATAATGCTGGTCGACGTTGTATAAGTGAAATATTCTTGAGTACGGCATAAAACACCAATCAAATTAATAAATAAACAGAAATGGGACATTTATGTCCATGAAGGATTAGTGTATTGTGAAGAGCCCTCTGTCTACCACATGTGCTAACTTGACTTCTGTTCTGCAGCCAATACAGCCTAGGTGGTTATGGGTATTTTCTCTGTATTGTAATACCAAAGCTATGTTTGTTGTATTCAGATTCACTGGCCAATTTTACAAGACACAAGTTTTGTGTATTACCCAGTATTGTGGTTTTTGTAACAGTTCAACACAAACACTTCATGAGTACAGTATTAGAGATTCTTTAGGGAAAGGCTTTGGATTAAGTGGAACAAACACTCAGGAGGGTTTGCGAATCTTGACCCAGAAATGTGTGGGGTTTAACACATACCTGGTAGTCTTGGGTATTTTAGTCATCTGGACTATTCCATTTACCAAGGCCATGCTTGTTGTTTAAAGGTCCACAAGTGTAAAGTGGAACCCGTAACTCTGGTAGTTTTGGGTAGTGCAGGTGCCTGTATAATATGTCGCTATGAGGATGCAGTTACCAGTTGTTATGGTTGGTGATTCTTTACCTGTTGTGATAGATGTTATTATTGGTTGATAGAAGTTGAGTTCGGCTCTGCACTAGTTCGTGTGACACTGTCGGCAATCCTGTCATTCTTCATTGTGACATTCTCAGTGTGAATTACGTCCAATACTGCACTGCTTCATCTTACTTCGACCATGCTTTTCTGATGCCAGTTAAACAAAATTAAAGAGATTCCAATCCACATGTTCACTTTACACCACATATCTCAACCATAACAGTCAAATAACTATTACCCTAATGCACATACTAGTTTCCAGTTAGAAAAAGTAACTTTATAGTAAGCAAGTTGTTTTTTTGACTGAATAACATAAAATTATTATTTATAGGACATTCAACAAAAGGACCTGGCATGTAGAACTGAAGTGAAAAGATACTTATACATGTAGTTAGTTGTAGGTTTGAAGAAATCAACATTTCCATTTTGCCTGCAACAAACTGCACAGTGATGGCTCTTCCCAAGGCTGTTGTATGGGGTAATCTGTAATTTATCACGTAATAACATTGAAATGAAATTAAACATTATAGGGAGTGAAATCTCTTTAGTTTATTTAGGGGAACCTACATTAATTGAAGAAAGCACATTTGTGATTGTTTATATTATCAAATCCTTCAGTGTTAATAATCATGGCATGCTGGTGTTTGGGACGAACACAAACTACATGTACAAAGTGATTGCCTTTCTGTCTGTGTATGCAACTTGGTAGCTATATCCTCGCTCTGATTTAATTGGTGTCATCAGACAGTTATGTATTAGCAGCAGCCAACCCCAGATAATTGTCGTCCATTTTGGTAGTGCTATTACACATGTCTTGTTTTATGAGTCAGTTGAAGTTGCTCTTGGTGTTGCGGAAGCCCATTCTCACTGGTTTGTTTGTGTGCATGCTAGTGAGGTTCTTGGGAGATAGGGATGTGCGTTAGGTGAAAGACAGCTCGTGACTGGGGCGCTGCCCATTAAAGAGATTACAAACTTCTCTTGAATTCGAAAACCTGATTAAATTTGTAGGAATTCGTTGCTAAATTATCTTCGTTTGAAGTGTTGAGTATTTTAATATTATATATTGTGATTATAACAAGTACATGTTTGAACAACACTGCTAAATATTTCCAGACCATTGTGTTTTGTTGGAGGTAAGTTTCATGATCATTTCATGTTATAGATTTAAATATATGCTTAAGTTTCAACCACAACCCTAACAGTTCACGCTTGTAACATTTACGTCACAGCAAAGACAGAATGGGTGCGTTCATGCCAGCTGATGGAGCACAGTTAAAATGTCAGTTTCCTCTGTCATGGTGACTGTTAGAAAAATACTTATCGAAATAAATATGATATTTTCCAGCATATTTGACAAACTTAATTTTGAACATGCGCTGTCTTTCACTTAAAAATTTGTCCAGTGATGAGTTACATGTCCTTAATCAAGCTAATGCCTTCTGCAATAAGTGTGAGTGCATGTGTTGTTGTACCCTTTGATAAGCTCTGATCCTGAACATTGGCCTCAGGTGTGAGCTGTAAGGGTTGTTCCAGTTTTAAATGCCATGTTGGTACCAGACCTTGCTCTACACTTTGTCTGTCATTGCTAATTTTAATACTAATCATTTGTGGTCTTTGCGCAAATGAAGTAACATCTGTAAAGTAGAGGCCTCTGATTCATGTGGGATTTGTTGGCATTTATATTTTAGGATTTTTGATTTGATTGTTTCTGAGAATTTGTTTTCAGGGGACTTGTTCATAAAGAGACTATTACATGTATATACAGACATGACAGATGGATAGTGCTCAATATTTGGCAGCATAATGAATTCTTTTTTACCTCCTGGCGTTTGTTACTTGTGCATATGTACAATACCATGGACCCTTCACTTTGCCCCTCTACCCACCATTTTTTGCAACTTGTCATGCCATGTGGAATGGTTATACAGCTACAGTATCCATGTTGGTAATGAAATGTTGGCCACCTGAAGGTGTTTATTGACAACTCATGGATATGTAACAGAGGACCTTTGAATTGCACAATACCTGTAGGCGTGAGACATCGAGCCACATGCAATCACCAGTAACATTTGACAGCTGTGATGAGAATTGTGCATTAAATCAGACAGCTTGATTGTTTGTGCCTTTCAGACCAAGTGATGGGAAATTGATCAGACTTGTGTCTGGTGGCCTGAGAATGTTGTCTGTATTATAACATGTCTGTAGTAGGCAGATGAGGTTTGCAGTGGGGTGGTTGATCTGTTGGCTGGCCTGGACATCAGCTAGCTAGTTTGAGTATCATGTGAAGTACATCCTATAGCTCTCTGATCAGTGGCTAGCTCCTGCATTTGTGCTCACATGAAGAACGCATCACAATTAAGAATAGGAATTCGTCTGCATATTTTGTCATGATCACAAACATTGTACGCAATTGCCCCTCAAAAAATGTGTAGGACTTGAGAAGGGTAACAGTATGGTGCCAGGCAGTATTGGAAAGCTTGGTTACTTTAGCAGTTGTGAAAATGAGGAATCAAAGAAGCAAAAAAGGCGAAGTCTTCTAAACACTACTGTGATAAAATTATTTTCATACAGTACATGTATTTACTTCCTGAGTATAGAGTTATTTGGGAATGTGTTTCAAAACTCTTACTGTGTAGCTTAGGTTAGTATGAGTGCTTGGCTTGACACTCCTACTGTGCACTTTGTCCTGAACTGTACATCTTGACCTGTTGCCAAGGCTATTAACTGGGACATCCAGGAAGTCTTACAATGACTCCAATATGTATATATATATATATATATATATCTAATAAATTACCTCGCATGTTGTGATTAATTTGTAGTTGGCACAGCCTAGACAGACAAAGTTTCTGTTAAAATCTCACATATATGACTAACGTTGTGATATGTGAGCTAACTGGACTTTGATTTCCAAGCCCCGTGTAAACAGGCTTACTCTGTGCTGCAGTACATGTAGCTTGTAATGGGGAGGGGTTTGGTTGAGCATCACCTCATTGAGCATCACCTCATGGGGAAAATAATTAACATAGCAATTGTAGTGAGCAAATTGCAATGTTTATGAAGTCACAAGGGATTCTTCAGAAATGTGGACTTACACTCATACAGCTTAATGATGCAGACCATCATTTATTTATAAGGACAATGCATTTGCCAGAAGTAAATCATTCAGAAATGGCACCAGTGCACAGATGCATTTAATTTTCTCATATTCACACTGTCAGACCTGCAAGTTCCACTTCTTCCTTTGTAATGGGCTCATATTTGATTCATAGTCTTTGAATTAATGAAGGGAACCTCAACACTTCGCCCATTTTAGAATGTGAAATTATCAACCTTGCATGGGATTTGTAGTATACATGCACTGAACATCTGCACAAGTGGTTAATGTTGATACTTGACTTGCTTTCTGGTCAATATCAGATCAGAAATTAGATATTACGACTGAGATGGAATGCTGATGTCTGCAAAACTTTTTAATGTACAAGTTTACTGTATATCTCAATATACGTGTATTTAGGTTTTACATGCAAATTGTATCCAAGTTGTACAGTGAAGTTCAGTGAACACACCCCCTTGAATGTAGCAGTGTTTGGAATATCCTTTAAGTAGACATAACTTTGGTCTTTGGTATGATGTGGGGTGGGATAATTGTGTACAAAACAAGCACTGCATTATTGTGATGCATGTAAGGTCCACATGACAACAAAGTCAATTTATTTACAACACTTTATCCCTGTAAGTGATTATTCATACTGGATCTGAGCGGCCATGAATTGGTAGTAGTGTACTGAATGTAATGCGAGACGAATAAATCTCTTCCTGTGAAGTTGGAGGATCTAACCTTTGTCATGTAACTGTACCATGTATGTGATAAGATTACCCTAAAATACAAGACGCTGATAGTGAATCCATATAGCTCAGATGTGTGTTACTAATAGGACATGGTGAGGAAATGTGCCATGTGCTTGTACAAGTACCCGGGACTTAACATCGGTACTCATATTTCGAACAGCCACTTATATTTTTTATATAAAATACTTGTGTTTTGGTACATGTACCGTTTTTTTTACCACCTCTCTGTGTTTGTTTCATCATACAGAATAGATAACTCTTAAACTAAGTAACAATAGTTGGAATTTGAGGGATTCCATATCTTTTGGCCAACATGACATGGTGACACCACTTTGGCTTTGACTTTCTGTAACACTCTCATGTATTATTCAGGTTTTCCTGGCTCTTTCAAGATGCAACTTCTCTGCCCACCCGCAGACCTCCGTGAAAGAGGGAGTTAGCACGCTAGTACAGCATAATGTGCCTCTCACCAGTGCAATCACCTGCGATCAAATCCAGCTTATGCTTGCATCCTCTCTGGTCGCACATGGGAAGGTCCGGCTGCAACGTGTGGATGGCCGTGGGTTTCCCCCAGGCGCCGCCTGGTTTCCTCCCACCATAAGACTGGCAGCCTTTCATATAAGTGAAATATGGCATATAAAACCAATCAATGAATTAATAAATTTCTGCCCAGCCAGTGATTAGTGTACTTGAAAAATGCTGTGAATGTTCAGTAAGCAAACTTTAGGTAAGGTTGGTCCTAAACTTACCAGGCCTGAAATGGGGCCAATGTCTCCCATCGGTCATCCCTGTCGTGATGAGCTAAAGGATTGGTCAGCACTTGTCACTAAGTAGAGATGTGTGTTGTAAAGACTTTGGAAGACAATACAGCTGTAGCCTTTATAACCAGCCACATTGTAGATGTATGTGTATATTACTGTGTAAGAGGTAGATACTTGTGCATGGCCCTACCCAGAGTGTGTATGTGGGCATGGTAACCTAAACCCCCAACCAGGGACTAACCTGGGGAGCTATGAGTCACAGTCAGTGGAGAACTACAGTGCGTTTGTGTTCAGGTTAACAACCACCTTGCAGTACCCTGGAAGTATAACCCTGTGATCATGAAGTCCTGCCTCACGACCAGCCTATTGGCCAGCCAGCCAGCTGTTATTGTCCCCAGACGCGTGCCACTGACAAGAAGGCCAGTGGTTGTAATATATATTTCAGAGTTTCCTACATGCATAATTAGTATGAGGGAAATGCGCAGATCTGATCAAAGCACTGCATATTGAGACTGAAATATTAAATCTGGGTGGTAGTGGGGTGTGAGGCTGTGTAAAAGTGTTGCTGTTACACAAATGCCTAGAGTACAAAATTATGGAGAGTGAAATGTGCAGTATTATGGACAATAAAATATGCAATGTTATGAACAACACTATTTCCAGTGTTGTAGACAACACTGTGTGCAGTATTATGGACAAGGCTGTACACTGTTGTGAACAACAATGTGTGCAGTATCAAGAGCAGCACAGTGCTGTGTACAATATTATGGACAACATTGCAGTATTTTGAGCAACACTGTGCAATATGATGAGCAACACTATGCAATACTATGAGCATCATGCAATATTTTGAGCAACTCCATGCAATATTATGAGCCACACTATCTGCACTATGTACTCTGCACCATTTACAGTTCATCTACAGGTGTAATTTTTTGTACATATAAATGTGCAAGATCATTTTCTTCATAGAAACAGAGGCCTACAGAACCACCATTCTGATGGGCGTATGCTGTAAATGCAACATCAGGTAAAGAATAATAAAATAAGTTTCCAGTGTATGACATGCGTCTGCTGTCAGCTGACATGACAGTATCTGTAATATCTCCGGCGGCCTGGTGTTAGCCAGCCACACCTGACCACATGCTCTGTGTGAGGCAGGGGTGAGCTCTCTAACCACAGACTCATAGCAGTACTATCATTTAAAACCATGAAATATGGTCCATGGTAGACTTGCAGAATCCAATACAGATATATGTTGTTGGGTGAACAGCTAAGCATGTTATTAATATTCTAGTGCTGTTTGGCTGTGTCTGGCAAGCCTGCAGTGCCTACCACACATAGTGCGGGAAGCTGTGGGATTACATGAGTCATTCCAGCAACACGGGCACTAATCAGGCTGCCTCTCATTCCTCAGCGCCCTATATGTTGCCAGGCTGCATAGGAAAATGCTTGAATATTTATCTCAGCTTTGAAGCATTAGAAAATTGCATCCTAGGTGTAGAACGAGATTTCTCCAAGTTTGAATGACAGTCCCATACTGTGTTCAGAATGAACTGATACTACTCGATCTAACCTGAGGTTTTATTAATGAAGAAATAAGCAATTGGGGAATGGGTTAATTACATTTTCTTGTCTCTTTCATCAATTTGGGTGCATAACTTGCAGCTGTAGCCTGGTTTTGTGTTTGGCTTCAGGTGAGAATGACTGTAGGTGAAGTACTGCAAATACAGATGCCTTAGCATGTTCCTCTTAGCATGAGCGCTGGTGATCGAGTCTGTGTCCAACGCTAAGATAGGTGGCTGACGCTGCTATGTGCATGTACACCCCTCAGACTGGGAATTCCTGCCCTGGCCAGGTGCTGGGTCTGATGGCCAACTACCCAGGCTGTTGCTTCACCATTAGCTGCCCCCTATTCGCTCCTCAGTCAGGCACAGCTGCCTCTTCCTGCGGCCTAAATATTGATTTTCACAACCTACTAATGGAAGCCAAACCATGATGAATTACCTGCCCCTGAAATGCCTACTACATGTACATGTGCCTTTGTTTATATCTATTGTTTGATGTGCTGGTAAATAATTCACAAAGTGTGATGTAATTTATTTTAATGGAGACTTGGAATTTAGATACCTGTAGATGTCATTGTGCACACAACAAGTTAATTAATTATGCAGACAAATTAATCAAAGTTTTGTCACATGGTTGCTGTGTGTGTGAGACCAATATCATTGTGGAAGATAGGGTGATAAATCAATGGGTTGTGAAGGGTGCTGATTTCCATCCGACGAGTATGGAGTCATCTCCCCATCTCACGGCTAAATCTGCACGCACAGTGAACCTGTTCATTTGATCCTGCACTACCACATGTGCAGTATTTTGTCTCTAGTGAAATATGATCATGTAATACATATAAGTGCTATAATCCTGTAAGCCTTGGACCTTTCTCCATTTACTGTTATAATTGCTCCCTTCTAAGGTGTCAGCAGGACTCACGTGCGCCAGGATTACTGGCACCTGCTCGCACAGGAACTAGCAACTCTATGCCTTCGATAAAATGGTCCCAATACTCACACTCTGTGTTTATAGTTTTCTTTCATTCTGGTATATTAGTTCTCTTACCAGTGACTGTGTCAGGAAAACACACCAGAAGAAGTGCTTTGTCAGAATTCTTATCTGATAGAAAATAAACTAAACAGTACAGATTACCTTTATTTCAGACCGTTTCATTTGCTAGCATTACATGGTCTGACGCCATGGGTATAAAATACGTTGTATCTGCCTGTCCTTGGGATGCATTGGATCACTACCTGTTTACTGTGTTACAGTGATGAAATGTGGTCATTAGATATGTAGCGTCATATGGTTATGTCACTTGTTCGGCAATTGCTTGGAATTTAGCGTATTGGAATTTAGCATCTTCATATGAGTAAGGAACTAGTGAGTGCTGTGCTGTTTGTACATGCATGAAATTAAAATGCAGGTTATATGCATACCTGTGTTTGTACCTGGGCGTGGTGCCTGAGCTGAACACCTGGATCTGGTGTAGCTGGGAAGTGATTATCTGCAGGTGCATAGCTGCATTAGCCTAACAGCCAATAGGTGTGGCAGGTGATACGTACTGTGGGAATTAATGCCCTTGACAATGGCCTCTACCCACCTTGAACACTTACGCAGGCCGCCATAATTATTGTAGAAGATCGTTTCCATGGCTACAACCATATCATCCATGTCAGTTTCTACCTCCAGCATTAAAGATTTCTTAAGAGCTGGCTTATGAGAATGATAGTGTAAGAATTTAGCCAACCATGAGTAGACTGATGTACCTGTGGGATCAAATAGCTTCATAGTAGTATTTGAGAACACTGTTTAACATGGAAAACATTAGCTCAAATGATAGATTATCCAGGTTATGTATCATCTGACAATATATTTACATAGCACTCTCCGGTTTCTTCCTCCCATGAAACCTGACCAACACCATTTTAAAAACGAAAAATTCTTGAGTGTGGCCAAGAAGTAAATAATAAATGTACAGTACACACTTAATGAATCTGTCAGTTCATCACGCTGCACTGCTCAATCTGTGGTCCATGTTGGTAAAATATCTTGGAAAAACTATGTATGCATACCCAATCTTCATTAGTTCTGCTTAAAAGCTTCCATGCCTAAGTGGGCTAAGAGGACTGATCAGGCTTCTGTTTTTTTGCGATTGTGCCTGTTAATTTCCTGGCAGTTCTATCCTTCATACTGGAACACTAATCATCATCATACTAAAATGGGTGTTTCCTTGATTGAGGTTTGCCCTTCCCATTGGACTGATGGCCATCTGTTGTCTTGCTGATAGACTATCTAACTACTCTCCTTCATGTGACAATGACCAAGAAACATGGCAAGTTGTAGGTTCCCTAACAAAACTGCCAGTTAACATGTAGCTGTAAATAGCTTTGTAATTGTACCTAACCTGCTTCTGTTTACAAAATGTCTAGGTGGCAGACGATTAGTTTTTGGCATAATTGCTGTAAGTTGTTTGTACTGTTGTTGGCTTACTCTGCCTTGCAGTATTCACCCTAATAGCTTTAAGTGTCTTGGTGTTAAAAGGTACTGGTATTATGAGCTAAGGTATTAATGAGAGCTACATGTAATTGTGCATCTATATGTAGAACTGAGGAAGGAAACCAGGGCATGTGTCACCTTACTGCTGCTGGCATCTGTGCAACATAAACAAGCAGCTGTGTGAGTTGTATTCATTCTGCAGGGATATGTAGGTCAGGCTATGGTTAGGTACTTGGCCTGATTGAGCCATGTTTTTACAAAGCGTTGACTTTAGCAGTTTGTGATTTTAAATGTATTTGTATGTACACAGTTAATTATGACATAACAAACTTTTGAGTCATACAGTTAATGTATTGTTGGAAGGAGAATTGAATATGATTCTAAGCAGTAAGCAAATACAAATTAATGACTATAAGGAGGAATAACATTTTCACACAAATATGCACAAATACATAGGGAAAAACCAACATGTATGGTCTGACCAGTTTATGTTTTGAAAGTTTAAAATAAACATTTCAGACTTTCCTGGTGAAGTGATCTGCCACTATATATGCATAGGAAAAAAAAAAATAAGCACAAGGTATCACAGAAAAATAGCTTGAGAATTTGAAAAAGTTTTCAAAGCAGAAAAGATGGGATTTAACATATAGGGTATGGCCTCGTACAATTCACTCCAAGTTGCCATGTACTAGCATCCCATCAGGACTTTAGCTGTCTTGAAAGTGTCATTTGATACCATCATTGCATTTGACACATCACCTATATGCACACTTGATTGTTAGTGGGTTTTCTTACATGAATTGATAAACATCAGCATAGATTGGAATTTGAGGTTATTTGAAGTGTTGTGGTCACCTGTTTCGTAATGGTTACATGTTGGGCAGAAGGCCGTAGTAATTTAATCATGGCGAGATCACCTGTGGACAGGCGTTGCCTGAGGATGAGAAGACTCGGCTGCATACATGTAAATTTTTCTTACCAAGTAGAAAAGCCAGATTGATTAAGGTAATATCTTCCCATCGTCAGCAGGAGAGAATCTGTTACAAAGGAGAAAGCCTTTGGGTGTTAGGTGCTTTCCCTGATGTTTGTATACTTACTGTACTGAGACATGTTTACATCTGTGACTTCTGTACCTGTGTGAATGGCATCCATAATGACACTGATTGTCAGGTTTAATGGCTTCTGATTTGGGGGATTGCCTGGTGTGTACTGTTGACTAACATGTTCTCACCAATCAGCTGTCTGTCCGCATGTCGCCTGTTACTCGACCATTTTAAGACTCAGAGAAGTAATGAAGTCATGGAGATCTTACAACTGTAGTCAGGGTATAATTGAAACTTTCAAATCAGAAGGCATCTGATTTGTGCTAGTATCAAGGTTGTTAACGGCTTTGTAAAGTTCTGTCAAAACTGAAAAAGAGGAAGACATACTTACCGTAAAGGTACATGCACATGAAGTATAAGTACAAGCTGTTAATTTGAGAGAATTCATAAATATGCATGTATGCAGAAATTCCTTGATAAGTGTAATGTATTACAGGACGTACATGTATTATGGACAAGTGTGTTTACTGTTAATCATTCAGCATTGTGTTGGATGCCCTGATCCAGTTGCCGTAGTTCATTTCTGGTCTGGAGACGGACATTGTACTTTCCCTATTCTCATATTCCCAGGCCTTGTCACTTCATAGATCTCCCTATTTGTACATGTCGATTTTGATCAGTGTTATCTCTCTGGGAGATTGTTTGTGGGGCAGGCCAATGACCTCTGTACAATCAACCCTGTACTCACTTCCCTGCCAGGCATGTGGAGATAGTACCTGGCAGCTGACCAGGCTATATGTGTAGCAGGATAATGGCATTAGTACTAGTTGGTGTTCAGCAGAGTTGGGTTAGGAAATCACAGTTTAAGGCCACATTGCTTTTATTAAAGAGACTATACAGGAAAAATATCACAAATTTTTCGTTTAATCAATTCAAAACAAACCTTTTGTATTTTTTCTCCTATAGCCGACTTCTGCACTTCCAGAAAATGTCATCCTCAGTATCTTGCGATTTTCTGTTTTTAAAGAATAATTAATTTTCCAAATAGTTCCATTTTAAAGTAAAAGTAATGAGCATTACCATATATGGATGTGGAATGCCTCTCTACAAAGTTCAGGCCAAACAGACGCTGACATCTTCCGTTATTGGTGCAGGCAGTTGTGAGGTCATGGATTCAGAGAAAGATTGAGCATGCACATGTATAACCAGTGTTTGCTTCATCCTATTGATGTACTTTCAGCAATATTGACATTATTTACGTATATTTAATTTAAATTTTTTTTTTTTTTATGCATACTGTAGCTAAATTATTAATTCTAGGCATATACACGTCACGAAGTCTCCGACCTCTTGTAACACAGCTGCATTATAATGGAAGGTTTGCAATCTGACTAACTGTGTTGAAGTAATCTTTCAATACCAGCCTATGTATATATATATATATATATATATATATATGTTCTGTTTACATTTGAATTCTTTATCTCATAACAAGCAATATTCTTAAATGTTTAACAGAAATTTAAACTCCAAATCCTTTAGAATGGCTATTTTTTATATCTGTGAAATTTAGGGTTGACAAAACCCTCTCTGAATTCAGGGATTTTACATTGTGTGTATTACTGTAGTGCAGGTACCTTTGCTGACTTTAGTGCCTTCATGTTGGGGGTTTAATACTTCTTCGAGTGGACAAGTCCTGTAAATTTATGATGTGTCCTGATTTTGTTAAAATATTAAACTGCTAGCTACATGTACATTATATACTACTGAGTGCTCACTTTACATTACAGTGCTTATTGTTATGGTTTTATAACCCTATACATGGATATCTCTTTGTAGAGTTTACTAGTTCTTGAGTTCGCTCTGACATAGATCTGCGTACTTTGCAGGGTGTATCTCCCTTGTGCTTATCTATTGACATTGTGACTTAGGATGTTAGTCTAGCCTGTAGCCAGCTGGTCGCATACATGTATAGCTCTATAGGGCGGTCTACTCCAGGTTATAGGCTGGCCACTAATCTGTGAGATATTATTGATGAAGATGAAAACACTGCTGTACATCACATCTTCCTGTTTGCTGTCCCCTGCCTGTCCACCTCAGTAATCCGCCTCAGCTCTGTGCTGGCTTAGTTCAGTCGTTGTCATGGCAACAGCCTTGTCAATACTGTAACTATAGCGACTCCTATCACAGGATGACTCCCTCTGATGCCAGGTTTTAAGGCCTTCCTTGTTTTTCCCTCTCATTTTTGATCTCCTGTTTTTTCTTTCTTAGTTCAGCATAAGCTGCCATAAGTGAACAGGTCATAAAAATTTAGTTTTGCTGCTAAACATAGCAGCGGGAAACTAACCTGTGTCAAATATAAATGCTCGCACACCACCATTTCAAAACGCCAACTCTGCTTTTGTCTCAATTTGTGCTGGGAGCAAAACACTTGTACATGTACTGATGTGTGGCTGTGTAGAGCTGATGGGAAGTCTGAATTCATCTGAGCAGCAGAGTATTTCTTCATCTAACTGAAGGTGCTTTATTAAACACCAGATAAGCTGGAGAATGAGTGCATTTGATGTGCACTGAAAGTGAAAGTAATCAACCTCATCTGTGTGTTTTGAACTGTAGTAGCTAGCAGATATGTAATCGTCAGCATACAGGCACTGCAACAATGCACACTTTTGAATGATTTTGTTCTCACTTGTATACATGTGTGACTGTAATATTTTAGTATTTCTGCTACAGTTTCTAGTGATTGCGTTCGCTTAGCTTCAAGTGAAGGATTTGCAGCTTGTTTTGCTGTTCAGTAGGCAATTTCTCAGAGATATGCAATATGTGATTGATGTGAGGGCATGAGTTGTACTAGATGTACATAAACTACACTTACATGATATTAGGGTTAATTTATGTAATATTTGTGCCTCGATTTCTTCCTGTAAAGGTATAGTAGTTAGGACAGGGCATTGTGTATTTATTTGGAAATACAGTACATGTTTATTGTATGCCATCGATATGTTATATTGAAACTGACTATCTGGAGGGGATTGCCCAAAACTTGGTCCATAGTGTAACTCCTGGAAGATATGTTTACAGTAAGATTCTGTATGAAAGTCATTGGGGCCTGGTGTGATTTACTGGGGTCTATACAGAGCCTGTAGACTGTATGTCTGTTAGTGGGACACAAGGTACTGGCCTCATGGATATCTGGTCATTTTAGTTTTATAAAGAGCTTACAGTGTGTATACAGCATCTATCAATTGAAACTGGTCAGGGTTAATTATTTATCTGTGGTATTTAACTTCAGATGAATGCAGTATTAAGGTGATGGAGGTCCTCAGTGTCCTGTTTTATTTAGCAGATTTGTTGTGTATGTATCGTAACTGAGGAAAAACAGAATGCACCTAAAGTTTTAAGTTTAACAAAGTACTAACCAAGATCTTCCGCCCATCAGAACCAGGGGAGACAATTCCACAGTGGGATGACGATCGAGACCAGCTCCCTGTTATTGAAGAGTCGCCGGCAGCACAATCGAGCAGTGAACCCAGTGAGACGGCCCTGCGTGGCCAAGGGGAACAACCCTGCTGCTCGTTGTGCCCCACTATGTGTAAGTCCTCATGGCTGCTCATGCTTCCTCCGCTTACCAGGCCCTCTGGGCTCCTCGTTTGCCTGTATGCTACATTTGTGCACTAGACTGAAGGGATGTCTTAGATATGCTGTATCATGCTACTGAGGTGACTTTGATATGCTGGATCATGCTACTGAGGTCTCATAGATTTGCTATAACCTGCTACTGAGGTGTCTTAGATTTGCTGAATCATGCCACATGGACTTATGTGCTAGAACACCTTAGTACTCCTCCAGGTTATGCTCACCCCATTGTCATGCGAGTTGCAAAGCAACGTCTGCTACATGCACACTCTGTCAAACTCAACAGTTCTCTCCACATTGATTTTGTCCAAACCTGTTTCTGAGGTGAAATTCATCTGCAGCATGTCACTCTGTTCATTTATCCACATTGCTCCATAGGTGTACATGTATAGCTTCAGTTCAGCTTGGTCACATTTTCCCACACCATTTATTTTCTTAAATTCTCAAATCATTTCAACCTTTTTTTTTTTTGTCATGACCGCCCTGGCCACTGGGTTGTCTCCCTTGGCCAGTCATGGATATGCTTATGTGGTTTTTCACTGTGGTTTTTCCTCTACATTAATTTTAACCACGGACACTGTTAAGTTTGTCAGAAGTAAGATCTTCCAAGCATGTTTTGTTCTTGATAATCCTCAAAGTCGTGTTGTTTCTCATCTGTTTGTGCCACATAGCATGATCTGCTCTAGACTTGATATACATGTACAAAACTGCGTATGCATGTATGTGTCCCTTAATCTGCATGGCTTTTGGTCTGTGGTGTAGTTCATGTGTGGTGTGCCATTATCCATCTGTATGCAAAGACATTTCACTCTTTGAAATCAGCTTGATGTCGCATCTTCTTCATCGCCTAATTCCGTCTAGTTTTCATTTCCACTTTCTCAGCTGATGAGAAAGTAGTATGCACACAATTAGTGCTTTTACTGTACACTGTACATAATTTTAATTTTTGCTCTTATTTTGATAGATAGTAAGCATGTTAGAATTAATGCCACGGTTTATTTTAGAAGAAGGCAGTGGACAGTGTGGTGTTGGGATGTAGTCTGTTTACATGTATAAATGCTGTGTCTGCAGGATGCATGTGTAATGATATGAGAATGGTCACTGTTGGAGCTTTATTCATGTTCTGATGTAAAGTAAAATAGGTTGAATATTCTGCATTTGTGTTCTGGTGACCAGCATGATGGGTTTAGGGTGTTTTCTTCATGATGTATTTGGTTGACATTTCTGATATTAAAACAGTCAAGACAGTCCTTTGGTACATTTTATTATTTCATAAAGAAGTGTTCATTTCTCCACTTCTTACATGTATCTCATTTTTCTACTAACTCCTTCGTGTATGCTGGTTGTTCCTATCTAAGAATAGGTAAGTATTAATCAACACTATACATACATACATGTATCATATATGCGTAGATTATTGTGTGATGCAGTGTAAAAACTAACGTACTTGTCGAAGCTATTTTATGATGATATTGGCTTTTTAGTATTTAAATGACCTAGTGTAATAGTGAAGGTTCATTCTTTTATTCTAAAGGAAGTAACCCGATTGTAGAGTTAAAACTACCAAGATCATAATATCACTCTTGTGGCTAGACAGCATGTTTTCATTGTGGGACACACTGAGACAAATTCCTGACCTGGAACTTCGTATGCAAAACAGCAAATGTCAGAAAACATATGACCTCACCATATCCATGGAATAATTTCACACTTTGAACATGAACAACATACTGGTGTAAAATGTAAGATTTATGGAAGTCTGTCTATAGTTTGCCAAAGATGTGCAATTTAAGTCACAATCGGTAATTGATCATTGTGCAGTTTTAATGTTAAATACACATGTATATAATGTATGTTTGTAAAAAATGCATCTAGAACAAACTTACATATGTACATGCATGAGCATTAGTCGTACTATTCATGCAAAATCGTGTTCCACCAAGATAAATCCAAATGGATTATTACGCTCGAAATATACTGGATGCCATGTACATGTAGTTACCATTGCAGAATAGTTGCTTACATGTCTGTAGTGGTGTAGATTTACAACAAAGTGTTTTGAATTTTAATGTACAGTGACAATTAGTATATTTCGAGTGATGGGAACGGCCTGTGTCAGAACACACTGTACCAGATTTGAGTGTAGATGTAAGTAGGATATGTGAGATGTTAGTTTTGCAGGAGGTCAGTGACATTAAGTGTTTGGTACAATTCCCCCACCCCGCTGCTCTTATCTTCCCTCATCCCCACATAATCAGGGTCATAACCCTGTGATTCAGTATGTACATGCAGCCAGAACGATGTTCCATGTGCTGTGGTCACAGCTCACTCCCTCCTGTATGGTCATGTACTCTGCAGTCATCATGTTATTCACGGGCTAATGTTAGGGAACAGAGCACCACAGAATTAGCACTGACCTTCAAATATGGAACATCAGGGTTGATAATGTAGCTTTGGTCTTTGTTATTCCTCAGATTTCCTACATGTATATGGTAGGGGAGCAGACAAAGTAAAGAGAAGTGTGTACTTATGAGGGATAGGACATGCTCAGCTGTGGGCTGTGTAATAACATTTATATTACTCAAAGTTGTAGGGGCCCAGGGTATGTCAGTTACTCACAGTAACTCACAGATTTATTTCAGCTTTTCCTTTTATGCATGCCTGAAGCCCCGAACTTTATTACATGGGGTTTGTCATGGGGTATTGGAAGAGGTTATATGGACCTTACAAAAGAGTGCGTGGAATATGGTACATAAGTCGTCTTGCATGCCCCATATTACAACACTGTTCAGACATGGGTCAAGCTCAAGTTGTATGCCAAATCTTGTTCTTAATTCCCCTTACATGCAAACTTTGCATATTGGTTTCGTTTTAGGTTGTCAGGCCCTGTCTTCATAGCTGTAACTTCATAAGGAATACAGGGAACATAATGGGATGGTAATGCATAAGGCTCATCTACATACAGTTTGCATACAGTGTACCGTACAAACAGGCCATTCATCAGTACTGTGGTATTCTGTTTTGACTTTTGTGTGGTGTGTAAAGGTCATGTAGCAGACAACCAGCCCCTGCACACTGGCCGTTTGGTTAGATGCCCGGCCCTGACCTCCGTGACCCCTGGGGGTAATGCTGTTAATGAACTGAGTGATGCGGCTTATTTTGCTCTTACCAACCTATATTACAACCCCATATCTTGCCATCATCTCCAGGATTATCTCCCCTGGTTGTTTCAGTGTAGCAGCCACCATGATTACATGGGTTATGAATAATTATGAGAGTTTGGTCAGCTTTAGGACACATTACTTGAGTGTCTGATCAGAATTCACTTGATCAAGCGATGGACTTACTGGAACATAGCAGAACTGTATTGATTGGCCATTTGATTGGCCATGATCACATGTGATTATTCAAACGTAGATTCCAGTCATTCCAAAAAAGGAAATTATCTGTTGGACCTTGTACAGTACTAGATTGTTGAAGATCTTCCATACCTCAGAATAATGCAAATAAGACACTACCAGTATTATTAAGGTCTTAGTATAAGGAAGTAGTAACAGGTCATTTATTGTGGAAACTGTGGGACTTAATAAAGGAATTCTGAGTACCTGTGAAGGTGAAGTAGCTTGAGATTATACCCGTGCATTCTCTCCCCCAATATGCTGACAAATGCACTTCCCTCGGAAGTGTTTTTGTTAAGAGTCCGCTGACTGCTGAACGTGTAAGCTGTAGATATCTGCTCTCTGTATAAGATAAGCAATTACAAGTTTTTAAAAACAGGTAGGTTGTTCGGAGTGAAGACACAGTAATGTGTCAAAGGTAAAATGTGCTGTTTGTAAATTTGAAACCAAACAACAGTTAAATGTCTTTATGGCAGCTTCAGTTCCTTGTTGTGTCAGTTTTTGCATGATTTGGTTTTTATGGGATCACTTACTTTTTCTGCATAATATAAAAGTCTGAGAAAAGTGTGTTTAAATTTATTGTAGTGAAGCGAGGGGACTTTGATCCAGTCTGAAGGTTGTCTGCTGTTAGTCATTGCCCTGAACACGGCACTAGAAATGAACATGACACCCTCAGGATAATAACCCTAGCTCCGCTAAGCTAGCAAACCATCTCAGCGTTCACCTTCCACCTTTAGCATTGCAGCATGTGACCTTGGCTACATGTGACAGCTTGTACAAGGGATCAGTTAACGTGATCAGTGTGGGTACGATTGGCAGCCGTTGTTTTCCTGAGCTAAGATGTGGCTGTTTACCTCCCTTGCATTGCATGCACATTGTCCTCTATGGTGTGGGAGTGTGGCAGAGGTTTTCTGTGAACAATGAGTACCATAGTTAAGGATGGGGAGTATGGTAATTACCTGTGGTGCATGTAGCTATATACAGCAACCAATAAACTACATAGAGACATCTGACAACAAGGGCATAAAGGCTACAGTATAATTATTACAGAAAGAGAAATGTGCATATACAACTGTAAACATGTTTTTCATTTCCTTTGTTACACCTGTGCCAGGAAATAAAAAGAAATAAGACAAATATATACGAATGTTTTTGTGGCAGTTGTATGGGAACATTGCTCAGGATTGGTGGTAATTGACAGAGTGGAGATGGGTAGAATGATGTCATTTGTATTGATGGATCCTTGATTTTTAGCTCTGTTGGTCAAAGACCAGAAGAGTTTATGAATTGGAAAGTTGTTCGTCGTCCGCCCTCTCTTAACGTTTCTGTCAAAACTTCTACATTTTTGTCTGATTTGAACGAAATTTGTTTCAAAAGTAGATAACATCAAAATACATGATTTGTTATTTCAGTTTTCAGTTTTGATGATTGTCTGTCTGCTCATCCAGGATATGTTAACATTTCTTTCAAATGCTGATAGTGTTGCAGATTTTGTCCAGTTTCAACAAAACTTGGTTCAAGTGTAGACTGCGTCAAGATACATAATTCATTTGGTATGGTCTGTTGCCCATCTCTCTAGCATTTGTTCGCAGTTGCTTCACAATGTTAATCCTCCAATAAATTTCAATGAAACTTCTCACAAGTGTAAACAAATGCAAGATATTTTTTTCATAGCATTGATTTTTGAATTTTGATTCCCCCTTGTCTTGGAGTTTTTTTGCTCGATTTCCGTTAAACTTGGCATTTGTAACAATTGTACATAATTGATAGTATCAGTGCTAACTTTCAGGTGATTGTCGTCTGTTAGCCTATAGCTTTCTATAATTTGTGTTAGACTTTAATGAAACCCTCTGTAGTTGTAGTCACATACTATATGAACAACATGCATATTTTTGTAATTGACTCCCTTTTATTTTTGTCCCAACTAGCACAGCTGCTGTTTCATCAGAGACTCTGGTTAAAAAAAAAAATTATCAGCTGACAGTACAAAATTAGGTATGGTGTATTAATGGCCAGTTCAAGCTTGAAAATTTATAAACATCGCATTTGAGTTAATTCTTTAACAGTTAGCTACATGTAGTTTGAAAATATTATGTTCGAATGCCGAACTTCATTTTCAAGACTCTATCCTACCTGGAAAAATATTTATTTTTATAGTTAAACCTTTGAAACATGTTACATACTGTTTTCTTGACTTTTGTTTCAAAATTGTGGACTTATTTAAAGATTGTTGTTTGGGGACGGGTTTCGGGAGTTGTGAACCAGAATGTGGAAGGCTTTGGTACAAACTGTGTCGTTACATCTCGTAATACATGGATTGATCTTACTGTCGGATACAAGTACGGCTAGTTATGTTCTCCACTTGGAATAGCCCTTCGTGTGTGCGAGTGCTATGTCGGATATCATGAGCAGATTGGTACCTGAGTTTTAGAGTTTGAACATTAAGTTATCAGTACTGTACACACACACAGGACTGAAAGTAAGGTTTTTGTCTTTTCTGGGCTTCAGCATTGAACCTAGATGCTCATGCCATGGGCACTATGAAGGGAGGCTATGTCTTCATTAAGCTACAGGTGTTTTCCTGAATATGGGTCGCTCATTTGATCAGGCATGATGAGGCATTTTCTGACTGTGCTGCTCTGATCAATCAATACCTGGCCTAGTGTATGGCTTATTCAATGTCTAGGTTATCTTGTTCTGTGGGAACAACCTTATATCATAAGGCTGTAGGCATGGCTCTACCATCAAGACAACTTATAATGTGATGTAACCATCACATATCAGGGGAGACTAATCAGCCTTTGTGTCGTCCTGCCTGAATGGCTTACATTATGTGGGTGAGATGAGAACCTGTTTGAAGAAAGACAATTTCAAGGCCAGCTGTACAGGTCATACATGCAGTCCTGTATGTATAAACTGTGTGTGCGAGAGCTATATATAGCCTAGCTGTTGTTACACTCCCTGCTTTTACAGGCCACGTGAAAGTTAACTGACCTGAGGCGCAGTTGTCCTCCCTGTGTATGTGATCAGCCGTGGGATAGAGGCTGGAGACATGAGCTAGGTGTATTTCCTGTCTCCCCATTCACGTATTGACGGGTTATACCAACTGTGTTTGTGACAGTGGATTGTCAACTGTTCCTGTTGAGGAAGTAGCCAGAGCTCCTGGGAAAAGGGTTGTAATCATATGGTTATAGCCGTTGTGCATGTACGAAGGTGTCGTTAGGCACAGCTGTTGATAATCTTCTGAGCTCAGAGTGAAGTCGCAATACTCAGTGCATATCAGTCCGGGATCTGTGTTTTTCTGCTGCTTGCTGTAGGCCTCTCACAGAACCAGTTTGTATTTCTACTCATTTTCGTCATCGCTCTGCTGCAGCAGTGTGAAGTATGTCGTACGAGGCAGACAGTACAGATTTTGTCCTCCCTGAGAATGCCAAGGAGGATGTGTCCAAATTGGTGCCCAGCACAGTGGATGCTGGGTCCTCCAAGTGTAGTCCAGGTGGGTTCAACTTGTACTGCACTTATATACTTATACCTGCCTATGTAGCTCAGGTGAGGGGAGCACGTATATATGTCCATAGATATATATCTACTATGTGTAGAACGTGTATCTAAATGTGTATACACAGTTATACAGTAACATTCAGGACTATCGTAAAGTACCTACTATTCGCTGGAATTTATTTTTGCGGTTTTTGTGCAAAAACTGATTCACGGGAATTAATTTTCATGTATTTAATCCATTGAATTAAAAAATGTCTTAAAACTGCTAACTCGAACAAGCAGTAATGTGGCCAAAATTACTCTCTGCCATCAGACAGGTATTGACAAGCCCGGCTTTTATCTTTTGTTTCTTACGGGTGTTGGTAATCCTTATAATCTGGATCAGAGATTAAAACAATGGCCAGTGGATTATCACCACATATCATAAAACTTTCACACCGGCCGTGAGCAGTATTTAAAGAGGTGTCACTTGCTTTCACACTTCGGATGAGTACTTTTAATCAACTGCCAAAGTGCCCTGTCAATTTTTGAGCAACATTGTAAAACGTATAAATACACTGTTGTGAGAGAATCCATCCATACCTGATTATCACAATCAGATAACACGATGTCTCTTTGGAAATGAATAACCCACAACTCTGCGAGACCCTAGAGGAAACTGAAACCACGGAAGTCATGAACGAAGTTGTGCAAACGGCCATGAATTCTCGGAAGAGAAAACAATGGGAATACAACTCCTGTACTGAAGAAACCAGAGCCAAAATTGCAAGAACTGCTGTAGAAATTGGAGTAGCACGTGCTGCTCGAAAATTTTCCGCAAAGCTTGGCAGATCTGTAAACGAGAGCACTTTGCGTGCGATGAAGAAATCGTATCTTCAACGAGTGAAGTCCAACCCACAGACGGCAGTTTCAGCACTCCCCAAAGAACCACGTGGTCCTCCACTTCTCGTAGGTGAGATGTCTGATGGAATGGTCCGAAGTTGCGTGGAAATAGTCCGGATCAGCTTAGGTGTCATTAACCGTAAGATTGTGATGGGTGTTGAAGAAGTTTTGTTAAAGCATGACGAAACAAAACTTCCGAAGCATGGCAGTCATGTGACAATAACCGACTCCTGGGCGAAGTCATTCCTTCATCGATTAGGATACATCAGGCGGAAGGACACAAAAGATGTTAAGCGGCTTCCCAAAGATTTCCATAGTCAGCAGAAGGCCTTTGTGGAGAGAGTGGAATCTGCGGTCTGAGAGCACGATATCCCTGACAAACTTGTCATTAACTGCGACCAGACTGGCGTCAGCATGGTACTCGGCGAGTCACCGAGAACGGCATTGGCGACAAGTGTCTTTTGGCAGTCAGTAGGGCAGTTGATTTCCTTCCACCCCAGCTGATCTATGGCGGCAAGTCAGATCATTGCCAGCCAATTTTATTTTTCCTGAGGGCTGGGATGTGACACATGCAGCGTCACACTGGAGTACTGAGGAGTCAGTGTTAAGATATGTTGACAAGGTGCTGCTTCCCTACATCCGACAGAATGCTTACTGCCCGACAGAAATCGGTCCCCATATTCGATTTTTTCAAGGCGCATCAGGAGACTAACTTGGCGGCAAAACTGAAGAGGAGCAACGTTCCTGTTATCTTTGTTCCTGTCTGTTGCACGGACAAACTGCAGCCCCTTGACCTGTCCGTCAATAAAGATTTCAAAGATGAACTGAAGAGTGCTTTCCAGTCATGGTACGCCGAGGCTGTTCTGTCCCACTTGGACTCCAGTGGACAATCAACTCTGGTGGACACCTGGACAACTTCCCATTGTTAAGCCCATTCACGCCAGGTTGTTGGTGAAAGCCCTTGAGGAGATCAGCAAAAGACGAGGGCTGATCAAGTCCGGATTTGCTAATGCTGGATTGTACGCTGTTTATAGAATTTCGGTTGCTTTTTTACATGTAGAAATGTTAAATAACCAGTGTGCTATGTCTGTCAGCGAGAAAAAAAAAATCTGTACTTATTTCACAAATAAAAGTGCTATGACTGTACCCGATTGCATTTCTTTGTTCCAAAGTGTCTTAGTACAATAATGCTACTACCATTATACATTATATTTATAGTATTGGATCATTTTTATGCTGGAATTAATTTTCGCGGTAAACTGTTCACCGCGAAATCCACGAAAATTAGTTCCACATGAAAATTAAGTACTTCACAGTACGTCATTATTACACACATCAGTATATCTACTGCGTAATTAACTTCACGTATCCAGCTATGAATGTCCTGCCTATTTCATATATCTTTATTTACCCATGGCTAGTTGAGAAGGACCGGTTATCCCGTGGATCGTTATTTCATTCACTTCTGTGTGTGTAATATAACTGAGGAGATCTGGACAGATGGCTTCTTTTCTCTTACCTGTACCTTTATGTGGCACCTGTACAGGTATGCTTCTTGCAGAGTGTAGTGCTTCCCCTTAGTCTACCTGTTCCTGTATGCGATACTTGCACAGATATGCTTATTGGCCGAGTCCAGTGAGCCTTACACAACACACATTATACATGTCGTTTTGAACAGTTTGTGGTTACAGATGTCTCATAAAATGAGAGTATATCTTTATATGTAGCAGATAAAGGCTATACGCTTTTGCTATAATGGCAGTGTGTGAGTGTTAAAGAATCTTGTAGTAGGTTTGTGTGGATGTTGTATATCGTGGCTGTGATGGACTTTCATTCATGTTGTAATGCTCATACTTGCACGTTGTAATCACTTGACATACATGTTGTAATTATCTTACATGTATGTGCATGTAGCAGTGGTAGTACATGCAAAGTTACATGCAAGTGGGCATGATGCAATGGACATCTGATGTGTCTTGTTATATTTTTTAGTATGCATAAATGCCTGTTGTAATGTGCAGATGAGAAAGTTATAATGCTTGTACATCTGCATGTTGCAATGGCTGTAGGTTCTTGTTGTGTGGCTGTAGGCGCTTGTTGTAATGGTGCATGCTGCATATATGTGTTATGATGGCAGTACAAATAGATTTAGATGTTATAAGTTTAGGACAGAATGCATATGTTCATCCTTGCAATATCCATCCTCTGTGTACATGTACAAGTGTTGGCTATTCACACACCATAGGCCAAAGCACTGTATGGGTGGAGACACTTTGTCTGTTTTGCCAGTACCCTGTGGCCTATGTATCTATGGACACAGTATTGATTGAAAATGCTGTGGTAATTTTCGAACCTCCCTACACGTTTATTACCAGGTAATGTTTATACTTGTACACTGACATTAGATTCAGGTCTCTGCGTTGTGGTAAAATGGTAACATATCTTGCCTTCACATGAACACCCTGAACATGCTATCCTGTGCCAGTTGTTGGTGCACTATGTACCAATACGAAGTCCCCTTACCAGAGAGAACGGCTCTGTGCAAACAACAGATGTTGTAGCAGCCTTGCATTATCCACACCATGTCTGCTTACTGTCCCATAGACATTAGTATTCTGTGCGTGGGGTCTGGGCATGATGCTTAGGTTTTCTCTCCATCAGCTGTGCATTTCGACAGTCATTCAATTTTAAACAGAATGTTTGCAGGGGAACTTACCTCATGCAAGCATTTTCTCATATGTCTTTACCATGGGCAGGAGTTCTCTAATTACCACATCTGTATTTTCTCCAAAATAAAGAAGAAATGCTTCACATGAAAAAATAATAATGATTTTCTTTTTGTAGCCAAGATTATCTTGTGATGAATGTGACAAAAAACTTGCATAACTTAGTTTTCTGAGAAAAGCACCTGATTCAATTAGGATTAATACACACCACTTCATATTAGAGTGATAATTGGTATATGAATAACGTTTATAATTAAAATTGTTCACCAGGTTACACTATGTGTCCTGCTGGAGTCTTATGAGAGGGTGACTGCTCATCTGTGTATGGGCATGCTTTGTGTGCGGGAGAAGGTATCTAACACCTCCATTGAGTGCACCACAGGGTTATGTTCCTGCAGGTTGTGGTTTGGAACAGAGACCAGAACATATCATTTATTTGTTCAGATGTGGCATATAAAATGAGTCATTGTGAGGTGGGTCTGCCGGTCCCTTCAGCATCTTGTGTACAGGAATATCCAGAAGCCCTCTAAACATGTCCACATGGCTGTTGCTTGCAGCTTGATGGTTTCTTAATCTGTGTCCAGGTTCAAGACAAATGTAGATCACAATTTTGTTGTTGACAGCTGACATCAGAGTACACATATAGCTGTGAAGCAGGGAGCAGTGTGTAAACACAGTGTTAATATCTCCACACATACTCTGGTGTGGTGAGTCGTGTGACTACCAGAGCAACTTGATATGTTCATGGAGCCCAGGCTCAGCGGGATGTAGACAGGTCATTAATACAACTTGTTATAAAAGCCTGTAGGGACAGGTTCAATAGCCTGTCATGCCTGTTAAATTACAGAGAAACTCTAGCCCTGTGAAAACCTGTCAGAAAGCTTAATTACAGAATCTTTGTATAAGAAATTAGTGTTGTAGTAGTGTTTCTGCATATTTTACACAATTGTTGATGTTTGTATAAATACACATCTGTATAAATACACATCTACCTGGCAGGGATCTAAATCTGTTGTTGAGGACGTGCTGAACTGATGTTACAAAGACATTGAAATCACATCTCAAGTGTGAAGTCTTACGTTGTGTGAACCCATCTGGGAATATATGTGGAATGATATTTTAATAACTTCCTATTGATTTCAATAATGCATATGAGTGAATGCAAGTGAATCGTACATTATATTATGTGGTACTAGTCTTATGATAACCTCTAATAATAACATTTATCAGTAGTGTTTCTAACCTGTGTCTTTTCTCAAATGTTGGAAGCCCCAGGTTGGCCTTATCCTGCACATATACAGTATTTTACTGTCTTTTCTCCACAAACAGATGTGTTCAAGATGAAAATAGCCTTCAGCGTGTTGTCTGATAATTATATAGACATAATGAGACTTGTTGTCATGTAATGAGCAGTGTTTGTGTTTGTGCAGGTAAACAGTCATGTCTGGATGGTAGTGAATAGAGTACTGCTGTAATGAACTGTCTCTGTATTAATGACTTATAGGGGTGTTAATGAACTGATCAGTGTTATAATGAGCAGAGTCTGTTTCACAAAACACCCTGCAGGTATTGTAGTAAACATTAATACCGTAACAATAAATAGTCTCCCAAATGGCCATGTCTCAGTTGTAATGAACAGAGCACACTGAATGTATGTTTCACCTTCATGGTAAGTGTTTCTAAGTTTGTTATGTGCACGCTCTGATTGTCTTACCTGAAATTTGTCAGCCCTATATATCCACTCACCTGTGCTTGTCTCCCCTTGATAGTGTTGGACCTGGTGTACTGGCGAGATGTCAAGAAGACAGGCGTGGTGTTTGGTTCCATGATGTTCCTGCTCCTCTCGTTGGCCTTCTTCTCGGTTCTCAGTGTGGTGGCTTACCTGTCACTGGCCACCCTCACCATCACTCTCAGCTTCCGTGTCTACAAGAATGTCCTTCAGGCTGTGCAGAAAACTGGAGACCAACATCCATTTAAGTAAGCCTTTCTTGGATGGGTTTAACGTGTATATTTAAGTGTCTTCAAATTTTGCCCACTGATGATGTATATTTCAGACTCTGCCTAGAGTCAATACGTCGGTGCCTGTGATTCCATGGGTACAGCACACCACATGAATCATGCAATCAGGTCATTTGGTTCAGTCAATCGTGTATTATGCAAGCAGTGCAATCGATGTAGCTGTCTAGATTTGATGAGCGTATTTGTAAGGAGGCTGCATGTCTCCCGCACCTGGCAGAGTTGCTGTGTTCATCACAGGGTATCATATCTTCAAGCTTGAAAACACACATTGGGTGAAAGTGGTAAGATTCAAGAGATCTCTGTTCAGTATTATTTAACTTGGACAACATGGTTTACAACACTTGGAAAACATGGGTTACACCACTTGGACAACATGGGTTACACCACTTGGACAACATGGGTTACACCACGTGGACAACGTGGGTTACACCATTTGGTCAAAGGGCTATTTTCAAAAACATCAGGCACCAATTTTCAGGCTTGTAACTTGAAATCAAAATAAGTTGGCATGACCCAGTTGTAAATATTTACAGTCGCCCGAAAGTTAAAGGGACATAGTCACCCAAATGGTAGGCATTTTTGTGTTATCATAGAATGATATGAGGATTAGTTATTTTTCTCAAGAAGTAAAAGTTACAAGCTTTTTTGGTAATCCCACCATCAGCATTGTATGTTAAATAAAGTAAATTAAGTAAGTAAATGTTTAAAAATAACAAAAAACCTGAAAAGTCATCCAGAATATTTAAATGAGAGGCTGGGAATTCAGTGAAAATGGAACATGCGCACAGAGCTCTTTAAACTTCATACGTAAACAAACGTGGCTGTTAACACGGGTAAAAGAACCCTCTGGTTACAGGATCAGCCAAAAAGAGGCTCACCAGTTTGACAGGTCGAGTTGTAATTGGTGTCCACTTCTGGCAAAACTACTGCTTGATGGATGGATGCAAATGTTGCTGTTGTTGTGGCGGCGTTAAATGTGGGACAGACATACATTTCTGACTCGTAGTTTAATGAAAAGATTATCAGTGTCCTTTTTGCCTGACACCTGTATGAACATTTCTCATGCAAATTACCTGTCAGAAGTGATGGGTTGTAGTCCCTCAGTTCACAGACTCTTCATGGAAATCCTGCGAGCCTTTAATTTTTTTTTTTTTTTTTTTTTTGAGATGTTGCTGGTAATTAGAGTGAGTATTTCGTAGTGGGAAAGACTAGAAATTAGGGCCTGTTGACATACCAGCCGTGTTGTAAGATTATTGTAACATACATAGTAAGATGTGGCTAATGTGAGAGGACCAGGTCAGTCCCTTTCAATGGACACCTAGTGACATAAACCCTGGTAGCAGAGCTTCAAAGCTTCCAAGCCCTTCTCTGATTACACTGAATTTGTAACTTTGTTGTGGCTATAAGAAGCTCTACATCAAGTTCCCATGGCCAGAAACTGCCTCCACCACATGCATTTCTTCTTCTCTCTGTCACTATACTGTACAAACTAGATGAAGGATCAGTGTTCATATTCAGTGCACATTTCATTCAGGTTTAAAAGGATTCACTGGCACCAAGAAATACAGATGCATATTATGGTCAGCCTGTATCGTGTCATTGACATGATATTTCAATCTGATGGACATAAGCATGGATTTACAAACTTTGTCAAGCCGTATGTATGCACACTTACTGAAGGCCTGGGTCATTTAGTGAATAATTAGGCTAAATCTTTATGAAAAAAGATATGGTTCACACATTTCAATTTTGTAAATATATTTATAAATTACAAAAATTGTCTTTTTGTGTAAACTTATATTTTTTACCCAATCATAAACGGAATTCAAAAATAAGAAGAAACTTTCATTGATCTGTACCGCAAGATTTTGCTACGGTTTGCTTTGTAATTTGGGTTTGAAAATTAGAAATACATTTATTATTGATATCAGGCGCTATTACTTCACAGACTGAGGCATTCTTCTGAAGTCAATAGTTTACCGAAACCCAAATTTGGTTTAATACTGCAGTTTATAGGCATATAGAAGTGTACATAGCTTACAGTGGCACAAAAAGTGAAACTTTTCACAACCTGGCAGAGAGTCTCTCCCGTCTAGGCCAGCTAGTGAGGCTCAATGAGGCATGACGAAAGTATGGACTGTCAGTAAATGACTACTGGTCATTTCCTATACTCCCCACTGAAAGTTTATGATTTAAGACAACAGTTGCCTAAAAAGTGTCCCATATTAGGGAGAAACTACAGTGTTTACTTGTTAAACTGCTAGTTAGTATTTTTTGACATGGTTTTCCAAGGGGGCTAGCACGCTAGTGCAGCATAACAACCCAGGTGCCTCTCACCAATGTGATCACTGAATTCAAGTCCAGGTAGCTTTGACACCCTCTACAGTCATACATGGGAAGATCAGCCAGCAACCTGCGGTCATGGGGTTTTACTCGGGCTCCGGCCAGTTTCCTCCCACCATAATGTTGGCAACTGTTGTTTAGGTGAAATATTCTTGAGTACGGCATAAAACACTAATCATATCCAAATCAACTTCCATGCTAGAGTTGAGATACTGCTGACATGGCATTAAACCATGATCATTCAATCATTGGGTCATTCAGATTTGGCCTACGATAACTATTGTAACTTCAAAAAGTTAAACTGGCTTTACAATTCCTTTGGGCTAACAGCTAAACTTATTTTCACAATCGATTGTAAATTTAGTTGTAGCGTTTACAATCAGTTGTAGCTACAATCCCTTTGTCCAAATGGACCAAACATTCATCTCGGAAAGCTATTCTCATGTACCAGAGAAAAGGAGAGAAATAAGAAAAAATTCTAAAAATTGTAGAAAGAAAATAAAGAAAACAATTTTTGTCCATGATATTGCCCATTATTTAGCAAGTATTAATCTGTCAGATTTCATTAAGAGGATTTCTTTCCACATTATGTGGTGTCCACAAAATTTTCCCTGCAGGACTCATTTACAATCTGTTACATGTATGAGATGTATTTTGTTCCGTGTTCAGGAGTACTGACTTGAGGAATGGCCCTTTGTAAGTTACCAAAAGATGTTGGTTTATTTTTTGTTCTGTTCTCTTTTTTTCTGAGCAATTACAGTTTCTTTCTCAATTCATTGTTAACTTCCATTTGAATACTTGTGACTTACTTCAAGGTTTATCATTCAACAGTTTATCAGCTTCAGCAGAAAATGTATTGAAAACTTATTTCAGGATATAAAACAGATTAAAATCATTTGTGAAGTCATATTTCTCAGCTTTCCTGAAGCTCTGACACACAATTAATTTTTTTCTTGAATGACCCGAAGAACATAAAATATTATCCTGAGTGAGTTTGTAGTGTTGTTGCTCTTCAGGAATGGCCTTAACTCATTCAGATCACCTAAGCATGCTCAAGTGAAAAGGTTGACCTTTCTTTAAATCCTTTGACTAGACAGCAGAATTTGGCAGTATTTCAGAGCCTGAGACGGTCATGATTTTTCCCATGTAATGGTGAGGATTGTGTTTTAATGAGGTACTTTGTGTGGTTCCGATTGTGTTTTAGTGAGGTACTTTGTGTGGTTGCAGACACTACCTGGACATGAACATCGATCTACCCGAGGATAAAGTTCAAAGAGCCGTAGAGAATGTTATCAAGCACGTGAACAACACCAGCCGGGAGCTCAGGAGACTCTTCCTGGTCGAGGATCTGGTAGATTCCATCAAGGTGAGTCATTAGATCCTCGTGTGAACAACACCAGCCGGGAGCTCAGGAGACTCTTCCTGGTCGAGGATCTGGTAGATTCCATCCTGGTGAGTCATTAGATCCTCGTGTGAACAACACCAGCAGGGAGCTCAGGAGACTCTTCCTGGTCGAGGATCTGGTAGATTCCATCCTGGTGAGTCATTAGATCCTCGTGTGAACAACACCAGCGGGGAGCTCAGGAGACTCTTCCTTGTCGAGGATCTGGTAGATTCCATCAAGGTGAGTCATTAGATGCTCGCGTCAACAACACCAGCCGGGAGCTCAGAAGACTCTTCCTGGTCGAGGATCTGGTAGATTCCATCAAGGTGAGTCATTAGATCCTCGCGTGAACAACACCAGCCGGGAGCTCAGGAGACCCTTCCTTGTCGAGGATCTGGTAGATTCCATCCTGGTGAGTCATTAGAATCTCGCATAAACAACACCAGCCGGGAGCTCAGGAGACTCTTTCTGGTCGAGGATCTGATAGATTCCATCAAGGTGAGTCATTAGATCCCCACGTGAACAACACCAGCTGGGAGCTCAGGAGACTCTTCCTTGTCGAGGATCTGGTAGATTCCATCAAGGTGAGTCATTAGATCCTCGCGTGAACAACACCAGCCGGGAGCTCAGGAGACCCTTCCTTGTCGAGGATCTGATAGATTCCATCAAGGTGAGTCATTAGATCCTCGCGTGAACAACACCAGCTGGGAGCTCAGGAGACTCTTCCTTGTCGAGGATCTGATAGATTCCATCAAGGTGAGTCATTACATCCTTGTATGAACAACACCCGCCAGGAGGTTACGCAGATGGGTTGCTCTGGTCCTTTTTACCCCTCGGACAATTTTCGCCATGGGTTATTGTCATAACGGGTGACGTCAGTCTGTCTGTCTGTCCATATCCTCGTAAACACTCTGTCTCTAGAATGTGTTTTTCCGGTATTCACCAATCTTACACCACAGTTACACTTTGGTATGAGAAACAACGTCATTGATTGACATCTATATACATACATAAGATTTTATTTCAGGTACATGCTCCACATACAACATAATATGCAATAGAAAAGAAAGTGAGGTGGGGGGAGGAAAGAGATCAGGAAGAGTTGCTGAGTCCCTTCCATACTACAATTAATGTAACAGTTCATTCCATTTGGAATGCAAAGATGATATGAAAATAACATCATTATTTAACTTAATTAACATTGTTAATGGCGAACATAGCACTAGCACTGCAGCTGTACCTGTATTGAAGTAACCATCGGTAAGTGTTGTTAAACGTTTGTCGTAACTTACCAAAAATAGTTTTGCAGTACACTGACCATAGGTAGCAGCAGTAGACATTACAACAGTATGCCTTAAAAAGATACTCTCTGACATAGGTGGAACACATAGAAAAGTTACACAAAAGCATATTTGCATGAATACACAATTTTCATTTTCCGGGAATCAATCAATCGTTGGTAAACTCACTAGTGAGAATATGACCTTAGTATAGATAGGAGTGTGCATAATTTAAAATAAAGTCACATATTTTAACGCAGGGTGGTTTACAAACATAACGTGGTGGGGTGACAACCAAACATTGAGTCTTTTTGGTATTGTAAATTATATCCTGTTGCTGTGCGTAAGACGCACATCGATAGAGGTGTAGGCGTATTTGCAGAGAACTAGGCAAAGACACTCTTGACACAAGTCGTTAGCAAATAGCAAGTGATTGACAAAACGGCCAGTAATATTCCAACCAACCACGTCGCCAGAGATTTACATCAGGGTCATGCATATACAGAGCAAATAAATAAGGGGATAAAATATCTCCTTGATGAACACCATTACATACAGAAGAAAATGATAACACAGACGATCCCCATCTAACAGCAAATGTCTGCACAGAATACCGAGCATACAATAATTTCACAATATGAACAGAAACGATGGATTCGTGCAGCTTTTTCAAAAGGGTTCATGGGTTGTCTCTGTCAAATGCTTTACTGGCATCTAAAAAGCATATATATACAGAAATACCATGGGACCGAGAAAAATTAACAACTTCCTTCAAAACGTGAACACACTGATCAGTGGAATTGCCACTTTTAAAACCAAACTGACAGTTGAAGCTATATAGATGGAGTTCACATAATTGGAGGATGTAACATTATATTACCTTAGAGATAACAGAGGCAACAGCCATTGAGCAGCAGTTAGTTGACGAGGTAATGTCCCCAGATTTGTTGTTTACAATCGCCGATATACCTACACGCGTGAGATCAGGTGACAAAGTACCAGGCTGCATCATTGCATTGAGGCACATATACACAAATGAATACATACATATATAACATCTGGGGCATACTTCAAATGTTTGGCACATAGACCATCAAAGCCTTGGGATTTGTGAGGTTTAAGATCAGACACACTGTCACGCAGTACATCTGGAGTTGAAAGTTTCGTACTTTTTTAGTGACCCTGACCTTTTTCTTCAAAGCCATTGGGATCATTTAAGTTAAATTTTCTAAAAGCCTTGTAAATGCTCTGTCTCTGGAACAGTTTATCCCAAGTTCACCAAACTTATACCCCACCTACACAGTTCTATGAGTGGCTGGTTTTACACATAATATCTCTTGGAATTTGTATCTGTTGGTTACATTGTACATGTGCTTAAGGCCGAGGGGTTTTAAGTGCATTGCATAGTATTTTGTTCACTTGTCATCAGTGACTGATGGTATTAACGTAAGCCATTTTCTGTCCGTCTCGGTATCATGACCATAGGTTTAGAACTGGTTCATTTAGAACCTGAAGGGTTGGGGTGTGTACCTTGAGGTCCTCACATACTGTTTCTGCAGTGTTGTTGTTGTTATTTCCATTAAAATTCAAGGTGTCCAAGACCTAACATTTTCATAAGCTGAACTTGTCAGTATTTAAAATCTGGTAAAAACTTCAAAATCGTACATCATGTGATACTATGACTTTTGACTTCTGAAGAGTAAATCTTGGTATGGTAAAGAGTTGACTTGCATTATTGACATGTTTGTGTGTTGCAGTTTGGCTTGTTCCTATGGGTGTTGACTTACATTGGAGCCTGGTTTAATGGAATGACCATCATCATCCTAGGTAAGCTGTGCTCATTATGCTAACCCATTACACACGTTGGCATTGGGAACACTCTGCTCTGAGACAAAGCTATGCCGGCATTGATACAAATCAGAATTTTACAAATCAAAATACAGAAATTGATGAGTGTTTTGGGAGGAGAAGAATGGTGGGGGTGAGGTGTGTCAGGTGGAGGAGTTAAGTATGAATAAATACTAAATCTTGAAACAAATCCTTCAACTGCAAAATCAACAGTGAGTTAGCTCTCTTGAACATACGTTGCTGCCAACAAATCCCCACTTGTTGAACATTCTCTCCACGTCAGGTTCCTGATGAATTGTCCAGATGCCCAAGCAAATAATTATTTTACCCTCAGAACAAGGTGACGTGAAACATTCCGTTTCAAATACAATGATAGCGTTAATAGAGACAGCTGTGATTGCCTTTTAAAATACTGGGTTTCATCATTGATGCCATTTTTGATCATTTATATTACAGAAAATATGCCCCAGAAGTGAAACCATTTTAAAAAATGCAAGGGGTTGTTATTTTCTTTATTTCCCATATAACCATAATCTTGAATTTCATTAATCCTTTAAACAAGTCTCATGAGTTCCCTGCCCATAGCACTACACATGACGTTCAATTTGAGGGTCTTTCTGCTGAACTCTATCTTGAACAATGCAGAGAATTACAACCAATTGAAAATGTTTTTGTACTGTTTCTGTGTTGAAAAGCTACAGTGAACAGGCGTTACAGAGCTTGCCTTTACAACTGATACATAACTGTTCACAATATATTGTAATGGATATTTTTGTTTTGCAGGAGTTGTCACCATTTTCACATTACCCAAGTTCTACGAAACATACAAGGTAAGTATTAATGTACTCAAGCTACTTTTCTTGTCGAGAGGTAGTCCTGTATTGCTGAAGTTGTTTAGTGGAAATGAAATGGAAGACTGAGGGTCACAGAATCTTGAAGCAGCTTGTACTGAAGGCTTTTAAACGCAGTTCTCTACTAGGTTAGTAAGGACATCGTACAGTTGACAAACATTTAAGGATACTAGGACCCCTTAATAGCAAAATTTCAGATTTTGTGTTGTGTTGTCCAAAAAAGTTCACAGCAGGTAACCCCCTTCAGTGAGCTAATCTCCCCATTCAGGGGTAACTAAGAAAACAGAAGTGCCTTGGTTCACAAAGTGCTATATTTTTTGTTTAATTTTTGATACTTACAATTCAAAACTTGGTTTTCATCTTCAAGTGAGAGGAGAGATAGGAGAATGGAGAATAATAATGTGGCATAAAAGAGGTACGGTCTAACTTCACCCCTCAGCGAAGTCATTTCTCCCCGTTTCATTTCAGACTCAGATTGACAACTACCTGCATCTGGCGAAGACAAACATTAACAAAGTTGTTACTCAGTAAGTTGGTCTACTCTGTCTTTTTTTAATATGATATAATTGTGCATTTCTTAATACATACCTTCTCTGCCAATTTTAATGGGAATCCATCCCGTAATGCGATACTTTTCCTTTTCACAAGTTTGTGGCCGAATGTACAGCTTTTCCTTACTGACCAGTTTTTGTGGTTTAGGTAAGCTGAAACTAGTACAGAAGGAAATTGTTGGTTGGTGAGAAAAACATCTTGCTATAAAAATGTTTTAGTTAGTAGGATTCATTGGTATTTATTTGCATTTTGAGTACATGTAATCAGTTGAAAATATGAAACCATTAGTTCATGTACAACAGGAGAGTAGCATTTGTCCTACCGAGAACAAGTTACCGTAAGCTGTATATGAACAAGTTACCGTACTCGGTGAGCTGTGTATGTACTAACTGATCAATTCTGTTTGATTTCAGAATTAAATCAAAGATCCCTTTCCCTAAGAAGAAGGATGTAAAGAAAGAGTAGATTGCTATTTGAAAGCAAAGTGTATGATGAATAATGTAGTGGGATGCCAGTCAGATATGCTTTAAACAAAAAGTAAAATGAGGCTGCCATAAACTTTATACTCATGGAAAGATTGCTATTGTAGTGTGCTAAAGCCAGGAGTGTTGGTGTTGTAAAACCTAGACAACATTAGCATCACTCAGCAATACCTAGAACTGTCACATTACGACATTACATCAGTTGTGCTGCTTTCACTTTGCCAGCTGGAGAGAGAGATGGTTTCTGGTGGATTGTCTCCCTTACTTACCTGCAGCATTTGGTGGTGTAAAACGTTATGCTTTGAAGCTGGCTATAATTGTTGTTCATGCACTGCGTGGCAGTTGGAGATGTGCAGTTGTAGTTGCTTTTATACCGCTGGGCGGTGATTGAGCCAGTGCAGCCTGGTGGGTTTATGTGAGGCAGGATGGATTTTCCTCAATTTGTACACCAGACATGTGACATGTATATAACAAATCTTTGCCTGAGTATATAGTTTACCCTGACTGGTATCTCAGCAGACAGATGGAACTGTCTGAACTCTATGTCCACTTTGTATCACTGTGTAATACTTTGTGTCAGTTTTTTTATGCCTTCACTGTGCTTCAACAAGATATAACATGGAGTATGAGTTATCTACCCTTTGAGTGCTTGCCCTTGTGTGTGGGCTTGAGGGGTTGAGATCAAGGCTGTCATACTGCCTCTGCACATAGTATATATCCTAGAGAGGACAAGAATGTACGGCTGGCTGTTCAGGGTTTGAACATAAGGCAGTGTTATGTACAGCTCAGAGATGTTGACAATTTTGTGTTGGTGATGGCGAAAATTTGATCTTGTTTTCTTTTAAGAAATGTATTTATAACATGGAAGAAAATATGGTTTGATATAACAAGATTAACATCTTGTAGTTTGACTCCCAAACTGATCTCATGATTTGTTTTCAATATGGATTAGGGGTGCTTTTAGGAGAGACGGAACTGAACATGTAACTGCTATTGATTAAACACGATAAATTTAACCATTTCACTTTTGTGATAGTTGCCTGGAGTTAAATCTGATCAGTTATTGCCTTGTTCTCTGTGTGTTAATTATTTCCTAGGACCTGCCCAAGATCATTGGCTGCCATCCGAGGTGGGATTTTGTGAGCAGGGCATATGCAGTAGACACAAGAAATAAGCAGATTGTTTCTCTGTAGCACAATGTTAAAAATGTAAAAGCTGTAAAATTAACAAATAGAAACACGTCATAGTCTTTACTGAAATGTTGAAGTGGCATCATATTACAGATAATTTGAGATACATCTTGTACAGTGACATTATATGAAGTCGTTTATGAAACTTCAAGTTTTGTTGTTTGAATGCCAATAACCTCATTTTCATATTGTTTGTCAGTAAATTTGAGATTCTAAGCAACGTTTTAATCAGAATTTTACTGAATTTTTTCAGTGTTGTAATGTTAAATCTATGAAAATTTTTTCTAAGCAAATATTAAGAACATAGCTTCTCAAATGTATTGTTTTTTAAAGTTTTAATGCCCCATTAAGACTTGTGCCATACATTGTTTTTTTTTTTCCTCCTGAAAGAAAAAAATTAATTGCAGATCACTTTAGTTCTTACTTTCTTTCTGTTAAACGTTTGAGCTTCCATTTTGATTGTTACAAAGGAGTTATCTGAATAGCATAAATTTGTATTATATGCGTATAGCAAGTAGTATGGTGGGACTACTTTATATAAATTTCCTATCCAGAAGTTTATACAAGTTTTCTCCATCCAAATGTGGTTTTGTACTGGAATTAGAACAGTTGTTTACTACATATTACTGTGTGCCATGGTTTTCACATCAAAGGAATTCTTAACTGTATTAGAATGGGCTAATATGTGCATATCTAATTGATTTGTCATCCGCTATGAACATTCATATCTGTACTATACGCTCACCCTGAGAAGAACTGAATAGTAATAACTGTTCCTAACAAGCCTGTCTGTAGTTCAACAGTGGACACTTGTAACTGTAATACCCCTGTAACTTACTCGGTGAAACCCTGAGTTTGTCTGTTGACAGTGATGTATAGTTGTAAAGTGGTATTTGCATGAACATTCACTTGGCGCGTTAATTACCAAAATACATCCATATGAGGTATTCTTACTGTGGTACTGTGTCAACTAATCAGTGTTAATTCCTAGACAGTTCACATGCAGATCGTTCAGTCTTGTACAGTGTTTCTGTTTCATATTTGCAAATTGCGAAACTAAGAATTGCTAGTGGCTGTTCCAGTCAGCCTTATGGATATGTATACTGTGTCTGAATTCATCTTTATAGCTGCATATATAAAGTGTAAATGTAATTCATTCAGATTATTTGATCTTGGGTCAAGTTGGGAAAATTGACTAGTGCTTCTTTGTTCAGGTAGGATTAGAGAGAAGAACTGTTGATAATTGACCTGTGTACAAAGGCTTTAGTCATTACAGCAAAGCTTCTTGGGGAATGGTTTATTAGTGGAACACTATGCTGCAACAGAGATGTGTGTTCTCAGTGCCGGAAATTTGAATCTTGAGAAGAAAACATCGTATGAGCAGGATAGGTTGGTCGGGGTGGGAACACAAAAGTTCAGGTGTTCAAAAATATGAGTTAGGAATGCACAAGTGGAAACCAAGGTTTACCGGAGAAAGGCAAAGATGAATCCTTGTTGTCAGTATTGTTGTTGGTATATTGTAGAGGTTACCAAGCTCAATTCCCTTGCGTATGTCAGCCTCTCACCATCAGACACAACACATACATTCACCCTTGTAAACCCACATTAAACTACCCTGCTGAGAAGACAGTCAGATGAAACATGCAAATGGTATCCCGCCACAAGTCCTGTGTAATGCTAGTGCTGTGTTGTGCTGTGTTGATCTATCCAGATATATGTATGCGTGGTCTTGCACCAAGTCTGTGCTGTGTTATCACTGAATATCATTATAAGTCTGGATCTGTTTGGCTCGGCCCATTATGTCACAAAGTCGTGGAGTGTACACATTTGGTCTGATACTCTGTGGTAAATGATACATATACAATTGAAAGTAGAAGACAGCTCATGACTGAGGTACTGCATTATAAAATTCTCTCTGTTTGAATTTTTGCGTAAATTCATGGCTGAATTATCTTCGTTTGAGGTGTATAGTATTTTGCTGCTGTCTGAGGATCCAAAGGCACCCATGCTTTTAAGCTTGTGAGCCATTGACCAATCAGAGAGTTAGGATATATCAGCTGTTCATAAGCTGTGACTTAAATCTTTTGAGTTGACTGTCAATGTAACATGTAATAACACGGGGACAGGACACTGGTTTAATGTTATGCTTTAATTATAACAAGTAAATGTGTGAACAACACTGCAAAGTGTTTCCAGGGCATTGTGTTGTGGCAGGAGTAAGTTTCTTGATCATTTCATGTTATACATGTAAGTTTACATATACAGTAGTATACTTAAGTTTCAAACACATCCCAAGCAGCTAACTACAGTCTCAGGTGACAAGAGTGTTCAGCGCTTGGAAGAATTACGCCATAGCCCACACAGAATGGCTGCGTTTCATGCCGGCTGACAGAGCACGGTGTAACTGTTAAAATACTTCACAAAAAAATAAACATAATATTGTCCAACCTTTTTGGCAAATGTATCTCAGAGCATGCGCTGTCTTTCACTTTAATAAAAGTTTAAAAAGATTTTGTGGATCTGTTGGTTGGTTTGTGTGCTGTTTACGATTTTTAAATCCTGGACTTCAGAGAAGGCTGTGGTCTTGGGGCGTTAGAGGCACTGTGATCTTTCAGTTGATAAGACAAGAGGTGCAGGTTCAAAACTGGCATTGGACATGGAATGACAAATTCCCCGGCTCATGGGTCCTTTGTCACAGTCACAGGAAGTGGTTGACAACGCTAGTGTGGCCAATTGCTCAGTTTAACATTCAACGGGCATTCTGGTTTCCTCCCATGAAACTGACCACCATGTTGTGGCAGTGAAAAGTTCTTCAGTATGGCATTGAACGATTATATAAATTATTAAAATCAGTTCAAAGCATTGACAGCGAAATTCCCCCTCTGCTAGTTATGCCTGGATATGAAATGGTGAGACAGTTGTCGTACAGCAAGAACCCGACTCCTTTATGTTAGCTTGTAAAATCAGTGTTGTCGATGTTGATATGAGCACATCCCTTTGAACCTGTGCGTAACCATATCTGAGTAGCTGACAGTCCTCACATATCTGACTGGCTGACAGTTGTGACATATCTAAGTGGCGGGCAGTCACGTCTGATGGGCTGACAGTTGTGACATACCAAAGTGGCAGGCAGTCTTCACATACTGTAATTCTTCAACCTTTTCGCATGTTTGCAAGATGTTTATTCAAGCATATTCTGAAGGCATTATTCTGTGTTGACGGATAAAATTGTACTTTTTCTGAAGCTCTGAATCTCGCCAATTCAACCGATGTAGTTATGTCTCCAAAATCAAATTAATGTGCATGAATTGTGTTGATAGTTGCTCTTTCATATGAGAAAAGGTTGAGAAATTAAGGTGCCAGGCTGACAGGCTGACAGTCATCACATATCAGCTCTATGACTTTATACCCAGTTTGGCCAGATCAGAGTACATACGCATCTTTTAGCACGGTGTATGTGTACACACGGCATAAATTCTGGGAAGTCAAAGAAGCCTTTGGCTGCAGACAGAAGTGCCCTAAGAACACATACATTCACTTTTGATAAAATTTGCAATTTTTTTTCCACGTCAAGATGCATTGAGCATGGAACATTGTCCTTTTTCCTGAAATCAACTTTATAGATTTTAGCTGTTCAAGGTTTAACATGCAGGGACATTTCTATGTTTCTCGTAGGAGTTCTGCAAATGTGTTCATAGTAGCTCACTGATACTTCTTAGTTAACACTAACTACATGTACCTCAGAAGTCCTACAGATTGGGAGAAAAAGATCCTTATACTTCAGTGTGTTCACAGACTATATGTAAACCCTACCAATTCACAATACTCAGTGAAAACAATAACCCATGATTTAAAAACTTTATCCATGACAACACAGACCAATACTGGAGGCAATAATATGAAAGAGTGACCCTTTATTTACTTCACTGTGAGTTGATGGTGCTTTTAATAATATTTTGGTCATATTTCAAGTTTCTCCTTGTAGCAGAGTAAACCTAATATTGACCTAGCTATTCTAGCGCTGCCTCACTGGAACACCATGTTGACGACACCATACATGATACCCTTCCTAGTCAAAGTGTACATACACTAGGTCAGCCAGCACTTGACTTTTGTCTTGTTACACTTCACGCCAAGGCAGGCAGTGCCAAGGTCAGTGAAATCTTAGGTACATGTTGGACTGGACTCCTGATCGAGAACTTGATTGCACAGCAGTTGGTGCCATGGCATAGTGAATTGTAATGGTGAAACCAATGGCCGTGTACTCAGCATCAGCATAATAATGTGTAGATACCCCTGGAGTGTTGATAAAGTAGGGGACATTCCAGTTTGACAGAAATATGATGGTATACTTGTAACTAAACTCACACTTTAGCAAGACAACCCATACAAACAACAAAAATGACTTTTTTTATACAGCTTTTGTATATTTGTAATAAATAGCAAGGCAACTGTGATAGTTCCAGACATAAACAATGTAACAACATGTGAATCATACTGAATGACATCCTTCACAAAGCTATAACCTGTGACTATGCCAACAAAAACTACCACTGGTTGTACTTTACATTCTGGTTATGCCAGTGACGGATGTGTGACATGAACACAGAAGACACCCAGACTTAGAGCACACGTTTTTGGCATGGTTTCTCTTCAGCTATAAGCATGCTTAAGATTTACAGGGGCTAAACATTGATGTAAATCAATTCAGCTCACAAAATTAATTTATTCATCTGACTGCAGTTTAAAGCTGTTCTCAAGGATATTTCACCTATACAACGGCAGACAGCGTTATGGTGGAAACACAGGTCACAATATTAAAAAAGAAAAAGTGATAAAAGATGACAGCATATTTAACTCCTTGACACACATACATTCTGGCTTTTCACATGTTAGGACGACGAGACCAGAGGCTGTGACACAGCCGCATTTGTGCACTATGTGACTGTTCTGTGTGCAATACACCATAGAAACAACAGGGAAGCACAAATCTTGGGACTGCGGTGTATACTACAAAGTAAACCAGGATTTTGTCCTGATCTTCAGAAGGTACCTACAGAATGTACGAAGAAGTGCTACATTTCAACAGAGATGGACCTAGAACTGACATTTCCACAAAATACTCCAGATAAAATTAAACAAAAGCATGGTCAGCAGCAACAAACTTGTAAGAATACATAAATAACAGTGCATACAACTACTTCTCTACAAATATAAACAATTTCTGTACACATGACACGCATGTTTAGATAACAAAGCACTTTACAATGATACTCTATTTGCTCTCCCTCTGTCCACTCACACTTAGGCCTCAGAGCAGTGTTAAACTGCAACGGCCCTGGCTATTCTACAAAGAATCGGACAACTCACTGAATTAAAATTCATTAAATGAAACATTCATATAAAGGGGGTTATTACATTTAACTTCAACAATCTGCTGGGAATAAGTTTACATTTACAGGATATATCAAGTAGCCTGGCTACGATGTGGACAATAAACTGCCCCGTTGACCAGGGTATCGCGTGTGTTCTAGGCATGTGCACTGTTAGTATTCCCTCTATGCGTAAATAAGCCACAGATGGTTGGTAAATGTACATGGCCACAATATCATACTGGTAATAGGAACTTACACTGTCTGGATATAACACAGTCTGGTGCTTAAAACAGGCAACGATGCATGTTCACTTTCTAGACCATTCAACCAATAAGCCTCCCACAAGACAGCAATCATGCATTACCCCCTCAGATGATCAGAAATGACACAGCTCCCAAAGCTTGAACACACCAGATTGGTACAGGTAATGGAAAAGTATCAGCACAGTCTTTATTCCAGATTTACACTTTCTGGGTACATGTATGTTTGCCTTAAACTTAAGAGATTTTCACTGAATTATTAAACAGTTGAAATCTTCCTCACTACACCATTTACCTTCATGGAACACCTGAATATGGAGTAAACTGCAGCCTTCTCACCTGTGATAAAAATTATTTTAGTTCTTTCAATATATTAATTTAGCTACTCAGGTGACATACTAAGACACGGCTTAGACATTATTCACAGTTATTAATTAAGTACATGTATCAAGGAAATGTACGTAGGATAGCACCTGCATGTATATCACTCACAATCAACTAGGATTGTACACCAAGTCTGTAGGCTTCAGTTCCAACCGCAGTGTCTAAAGCTAAGTGAGGCTGTCAGTATTAATGCAAATGGGGGTTATAAGTGTGTTTATAATATTGCACATGTTGACAATCAAAACAATAGTTGCCACCTGTACAGATAGGCACCACATGAAAGCATCCTAAATAACAATGACAAACAAGGGGATGACAAGTATGAAAACTTCAGGTGAGATGTGATGTTTCAGGTTGGAAATAGGGTTGTGAGGGGTGGGGGGTGGAGGATATGTACAGTGGGGGGTGGAGGATATGTACAGTGTAAGCACAGCATAGGCTCTATTATACAGACACATCCTGAAACAAAGCTGTGTAAAACTCAGGCTCCGTCACGTTACTCCGATACTTTTTCACGATTTCTTGGATCTTCAGTTTTCTTCGGACATGTGGCGGCTGATATCTGGAAAAGAAATGGAAGATTTTTATACAGTAGTCTTTGAACCAGGGTAACTTACAGCCTTAACATCACAGTAATCCTTCAGTTCAATGTCAACACTTTGATCCTCATGTGACACACCACAGAGTGTTACTCTCACTTACTATCCTACTTCTGTTTTGTTTATTAAGAATGATGTTCTGCCTCAGTCTGTGTAGGAGTTACTGCCTGTAGGAGTTACTGCCGGTAGGAGTTACTGCCTGTAGGAGTCTAAGCTAGGGAAGGTCTGGGGTGTATGTGTGTGAGGATGGAGGGTTGGCCACTCACAGTTCACTCTCCAGGGTTTTGCGCCGGCAGATGTTGATAGCAGTCTGTCTGACCAGTGTCCCTAGACTCCTCCTGCTGACCACCATGCCACTGACCAGTGGGATGGCCATCGACATCCTGGACAACAAAAACACAACGGTTACACCCGTACTTCCTTGTAAGGAGGACAGCTTTCTATGAACTAGTTCCTCTTTCACACAGTGCCTGTAACATGTATATGGGCCACTATGCTTAACTTCTTTGTCTCCTTGTCTATTGCTTATAAATCTTTTTTCAGCTACAACAAACATACATCTTAAGAACTGTATTTTTCAAATGTTATCATTTTTTAATAAGTATAACTTATTTACTGGTATCTACGTGTTAACTCAGTTTCATGTGTATTTACATGTCATACATAAATAACAAGATCAACAGCCCTTCGGATGCATATCAATCTGGAAATGGTTAACTCCAGGTGTATTAATCACCTAAACGAGTCTCGCACTAGTCAACATGGTTAGGCTCAAGTTTCTGCATATTTTACATTTCACTGCCTAAAAACAGACAAATGTGTTCTAACCACAATGTGGGCACAATATTGCTGCAGTGGCACTATAATGAATCATTGATTCATGCCTTCATTTTAACAAAATATTCAAAATAACGGTTATGACAAAGGTGAGAAGAACTGAAGTCGAGTTTTGTCCTGATTCTCAGTGGGGCATGATCTCATGTTTCACTAGAGACCAATCTGATACAATGCAGCTAGGGTACTCACTTTGTTGTATGTCCCTGTAACTGAAGCCTGAAGAGACCGTTCTGTAGAGCGTGGATGAAGAGAATAAAGAGATCCTTCTCTCTGTGAGTGACCACACCACCTGAGGTCCCTTGCTGGTCAAGGCCGGTATTGGTCACTCCCACAAGGTCAGCTGGGCGATAACAACAACAACAATGACCAGATCAGCAGAGCAACAACAACGAAAGTGCTCTTAATTTGGTCTAAATAAAACAGGAATGAAATCAATAAGCAAGAGAGTAATCCACAGACATCTCAATGAAGATGACGGGACAATGCACTTGGTGAGCCTCCAGGTAAAATTCATGGAGAAAATCATTTCACACTTCATCAGTAAATTTCATTCAAGACTCACAGTTTCTCTCTTGGTGCCCTTCACAAATTCACCTTGAGCTCAGTTCAGCAGCCTATCATCGGCGGTATCATAAACAACAGTACAGAACACTATTACCCAGTGTAGTGGAGATGCACTGCATGTGGTGACAGCTTATTTATTCAGGGAAAATTGCCAAAGAGATTTGTCAGAGCAGGGCAGACGTAAACACCGTACAATTACCTGCAGGGAAGGTCTCGTAGTCCTCAAAGCTCTCCAGCCAGACCACAAACACCTTAGTATCTGGACCAGTCAGCTGGCTGAAGTTCCGGCCAGTCCTGCTCAGTCTGACTGAGGCACTGCTGGTAATCAGGTGGTCAGGGCCGGGGGGTTTGTCCATGTCCAGCGAGAGGAAGCGGGGCTTCATCAGGGTCGCCTCGGGGGCGGGTGTCTTACGGGCTGTCGCTGGCGACTTGTCTGAAAGTCAGGGATCAGGAAACTACGTGTATAATCATGGAAAACTACATGTATAATCATGGAAAACTCGTAAACTTACACCACCTCTTACTGCCAAGCAACATTCCGTCTTTAAGCTAGGGCTGATTGATAGCAATGACAGACTGAGGGATACAGCAAGTTTGTTCAGTTCAGAATATTCTGATATGTTTATGGGTGGAGGTAACTGTAATATCCAGGGAAAACCCCTGGCTGTTACCTGGCAAACCTTTTGACTAAGCCCGAGCTGGATTTGAGCATGTGACCTCCTTGGTGCGAGGAGCTGATGTGATGGTGATAAAAAAAACCAAAAAAAACACTATTCTGTTCAAGTAATGTTCGTGTCTGTGTTCAGGTACTGGCTGTGGAAATCCATTAAAATCCTTCACAACATACAGGGATTAATCATGGTCAATCTGATGCTGTCTCAGCCTTCCTCTGTCTAAAATATGAAAATTTTAGATACAGTTTTTGTCTTGAATACATTATTTTTTGAAATGCATTACCTGAGCATTCAATCATTTCAATGTATTTATTTGATTGCTGTTAAATGCCATACTTGGGAATTTTTCATTTTAAATATCTGAAAATGGTCACTGTTTCAGAACTTACACTAATGCCTGTACACAGAACTCACACAATATTCTTGTAACATGATACATGTATACAACGCTGTGTGGAAACACCAATAAAAGTCATCATAAGCTGACTGAAATAAACACTGTGGGTTAATCCCTGTACTACAGTGTACACTGACACTTTCATGTGAGGTGAAAGATGCTTCCTAACTGATTTAACTGACGGTTTGACAGGGAAACACAGCGTGGGTTGTCCTTATCCATGGTTCACAAATTACGAATCCTTACATGAACAAACTCTTGACTTAGTCTCTCAAAGTTAACCTGATAGCGTGTTTATGTGTGAAAAGTCTGACATATAACAGCTTTATAGGACACTGTATGAATTACTGTAAAAGACACGACATAGACATGTATAGAAAAACAGATATGAAGACAACATTTACAATGTAACAGGTATAAGACGTTCCAACATGTGCACAGCGAGCAGGCAGCCAACGAGGCATGAACCAAGATACACCCATGCAAATAACATGCTGATACAAGCAAACAAGCATCTGGTAACTTGACACTCCCACCAGTCACAAACATGACAAAAGTGACGCTCTACAGCACCTGCTGCACGGCTACATGGTAACATACTGTTATTTACCAACAATCCGTCCCAGCTCTTCAGTGGTTAAAAGGGCTTCCCCAACCAACTGGTGAGTCATTTTTCTTTTGCCTACTTTCAGGACACAAGGCTTAATGTAGGGAATCACATAAGCATGTCAAATTACTTATCTGAGGGAGATCACATTTAGAGTTAGTAGTTAGCCTTCAGGCTGTCAAACTGTTTCTGTCCATGCAGTACCTGCCTTACATGTATGCAGACTTACAGTAATTTAACATTTCTTTTCACAGTTCCAAGTATATATCCACTTTCCATTAAATCCTCAAGAAAAATATAACTCTCTCCGAAAACATAAACGAATACCAATGGGAAACCTTCATTTCATCAAGTTTACAGCTGTCAATCTACAGACAATGTGCATACATGTACATGGTTGTGGGGATCTATTATTAAAACTGAAAGGTGAAAATCGACTGTCCTGAAAATCCATCAGTCATTTCAAACATGTTATTCTCGTAAGTGTTCAGGCCAATTACTGATTTAAAGCATGTCCTTTCCTGGTGATTAAATTTCAATGACTACGTGAGAATTTATACCCTCTAAATTACAACAACAGTGAGTGGCAAACCATATCAAAGCGCTAAGACTGATTAATACTGAACATGTATTAACACACTAGAATGGCCTTAGTTTCCCCTTCATGTTAGCAAGCTATGGCTGGTGAACTGTTCCCGCGACCCGGCCTAGGGTTAGAAGTCAGTCTGCCCTTAGGGCTGCCCCATGCAGTTGAACAATGAGAAATCAGGATACCTTTGTGGCCCTTTTTACCACCGGTAAGCCAGCTGACCCTGCCAATATGGGGGGCGCTGCCACGGCGCCCAAACCACAGATGTTTCCCCGCAGAATTTAACAGTGGAGCAGAACCGGCCACTGACAAGGGCGCGGGCTGATAATGTGACCCGGCCAACCTGATGAAGGTGTTTTTGCTAGCCGGGGGCAGAGGCACGGCTTCATCGGACTCTGGGAATGGGTCACCTGACACTTGGTCAAGGTTGTCCACACTGCCAAACATAGCTGATTGGGTCGCCACTAGGGGGAGCTTTATGTCAGTGTCAAGGTCACATTTATCAGACAAACTCGAAACAGATGTCGACTCAGCTAGAGTGAAACAAAGAAAATAACAAAAGGTGTCTGAAACTCTTTTGATACATGAATACTAATCAGCTTCAACAACACCACTGCACAGTATCAAACGAATTTCAGACACAATGAAAGGAAATGTGTCTGAAATTTGCTTGGTACATGTGTACTGATTTCAAATCAGAACAATGACGGAACTGTATCAAACTAATTTCAGACAAAATGAAAGAAACCATGAGTTCTATCAGTGTGCATGAAAACAAACTAAACAGTTACACAATCACAATTTGACAACAAACAAATCAAAACATATTTATGCAAGCCTGCAATCTGATGACACTACAAGCAAATAATCTTTGATACTGGCATAGTCAAAAGCAAAGAAAGCATACACTTGCTAAACAACACTGATGACACAAACAAAACTGATGACAAATGCACATGGATTCTCTGTTATGAATACCATCAACTCTAACTTGACGAAATTCTAGAAATTGTAAAATCTTTATATGCTTTGTCTTTTTTACTGCACAAGTATCATTAGCAACAGCTTTACCAAACTTTCCGAATTCTGAATTACCACTGGTACATGGGTAATAATGGAAGAGAAATATATAACAGCTATATACGTAGGTCACTTGAAGACAATTAAATATGTCATAAACACAATATAAAATGTGAAACTTATGCTAAAAGATCCCGGGTCAAAGGGTCAATGTCACTGTGACACCTAGCCAGTTTACATAGATCACTCTACTGTTTCGATAATGCAATTACCTCAACAAGATATACAACAATAAAACTGCTCCACATATCTACAAACTCCAGGCATATGTGTCTGTATGACACTACACTGGTGCTCAAGATAGAAGTCAGGGGTGGGTAACACATCCAAGCTCACCTGCATTGCACTCTGAGCTGGAACTTTTGATAAGGTAAGACTCTGGGGAGGGGATGACAAAGGCTACCTCAGTAGAGACGTCAGCCCAGTACAGCACCTTACTCTGCCCATTGTACACACTACCCCCAGTACCTGACGGGCACTCGTCATCTGAAAACAACAAGACAGGACAGGTAAGACTCGGTTCAGGGGATGACAAAGGTTACCTCAGTAGAGGCATCAGACAAGCACAGCATCTTACTCTGAAAACATCACAGCAGGATGGTCAGGAGTGTCAAAAAACAATGTAAAACATCACAGCAGGACAGTCAGTGTCAAAAAAACAATGTAAAACATCACAGCAGGACAGTCAGTGTCAAAAAAACAATGTAAAACATCACAGCAGGATGGTCAGGAGTAGCAAAAAAACAATGTAAAACATCACAGCAGGATGGTCAGGAGTGTCAAAAACAATGTAAAACATCATAGCAGGACGGTCGGTGTCAAAAAACAATGTAAAACATCACAGCAGGACGGGCAGGAGTGTCAAAAAACAATGTAAAACATCACAGCAGGACGGGCAGGAGTGTCAAAAAAACAATGTAAAGAATCACAGCAGGACTGGCAGGAGTGTCAAAAAGCAATGTAAAACATCACAGCAGGAGGATCAGGAGTGTCAAAAAACAATGTAAAACATCATAATCCCACCCTTTATTCCTGCAACTGAAATTTCCACTAGTGTTCCATTTTCCTCTGGAAAGTTTTTTTTTTTTTTCCCTTATTGCAATGGACTTAAATTACAATGAATAAATGCAGTGCTCTAGATTCCCCAGTTATATCAAAGAAAAGTATATTAGTCCACCTAAGGAATTATATTTAGAGTGAAAAGAGCATACAGTAAATCCGGAAATAGCTTATCCTCATGAAATACTACAAATCCAGGGAAATCAGCTGATGACACAATTCGCTTTGTGCCCGTCTCTGTTTCACTTCAAGTAGATGGCCCCTTACACCTGACACACCTTCTAGATCCTCCAGCTCCAGCGTTTTCCAGCTGGTGCTCACATGGCCTGTCCAGCCAGCGTGCTTCTTCACATCCACGGGCCAGCCCAGAGAGTGGACAAACTCCAGGAACTGAGGCTGTACGTGGGACTTCCGCGTCTGCAATAGGACAACAGTACAGCTGCACTGATTATCATGTGTTTGTACAGTCAACCTTCAGCATCAGGACAAACACGTCTATTCCAAAGACTATGAAATACGAAGCATGCAATTTAATAATGGCATACAGCGATGAAATCACTGTGGTTACAGACACGGGTAAACATACACACAGTATGATGTCACAATTACTGTGAACAACAACACCAACTGCTTAAAGAACACGTACCACTGTTTGGCTACATGTCTCCTCTCCATTTTTCCAGCAATTTGATTGTGCTCTGACTGACGTTTGGGTTTCTCACTTACTATAGTGTCATGTCAGATGGTATCTGGCCAAAAACCTGTCCGTTTCAGAATATGCAATAGTCTTATCAGCACAGTCTCAAGATGGCTGAAATAACCTAACAAACACAGTGAACTTTTACCACATTTCTGAGTATCTTTTCAGCAGTTGTCTGTCCTGTCTTGACATAGAAGATGTGGACAGTGTCGATGTCCCGGGAGGGCACTCCATCCAGTGTCTCCATGTCAGTGTACAGCCCCGTATTGGTTGTGTCCAGCATGACCAAGGCAGGGGGAACACTGCTGTTGGACGGCTCCTGGAACAGCAACGGTCAGAGGTCAAGTGGGAGTGGACCGGACTGAGGCCGTCTTGACCATTCTGCCAGTGAAGGCCTGGAAGGTTTTACTTGTTACATGTAATTATCAAAACTTTTAATAGCAAGGCAGGAAACGCCAGACTTTTTCTGTACTCTGTATGACAGCAAAACAACACATAAACATGTCAAAATACCTCACAATCTTACAGGTTCATGGGAAACGGTTTTGGTTTGTTAGTTGTATATATAAGAATTATTGGTGTTTACTGCCGCGTTCAAATTTTTTTCACGCATCACAAACCAGTCAGGTTTATGGGTGGAGGAACCTGGAGTGCCTGGTATAAATGAAAATAAATAACTTCAGGGGTTTTTCTAACGACGATGAGAACATAAAAAATTAAGACAATTTTGTATTAAAATATTCAAGTTGAGTTTCTAAAAAGAAATTGGCAAGAAAAACTCCTGAACCTTCACCAGATACCCGACATATCTCCCGGCATAAAACCACAGCCAAACAGTGAGAGCTGGAGTTGAACACACAGTCTCACTGGTCAAGGCCGTGACAGTCATAGCCAGCCAGCACTTTAACCATCTGAGCCATCCAGGCCACTGTATATTTCAGAGATCTCTCTGAACATGGCAAAACGCAACAAGGAAAATTTGCAAGAAAAAAAAAAAATTCAAGGTGAAATGACCTTAAGAGCTTCCAGTGATAGGAATCCATAGTGGGACAGGAAGAGGCGGGCAGTCTGGAACTCGTGGCAAATGCTGCGAGAGAAGCACAAAGAGGGCACATGTTGGTGTTACAGCACTCAGGTTTCACAGAACTCAGCATACAGCAATGAATATATTACTCACCACAGAGCAAAATATACTCCCAACATACAGCACATAGCATACAGTTCTGATCCCAGCATACAGTAACCATAGAGTATTCAACACCGAGTACTAAACACAGCATACAGCCCTTAGCACACATACACTGCATGTGCCAGAATGTATAACTGTACCAATTATTACATCCATATAAAGAGTATTAAAAATCAATTTAAACGTAGGATATATTTTATGAAAACTTCAAAACATCTACTTCCTTTCATGAAAAAGGAATCTTGGGTAGTTTGGGTTACAATTTCTCCCTATCAAATTCAACAACAGTAAAGCTTCCTTTCCCAGCCAGAGTAGCCTACACAACTGGTACTCACTTAGGGGGCTTACACTCGGTCTGTCTGTTAGGGTAGTGGGTGATTCTCATCTTCTGGTGCACCCTGTCTTTGATCTTGTTCTCAAACCTTTCCTGGGACTGGATGATGCTGGTGAGTTTGTCCAGCTCTAGTGCGTCCTTCTCCGTCACCAGGGACTTCATCGTCGGGATGCTCAGGTCTCTGCACAAGACGGCCGGCAAACAAGAATACACGATTCTGATCCATATAATACAGTCATGGGTTCGTCTTTCACATTTCAAGACTTTTTCAGTGTAATAAACTTAAATATACATGTAGTTAGCTAATCTCTCACAGACGATCCTTCATACTTGCAGTTTTCTGTAGTGTACTTACGCCTTTGTCAGGGGTACTTTATCCACGACCTCTGGGAAGTAGCGCTGTTTGATGTGATGATGCACCCCAACATTGTTCATGGGCAGAGGTCGGCCAGGGTCAGACAGGTGGGCTTTGGAAGACACCTGAAAGGTACAACGTGTACAATTACTCTATACTCCCTCTGATTCCACACCCTGTTTGCTAATCTAGGGAAGTACTTGAGACATCTAATAAATTTTCTTTCTGCAAAACGGATTAGAGGTTACATGTACAATGGCTGAGTACAAAGTAACGTATGATTTATATATTTATTTATTTGATTAGTGTTTTACACCGTACTCAAGAATATTTCACTTATATGACGGTGGCCAACATTATGGTGGGAGGAAACCGGGCTGACCCTGGAGGAAACCCATGACCATCCGCAGCTTGCTGGCAGACCTTCCCATGCACAGCTGGAGAGGAAGCGAGCATGAGCTGGACATGAACTCATAGCCACTGCATTGGTGGGAGGCTTTCTGGACTTACACAGCTTTTCAAGAGGCATCATTTCATCTGTCCCTACAGAATAATGCATCCAAAAAATTTCCAATTAAAAGCTACAACTCGAATATACAACAGTTGTAGAAATTCAGAGTAAACTTTAAAGTAAATGACTCGCATGTCTTCAGTCCGTGCGCTACAACAATGGCACCGTTTTGTCATTGATTTATAAATGTGGAGAGATGTAGCCCGTAAACTGCACTCACTGTGTGAACATGTTTTTATTCTCAGGTAAATTCTCAAGGAAACACTCGCCCGTTGTTTCCTTGTTCGTGTACAAAACTGGCAGGATTTGGGGTGTACATGTAAACGCTCATTGACTGGCAAGGTGTCATCTGATACCTCTACTCCTTTTATGCTTCATAACATTTGTAATTGTTTCATTTTCTTTAACTTGTAGGTTTTCACCCCAATTAATCTGTTTGGAACTGTAGAGGGTCTTCAGACGAAATATACATTTTACCACGCATTTGAGGCCTTTCTGTGTGCTGATTTAAAAAGGAGGACCCAGGTTATTTGACTGCTATACTCTGGGAGTTACACAGTATAAATGAGTCCAAGCACCGTTTAATCATAGATCACAAGTCTTGAGTAAATCTTAAATGTTCAGAACAAATATGTTCTTCATAATATTTATGTTCTAAATGCGTACATCTATCATAGTGCCATAATAATATATTCACTCTAATTTGTTGTCAACCCGTCACCATTCATTCAGTGTAAAGGTCCCACACCTACCTTTTTGAGTCTAGGTGAGTGCCTCAGCTGCATGGTCCAGGCATGACGTCCAAACGGACCTCGTATCAGGGCTGTCACCGTGGGAAGTGGGTCTGAAAAACAACACAGTAGTTCACAGTAACACCGTATACATCACAATGACCAACTTTAAAGCTTTATGGTCTACTTTTATGGACAATTTCTTTAACTTGTCCTTTTTGATGTGTGTTCCCTGTAATGTTTTGAGGTTTTGGAAAGTTTGTCCATGGCCTGCCAAATCCCAGTGGTTTACTTTGGCTTCCCCCACCAAAGACACTAAAACCTCTGATGTATAAGTGAAATATTCTTGAGTACAACATAAAACAACAAGCAAATGTATAAATATGTCAAACATTCTATGTGTCCACTGAATCAAACCACACCACACCACTTTGTACCTACCTTCCACATTTCCCAGTGGCTGTTCCAGAAGGCCAATGATGATGGAATTGTCGAGGACAAAGTAGCGGAACTGCGAGGGCTGGTCATCAGACGTGCTGCCGCGGGCACACTTCAGCAGGGCCTTCTCGTCCAGGAGGGAGAACAGCGACTCGGGCCCACACGGGGGAGGGAAAGCACCCTGCCGGGGTGAGCAGTACACTTACAATACACATACACCTGTACACATGTAACATACACCTGTACACATGGCAACATACAACTGTACACACGTAACATACACCTGTACACATGTAACATACACCTGTACACGTGTAACATACACCTGTACACATGTAGCATACACCTGTACACACGTAACAACAGCTCTACACATACAGATCCATGACTGGACAGTTTTTGTCCAAGTTCAAAATGTTAATGGTTCAAATGCAACCCGGATGATATAGACACTACAGGGATTAATAAGCCTGCTACAAACCCATCCTTTCTGTTGTTATCACCCATAAAAACCTTCAGGGAAAACTTTATACACATGTACATCTTAAATTTACCTCATATTTCAGGACTTTTATCACTGGATACAGTTCATCAAGGTCAAAATCACTATTAATTAGTGGTATTTTGGATGAGTTCAATAAACTAAACATAAAATTGTCCGCTATTTGCTTTTTTCATCTAGTTGTAAGACCAAACATAAATACTGTATTCTGCATTCAGACTCACAGGCTAACCACTTGACAGGACACACTCACCACCTGATCTATGATGCAGGTCAACACAGCCTCAGCTGCATCCTTCACTCTCATGGAAGCTGGCATCAACTGCTTATCTCCCTTGAATTTTGGAGGATCACTCGCTCGGTTCTAGCAATAAAAAACATTCCAAAAATCGAAGAATTTATTGTCTAAATTATTATATATAAACAAGTTCTGCATTTAAAAAATAAAAATGGCATAATTTTGAACTTATATTTTTAGCAAGTAATCATACTAACACACATTTTAAAAAAAATGCCAAAAAAAAATTAACATATCTCCTTACGTCTGAACAATAACACTTAAATTATAACATGAACTTAAGTAAAACAATGCAAAACATTACAAGCAAATTTTGGCACAAAATTCACGAAATTTGTAGACATTTAGTTTGCAGTTTCATGAATATTATAAATAGTTCATAGTTCAAAGATTGTTAATGAAGATGACCAGAATGTCTTTGAGTCCTGTTAATAAAGTCAAGGTCAAACAAAGTTAGTGTGAACACAGTGGTCAGCCCAACATCTGAAATCAATGAACAGGACAGAGAGACAAGTTGATACAGATGTTTACAAAACAACAGTAAGGGAAGAAAACCAACATCCTACAAATACAGGTTATACTTAAAAAAAAAAGGATTAACTATATTATTTCAGCTTTATTTCCAATGACATTGAACTGTTTCAGTACACCATGAATCCAGTGCTGAAATGACTGTCTTGGAAACTGGTGTGCGATGACTGACTGGATCATCCAATAAAGCAGATGAATGGTAAACGAATGCCTAATATGACACATAAATTGAGTTTGATTATCAGATTATTGTTCATAATAATACAAATTCTCATTAAGAGGAGCACAACGCTGACAAACATCAGGTATTCAGCTTAATTCTACGTAGAGAGAATGCTCAGGGTTACACAACAACAGTCACATCACTACATGCATCTTCAGCCCAACTGTGCCAAACGTCTACGGAGATGTCCATGTCTACACCATTTCTCATGGTGTAATATTAAGTCTTCATAACAGGCTTCAGAACGACAGTTCGTTAGTTTTAAAATGTTCACATCAAACCCAGTCCAAGTGCACACAATAAATCAATACAATATACACAGCTACGCTAAACCACTGCATCCTTAGTTCGTGTTATGCATTCAATTAAATTTGAAAATAAATAAAAAATCTAATGTTTATAGTTAATATAGCAGAAAGTTTATAACTTAAGTTCTGTGATGCACAATTATGTCAAGTTTATTAGCCACTCAGAGTCAGTCACCACAACGGTTATTAATAATGATATAACGTACACATGTCATTTTGAAACTTAAGCTTAGACTTCATCAAATACATAAACTTTTGGCTCTGTTTTTTTTCTTTAGTTCTTGGATTATTGTTTAAGTCACCATTTACATATCCATGTATCAGAGACACCTACAAGTAGTCTTTCAAAACAAACATTTGGTTTTGTTACGATTAAAAAAGGTTTAGTACTATAGCATGCTTATAAAAGTCATGCATTTACCAACCTTTATCGGGGTTAAACAAAGATGAAGTGTTTAGAGCCCATATGGCATCAACAATGTCACAACTTTATGCTGAAATCTATTATTTTTAAACTAACTGATCTTACCTTTCTTGACTGTGCATACAAAGAAATGAATACAAGAAAAGAAATGAATAATGGGAGCTTTTCTCTACAACTAGCAGTTGTAAACTCAACCAGTTTAATAGTTGAAGCTTTCACTTCTGTGTACTGTGGGTCACACATACGGCAACTTTAACACTCAAGCCTTTATAAGGGCAAGTATGGGTAACACGCTTCCTATATGTACATGTACTTCAAAATATACAGTCATGCAGACTTCATCTGTAACAGAAATTCACAGATTTAAAAAAGATGTAAGGTTTATTAGACTGTCTTTTGTAGCTTACAGCTTTTGAGAAGAATGGGATAAGAGTCTCTGTCTGATTAGCTTACGCACTGATGTAAAATGTCTGTTGTCTCCATATATGCAGAGTTCGTTTGGTTACTGGCTGTTAATGTGGCACAAAGAAACAGACTCAAATAACTGAAGTACAATGCACATGTATGGTATTTAACTAAATTTCACTCCCAATCAAATCTTATAACTGCTTCTACCACAAATTGTCAGCAGCAAATTTCATACATTTATGGAACAATCAGAAAATTCTTTGTCATTTCTGGAATCATGATTAAAGGCCATGAATTAATAAAAAGCAAAAATAAAGTGATTGTACTCTTTGTTGGACAACATAAAGTAAATTAACAGAAAAAAGCAAGAAAAGTTAATCTGCTTTGGTTTAAACAGTGGGCAGTTGATTCTTAAAGGAAGATAAATTAGAGGAATTAAAAACTGAGGATAAACAGAATTATACTGTGCACTAGCAGCCTAGGGGAACACTAAGACGATGTGCTGAGACAGGGAAATACAGACAGACAAGAAGTGAGACAGGCGGCGGTTATCTTGAGTGCTTCGTAAATGTACACGTAATTACCTAGACAATCCTAAACAACCTCGCCTGCTTCAATACACTACGCAGATCAATACACTTGGGAAAGTACAACACAGTGAAAAAAGTCATGATAAAAGTTTGCACGTTGCTCTTCGATGTTCTAAGTTCAAACAGGACTTCTTCCCTTCATATGCACTGAACCAGTATTATTTTAGCTAGTCTTTCCAAACGTTGCAAAATGGTCATCTAATGCCTGGCCAAGCCAACAGTACACTTGTTTAGAAACAGTTATTTTAGTCATTCTATATGCTCACTATTCAAACCCTTGTTTATGTGGCTCAGGTTTTAGTGTTCAAAATTCCAATTTCTGTGGTTCAGACTTCACTGTGTAAAGATTAACTTTCTCTACAATATTAATTTGCTAACCACATGTGTTCACAATTTCTGATGTCCTCTACAACAGATACAACACTCACTACGCCTTGAAAGTTTACACACCTTGAAATCCCCTCCCCCACCCAATACCTCACCATTTTATTTGCTTTTCTACATTCTATCTACCAATTTCTCTGTCAAACATAAAACTGGAATCAGACTTTTTGTTAATAAAACTGCCCATCAATACAATCACTTCCGTCCTACGGAACATCAGAATTCCATTGAACAGGACTGGCGAAAAACCACCTGATAAAAGGCCCTTACTGACACCTGGGGCTGTTTAACACACACTTTGCATATACACACATGTACTGGTAGTTCTTTTTTATACATGCTTATGTGTACATAAATGTACCTGATCACATTTGTTAGGAGCTATCTCCCCATACAGCATTTCTCCTCTACATCTCTAGCCCCATGCAAGCTAGCCCACAATCAGTCATGCTTTTAAATCAAGGGATCACTATCCAAAAAGTCAGTTAATCAGTTTATAATATGTTTCCTTATAAATAATGTCATTTTTATACGACACTTTCCTAACTCAGACAATGTGATTTTTCCACAGCAAGTTGATTTACCATGTTACCCACTGACGACGTACACATACGATGGTCATGCTATAAAACCACGGCCATGCTCTAGCCATCAGCGTTTATTTACTACTGCACTAATACCTTGAACACAGATTCCCCATGAGGTCATATCCATGCTCCACTCCAAAAGGCCTCACTAGGCCACGCAGCTTCAAGCAAGTCCACAGCAAAGATCACCCTCTACACTACATATACCAGTCTACTGTCTACAGATGAAACTCTTCAGTACTGGAGGTATGAAAATAAACATGCAATCCACATGTCTCCTGTGCTCACACTATGGAGATCCTTCACATGGGAGAAGTTTCACAGGATTATAAGGGCCATGGTTTTAGACTCTCGTGTGAGGAGACAACAATTCACAATGTTTTGATCAAGGCTCTGTTGAGGAATACTCTCTTGATTTATATTTGTGGCTCTTTTCACTTTAAAATATTCAGTATGCCTTTTAACATAATTTGTATGCAGAACTGAAAACACCATACTGGTTTGTATTTAATTTGTACATAGAGGACTTCAGTTGATAAACACCTCCAAATATTTTGTCATCATACCTAATTTTTAAAACTTTACATCTTAAAAGAGTTTTCTAAGTCACAGCTATTCTACCCAATAATGAAAACGCTTGTTTATAAAAAATATTTTAGTGAGACATTACATTGGAAGAATCTCCATATGTGAACCTGGAAGAGATAAGGTCATGTGCTAGGCAGGGCAATCACAGAGAATACCTTCATGTGTGCAGACTTGGACTCTTTTTCCAGCTTAAGACTAACTGTTTGAGTTTCCCCAACTTTGCGCTGGAATGGTGAAACCAAAAGACAGGTTGAGAGAGAACAGAGTGAAGCTAATCAAATCAAAATGGTGGGGTCCTACAAACATGGTACACAGAAGCCAAAGTGTCAGGGAATGGTGGAAAGAGCCTGTGAACAAGCCAGAAGTAAATCAGCAAATAATCGTTCTCAGCTAAAACCTAAAATACAAAAAGCAGAAAGCATTTAATACTTATATCTACATGTACCTATGCATTAATTTACCTTCTTTTTCCACAATCTAACTGACATTTTTCATTTGAGTAGTAATTACATTTGTAAAAATGTATGTGAATTTCAGATTTTCACAATATCAGTGCACAAACAAGTACACATATAGGCCTATCTACTGAAACAATACATGAATTCTTTATCGTGAAAACAAACCATCGAAAATAGCAGAGTATGCACAATACATGGTGCACAAACAGTAAGAAAACTGCATGAAAATTATTAGAGCTGATTACCCACAGAGAGAATGATATCTACAAACTTTCACACTTGGGAAGGTCTGCCAGCAACCTGTGGATGGTTGTGGGTTTCCCCCAGGATCTGCCCGATTTCCTCCCACCATAATGCTGGCTGCCACCGCACAAGGCGAAATATTCTTGAGTACGGCATGAAACAACAGTCAAATAAATAAATAAAAAATTAATTTAAATATCTGCTCACAGAATGAAATCTATCCATCCTTGATAAAAACTTTAAAACAATACCAGTATCTGGTCACTGACACCATCTTCTAAGCTGTACCCATCAATATCTTGCCAATAAGATGGCACAGAGACTAACCCGGTTTTGACCAAATCTGTCACACTACAGAATACGTCTAGGCTTAGTCTTTGTGACACAGGCTGCTCTACACTGCTATCACATCACCAAGAAGCACAACAATATTATACATGTGCCAGTCCAGGTCGTGGGCTCCCTGAAGTGTGCTCAGACCTATGCCCACCCGTAGACTTACAATGGAAAGTAAAGCTGGTAGTTAAAATATAATAAAATTGCTTTTCAAAAGATCAAAGAAAGTTATATTAATAATAAAAGAAATGTAACTGTTGAGACTGTTACTGAAGGTTAGAGGCTACCTGTTACTGGGTTATAATAGAGGGGTCGTGTGTACTTGACTGACACCTGACCTCTGACCCCATTCTGACCTGAGGTCACAGGTCAGAGATCAGGTGTACCTGGTTGAAATCTGACCTCACCTGCTGCCAATGAGCATAGAGCTTAGAGTCAGAGTTGACAACACGGTTTTTACATGCTATCAGTGGTGTTTCTGGCTGAATCAAACATAAAACACAGATACAAACACTTACACCGTAGCACAGCAACTGCATCTGGTCTTAAACAGTTTTACTCACACAGACAAGAACTGAGAGACATCGTAATTTAAAAGTTTAAAACCAGTTACTCCACATAATACCTAAGGTTCTATTTGAAATCAGAAAATACAGTTTAGAGCTCACAGTTTTCAAACATTGAGTAATCAGTGTATGCCAAAAGGACCCAAAACTTTCCTGGTATATCATGAAGTAAAACTTATATGCACTCAACTATTCATGTCTCATCACTTTTTGCATGTGTATACATTCTAAATTAACATGAAAAAGGTAACATCTTTAACGATGAGATATGAAAATGTGTAAAACTTTTAGACTAGTCACTACAAGTGACTTCGCTAAAGGATTTTCATAAGTTTTCAGAGTAACCTTAAACTGAACCGTATCAAGAATTTCTGTAATTCACACCCCCTTCTCTCTTCCCCCTGGTGGTGTTTCCCCAGAATTACTTAACATTTGGCAGCAGTTAAGCTTGAGGTCGCAAAACTCTACACACATGTACATTAACAAATACTGCTCCTTGCTGACAAACACTGAAAATGTTTAGGTCTGATGTAACACACTGTTAGCAGAAAGTAATTAAAATGAATACAGGTATCTACTTTGCTGCTATATGGTTCCCATTCACCTGTGGATAAATATTTGGTTGTCCTGTTAGATGACTTGGCAGAGAACTAGTAACTTGTGAGTACCTATAGTACAACCCAAGCATGTATCTTATACACATAGGAGATATCAGTCCAGGGCTTTATATGAGAAGTTACCCACTTCTATCACAATCACCATGACCATATAACACTATCCTACTTTCTCCATCAATCTGCATACAAAAGCAACATAAGATTCTGTTTTTGCCACATAATAATAATTGTACAAAGCCAGAAATGCATTTACAAGATTTTTTCAATTATTTAACTGTTTTTAAGGGATACACAATAAATTCTGACATGGAAGAAAGGATTCCCTGGGTTTAAATCCTGCAGCCCTGGTCATGTTTAAGTAAAGTTGCCTCATCTAAAATCCAATGTAGACTAGGCATAGCCTGGGCTTGCTTACGTCTCATACCAGTCATTCAATGATTCTGTATCCCATTAAACATCATGGTCAAGAATTTTCCAAAACATGATGGCAATCAGTTTTATGGGTTCCAGCGATATACATACAGGTATCCAAATGCATACATACAGAGGTCCACAAGTTAAAGACTTCTAGAGTATGGCACAATGTACAGTTAGGAAGTATGCAAACAAGTCAAGAAAGTAGGAAATGGCATATGTCCATCCCTACGTGCACACTGCTATAAACAGCTACTTCCAGATACAGGTTCCCACCTGTAATCAGGGCTGACTTACCTGAGATTTGGAACCTGAGATGCCCAGCTCCACCACCTCCAGAACATTGTGCAGACACTCCTTGTCCTGCAGCAGGCCGTTGTGCTCTACCAGCCACAGGGTCAGGCTCTTAAAGGCAGCTACAATCATGGAGTGAAGGTCCCGCGAGTGATTGGGGGCTGGTCGACTGCACTGGTACACTATAAAGTCACAGATCCACTTCACCGTCCGCTTACACATCAGTGTGTTCGGGAAGTTGAGGTGGACCTTGGCCAGTCCGCACAGGACTTCCATGGCAGCCAGGGCAGTGTTCAGGTCAGACTTCCAGGATGCCATTAGTCTGTTACACACCAGGGAGGTGGCTTGACCAAACAGGCCATGGGCTGTATCTGTAACACAGAGAGACACACTGCTATACTAGCCACACCAGAGAAGGGGCCTGGCCAAACAGGCCATGGGCTGTATCTGTAACACAGAGAGACACACTGCTATACTAGCCACACCAGAGAAGGGGTCTGGCCAAACAGGCCGTGGGCTGTATCTGTAACACACACAGCCTCTTACCACACCTGTAACACACACAACCTCCTAACCACACCAGAGAGAAGGCCTGGTCAAACAGGCCATGGGCTGTATCTGTAAAACAGAGAGAAACATTGCCATACTAAACACACCAGAGAAGGGGTCTGGCCAAACACGCCGTGGGCTCTATCTGAAACACACACAGCCTACTACCACACCTATAACACACACAACCTCCTAACCACACCAAAGAGAAGGCCTGACCAAACAGGCCCTGGGCTGTATCTGTAACACAAACAGATAGAGTGCTACACTAACCACACCAGAGAGGAGGCCTGACCAAACAGGCCGTGGGCTGTATCTGTAACAGAGACAGACAGTCTGCTATACTGACCACACCTGAGAAGAGGCCTGACCAAATAGGCCATGGGCTGTATCTGTAACACAGACAGGCAGACTGTTATACTAAACACACCAGAGAGGAGGCCTGACCAAACAGGCCGTGGGCTGTATCTGTAACAGAGACAGACAGTCTGCTATACTGACCACACCTGAGAAGAGGCCTGACCAAATAGGCCATGGGCTGTATCTGTAACACAGACAGGCAGGCTGTTATACTAAACACACCAGAGAGGAGGCCTGACCCAACAGGCCGTGGGCTGTATCTATAATACTGACCGACAAAGAGACTGCCATACTAACCACACCAGAGAAGGGGCCTGGCCAAACAGGCCATGGGCTCTATCTGTAACACAGACAGACAGAGAGACTACTATACTAACCACATCAGAGATGTGACCTGGCCGAAGAGATGTGGGCTGTATCTGTAACACACACAGACAGACTGCTACACTAACCACACCATGGAGGTGGCCTGGACATACAGGCCGTGGGCTGTATCTGTAACACAGACAGACTCCTATACTAATCACACCAGAGATGGAGCCTGGACAAATAATAAGCATAACAGGCTCATGTAAGGCATTCACACCACATTTCTAGTAAAAAGGCAAACAGACATGTCAAACTGATTTCATTATTGTATTATACACAAAGAAAGATATATTAAACTAATGAACAATTTTTTTAATAATTAATCACTTCATTACCTTGGAGGTCACACACCGTTAAACGTGTTTGAGCATGAATGTCACGCAAAGTTGTATCATTATCTCTGTGTAAGTATTCTTAGCACCAACGAAGTAATTACTAAATTTAACGGTGACACTGTAACGATCAAATCTATGCTGCACATTAAGTAACCTTAAAGCCCATGCCTCCTGCAGAACAGCATGCTCAAGTCATAGAATTTTAGCAAAACTACAAACTTCAATGTGTTGTTGCTTTCTTTCCATTTCTTGGGAAAAGTACAAAGTGCACATGTATATGAAGTAACACAGGTCAATTTCAGAAGCCAACATTTCACCAGTTAAAATCTGAAGTCATTTCAATGTGATAATTTTAAGGACCGCAGGACTTAAAATTCTGAAGTGTTGTCAAGATGTATTCAACACATGAGCACTTAAGGTCATAGATGTCCTAAGCTTTAAATTCCTGCATTAAAATTTGCTTCATGGAATCACCATGGAGTCTTACCCAGTTCTTTAGCTGTAGTGGAGCTTTGGGAAGAATGTCTATAATGGAGGCTCTCCTGATGGAAGACGTCTAGAAAGAGACCACATGCAGGATAAAGTACAGGCCAGAAACCATGCTGAGGGTTATCATAATCATACAGTCTTAATTTTCTAGTGGTAAGTTTCAAAATCTCACACCAAACCATTCAGTGCATATCTTGGCATTCAATTGTTTAATTTCAAAATCTTATATCAAACCAATCAGCGTATATCTTGTTGTCTGGTGCGTGCTGAAAACTAAAATATTCTACATTTTAAGTCTTACGATACATTTCTTGCAGTAAGCATGACTGTTAACACTGAGAGCACAGTGTTTACATGCACCAGGTTAATAGAAGAAACAAGAGCAAAAACTGTGAGTACAGGTCCATTTACTAAACCATGGCAGCTTAAGGATGGGGCTCATAAACAATAAACTGTACATAACTAACTGTAATGACATTCAAACTCGCTGAAAGTTAATTCCGTGAAGGAAAAAAAATTAAACACTGTTTGTACACGGCATTTGGAAAAAGTATTTGCTAATATGGAATGTGCTATCAGGGCAAACCTAAACAGGGGTTGTGAGAGAGTAGGGGGTAGTGCTTACCCATATGGGAATCCGACTCCACAGTAACGGGCACGTCATGGGCAGGCTGGAGAGTGGTCTGATCAGCCTCCTCACATAACGCCAGGTCCTGCATGGCCAACATTAGACCACCTGCCACCGTGATTACAAAGAAGAACAACACAAAGCTTTCCAATCATTTCACAGAGAATATAGCTCCCAAGTCCCAACATATTAAACCACGGGCACAACGTTTTCACTTATTGTAACTGCAGTTTCTCGTCATCATAATGTCCAAATTATAATTTCTTATCTTAATAATGTAAATTTTACAGAACCTTACCATCTCGATAATTCGGGATGCACTTTCAGTAATGGCAGACCATGACACCTTGCCAGGGCGGTTGTCATAAGTCATAAACTCCCTGTGGGTAGCAGGATATCACCCATATAGTCGTTTAGCGACAGTCTACAATTTTGTCACAGCTCAGGGGGCCTCACTAGCTGGCCCAGACAGGGAGAGACTCGCTGCCAGGTACTGAAACATTCACCTTCTGTGCCACTGAACAGTTGTTTCCCTGTGACTTTTAAAGCACACCGATATATAAACTGCAATATTAGCCAAATCAGGTCTCAGATTGAATTCATTGAATTTATGATATATGCAATGATTACTTGAGTACTCTTAACAAGAGTTCATCATCTTACCCAGCAGAAGTTGAGTGTTCGAAGAGTCTGTCTCTTTGAGCAGAGCCTTCAACAAGAGTTCTATCATCCGTACTTTCAAAGACAAGAAGGACTGACTCAAAGGCAACTCATCAGGGAAACTAACAATGTCTGAAGCAAAATAAGAGATAACCTAGTACTGTAAACTGTACCTTGTTAACAAAAAGAGAAAAAAATTCAAGTGTAATATGTTTAATAACATGAAAACATGATACATAAGCATAAACAATACAGTTCTGAATATAAGAAAACTGATGTTGCCACATTATGTACCTCTATAAATATTATCATCAGGCCAGTTAAATACCTCAAAAAATGAGAGCTAATCTGAATTGTATAGTACATTTACAAATATCTATCCATCAGTGCAAACACTTCACACAGCTTGAACAATTTATATGCACGCTTCGTTGTGATCATGTGTTGGATTTGAAGACAAGGAACAGATACATAAAAGAAGGTAAAAACCCCCATTAATTACTGTAAAAGTAAACTGACCTTTGATTTCCAGATCTTTAAAGTGGAGAGGTAATGACAGCATGGACAGTAACAGGTGAATACAAGCCTTCCTCAACTCTATCACAGGAATTTGATCATGTGGCCTGTAGCATAACAGAATTACATATACAAATGTGTAAACATTCTATGATTTGTGAACAGCTTGAAACATTTGTTCTGGCTGAATGCACCAGGTAAAATGAATCTTTACATGATCCATTACACTAATATGTTACAGTGGTAGAACTCACACAGTTAATACCTGCTTTGTCTTCCAGCACACCTATAAATGCATTTACTGTCAATTTGTGTTCTAAAATGTTTATTTACTGGTTTCACTGAAATTTAACGCCATAAAGACAAAGACTGGGGAAAAAATCACTACTATCACAGATATTTGACAAACCTCCTTACTTCCTCCTCTAACATGAAAGATCCTGATCTGAGTACTCTACCTCATTCATCAAGTGTGAATCACCTGTGACACAAGCAACTATTGGCCTCAATGAGCAAACAAGGGCTCTGTGCTTAAAGAGAGTGCCAAAGCAAACATTTAAGTTCTAAAACAATCAAATTTTAAATTCACATTTGCCTGCTCTTGCAAAATAAACTCAAATAAAGAAAAAAAGGCAGGTTACACAACGGTTAAACAACAAAAAATTTCCCTCACTTGAACTTGGGGTTAAGATCACTAAGGACAAGCTCCAGAGCTGAGAGGATGTACGGGACTAGGATTTGAACTCCCACCAGGTCCACACGCAGTAGGTCACAGGAGTTAAACAGGATGTTAGACAGCACCTGGCCGCTGATATTCTGTAAACAAAAGTGAAGATATGATAACGTCCTCTTTTGGACCAGATCAAAAAGGGGAAACTTTACACCAGCTTGTCTTTCAACTTACCTCTTCATCTGTTTGCAGTCCATAATACATAATGATGTAGAATCTTGACAAATACACTGTTAGGATTTCCTCCCCTGTTTTATGAGCACAGAAAATCCTGCAGAGGGCGCCACAGGCCTCTGCTCTGCCAGCTTCATACGTGTTGTCTGCATGTTTTAGCCTTTCCTGGAGAATGTCCAGGGATATTGAGCTTGGGCGAGTCTCCGTGAACGAGTTGGCTCTTCTACCTTGTGAACCTACAATGATGGAATAACTTGAGTTCCTACACATATTTTCAGTTTCAATAAGATTTACACACAAAAATGTCCAATTTTCCAACATGGCACTGTGCTTTGGATTACAATCAAATTTAAAAGTTTCAATAACTCATGAAAGAACATGTACTAGTATGACACAATCAGGTAAAACACGGAAACAAAGTTTAAGAGAAATACAAGACAATCTGCTCGAAAACTTCACAGCTTATCTTTCTGAAGTGCTACATGTAAGCAGTCCACATTCCAGCACCTTTTAAATAATCTGCTTTACCCCACAGCTAATACTATTTCCCTATTTTTTATTTTGTTTGATTGGTAAACACCAAGAGCAAAAAATTTTTCTGGAGTGCCCAGAGTACACTACCACCCCATCCTCAGGTACCTGGCTAACATTCCAACAGCTAAAGAAACAACAGGTGGTTTTGAACAAGCAACCTTGGTGGTCAAAGGCCTGACAGTTGTGATAACTTGCGACTTTAACCGTTTTATATCAGATACTGTATTTAGATATATCAGATGACCAAAGGAAGACAACTATGCAAAATGACAAGTTACCTTTGTTGATATGACATGGGTGTAGCTTGACCCCAGCCAAGGCAGCTTCAAACAACCAAGCTCCAAACAAGTGAAGGATACTGTTACAGTGAGGTCTGGTGGTAGCCAAGGGTTCTCTCCCTTCAAGAGATAGCTGCCCTGGTGTGCTAGATGGTGCTGTTGATGGAAGCTTAGAGGTTGCACTGCTTGTATTAACAGAGGTGGTTGATCTTGACACTGGAACATACACAAAACACTTATTATTAACCTCCTCAATACTGAATTTCTGGGGGCCATTCTGACATACTTTAAAAGGATGTAAATTTACTCTAAATGTCCAGAGGTTTTCTCAGTAAACCATTTATTTTCCGAAAGGGCGTTGCCTGTTCTTCAATTTGAACGCAGAACAAGATCCAATTGAGGTCATGTGACCTCATTAAATATTCAAAATGGCCGCTGGCCAGATAAGGAAAATCCACATATTTTATTTTTGGAGCTTTCAGTACTCCCCCCTTTGTTTTTATACAGAAAATAATAGTTTGTAGCATGTGGTGATAGTAATAGGCTACCAAAAAAAACCAAAACTGCCAAAAAATTCCTAATATTTCTGTCTATTCACTATTTTTAGTCAGTCATGGCAGGGAACAATATGGCGGATGTGTCATTGGTCATATTTCTGTATAGTAGGATACACATTTCTGATGGTTATGATGAAAGCAAACACAACTGCTCCATAAGTAAGTGATATTTCTTGATTTTTGGGATACAGGTGCTTGTGGAAATATGCAAATGAAGTCACGTGACCTAGTTTTAATTCCAATATGGCATCCAGATTGATTCAAGATGGCTGCCGTCAGGACATGAAATAGTTTTTGTTTCACAGCTCAGCTTGAAAGCAGTTGAAATTCAACTTACTTTGCACCGCTGATATAAGTCAGATAACTGTTCATTTATCGCCAATATTCAGCTTTGGTATGCCACGCCTTGAAACAATTTCGATCTTTGGTCAAACAAAGCGGTACGTTACACTCTTCACAACCAATCTGGCATCTTGAAACATACGGCATTTTAGGACGCTGGTCCTTGGGAGTGTGTTGATACTGCTGCTTGAATGTTTCACTTGTAATTTTGCTACAAACTTTGCAAACAAGACTGTTCTGGAGAACAACTGGGGAGTGTATACCAACATCTGAGAGACGAGGAACATCAGTTGTCCGAGGGCGCCCAACCTTCCTTGAGACACGGAACCCACCAATCAGAAGAGACACCAAGTCCATTCTGAAAGCCAGTGGTCCATTTTCACTGTCAACAGGTTTCCTAGGAATTGCTTTTTTACTAACAATAAATGCATTATGAAGGGCCACTTCTAATAAATAAAAGAAAATTCTTCGGTACCATCTGTACGATCTGCGACCAAGGTTGTAAAACTTCCGCTGCCTGTCGTTGAAGTCCACCCCTCCCATACCGATGTTGTAATCATGGAGGAGAGGGGGGCAGGGAACTTCTACCCCGTCTTGTCCTCCTCTTCTTTTCACAAACCTCAATTCACGCGGAGTATCAGGGGGGTGGATTGGCTGGTGCATAGTCGACAAAAAGTACACTGCTTTTGTATCAAGCCAGGACTGAGCCAAGATTGGGCCACACATGGTCCACCGGGAATATCCTTGATCGTGCCTCCTTGGATTTTCAATCCTAATGTCAGCTGGGAATCCTCTTCTGCCAGCACGTAGTGTACCACAGGCATAAATCTGTCTTTCATAGAGCGATTGGAATAGTGCCGGGCTGGAATAAAAGTTATCCAGAAACAGTTTATACCCTTTGTGTTCGTAAGGTTGCACCAAGTCATTCACAACTCTGGCTCCCAAGCCTACCTCCCCCTGGTCATTGGCCCTATCCCTCCCCGTATAAATCTGAAGACAAGGTATATAACCGGTTGATGACTCCGCAAGAACCCACACCTTGATTCCAAACCGTGTACACTTGTTTGCAATGAATTGCCTGAATCCAATGCGCCCTTTGAGCGGGATCATTGATTCGTCAATGGAGATGTACTCCTCGGGAATGTACACGGTTTGGAAACGAGGGAGTAGTATGTCCAGTAGTGGTCTGATCTTGAATAGTTTATCCGGGGCATTATCCTGGGGTGCTGCGGTTTCGTTACAGAAGTGAAGGTATCGCCAAATCTGGTTGAATCTGTCTCGTGACATCACCATATTGAAAGAAGGGATATCAAAAAACCACTTCTTCTTTTGCCAATATGCACCAAGGGTTGGGAGTTTTATTATGCCCAGGGAAATAACAAGTGCAATAAAAACCTTCATTTCTGTGCCAGTAACATTCTCCCATTTACCACGATTTTTAGTTGGATTTTCTCTCCTTTTACTTTCAGCATTTAGGTTAGTCATATCCACAAGTAACTGCCACGCCTCCTCAGTGAAAAACTCCTCAAAAACTTCTAAATATGTAGTATTCTCTGTATATCGTCTTTGTGGGCCAATCCTTTCGGCGAAATTCCTCATATTTCTGTTGTTTATTTTCTCCTCCCATACAAACGCATGGTGTCCATCAGGCACTCTGACAGGGGTTCGCGACCTGTCTTGCTCCCTAACCAGGCGTCCACCACGAACCCTTACCCCACGACGAGTACAGCCACCACGTTGGCGCGGCCTGGCACGTCCAGCACCTCGGCCACGCTCAGCTGCCCTTGCAGTGTGCCTTACAAAGTCATTTTCACTTTCAGATGAGTCTGACTCACTATCCGTTTGATAAAAAAAATCGGGCACACTATCATTCACATTACTGTCAATTCCGTCAGCGTGTGTATCAGTACTAGGGGTAGGTGTATCATTCTCAAAATCCGCATCCAAATCGGAATCTAAGGCATCGTCTCCGTCGTCCAGATCAATTTCATTGTCACTAAGATCGTCTAACATTCGTAAAACTTCCTCCACGTCATCTATTCCTCGTATACGATGTGTATTCTTCGACATTTCAAGTTCGCTCGGTAACAACAACAACAACTCGGCAAGTGCGGGATGTGCTTCCTGTCGTAGTGGCGTGCCACTCACTCTCCTCTCCTCGCTAAATTGCAGCAGGTCTCGTAAATTGGACACAGGATGCTGTTACTAACTAATATATAGGCATACGAAGCTATTTTATACGCATAAACCACAAGACGTGGAGAATAGCGGAAGTATTTCAAAGGGGAATTCCCTATACGCGAAATTTCGCGTATCCGTAATCAGGAGGTTAACAACCATCTACTAAAAACATGACCAATATTCATATGTCCTATCATAGGCTTTCTACATGAACAATATATTTCTTGAAAAAAAAAAATATCCCTTAATACAAATAAGTCATTAGCCTAGATGACAAACAATAAGGAAATCACAAACAGTAAATGGCAGTCTGACCAGTGGGTTCATGGTTCAAGTTAAGTTCTGTCACAAGCCATAGCTAAGCCAGCAACAGCTGGCTTGCATGAAAGAAATTCTGCACATATGCCATGTAACTGATATGTTTGTAGTCACACAATAATGCAAATACATGTGTCTACACTGTTGTATTACTGCAAGCTGATTTAACACCTGTACCTCTTTGCGTGAGCGGGGCAGTGACAGCAGCGAAGGCCCCTTTTGACTTCCTCTGACCAGGCGGAGAGGAGGGGCCGGTCAGGGACCTGTTGTTGGCTGGTGATAGGACATTCTCTCCCTTCACACACTGAGCTATCCCTGGAACAACAAGAACATAACCATACTGAGCTATCCCTGAAACAACAAGAACATAACCACACTGAGCTATCCCTGGAACAACAAGAACATAACCATGTAAATCAAATGGCTGATACATGTACACAAGGACCCATTCAGCCTTCCTCTGACTCGTAGGAGAGGGATCTGTTGCTGGCCACAAAAATACAAAAAAAAGTGCATAAAATGATTTCTTCTTTGCATATTACCATCTATCTTATTTCCGACAGAACACTTTACTGGTTTGGTTACCAAACTTTAGGGTTTCAAACAAAGTACCTGTTTACAGCCTTGCCAGTGCAGGCTGACAAATGAGAGCAAACATGGTTAAATTTGCCAAAGGAATGACACCCATTTGTAATCCTTGCCAAGGTGCCCAAAGCACTCTCCCCATGTGTATGGACCATGAAGAGTCTAGACATAAACATTTTTAAGTTACCCTCCTGGCATATGTAAATAACAAGTGACAAAAGCACTTGTCAGGAATCCTACCTAGAAATGCATTCACCATGACTGAGATGCCCCTCATGGCCTTGTAGAAGATGTGTGGCAGTTTGCGCAGACACTCATGCTGGCTGGGGTCCACCACAGTCTCACTGGCCAGGGCCATGTGCAGGAACTTTGGGGTCTGGCTGATGATCTCCGGGTGACACAGGTCCACAGGGTTCTGTATGATGTGCAGAAAGCGAAACCAGCTCTGAGCTACACAGTCATTGGTGATCTCCCCTGGTAACAGCTGGGCATCTTCTTCAGCTGAAGGTAGAAATGGGTGGGTTGATCAACATTCATGTTCACTTTTGACTATGTTTTGCTATATGGATAACTATACACTGATGGATATCGACTTTGGGGTTATGTGCAGATTTCCTATGTGCTGAAATGAATAGCTGCATATTTAAAAAATGGTATAAAATATCCAGCTCTTTAAAAGAGTTATTCCCAACAGAAATCTGAAAATAAAAGGACAAGGAATAAGTACATGTGACATTTATAACTTCCTGTACAGAATTTCTCCACGAACTTTCATGACTCATCAGAGGCCATGCAGGCCTGTGAAACCTACAGTGACAGCAGCACTTACACAGCTGGAGTTCTGGGTAATCCGGCCCGTACATAAACCTGAGCAGCCTGCAGGTGAGTACATGGTTCACTCTGTGCCACTGCAGAACCAGGGCCTCATGATGACGCCAGTTTATACACATGACACGGAACGTCTTCCACAGTGAGGGCGACGGAAAGCAACGTGCACAGCACAGTAACCACATCTCCAGCAGCACGCTGAGCACACGCTCACACAGGTGGTCCCCAATGTCATCTACAATACAGGTAAACACGGGTGTGATTCAGATCTAGCATACAGGTAAACACAGGTGTGAATCATGTCTATAATACAGACAAATACAGGTGGGAATCACATCTACAGTACAGGTAAACACAGCTGTGAATCACATCTACAGTACAGGTAAACACAGCTGTGAATCACATCTACAGTACAGGTAAACACAGCTGTGAATCACATCTACAGTACAGGTAAACACAGCTGTGAATCACATCTACAGTACTGGTAAACACAGCTGTGAATCACATCTACAGTACTGGTAAACACAGTTGTAAGCCACACCTACAGTGCAGGTAAACACAGGTGTGAATCACATCTACAGTGCAGGTAAACACAGCTGTGAATCACATCTACACTGCAGGTAAACACAGCTGTGAACCAGATTTACAGTACAGGTAAACACAGCTGTGAGCCACATCTACAGTACAGGTAAATACAGCTGTGAATCACATCTACAGTACAGGCACAGTATACACAGCTGTGAATCACATCTACAGCACAGGCACAGTATACACACAGCTGTGAATCACATCTACACTAAAGTAAATACAAGTCTGATCTACACAAAGTCAATTATAGGAGTGAAAAATATCATGATTATTAGGTAAATATAGACGTGAAAGACAACTGAATTAAAGGTTTGAGTCACCTCTACAGTACAGGTAAACACATGTGTGAGTCAAAAAAGAAGAGGTAAATATAGGCGAGAATGACATATACACAACAGTTAAATACAGGTTTTAATGACATGTATGACAGAGATAGCATGTGCTTGTGCAGATGTAAAAACACTCCGTATATGTACATGTATTAATCATAAGTGTGGAGGATTTAATCAGTACATGTTAATAATATACATATTTATGAATATTACCTAAAATACAGGTTAGCAAAGATGTGAATGACATTTGCAACACAAGGATCTTCTTAACACACACTGTATGATGTGGGTGACAATGGTACAGGTAAATATCGGAATGAATGATAAATCACAAAACAAGCGGACTACCATACATGTACATGTGCTAAGGAAGGAAAAACTTGTCTTCAGCAGAGGTAAATCAGGTCAGTGTAACTGAGCTAATGAGATCAGGGTGGCTTCTACAGGGTGATGAAAGAAATGGCTGAATCAACAAACATTATCACGATTAACTTCCTTCTGAGCTTCTGTGACAGAACAGCATGAGAAAGGGTTCAGTCAAATTTTTAATTTCCTCTCCATTTGTTGAAAAAAGCACAAATACACATTATAACAGACAGGCTACGCAAAACATGACATACAGCTACAAAACTTTTCTACCACGCACCAAAGCATAGTACTGTGAAGGAATTCAATTCACTGTAAATGTCTTTAAAATAAAAACGTACAATTGGGAACTAAAAACATATCCACCATGTCCCAAATAAGATATTTTTGTTACCCTATTCAAATCTGACTACACAAATTGAGGCCGGGTTCCAGTGGAGTGTAAGTTAGAACAAACCCTGAGTTCACAGAGAGTGGCCAGATTTCACCTGTTACACGGAACCATTTGCCAACCATCACACTGTCATCACTGCTCTGGTTTTGCTCTCTATCCCGTGGTTTTATATACTGCAACTGACAACTAAAGCAATGTGAATATGGCTACATTATATGGCTCTGGAATAGCGAGTGTTAGTCCCGCCCCTGCTAACGGTGGGAACCATATTTATGTGAACTCATGAAGGAACATTATGGCTGGTAACCAAAGGCGACTGGCTGCCATCTTTGTGGTGACTGACAGACTGTAAGCATGTACAAGCAGAAGCAGAGTAACAGCGCACCAGTACCTTGCGCATGTATAAAATATGCAATTTACACGCACTTCCATTAACATAACTACAAATTTCGATACTCACATTACAGTAGAACGCTGCTAACTAGTAAATTAAAAATATGAAAACAATATCTCCCAAAGATATTTTGCATTTGTAAAATGAGATACTTTTTCAATATCAGCTGCCAAAGGAATGTTCTGAGGAAATTTCAAACATCAGATCTAAAGACCAATAAATGTCACTTAGACAAGAATCACAGAATTTAAACGAAGGGAATTATTCTGTAGTTGCTGTAGACGTGACCTTTTACACTATTAGCAAATTGTTACATTATACAAGAAAATACTCCCACTATTATTATTTACTGATTGCTTTCCAATCACACAGAATTTTCACCCAAATAAAAAGTTGTTTTGTTAAACAAGCAGCCAGTGCTTATGACTTGGGATGTTGAAAAATTATACACAGCAGGTATGACAGTTTCTGCTCAGATTACGTTACTTATTTATATGGGGAGATTATCATCAGTATAGGAAAATGTGCAAACAAATTGCCTGGGCACTAGAAGATTTGGCATGTTGAACAGGGTAAATGAGGACTCAAAGATTGGTACTGGATAAAGCTAATCAGTGCTAGTGAGGAGGAAACAGGTACATGTACGAAATTAAGTTTTTTATTAGACATGTTACAGGATTGTTTACACAGTGATTAGTGCTTACCAGTGAATGGTATATTGTGGTATAGTTGAGGCAAATGTAAGTCTGGCTGTGAATGGTTCCCTCTACATGTTCAATGTATGGCATGATCCCTGTTTACTTTTGCCCAAACGTTAGACATTAGTATGCTATATGTACAACCACACAAGATAGTGCTTCACCATACAACACACATATAGCTTCACTGCACAAAGAGCATGGTGAATAACTCAAAATTTCACCCATGTCGAAATTTTGAATGATTGAGAGTTCTACTGATCTTAGAAACATGTTTTGAGGCTTGTTGCAAAGGTAAAATGATAGGCTACTGGGAAAACTTTCAGCGCCAAAAGTAAGATGTTAATTTATGACATTTATCTGGGGTGAAATCTTGGGGGTCAGTTAGCATACCATACATGTATTTCACATATTTCACAAATATGTGCGAGTAGGTGCTCTTAAATGCATTACAACCCACTTTAATACACAGAGGACCATAACAAGGACAACAAGTATATGCATCATAAACCCCAGAACCATATGTGTCAGAAGGATTTACTCCAGAATCAACTTACATGAGCTAAGTCCAACGTCATCTGCTCGGAAATTGCAAATAAGAATAGAACATGCAGTTAGTAGTGTCTGTAACCTAGGTAACAAAGTTCCGCAGCATAAAGTTTGGTAGTAAACTAGTCTAGAGATACTTCAACTCCTTGAGGGAAAAGGCCATGCTTCTTGGAAATGGGTAAAGTGTCAAGGATTAGAATCATGCTTTACCAAAATATTGAAACATAACAAACGGAAATATTAACTCTTCAAAACCAACTGGGCTCGTTTTTACGTTAAGTAAGATGCAGAAATCTTTAACATTGCAAAATTTAATCATGTCTAAGTCAGGGTTTTAAGTGCATGACAAGACAATTTACAGGATACAAAACTATTTGTATTATCTTATGTATGTGTTAGTCCACTCCAGTTTATCCTAAAATTATCACTAAAAAGCTATTATCATTATTAAAGTTATATAAATACCATCAGTATGAATTATCTTAACAGGTACAAAGATGATAGAGATTTTAGCTTCCAGTGAGCAGATATCTATGAATAAAGCACATAAAGCACAAGGAATTTGTACCGATAAGTTAGTAAGACTTCATGACTCAGCATACAAAATCATTTTAAAGGGTGAGCAAATGTATTACATTTGTTTCAGAGATTAATTATTCACATTCATTACTCATCGTTTTTCACTGCTTCTATTTTTCATTCAATACATGCGATACAGTTGCCCAAGTTCATAAAAAAAAAATTGAAATGGCTTTCAACTTCATACCCTGGCAAAATTGTTTTCAAGAATATCATTATTTATATACAACCCTACTCTGGTGATGCCTCTTGTTAGCGAAGACAGCAGCTTTCTGAGGTACCTAAATTGTCTTAGGACATACGCTGCCAGCATGTAATCTACTTAAATGTAAATCAGACCACTGATGTAAGTCTCTTTACAAACACTTGACCAATACCAGACTGAGGGTGACCTCCCTAAGATGGGCCATGATGTCATCTAATTAATGTATGCCTTCCTGTGAAGTATCTTCTAATAGAACTGGATTTCCTAACATTGCAGGGTCAAGAGGGTCAAATAAATTTATTTAATTTTGTGTGTTGGATATTCCTTGCATGTTAAATCATTTCTATGATATGATTTGATTTTTGTTCTATTGCACGGCATGGGAAATGAAAGACAGCGTAAGTCCAGCATAGAGGCCTTCATGCACCATGACATGGATCTATGCCTTGAATAGCCTCTGGCACAGCAGAACACTGAAGTCTATGTATAAGCAGCTGTTCAACTATAACCTTCATAGCATATCAAACAGGAAATATTAAGCAACTTCAGGTCTTGGCCTTTAAGCATGATTACACTGTTTTGTGCAGGGAAGGGACTACCTTTCTCTGTGGGTGGGGAGAGAAGACTATCGTTAGCAGCTAGAAGAAACTTGAGCAGTGTCTCCCACGTCTCTCTGGTCAGGACTGAAGATTCTGTGGCCACACTCTGGATGGTGCGTAGAACTCTATGGCATAACACAGCCTGCCTACGCACCAGATCAGTACCTGAAACATACGCTTCGACATTTACGCCTGTCTTTAAGTCAATGTTGGCTGAGACAAACATAGGGAAGAAATCTGCATATACTCTGGCTCCTGAGTAAGATAAGCAAAGCATAATCTACTCGCATGTTGAATACAGTATGCTGTACAATGTATGAGTTGGCACTTCCATGTAGCTGTAATCCTTGCTTACTGTACAATGGATCTGACTACACAAAAACATGCCTCATATATAATAACAAAAAAGAAAGTTTAACAAGATTAACAACTTCCTATTCCCTGCTTCCAGGTTAAGTGAATATTCCTAGACCATTGCCTAATACCTCCTTATCGTATGATGATACCATTATATGTTTTTGAAAGTCAACAAAGGAGATATTAACAGTTATAAATATACCAAAGGTGCACAGTACAGATTTAAGATATAAACGTGTTGCAATAAAACACTTCTAGTGACACAGAGTATACGTACTGGCTTTGGGCCTTGGCACAAACAGGTTGAGAAGGTGCTGAACTATGACCTGGGCAAAAGGATTAGGATCTTCCAGTACTGGCTTGGGTACGCACGGTTTGGGGCTGGCAAGGGCAGACAACCACTCACAGTACACATTGACACAGTCTCGGATACTCTCATGCTCCTCCAGTGGTAGACTCAGGCCAAAACACAACACCTATCAAAAGCATTCTAATTAGCCCACCTCTGTAGAATATGTAATCAATAATGTCAGAAGACACTTGAAATATCTGAACAAATTCCACATACAAGTATAACCAAAGAAAGTGTCCTATTCACCCATCCTATTTATTAATCTTTTCAAATATTTCCAACTTGGAGTCACCTTTAATGTATTCTACATGCATTAAACTCCCTATAGTTCCATGTATACAATAACAATGTCTATTATGTGATTATGCTAGTCTATCCTGGTCATTTAGTTCTCATGTCCAGAAAGAAGTTATTCAATTTCATTTATTGCATACTTATCTGAAACTCAAATTATTAAATTGGTTTACTTATACAGACAAGGTTTGAACATAATCATATTTTGTGGTCTATTTTAATATCGTAACATTCATTAGAAGCAGCATAGGCAGGCATTTTATTATTTCTAACAATCGAGGTTTTGGAACAATACTGTGCACATGACTGTAACAAATTGCAGCAATGTTGAACTTTGTGCTCAAGCCGCCTCACATACCTCCATAACCCATCGGACATCTTTGGTGTCATTAAGATTACTCTGCTCAGAATTGCTGACTGCAATGCTGAGATTCTGGGCAATGGGCTTGACCACAGCACAGGCCACATCTCTACCAACTTGTGACGGGAATTTGTGAAGAACGCTCTGGTTGGCTGTGTCACATTGGATCTCCTGCTCCAGAGAGGCCCATTCAGAATACATTTTCATTCAATGCTCAGTCAGTTCTCCACTTCACATTCTGTTACTTTGCAAGCACAGTCTTTTAGACTTTCCCATGGACGAAGTAAACTAGGCCCTAAAGTGTAAAACACAATTGGGATAATGGATTTAAAAAAAGGAAGGGAAGAGGGGATAGATGGAAACATAACTGATGTTTTCACTTTAAAGAGAGACTTTGTTACAAATATCGGGATTTGTAAAGAACAGGTTGAGCTACTGTTCGTCGCTGACCGACTTTTCCGATGTTCATTGAGAAAAGGACATTTTTCAATAAATTGACGTCACCCTACCACGTGATATCACCCTCATCCTTACTACTGCCCGAATATCTGTCAGACGCCGCGCCAAGAATGATCATTTCGACTTATTGCGGCTCGATGCCGCTCCGTGCCATATCGCAATGGTCATGAGCGATGTTGGTTCATAATTAGTAGTGTCTTTGATCTGTCGATGTTGCACAGCAGTCTAGCCTCGAACAGCAAACTCAGAGTTATCGTGCCAACGCCTACCGCACATTAACAATTTATAAAGCAGAGCTATACACACGTGCACCTTATTCCACATGCAATAAGTACACCTGATCGAAAAGATGATAACAATCAGCATGAAATGGATTCATGAAACACTTTTCTTACATTTTTCGCTTTCCTTCCTCCAAATCTGACAGTACATATTTATCATACCTCCAAGCATAAAAGAGTAAAAACTAGGGGAAAGAACTCTGTGCATTCTAGATTCAACAACAAATGAAAATATTTATCGAGAAAAATGTATGTGTTATGGTCCGTATTATTTTACTCTATGCCATTTTATCGAGATATTAAGGACCTAGAAAGCATTAAAAATTGAAACAAGACTAACTTAACGCGCTTGGTTTTCAAAATAATGACTGGTCCCCATTGCCATTGACACAGGCTTGACGCTAAGATGGCTGCCATAGGCCACGGAGAGCGCACTTGTGGAGAGTGTTCCGCATGTTATGAAGCAATGGCACGTGCACTAAATAATTTAGTTACCATATAGTTTGCTTACATCGACAATACAGTGTTCTACAAGGTGAAGAGTTGCATTGTGGCTGATTCAGTGTGGTAATTAAATATTGATTGCATACACATATTGCCGACCGAAGGCCGAGTCAGAAGAATCTCAAGAAAGTTGAAACCGTCTCAGTTTTTTGCTTAAAGTGTCGTAAAGCTTGGACATGTACTTAATGGGATACTCTCCTGAATATCTCAGGGAACCATGATATTTGTTTACATCTGGGACGAATATAACTGTTATATTCGTCCCACTTTATATTTACAGGCACTTCTATACGAACCATTATACCGGTGGGTGTGGTTTTGAGTCAGTGTTCCTTGCAGTTTGATCATTCGCTGGCAATTTATTTATGGATTGGTTTGAGGACAGCCTACACCTACAAATGGTCAGACATGTAGTCCACATATGATAGGCGTGATTTACTCAACTTAAGCAAGCTGAGATAGTTATGGTTATTAACAACCGTTGCAGTGAGAAGTCCTGTGACAACTAGCTGTGTCAGATCATTGACTGCCACTATGGTTCTGGTCCATGAGTTTGAGATCACCAAGGCATCCGTCTGGTCAGATGTCCCCACGGCCAGCGACGGACAACACCTGGCCCTCCCTGTGTCTAAGGCTGTTGTGGGGGTGTGGAACATTCAGGATCTTACTGCAGAGGTGAACACTTATTGCATAGGCTCATGAATAGACTATGTAATGTGGCATTATATAAAGTCTTTCATCAATCCTGTAACTTTGGGGGAGAATTATTAATTTATGTGTATCAGTGGTTTAGTACAATAGACCATAAACAAATACTCCAGCTATTAACTTTTCCCCACACGCATGTAAAAAGTTGGCTCTAAATGCAGTTTGCTCAGTGTATTTGTTTGTTCTCTAAATTGTCTTATGTGTCATTTCAGCCTCTGCCTTTGGTGGGACACCACAGGGAGATAACTGCCATATGTCTGGGCCACAACTCCTTCCCCAAGCTTCTCTGTTCTGCAGCGTCAGACTATTTCATTGTATGGAACATCCATAAAGCCATGCAGTGCCATGGAACAGGTGTGTCAGAATTTACTGGACTGGTGTGGTTTACTGGGTAGGTAGGTGGGGTGATGTTAGTATACAGTGAGGGGAGGGGGGGCTGATGTTGGTATGCTTTGGGTGGGTGGCTGATGTTGGTATACTGTGGGTGGGTAGCTGATGTTGGTATAATGTGGATGGGTGTCTCATGTTGGTGCACTGTGGGTGGGTGTCTCATGTTGGTATACTGTGGATGGCTGCCTGTTGGTATGCTTTGGGTGGGTGGCTGATGTTGGTATACTGTGGGTGGGTGGCTGGCTGATGGTATGCTTTGGGTGGGTGGCTGATGTTGGTATACTGTGGGTGGCTGATGTTGGTATGCTTTGGGTGGGTGGCTGATGTTGGTATACTGTGGGTGGGTGGCTGATGTTGGTATGCTTTGGGTGGGTGGCTGATGTTGGTATGCTGTGGGTAGGTGGCTGATGTTGGTATACTGTGGGTGAGTGGCTGATGCTTGTATGTTGTGGGTGGGTGGGTGGCTGATGTTGGTATGCTGTGGGTAGGTGGCTGATGTTGGTATGTTGTGGGTACCATTAACTCACCCAGGGCCCACAAATTTCAAAAATCCCTTTTTGTAACTTTTCTCTTGTAAATTAAATCTTGTTGCCCTGTTTTGCTATAACTTTGACATAGTTTATAGACATGTTGTGAGGAATTTGAATTACAAAGCTTTGTGAGTTGGGCCCCAAGTGCCTTGGTTTCATGAGTTATAACACAACCTAGTAAAAGTTGATCAAGGATCTGCTCACTAATATGTACATTAACTTCAAGAACATCACATCTTATCATTGCTTATTAATAGAGGAGTGCAAAAGTTTAAATTATGGTTGTGTTACTGTATAAAAAGGTTCATTATTACACTGTGTGTTATCTATCAGTATTTTCTTCCAACAAGGAGAGACAATCAAAGGCACAATTATTGGAACCTCTTTAGGGGATGTTCAGTGTGTGGCATTCAACCCTGATGACTCTCTCCTGGCAGCTGCGGCTCAAAACCAAGTCCTGGTTTTGTCAACAAAGGTACAAGAAAGATTGTAGAAGTAATCATCCATTGCGTTGGGAGTTTAGCTTACCTTACTTACCTTACAGATAACATTTCAGATAGTTAAAAGTATAAGTTAATATTTGATCTGTATGTGGGAAGGTCAGCCAGCTACCTGCAGATGGTCGTAGGTTTTCCCCCCTGCTCTGCCTGGTTCCTCCCACCATAATGCTGCCTGCCATCATATGAATGTAATATTCAGTGCAGCATGAAACACAATCAAAGATATTGATGTAATTCATTTGAAGATGATAACAATTAGAATTTATGTAACTATTAAACCATGACATAAGAATTTTGTTATTTTATGTATTTATTTGATGGTCATTGAACACTTCAATCACGTAATTACAGTTTAATGTTTAGAAGGGATTAGGGATAGGGCAATTTACCCTACAAAGTAAATGACAAACTTCCCAACATGGAGCCACAACTCCAGGAGGGCAAGGATTTGAATTTGTGCCTTTGTTTTTAGAGAAGACTTATTGAATGTTTGCTCTAACTTTATTTTAATTTTAATTTGATGGTTGCTAAATACCATAGGTCACCTGTATTGTAAAGGCAAGATATATAGGTGGAGGAATCAGAGTGGCTGAGTCAAGTCACCAAGCTTTGGCGAGTAACTGGCAAACTGGCATAGCAAATGATGTCACATTGATGGAAGACAGCAAGCTTCCTGCGTGGTGGTTGTAAGCCAAGCCCACGCAGCCACATCCTGCTGTATGTGGATGTATGAGAGGCAGCAAACATCCCAGTAACTTTGTGATGTATGATTGGAGCAAAGAATAATTTTTAATAAGAATTACATTATAAGAAATGAAGATTTTTTACCATTTTTGTATAAACAAACTCTTCATTTTGTCAGACAGAAAAGCTGATGGCCACACTAGAAGGCCACACGGGCCTGGTGACATCTGTTCTGTTCTGCCCTCACTACACCTTCACAGTAGTCTCCATCTCAGAGGATCGCACATTCAAGGTGAGTTGGAATGTTATACTCATAGCTTCTCTCAAAACATTTGGTGTCATAGTTGGTGGACTCTCCTCATAATTTCCTCACATAGCTTTAATAAGAGTTTCATTTTTTAAGCATATAATTTCTTAATTGGCAAGCAGGTAGGAGTTAAGGTTTCTATTAAAGTATTCTAATAGCTATAAAGAGATTAATTTAAGTAAATGTGTAAATATTTGTGTTGACCTGGATGATTAATGGTATGAGTATGGTATTACCTAGTTCTGTAATGAGTTACATTGGTTGATCACAGGTGTGGAATGTCAAAGAACTGTCACTGATCTACCAATCAAGCATTGTCTCCGCCTCTCCATTCATTACCATGGCAATGAATCCAAATAAGGAGCAGGTTGCGATAGGATCCACAGATGGTCAGGTGAGATGGTTATTCTTTATGGGTGTTTCTTTAACATTAACTCATTGAAATACTTACCTGGACTCAATTTACCACATATATGGCACTAATATAATAGTTGTATACAATCAACAGCGTTAGGGGCCCGAATTTCTTATGAGTTAATCTCTGTTCATGTATGTAACAACTGTTGTTTTGTATTCAGCTCCGGATCTATGACCTGACAGACGGGAATGGTTTCCGGTGCCTCCATCATCTAGATGTGGCTAAGATTGCGTCAAGGATAAGAGTGGACAGAGAGCAAACACAAAAGTCTAACAAACAGAGTGGTAAGATAGAAAATGCTATCTATGCATGTTCAGATGATACGTATTGTCTAGGGGAAATTCCTAACAAAATCTGTTACCCGAATTATCCTCAGCTTCTGCATATTCACAAACACTGAAATGTCATCTGCAAAATTCAACTACATATATTGAGGTACAATTATATAGTTTAGGGGACACCTTAATACAGTATTTCCTCACTTATCTGAAGATGATCACGTAGCTTAATCGTCCTTCACATTTACATTCCTTGATGCATTCTGTCATTACAGGTCCTGTCACAGTGAGTAGCCGCCCTTCTTGGCAAAGGGACATAACTCAGTCTGGCTATGAATGTAACACTGATGAGACTGATGTGACAGAGAGGGGATGTGCAATACTAGGGCTGTGTTACACCTACCAAGGAGAGACTACTGCTGCTCCCGTAGACATGCCAACCCTTATACAGAGGGAGAATACAGCCATCAGGTAAGGATCTACATCTGCACCCTTTTTGAGATTTTACATGTCAAATCTCGATCAGTGTATTCATTAGGGCATGACAAATTTGTCTTTATCTTTATTTTACAGAAATGATCCACAGCTAAATGAAACTGATTTCAAATCAGATCTTTTCTTGCCTGGTGGATTTTTTTCCTGATTGATGCACTAAATCTTAGAAACATAAGTTGTAGCCTTTTCCTACAACACACAAGAGGTGGTCCCAAATAACTACCATACAAAAATATTGAAATGTTAAAGACTGTATCTGCAAATAAATGTTGATGCTCTTTCATCTAATTTTGACATTGTTTTAATGTTTTCTTCTCCTGTAATATTTAATGAGTGATTCAGATAATCAGACACACACATTGTCTTACAGAGAACTTCTGGCGTTTGCACCCCTCCTTATCGTGGGCACCTCTACAAGCTTAATGCAGGTTAATGCATTCACCATGGAGGTCTGTCAGTACTGGTCACTGCAGGGTGAGTTGTGGCTGTGTGCTATCATCAACACCAGTTATTAGTGTTAAGTTGGTATTTCTAAGAGGCATTGTCCTCAGTGGCAACCCCTCCTCTCACGTGGTGATTCCTGATCTCTAACTGTGATCCCTGCTCTCCTTTGGGGATCCCTGATCTCTAACTGTGATCCCTGATCTCTAGGGGTGATTCCTGATTTTTTTCTTCATGATCTCTGTTTCAAACAGGTAATTGTGCATATCCAATAATAGCATAGGTTTTATTCCCAGACACTATCCCATCATATGGTGGGTCAGGGAGCACCCCAGTGATGACAACCAGCTTTATGTATATGCTATAACAGTAATAGCCTGATTGTTGTTTTTTTCAGACCACTTCCCAGCAGCTGATGGATCAGAGAGGACCTCAATAATGACAGCTGACACTGTGTATATGCTGTGTCAGTAATAGCCTGATTGTTGTTGTTTTCAGACCAAATTACATCAGTTGATGGATCAGGGGGCACTTCAGTAATGGCAGCCAGCACTGTGTTTATGCTGTGCCAGTAATAGCTTGATTGTTGTTGTTAGCAGACCTCATCCCAGCAGCTGATGGATCAGGGAGCACTTCAGCAACGACAGCCAGCACTCTGTATATGCTGTGCCAGTAATAGCTTGATTGTTGTTGTTTACAAACCCCATTACGTCAGCTGATGGATCAGAGAGCACCTCAGTAATGACTGCCAACAGTGCTGTGCCAGTAATAGCTTGAATTGTTTCTGTTTCCAGACCCAATCCCATCAGCTGATGGATCAGGGAGCACGTCAATAATGACAGCCAGCAGTGTGTATCTTGCCCAGGCATGCCAGCAACAGGTGAGCCCTCTGTCTGACGTTAAACCTTCTGTATGGTCAACTTTTCATGAGGTGTAATCAGGTCTTAGGCTACAGATATTTTACAGAAGGTCTTCCTGCTGCTGGAAGTCATATCATGCAGATGTGCCAATAAGAACTACATGTATAATGACTTGTCAGTAGTTATATGACAATGAAACATAATGAATTTTGGTCAGAATGTACAAAAGGAAGATTTGATTTGCCCTACTGAAGTGGTATCAGTTTTGAAAGGGACAGATGAATTATGTGGTTTGCAAATGTGCAATTTTGGGAGTTGTATTCTGTTTTGTTTTTGACAGGTTTGGTGCATCCTGGGAAGCTTGTTCCAGAATAAAGTTCACATCTTGAGGTGGGACTTAGTAACTCCTGAGAAACCTGTTCCCATGGTGATGGCACCTGTGGATACCATTCTGAGTGACCAGACCTCCCAGCTGCTGATTCTGCCTGGTGATAAAGAGGATTCCTCTATACAGTCAGAGATAACAATTCTTTCATGGTATGTACCATTATAATACATGCTAGTTAGCATACTAGAACAACACAATGACTCAGGAGGCTCTCAGCAATGTGATTGCTGTCAGTTTAAGTTCAGTTCTTGCTGCCTTCCTCTCTTGTCATGCATGGAAATTTTTCATGATGAGATGTTGCTTTGTGGTTTCAGTGCTCCACTTTTGGAAGATTCCATTTTGAAATCAGAGCTTTTACCCAAACAGAAGAATGGGGCTAAGCCAATTCCTGGGAAAGGCAAGTTTCATATATATTTGCATGTGCGTTTCTGTTTTGTTTTTTTTTTGTTTTTTTTTGTTGTCTTCTTTGGCAATTGACTATTTAATAAGCTGATTTTGCAGAAGTTTTTGATCTTTTGGTAAGGCTTTTGCATTTTACTTTTATTCAGGAAAAGCCTCTTGTCCAGCAAACAAGAAACTCCATGGTTCTGTGTCAGATCAGCCTTTGACCTTCAAATCCAAGGTCAAGTCTTCAGGATATACTTCTGCCCCAAGGTCAGAATGTAGGCTGTTTTTGTTTGTTCTGAAGTAATAATTGCTTGTTAATGATTGCTTTTTTATGATTTCTTGTTATATCTGTGTTGAACACTCTTCTAATAATTAAACTCCGCAAATAAGGTTTTCATGAAACCTCCCAGTGTTGACCATGTCCAGAATAACATTGTACCTCCTAATGGTGAATTTTCAGAAAAAACTTTGTTAGCACCACATTTGACAAGGGAAAAAAATGTTTTCTTCTGTTTCCAGAAAGGGAATGTTTAGCCCACAGGTCAATGCAAACAAAGGCAAAGCAGTGGATAAGAAGCCATCTCAGTCACTGTCAGACAGGTGAGGAATGGAAGTTTGTCAGTTATGCTGTCAGGACCTCTGCACTGTAATGTGATATACTATGCCACAATGCAGGATGCTGCCTGTGAGTGTGAATAGCAGGGCACTGTGACATTTCTCATACTCAGCTGGGACCATATATTGCAAGTCTTAAAATCTATCGAATTGTACAAGTGACAAGTAACAGTTCTGTGAGACCTCAAACCTTGGCACGTGTGGCTTACAGAGAAGTCAACATTGTTACACAGCCTTACCACATATATCCATAAAATATGTGTAAAGTTTGTTGAAGAATAAAAATTTTTTAAACTCTACCTTTTTATAAACAAAAGTAATGAAGGAATGTGTTAGTATAAGTGTGTAATACATAATGATAATGAATCAGTTTGAACGTGGACCTTAGTTACAGGATATGTTTTACCTTTGAGTAAACGTTAAAGAGAAAATATTTATACATGAACAAGTATCTGTTTGAATAGATGAAGCCCCACATAAAATCTTTGAGTTGATGATTTCCATGTGTTTCCATCTAATTATACAAATACATATTATCACCAGTTGATAATTCTTTGATAATGCTCTGTGTTTTGGTTGGTCAGATTAGTAATGAAGGAGTACCCCACAGGTAGCAGTGCCCCGATCCACTTCTATACCTCTCTGAGTGTGGCAGAGCGCCCCACCCCTATCAACTCTGTCAAATTCTCAGGTCAGTTTCTGAGGAGTTCATGGGTATGCAGTCCAAATTATTAATCTCTGAGGCTCATTTATGAAATGTCATAAATATGGAAAAAATGACTCATACTCATACATGTCATAACTCATGCAGAACAATGTCTACTAAATTCTCCAGAGTGTATGATGCCTGGTTTAATTGTTTGAGACCCTCTGCCCTTAATCAGTTTTGCTCACAAGATTTCTTCCATGTCCATCCAGTGAAACAATATGTAGTTATACCAGTGCAGATATGTTAAATGTATTTACCTCTGTTTTTGTGTGCTGTTGGCAGATGATGGACACAGCCTGATGTGTGGATTGGGGAACAAGGCTGTTCAAGAATTTACTGTGCCACTTACAGGAAAGGGTACATCATTTACAGGTGAGTACTTACAGATTTCCTTCCACCTCTGTCTCCTCGCAGTTTGCTGATGTATACACTACACATGTATGTCTTCCAGAAATGTAATGATAGTTTGTTTTTGTGTTTAATGCTTGAGTGTTGATTTGTGGACATGTTTAGGCTTTTATTGATGAATTACTGTGACTTCCAGCTCTACATAGTCACACTTATTTACCAAGGAAAGCTTACACACATCTACAAATTAACACATACAAGCACAAAACCCTTAGGAGCTTAGTGTAGTGCTGGAAACAGCCCACAGCTTGTTGTCTCATGTCAGAACTTCCAGAATTCTAAACTATCCACAATCCAAATCCCTGAATACATTAACAGTTCACAATATCATAGAAATCAGCATTGGAAGACTTTAAGCACGTGTTTACTGGTCAGTGTTAAACATCATAATGAGGTTGGACCATGCCAAATACAGCTTAAGCATGTGTTTACTGGTCAGTGTCAAACATCAAAGTGAGGTTGGACCATGCCAAATACAGCTCGAGCATGTGCTTACTGGTCAGTGTCAAACATCATAATGAGGTTGGACCATGCCAAATACAGCTCAAGCATGAGTTTACTGGTCAGTGTTAAACATCATGAGGTTGGGCCATGCCAAATACAGCTTAAGCATGTGTTTACTGGTCAGTGTCAAACATCATAGTGAGGCTGGACCATGCCAAATACAGCTCAAGCATGTGTTTACTGGTCAGTGTCAAACATCATAATGAGGTTGGATCATGCCAAATACAGCTCAAGCATGTATTTACTGGTCAGCGTTAAACATCATGAGGTTGGGCCATTCCAAATACAGCTCATGTGTCACCTTTACTTATTATCAGAATGCCATCACTCAACACAGCCAGGAAATGTAACTCCTGCAGGAAAGTACTGTTTTCCCAATCACAGGTCACAATGGCCCAGTCTCCTATGTCCACTGTAGCCATGGTAACCATCGTCTGCTGTCCTCATCAGAAGATCGCACAGCATGTCTGTGGGTCAGAGGCCAATCAGAACCAATCCTGATCATTGATAAAGTCAACAACAACTTCTCAGCTCACAGAGAGAGCGTGGGAGTGAAATCTTGTGAGAAGGTAATGGTGAAAAGTGCTGCGCCAGTGTGTCAGAGTGTTTTGTGGTGATATTGATACTGATGGTGCAGTGATGAGGAGTGATAAGTCATAACGTTGTCATGGTTATGTGTAATAGGGCTGTAGACATCATAATGTGCACAAGAAAAGGACAAATGCAGTCAGAAGCGGTGATAGACCCTTTACAAGCTTTTACAGCACAAGGACTAGCTGTTAGCACAAGTTAGTAATTGTTATAGTACCATGAGTCATAGACATATAGGTAGTGCAGGGATATACAGGTAATGCGGCTTTAATAACAAAACATCAGGTATGTGTTTGTACACCTAGTTAACAATTAGTAACTAAATGCTGAAAGAAATTAAAAAAGGAAACTGAAAAATCATGGTTTTAGCCAGCAGAAATTGAGTAAATGTGTAGATGCAGCTAGAAAAGTAGATTTTCAAATGTGACAAACCAGAAGAACTTTTGTCAAGTCATTGAACAGTCAGACCAGAAATTTCAAGACACATGTTAGTGTACCAATTTTTGTAGCAATAAAGATGGTAAATAGGATGATACCATGTGATTTCCATGTACACATATCACTGATGTCATCCGTGAAGTTTATGTACAAATATCTTTTCCAGGAGAACCCGTCTTTCAGCAAGGATGTGAGGTGTGCTCAGTTTTATTATGTTGACAAGTTTATCTTGCTTGTCTCTGGGAATTCCTTCTACCTGTACAAATATCACATTGATCCAACCAGAGAAGATATCAGAAGGTTAGTTTAACTCGTTGCTATTTAGAAAACCTTCTTAAGCCTCTGAAATGATAAGCCCAGTTTTATTATATTGATTATTTATGTCCATATCATATTATTTTATGCAGCGTATAAATGAGGTTGTTTTTTATTTACTTTTATTTTTTTCATTAATAAATAACATAATGTCATCCTTTTTATTGTATATAATTGTAATCAAATAAAATGTAATTAGTTCCATGCAGTCAGATGTGTGACATGTTAAAGCCAAGCAGACATGTGTCTGATTTTAAATTACCTGTATTTGCTAAGACGTTGTATTATAAAATACATGTATTATAGTAATTGTATTCTTGCAGGTATTTGACAAAAAGTCGCTACAAATTGGTGAAGTGTTTTCAGTTGCCTCAAGCTCAGACTGTTACAACATTGACAGCTGTCAATAGCTTTCACTCTTGTATCCTTTGGCTTAAAAATAAAACATGCAACCTTGAAAAACTGTTGACAAAGTCTGGAACCTTGTCAAACTGCCGATCAAATCTACAACCTTACAAAAGTGCTGACCGGATCTACAACCTGACAAAAGTGCTGACCAGATCTACAACCTGACAAAAGTGCTGACTAGATCTACAACCTTACAAAACTGCTGACCAGGTCTACAACCTTACAAACCTGCTGACCAGATCTAGAGCCTTACAAAACTACAGACCAGATCTAGAGCCTTACAAAACTGCTGACCAGATCTAGAGCCTTACAAAACTGCTGACCAGATCAAGAGCCTTACAAAACTGCAGACCAGATCTAGAGCCTTACAAAACTGCAGACCAGATCTAGAGCCTTACAGCAGCTGAGTAAATCTTGAGCCTTACAGAACAGGTGACCGAACCTAGAACCTTGTAAAGCCTCAGATCAAGAGCCTCAGAACCTTAGAGACAATCTGCACCAGTATACCAGATAATCTGCACCAGTATACCAATGTATCACACATTTGTAATACATGGTGAAGTAAAGTAGTTCAAATTCAACTTTTCTGCATTGACAATAGAAACATATCACACCACTGAAATGATTCAAGGTGTCTTGGGTATACTGATCTTCAGAATTCAACCATTTACTTGTAACATACTATGATTCAAGCATGTTCATGTTATTTCAATCACTGACAAGATAGATGCTACAAAGCTTAGGACTGGTTAAAAGAAAAGACAACATAAAGTACAAGCAAAGCTATTTCAGAAGAGGGGTCCATACTGACCTAAATGGGCATAGGCATGTACTTATGACATGCTTGGTAAATCTGTGAATCACCTTTTAATGTGGAATTTTTATGAGGCCATGAGGTACACCATTTTAAACAAACTGAAAACATGATGTTGCATCATCTGTACCCTATGATCTTTGTTACTACAGACAAGACACTCTTTTGTCGTTCAAAGTATGTTCCCCCTTATTATTACAACCAAAGGCCATGCAGTATGGCCTCATGGTTCAGACCTTCATGACAGACATATACCCCAGACATATTTGACTAACACTTTCATGTTGAAAATGGCTTTAAAGTATATTAGAATTGTCTCATAATCAAGAGGAAAACAGCTGAATTAACACTACTTCTACATGGCAAAATGGTGAACTTGGAAGGAATGACATCAAGGCGGAAACAAATGTCTTCTCGGGTGATAGAAATATCTTTTTCTTGATTGGTTAAATTGAGAACATGGTGCCCAGTTCGATGTACCCTATGTGGACATTTTTGCTTATTTTGAACTGTGATATTTGAGTTATCCTGCATGACAAATATCTGTCGTCTTGTTTAAACTTTAAACGACATTCTTTATCGATACATATGTACATTTGGTCTAGTCTTTTCTTTTAACCTTCCTGAACTCCGCCTAGATGTCACCATGGCAGCAGGATCCGACAGATCTGTGAATATTTATGATCTGAATGCAGGTAAAATATCACGAGTGATGAGAGATGTACACACAAAACAGTGCCATGTTATCTGTCTGAATGAGGTGAGTGCCACTCCAGGCAAGTGTTTGTTAGAATCCCATGTTTTCTGTTTGAATAAGGTGAGTTCCACTTCAGACAAATGTTTGTAATAGTGCCATGTTATCTGCCAGAGTGCCTCTTCAAACTGATGTTTGGTAGAGTGCCATGTTATCAATCTGAATGGGGTGATTGCAGCTCAAGACAAATAATTCTGAATAAACATGTCTGCATCTGTCTGTGGCTTCAGGGGTCATCCACTGTGTCTCACCAACCCAGTGTCTGTAGCGTGCTTGTGATAGTAATGTGTATTTGTGGCTTCAGGGGTCACCCACTGTGTCTCACCCACCCAATGTCTGTGGTCTGTTTGTGATAATGATGTGTATTTGTGGCTTCAGGGGTCGTCCACTGTGTCTCACCCACCCAATGTCTGTGGTCTGTTTGTGATAGTGATGTGTATTTGTGGCTTTAGGGGTCATCCACTGTGTCTCACCCACCCAATGTCTGTGGTCTGTTTGTGATAGTAATGTGTATTTGTGGCTTTAGGGGTCATCCACTGTGTCTCACCCACCCAATGTCTGTGGTCTGTTTGTGATAGTAATGTGTATTTGTGGCTTCAGAGGTCATCCACTGTGTCTCACCCACCCAATGTCTGTGGTCTGTTTGTGATAGTAATGTGTATTTGTGGCTTCAGGGGTCGTCCACTGTGTCTCACCCACCCAGTGTCTGTAGCCTATTTGTGAAAATGATGTGTATTTGTGGTTTCAGGGGTCGTCCTTTGTGTCTCACCCACCCAATGTCTGTGGTCTGTGATAGTAATGTGTATTTGTGGTTTCAGGGGTCGTCCACTGTGTCTCACCCACCCAATGTCTGTGGTCTGTTTGTGATAATGATGTGTATTTGTGGCTTCAGGGATCGTCCACTGTGTCTCACCCACCCAATGTCTGTGGCCTGTTTGTGATAATGATGCGTATGTGTGGCTTCAGGGGTCATCCACTGTGTCTCACCCACCCAGTGGCTGTAGCCTGTTTGTGATAGTGATGTGTATTTGTGGCTTCAGGGGTCATCCACTGTGTCTCACCCACCCAGTGTCTGTGGTCTGTTTGTGATAGTGATGTGTATTTGTGGCTTCAGGGGTCATCCACTGTGTCTCACCCACCCAGTGTCTGTGGCCTGTTTGTGATAATAATGTGTATGTGTGGTTTCAGGGGTCGTCCGCCGTCTCTCACCCACCCAGTGTCTATGACCTGTTTGTGACAGCAGCCATGACAGACAGCATCAAGCTGTGGGACATCAGAACAGACAGGTCACAAAACCTCATTGGCTGATTCTTGACCTAAAACAGATTATTTGTATAAAGTGTAATCTACAAAGCTCAGACATACTTATTGTCTTAACCAAGCGCAGATGTATTCAGTGTCTAAAATGAAGCTTATACATATTCAGTGTCTTTACTAGGTCAAACCTATTTGGTGTTCTCACCAAGCTGTTTAGACTTCGCCATAGATATTTGCACTCACAGGCAAGCATCGCAAATTTATATTCATGGTAATTTTTAAGCACTTAGTTCATATGACTTTAGTAACTTTTTGCTGTTCTCATTTGGAGGTCTTTGTCGTGTGTTATCAGGTGTGTGAGGAGGTATGAGGGACATCAGAACAGGAGTTACCCCTGTGGTCTGGGCCTCAGTCCATGTGGACACTTCCTGGCTACAGGAGCAGAGGATAAATCTGTGAGTACCTTTTGCGTGTGTTATCATGTGTGTGAGGAGGCATCAGGGACATCAGAACAGATGTTACCCCTGTGGTCAGTCCATGTGGATACTTCCTGGCCACAGGGGCAGAGGATAAATCTGTTAGTACCTTTGTTGTGTGTTATCATGTGCGTGAGGAGATAAGTGGGGCATATGTTACCCCTTGGTTTTGTGACAACAATGCACATCTCTATATGCAGTGCATAACTACTTTCTGGAATTCATTTCTGTATTCATGCAGAAAATTTACATAATTACATGTATTTACCTTAATAAATATATAAGGGTATTACCATGGGTTACCAAGATTTGCATAGTTATTTCAGACAAAAAGAGAAGAAAAAAGAGGGTGTTATCATAATTGGTTTAACTTGCAGGCATATGTCTATGATTTGAGAGCAGGGACATACCTTCACAAGATGACTGGCCACACAGATGTGGTCTCAGATGTCACATTTCACCCCATTAAACCTCAGGTAAGTTGTCCATGCTGTGATTAAACATCAATAGTATGTGAAAGTGTCAAAATTGAAGTTTCAAGAATTGTACATTGAATAAGTTATCAAGTCTTGGGTAACATTTCATCAAATATAGTTTACTTGTTGGCTGCAAATACATGTATAGTTAGGGCCATTAAAACCATAAGGACAGGCCCTGCAGTGTACTTAATACAAGAAACGCCAGAATAAACTATTGCAGTTTTCCTAGTCTGATAATGAGTAAATAAGGAAATTTGTGTAGAAATGCATCACAACAGTTTTGGTGACTCCTGTACTAAGTATTTGTGCATTTTTAATGGCCCTAAATGAGATCCTTCAAGCCTGTCACAAATGAATGGCCTGAGTAAACTTAGAATCATAACAGGATTAAGGCCTCACATTACATCTAGGGCTTTTTCCCCACTACCAGTGAAATTGAGGGATTGAGAGTTACATACATCTGCAAAAGTATTACCATTAATTAAATATTGTCCTCTAAGACAGTATTATTATTTAATGTCAGGTGTAAATACATAACACTGGTCTCCTCATGGATGTACATGTAGGGTAGCATACCAATTTCTGCTGGGTTCAACAGCTGTGGAATCACACATTTCCTGTTTGTTGCAGTTGGTCACAGCCTGTCTGGATGGGAAAGTTCGTGTGTTTACAGCGTCTTGACAAACCACCAATCAGCAACAGGAACTGAACATCAGACTTCCTGAATAGTGCGTAACATAAGTGGAATACCCTGAAGGTCATCTTGAATCGTAAGATAGCAGAGAAGGCTGTTATGATGGACAGACATACATGTATAGAACGGGCAAGCTGAAACCTAGTCAATCAAACAATTGTGACAGGCCTGCACACTGTCAGCAGGGAGGCTTCAGCACTCAAATTCCCGACAAGAGACCAGTGATGACGTCATAATCAGATAGGATTACCTGCACGATTATTCTGTGATATCAAATTATGCACATTTCCGTCCATTGATATGTTATTACTGCATAAAAAAAATAAATGCATTTTAATTTGAATGATGACTTTTTATTGTTTTTTATTTAACTGCCTTTCATTCTTACGGGATAAAACAGAGGAACACACTTATAAATAAATGATCTTTACAGCAATCACAGTCAAGCCAGTAAAACTTTATAAATGATCAGTGCAGTTGGTACGACCGCCATGCGAAATAATGGCCATGGCATGTTTGAGGAGTGTATCTCATTAATACTGTGCATATACAACCCATGGATACTGCACACTGCATTGAAACTGTTCCACACATAAAAATATGCTGCATAAACAGGTCAGTATGCTGTTATGACTGTTGGTGTTACTTGAATGCTATGTTTGTCTTCAGTAATAAGGCCAAGGCAAATTAGGTTGGTTGTATGGTTTTACAGACATAATAAACAGAACCAGGTTTCAAGAAACTTCTTACATTTTTGGGGTTAAGGAAAAGTGCAATACTATAATTATGTAGTATCTGACTTAATGTTTTTCGAGAAACACTCCATACTGGAGAAATAACTACTGATTTAAGCAAGTTTCATGAAACCGAGCTCTGCTTCACACAAGCTGGTAATGAACATATGCACACAAAGTACAAAACCCTCTGGATCACTCATAAATCTTAAGGTCACAACTGAGAAGAGAGAACATTCCAGAAGATATACATGTATCTGCACAGCAAACATTAATAATGCACAGGTAACACACCCAGTCAGTCATGCTGCAAATGCGAAATTAAAACATTCGCTTTCACTGAGAATGGAATGAAGAGTATCCCCTGGCATGCGAGGTCCATCAAAACAAAGATAGAGCAATCAAATGCCTTGAAAGTATACTGGGAACAGTCCCCTTTCATAATCTTTGTATGTTTCTACACCTATCATAATCAACAGCATGCAGTTAGAAAACATTCATACTTTTTCTAGCCAATGTGCTTCAGTTGCGTGATATTTGGGGGAAAAAAATGCACCATAAATATTGCTATCAAAAGAGGACAAGTCTGTGATAGAAACAGTCTGTAAATATTAAGAGGCCACACTGTGTCAGTTGACATCAAATATCAACACATACTTTCACCTTGATTTCCTCTTGGAATTAAAGAAATCCATATTAATCTGGTGCTTTCATGTACTATTTGATCTGTGTACATATGGCGTCAGTCAGATGGTGAAGACCATGCAAAAGCTGGCACACAATGTACAGCATGTACCAGACTCTTCCATACAAAAGAAAAACACGAAGTCCATGGCAGTCTGTATCACAACGAAACTTACTGCCATGTCTTGCCAGTCACCATACCAGTGGAATGTTCAAAACAAAGCCATCACAGGCCTTCTCTGACTACAGCTGTACTGTCAGGATGGTATTTGTCATCATGGTAATCAAATTAACAGTAATGTGATGGAAGTTACCACAAAATCAGTCACCATACCAGTGGAATGTTCCACAAATCCGTCACAGCTGGCCTTGCCACACACACAAGAGAACATCCTCATGTAGACAAGTGAAAGAAACTTAACCTGACCATTGAGTGTCATTACAACACACAATAATTTATTTATATAGCTCACTGTTGTTAAATGCCATACTTGCCATTTTTCACTTATTTGATGGCAGTCAGTGTTATGAGTTGAGGAAACTGAGCTGTCCAAGTGAACCATTAAGCTAAGGCAACTTACTGGTGCGTGATGTAGAGATCTGTACACCACACTCACGGAAGACACGTGATCATCAACAAACGTTAGACCGTTTTAACGGCAACACAAGAATTGCCAACTCCTTCTTGTCACCTCACACAGAGTGAGAGCCCAGGTATCTGCAAATTCCTTTTCCGATGCCTGCAAATAGTCTGTACCCTGTGTGTGTCCCAGCAATTGAAAGGCAAGCATGTTTATATACCCACTCGGCCACAGCACTCTCCCTCAAAACACAAAGAAGTGTATATGTATGACTGATTATGCGTTACGTGTACAAGTCTTCACACATCTAGCAGGTATAGTGCTTAGGTAATATCAGTCCGGGACACATACTCTGTTATTCAGTTACACTACAAAAACACTTCATTGTGAGGTTAACAGTGGACGGATCAGGATCTGATTGGTTGTTGTGTCCAGGCGTTGACCCAGAATCATCCATCTCAACCAATCAGCATGCAACCTGCTTATTTTCCCTTACACCAAGGCTGTAAACAGCTGCACACCTGTATGACCTTGACAGTTTAGGCTACCTGGTGTCAGGAGTTGCTTGGCGGAGACATTATTGAGCGTGATCTGCCACTATGTGAGTTCTGGGGTTTGTCAGATGTGGGAGGGCGTGGTAAGGAACTGTCTACAGTGTCCCTGCTGCCCCATGAGGCCACACCCCTGTCTGACTGAGTTGACGAGTCGTAGGGCCTGATAGCATGAGCCGACGCCCCCTGTGACACTAAACACGGACTCTGGCTAATCTCTGGCAGGAACGGTGTCCGCGACAAACGACTGCTGGAGGCACGAGAGCTGTTGCAGTTGTACGTGTCGCTTTCACGGAACGAGTGGATACTGAGGGGAGTGTCAGATCTCAGTTTGTGCAGGTTATCTTCCTGTGATCCTGCCGCTGGCTCTCTCCGCTGATAACCGTCACTCAGTATGCTGGACAATCGGACAATGGAGCCCTCAGACCTCTCAGAGATGTCACCCAGCTGGTGGCCAAGTTCCCCCTCAGGTACAGGCGTATCCTCATCACTCTCTGACATCTCGTGTGACAGAATCACATCCCACGTCTCTCGGGATATCGGCTCTATTCCTAGTTCTGCAAGGTAGGCAGCACGAATCACAAATAATGTCTAACTTCATCATTAAAAGATTGTTGAAATGTAATGGTTTTAGAATGCAATATTGAGTTTATGCCATGTATAAATGCCAATGAGCTTTTCAATCTTCATGTTAAGGCGTAAAATGGTAATCTTGAAGGTAGGGCTTTCTCAGAGCTTAGTAGTCTGCTTTCAGGAGTCTTATCTACGTGATTCAGTGTCACACATAACGAACGTTCATGTCACATGAGGCAAATGTATGCAGAAATATTGTTTCTGAGGACACCTCAGTTATGAATCATGGTCTCATTTCTGCTCTGTAAGGCTTTCTCCATGTAATTCTTATATTTAAATACATTTTATTCTGTCCAAAATATCCAACCAAATAAAGATGTATTTTGAGGGGGGAGATTCTTTCACTTCACACAAAGATGTCTGATGGTCTCACCTTTAGTGAAGTGGTGGTTGCGGACATCGTTAATGCTCTGTCTATCAGTGGTAACTCTGCTGCTGGTCATCGACTCCCTGGCCTCCGACAGCAGCTTCTGTAACACATCCTCCTCCAGTCTGGGTGGGTTCTCCAGCAGATCTGACCTGACGCAGAGGCAACAAAATAGAGGTAAATACAGCCTACCAGCACAGGTAAATACAGCCTACTGTACAGGTAAAAACAGCTTAACAGGAAGGGTTAAACACATCCTACCAGTACAAGTAAATACAGCCTTCTGTATAGGTAAATACTGCCTACTCTTATTGTACAAGTAAATACAGTCTACAGAACAAGTAAATACAGTCTACACTACAGGTACAGCCTACTGGTACAGGGAAATACAGCCTTCTGTAAAGGTAAACACAGGTACAGTACAGGGAAATAGAGTCTACAGCACAGGCATATAGAGTCTACAGTACAGGGAAATAGAGTCTACAGTACAAATAAATAGAGTCTACAGTACAGGTAAATAGAGTCTACCAATACAGGTAAATATAGTCTACAGTACAGGTAAATATAGTCTACAGTACAGGTAAATACAGTCTACCAATACAGGTAAATACAGTCTAAAATACAGGCAAATAGAGACTACAGATCAGGTAAATCTAGCCTATAGGTCAGGAAAATGTGCCTACAGTGCAGGTAAATACAGATGACAGCCTGATCCCTCGAGAAGATTAATATTTTCACTAGCCAAAATGGCGAGTGGAAATATTGACCTCTGAGACAAAATATCAGGCTGTATACCCACATATTATGCTGGTATAACAAATTTATCAAAATGAAGAGCTCTTCGGATGACTTTTGTTGAATTAATAATGGTACTTCTGCCAAAACACGCCGCATTTTTTACAAATGTTTTGCCACTGAACGAGCAGCCAAGATCAACATCACAGCTCACAAGATGGGAAGTGCACAGCTCAAATCGGGGCACTGATATCGCAGACAAAAACATACTTGCCTTAAACTGACTGCTAGGTAGTCATTTTTCCAAAGGTTTGTAATTTAATGGTCTAAAAAAGATGCTATAAGAAACTTTTCTACATTTTGTTGTTGTTAACTGCTGAATCATTTAAACTCTTTGGAAATTAAAGGCAAGAAAAGCTGCTGACTCATACATTGCCGTACCGTACATTGACAAGCGTTGCTATCAGCTGGAGAGAGAATCCTTGACTCTGTAGGGATGCAGGAAAAATAGCAAAGGCGCAAGATGGTATCGCCTGTTTTGCGAATACGTTAGTCTATTAAAGGCAGATAGACCAATCAGAGGCCTAGAATTTTCTCTGAATTGTGATAAGGTAAATACAGCCCCACAGTACACATAAGAACAACCTACAGTACAGGAAAATACAGCCCACACTACTTACTGAGGTGTGTCTTCACCTTCCCGCACCGTGCTGAGAGTTGTACGCGATAGTGACCTTACGCACTGGTCAATCAGGTCATGGAGGGTATCATCACTGAGGCTAGGAGTGTCCAGCTGAAATGGAGTGTTTGTGGTCAGTCAACAGGGGGATTATGGGGAAGGCAGCAAGAAAAGATGTTGTTCCAGTGTCAGAATTGTCTTGATTGCTTTAAAATTTACTGGCTTTAAATTTTGTTTCACTCCTGTATCAAATTTCTAATCTCTGTGCTTATTATATTCAACGTGTCTTTGTAACAGACAAGAAAACTGCATGTATGAACGCTTGTGAATATGTCAGCATTAACACCGCACAAACTTCATGATTCTCATTCATTACTGACAACTGAGATACATGTACAGTGTCCTCATGCCACCGATACACGGAGAACACAGAAACCCTCTCTGCGAAGGGAGACAACTACTTTTGGATACAGAACTGTGTACACCTCTTCCATTTACAACAGGATCAAAGCACTCGACAGGAAGATCAAAATACAATCATCTGATATCATTCCAACAAGTGCCCACGTTTATAAACATAAATGTGTCCAAAGTTGACAAAGTGCCTACGGTGGTGGCAACCATGCAAGTCACCTGTAAGCATAGTTACCTACTATACAATACAATACACTAGGCGTGAGCACCTCCAGATCCTCATGAGGATCACTAGTACAGTACACTAGGAGTGAGCAATTCTAGATCCTCATGAGGATATCTAGTACAGTGCACTAGAAGTGAGCACCTCTAGATCCTCACGAGGATCACTAGTACAGTACACTAGGAGTGAGCAATTCTAGATCCTCATGAGGATCACTAGTACAGTAAACTAGGAGTGAGCACTTCTAGATCCTCATGGGGATGTCTAGTACAGTGCACTAGAAGTGAGCACCTCTAGATTCTCATGAGGATCACTAGTACAGTGCACTAGGAGTGAGCCCTTCTACATACTCAGGAGGATGTCTAGTACAGTACACTAGGAGGGAGCACCTCTAGATTCTCATGAGGATCACTAGTACAGTAAACTAGGAGTGAGCCCTTCTACATACTCAGGAGGATGTTTAGTACAGTACACTAGGAGTGAGCACCTCTAGATCCTCATGAGGATCACTAGTACAGTGCACTAGGAGTGAGCCCTTCTACATACTCAGGAGGATGTCTAGTACAGTACACTAGGAGTGAGCACCTCTAGATCCTCACGAGGATCACTAGTACAGTGCACTAGGAGTGAGCCCTTCTACATACTCAGGAGGATGTCTAGTACAGTACACTAGGAGTGAGCACCTCTAGATCCTCATGAGGATCACTAGTACAGTACACTAGGAGTGAGCCCTTCTACATACTCAGGAGGATGTCTAGTACAGTACACTAGGAGTGAGCACCTCTAGATCCTCATGAGGATGTCTAGTACAGTGCACTAGAAGTAAGCACCTCTAGATTCTCATGAGGATCACTAGTACCGTGCACTAGGAGTGAGCCCTTCTACATACTCAGGAGGATGTCTAGTACAGTACACTAGGAGTGAGCACCTCTAGATCCTCATGAGGATCACTAGTACAGTGCACTAGGAGTGAGCCCTTCTACATACTCAGGAGGATGTCTAGTACAGTACACTAGGAGTGAGCACCTCTAGATCCTCATGAGGATGCTTAAGCCGGCATAACTCCTCTTCTATCCTCTGCAGCCTGGTCTGCAGATCTCTCTCGTCTTTCTTCTCCTGTAACGCCTTCTCCCCGAGACGGTCAAACTCCAGCTCGGACCCACTTGACACTGTGGCTCGTGTGGACAGCAGTCTCTGAGGAGGTGTGAAGATCACAACAACAGTGAGACAGGTGACACAATGTGCTGACAATAGAGTGAAGCAATGTAAAATACACATTGTACAGAGTACACAATAAAGAGATCATTTCAAACCTCAGTAGTAAGCAGGTGTGACAGCGCTGATGCATATGTGAACAGTGGACACCAATGTGAGAAGAAAATAGAGAGGAAATAAGTATGGCTTAATGCCACTTCGGCAATATTTTTGCGATATTCTATGGTAAATAATTGAATCTCCTGTATGTGCAGCCTATATGGTGATGCACATTTACCTGTCGGTCTGATGTATTGGGTGGTACATTTATCTGTCTGTCTGCTGTGCCCAGTGGTACAAGTATATTTACCTGTCTGGAGTGCACTGTGGTATATTTACATGTGTGGTGTGCATTGTATGGTACATTTACCTGTCTGTTTGGTGTGCACCGGTATATTTACCTGTCTGTCTGGTGTGTACTGTGAGGCATATTTCTCTGTTTGTTTGGAGTGTCAGTGCTCCGTGAGAGCACTGTATGGTACATTTATCTGCCTGGCTGGTACATATACCTTTCTGTTTGACAGTTTACCAGTTTGTGTTGTACATTTACCTCTGTCCATGTGACACATTTACCTGTTTTTTTGTTGTACATTTCCCTATGAATCTGGCATATTTACCTGCCTGTCAGCTGTGTACTGTGAGGGACACATGGCCGTAAACTCTTCCTCAGGCAGAAGTATCCTCAGCTGACAGTCTATCCTCTCTAGCAGAGATTTATCCTCCGGTTCTGGCAGGTAACCCTCCCCTGATTGAAGGCTAATCTGAAACGGGTTCTCACTCACCTGTGGTACACAAACAACAACAGTGATAACATCAGTAGGCCCGTGTATGTTGTACACACAAAGACGGAACAAATGTATATAATTATATTGTGTTTTTTTGTTTTTTTTTTCATTTTCATACTGAACAAAAATACCAGAAGCAAAATGTTCATACTAACTCAGAAATGTAGACAAAGTACATGTGTGAGCATTTAATGTCTGGGCCCTGCATGTGCCAATGCCTATCCATTCAGGCCACCTTACCCAGGCTGTATTCAATGTCTGTTCCACCTCAGATTCAGGGATATCTGGGATCTGATCCAAATCTCCCAAAAGATCACTGATCCTTTTCTTCTCGTCATCTGTCATGGGGATTGGATTATCAGCATCCGCTGCCAGCTAAAGGACAGAACATAAGTATACTTTGGTTATTTGGTTAAACACAACCCCAATCAAGCATGTAATTTCTGACAGGATTATTGTGAGAAAGAATGCGAATATTTGAAAGTGGAAAATACTAAGAATGCTATGTGAGTTACACTGTGGAAAGTTTATTAGGTTCTTCACGAGGAATCTCAGAACTGCCCTAAGCACTGAGTGTGGACATCTTCCATGTGAATTGCTCACCTTTTTCTCGATGATGTCATCTTCATTCTCATAATTTTTAGCTCCATCATTAAATTTACCTGCTTGTTCCTTTTAATGAAATCTTTTGATCTTTTCCTTTTCTTGTTTCGGAGTTTCTGGTCATCGTTTTCGTTGACTCGTTGACTTCCTGACAGTGAGGAGTGTGTTGAGCCAGCTGATGATTGCTGAGTTGAACCCTCAGTCCCAACTGCAGGGACACATACAACAGTTGTCATGTTTTGTAACACACAGGAATCAGAAAGAATAATTTTACACTCTTTCAGTCAACTTATAAAACTCCTTCCAGCTTTCAATAAAGGGGTTCAAAGCTGTGCGCTCCTTTGCTCTTTCTTGGATTACTTCACATTTCTAGGTGCATGTGTGCGCAGAAAGCCCTTAGGTAGTACTCAAACACTGCAGCATCAAAGCAGAAAACGATGTGTTTCTCTGCGATTTAGACACCTTTTGTGTAGCCCATCAGTCTCACATTCAATATGCATCAAATTTTTCACACAAATTTTTATATCTTTGCCCTGAACTACTGCTATATATTTAAGAAATTATTCATATTTTGTTACTTCCAAAAGTTCTGTTAAATGTAAAACCTGTTACTTCCCTTTTACCCCACAACATATTTACATAAAATATATATTTTAGCCCAAAATAATTACTGAGACAGAACTCTCCATGCTCTTCAAATTTCTGGTTAGATTATTTTGATTTTGTACATGCATTTTGTACATTATTAATGCTCCACCACTGACAATAAAACTAAGAAAAGTGTAGAAAAATTTGAGAAAAAAATTTGGCCTTTAATACAAATTTGTCCACAGACTTTCCTTATGAAAAGATGCAGATTGATATGTTTTATTTCATGTGGTCTAAAGACAAGTTTACAAACACTTCTATGCAAGTGTTAATCATAGATACATGTACAGTGACTTCTGATCCAATACTGATTCTAGCAAATATGTTCACAATTGTGTACAGCATTCCTTAATATAGCGGAACTTACCTCTTCTGCCTGAGGCTTTGTTTTTATCATAGTCCCTGTCCTCAAAGTCCTTTTCATTCAGCTGGGTATGGAAGACAGGTGTAACAGGTGACTGGGGAGGAAGGTTCTCTATATCTACACCTGGTAAATAAAGTACAACCATGAGGTAATCTGAGTACAGAAAACAGGTGTAACAGGTGACTGGGGAGGAAGGTTCTCTATATCTACACCTGGTAAATACAGTACAATGAGGTAATCTGAGTACAGAAGACAGGTGTAATGGGTGACTGGGGAGGAAGGTTCTCTATATCTACACCTGGTAAATACAGTACAATCATGAGGTAATCTGAGTACAGAAGACAGGTGTAACAGGTGACTGGGGAGGAAGGTTCTCTATATCTACACCTGGTAAATACAGTACAATGAGGCAATCTGAGTACAGAAGACAGGTGTAACGGGTGACTGGGGAGGAAGGTTCTCTATATCTACACCTGATAAATAAAGTACGATCATGAGATAATCTGAGTACAGAAGACAGGTGTAACGGGTGACTGGGGAGGAAGGTTCTCTATATCTGAACAAAGTGCTATTCATAAAACTGTTCAGAAATGACCTAAATGACAGAAGAAATCAAGTGCCATTAACCTTCATTACTTTCAAAGATGTCTTTAGCATACAAAAGGATTGAACAGTTAAGGTATAACAGCTAGCAGTAGGATGCTTAGGCTAACGATACATGCTGATTACCTTCGCTGTGACTGGGCGGTAGAGCAAGCATCAGAAACTTCTCCGTGTTGGCCTTGACTTCCCGACTCTCGTCTCTACCCTCGGGTTTGATCTGCTCAAGTTCTTCCCGGAGTCTGAAACAGAGGACATTTTATGATTCAAGTTTTTCTGTAGAATTATTTTGCCTTTACCCAAAAGTGAATTTAATACAAAAGACCAAGAAAGTAATAGGTCATTCCTGGTAAAAGAGTAAAGTTAGAAGATTAACAAATGAGAATACAAAATCAAGTATTTTTTTTAGTTCCAAGACAACAAATTTCAACATAAATCATAACTTGACACTCAATTGCGATTAAAATCCATATAACAGGGGATGTTACTGTGACAATAATTCTGATCAGTCAGAATGCAGGATTATTCACAGCTGGATTAGCAGATATGACACAAGTCAGAACGGTTTCTCATTACCATTCTCCCTCTTCACTGTACACAACGCTACTATAATAGATACACATTCCACTTGATTACAGACCGTTGATTGCTGCACTTTGCATTGTAACAGACCAGAGCGAAGAGCTGCCAGGACGCCACAGTATGCTGCTTTTGGCTGCACAAAGAGCACGTCAAATTCACACAGGAATCAACTGGCCCGATTCACAACATTCAGTCAGCTTTGGGTTCATAAAACGTTCATGTCTGCTGACAGTCATAGAGTTTAAAGAATAAAGGATGCATTTCTTAGAGGACGTCTAAAAAATTATTAGATGGTGTTTTTCTTAAATCTTCAACCAAACTCTGTTCAATACAATTTATGTTATACTTGTTGCAAGGTATCCACCCAAGCTCAGCAGTATACGCCAAGCACTTTGGTGTTCTCCTTCTATAAACCTAACTTTCGTCATTGAAAAATTCTGGAGTACGGCGTTTAAAACCAACGACATAAATAAATCTCCAAAGACCCATAGTTTCCAACTGTGACTTTTAATTTTACAACACTACATAAACATCTGTGAGGCAACCTACCTTTTCTGAAGAAGAATTCTTTCCCTTTTAACTTCTTTCTCCTTTATCATCTTCTTAGATAAAATTCTATCCAGTTTTCTCATTTTCAGTATGGCTGCCTTGAGTTCAGGGTCCATCTCAGAGTTGTTGGCATCCTTTTCATCTGGATTATCTCCATTTTTCCCTTCAGCTTCTCTTTCTAGCAGTTCTAACTTTTTGTGATAAATGTCAATCTCCTCTTTGAGGTCTTCTCTAACCTGGTTTTGTATCTCTGCACGAATTTCCTTCATTATGTCTCGTTCTTCTTCACTGTCCACCTCAACACCCTCATCTGGTAATTTGAAAAGTACGATTTGCATGAAGCTTTGTACAGTTATAGAAACACACTAGTAGTACAAATACAACTAGGCCTCAGTTAACCACTGGTTTAACACCCACTGGGTCTCCTTAATTGACACCACAGGAAGAACACAAATACATTTTCCTTTGGTTATAATCTCATCAAGATCTCCCATTAGGGAAAAAAGACAGAAAGGAGAAATTAAGCTTCTCCTGAGTTTTCTCTTCTACATCAGTAGCTGATCTTGGGGATTTGTTTACAAGCAGCTATAGCCTCTGGGGAAAGAACAGTTTTACCTATACATGTATGTGTTCTACTCTCGGGGTACAGAGAGAATGATGCTGTTATGACCAGATTATCACTTTGTTTTGTCCAAATCTCAGACACCAAATGATTTAAAACATACATGTCTAGAATGGCTCACCTACATGCAAGGATGCTAGTTGTCCGGTATGGTCTGGGCGCTCAGGGTTGGCGTTTGCAATCCTTTGCCTGATGTCATGTTTACCAATTTCCACACTGCTGTCATGTTCAGCTTCACTATCCCAGCATTCTTCTGAATTCAGATCAGAATCTGTCTCATAATCATCAACAGGAATGTCCAAGCTGTAATCCTGCTGACATATGAAATATGATGATTAACTATGGCAGATTTGTATCTTTTCATTTCAAAATGCATAATTTAAAGTTGTATTTTCCCTAAATCAGCACACTGTTAAAAATTCAGGGAAAGTGAGATGCCTGTTTTACACAGGGCTTTTGTAGCCAATTTCTTTTCAGAAACTCAATAATGAACATATCAATAACTCCAATATTTTTTCATCACCAATGTATCAGAAACTTAATTTATTTCATGAAAATGCAATGCAAGATTTTTACTCAATTTTCCGACATTTCTTGCAGTGGTTACCACAACAAGAAAGGGGCCAGAAAAACCTTTGTACATCTATATGTATAGACACAGTTATGTTTAGCATCACTCTCCCTCAAAATAATCATGTGAATCTATACAAAATATTAAAACATTTTGATTTCAAACAGATGTTGATCTCCTGAGTTAAGGACAAATAGTCAGCTGTGATTATGAGGCCATTGTCCCTTCTCATGCTACAGGCAGAGCTTCAACTTAGACTGTTAATACAACATGCTCAAATGAGTGCAGAAAAAAACCCAATTGTTACCACTTTCACAGAGAGAGCACACAAAATTTCTACAGCTGTGTAGATGTTACTGCTGTATGTAATGTCACCTGATAACATGGTTCACCGTAATCAGGAGTGAGTTCCTCCATAGACCCTGATGGTTCTAATCGACAACGATCACCCACTGTGCTCACAGACAATGCTCGACTTCCTTCTCCACTTTGCTCACGGGCAAACTTAGCAATGTTCTGGAGGTTCCCCGGCATAGTCTCCATAGTCATGTAACTTTTTCTGTCTGCTTTATGATGGTTGGAATCCATTCTAACTGAGTCAACCAGGAAGTTCAGCTCAAGAGCCTGTTGCTCTCATTCATCCATACCCAACCAAAGTTCATGAATGACAGTGCTCACAGTTCAGCCTTGTTAGTATTCCTGGAATAGTCAATACAAAGGTTGATGCTAATATACGTATATTCAAAGCAATCCCATATAATTATAGGAGTAAAACTACTGGAAGTTGGGTGTTACTTGTAGGGTAGGGTACCTTTACAGCTGAATTTCAAAAGATCGTGGTCACATGGCCAGCATGCAAATTAGTTTATTTCTACATTTTTGGAGACATTAACCCCTATTTTCTAAATTTTTGCTTGCCTTGTTGTGGCATATCCGTCATTAAATTTTCACCTCAACCAGACAAGTGCTTCTTACAAAAACAACAATCACCCAAAATCGCTTATGACCAAAATTTGAGCTGCTATAGTGCCAGAACATTGGACGTCACAGAAATTTGCAAAACAAGGTTGTATAGAGAATAGATTAAACTTTCTCACTATACCCGTCTCTGCTGCCAGCAGTATTCTGTCAGTAGGTTTCGGAACAAATGCTTTTTTTATGATTTTCAACTTTAGTCGCAAATTGTCACAAAACTATAGAAAATCAGAAAAAAACGACAACAGGTTCGTGATCAGAAGCTTGAAGTTTACCAAGATACATTCTTTTTGTGTTCAATTTAAAAAACTTTTATATGCTAAGCAGCGAACTTCCAAAGTTTTTCAGAGAGAAACATGAGCTTGGCAGTTTATATTTGCACCATCACGTTCCATCGTCTTAAGAAGAAGATGTTGTCACATTCTTCTTAAGAAGCAGATGTTTAATAAGTTTCTTTGGATGTCAACATGGCGGCAAAAGTAGGTCACCCAGACAGTTCAAAATTATGCAGAAAACTTTCCACAGAGATAGTCTCTAAGACCTAGTATTGCTAAACTATGTGGCGTTTACAGTTTTCAAACAGTTCAAAATATGCATTCCAGAGAAAAATGACAATAAGAAGAGGAAGAAGAAGAGTAATCCATACAATAACAATAGGCTTTCCAAGCTATCAGCTTGGAAGCTTAGAAAAATCCTTTATATATATTATATTATATCATCAACGGCTTGTCCGTGTGTTCTATTCTATTACCTGGATCTTCGGCAAACCACAGCTACTTTTCACATAACACTGACATATTTTGATAGAGATGTGAGAAAAAAAAAGACTTGTGGCCGTTTTAGAGTATTGTCAATGCTACCTTCTATGCATATATTATACAACGCAATGACAAATAATCAAAGAACACACCCATGTCAGTGTTATACGAAAAGGGGCAGTGGTTTTGGAGATCCAAGTGGAATAAGGAGATACTCCAATGATCAAGTGGTTGCTACGAATACTCCACATCTAATGGAGTTTTTGGTCTGCCATCTGAATGCAATAACTCTCAGTATACTAGATAACCATACAGACAAAAATCGTATCGAACTGGTGACAGCCACAATGGAAAAGCTGTCCGCATCGCCATTCATCCTACATGCATACCCGTAAAGAATAAGCTTACATGAGCCTCTACTGATCGAGTAGCCTAAAGGTTGTTGAAGTGAAAGAAATTTTCAGATTTCTCTTATTTGTTCCTCAGTTTGAAAGTACTTGAGACAATGTTACGTCACAGCCACCTGAGTTTATTCTAATGGCACAGGCTGCAAAGCCATAATGATTTTAACTACCGGGTATAATTTTGCCAGGTGGCTGTTGTTGTTGTAACGTTGTTGACATAATTTCCTAGGATACAAATTGTCAACTTCAGCGATCAGCGCTTAAAACTTAATTTTCATTCATGAAGCCAGTATATACATATTTCAACATTCCACTTGGGTAAGAACTTACCGGTACATACAATAAATAAATATTAAAAATACACAGGTAAATGACTTTGTCAAAATGTGGTCTCCAATCCTTGAAAATGTGTTCTCTAACTAAAAAAGCGAGCATAGACGCCGTCATGCGCTGTAGGGTATATCAACATCCGGTACTCGCAAACTCCTCGCAGTGTAAAAAGCTCCCGCACTGTCAGCATGAAACAATCATCTACCCAACACGTGGCGACCTGTTGTTTACACAGTAGAAGCCCCCTACCACCCACTGTCATCAAATAATGCTTCCCCCCTAGCCCAATCCTGTCCCCTCATACATAGCAAATAAGGCTGGAACTGATGATCCTGGTGTATAGAGAACGCCATATAGTCTGTGATTGTGCGAGACTACAACCTGTTTACCAGTGACGTAATCCTGAGCCCGCAGTACGTCTGCTAGCCTGGAAGAGAGAGTTGTAAGCACTGACAGCATAAACACACGGGCAGTTAATTAATTCTTTTCTGAAAAGTGCAGCATGTGCAGCATATGGCTACAGCAGCTAGTGTATGTTGTAATGAAAGGCGACGATATCTATTTTTTCCCAGTTTCCGAAAGATCCAGCGGAACCTACTGATGCACTGATGTAAGAGGAAACTTGAGGTGAAATGCCACCAATGTTTGTGCAGTAAACACTCCTCAGAGCGCACGGTGGATCGAGACCCAGAGCGTCTTGCTCTTTTGGGCTATCTTTATGTTGTATGTAAGCTGAAAACTGGGACTGAATCGGACATTCCGGTGGAAGTGACTCGTAGTCTCTCGCCATTGTCAGAACAACAAAAGCAACAACAACAACAAACCGAGACCCGAGATCATATTGCTTTAGGAAGACGACAACGCAAAGACGTGTGCATGCGGTCTTTAATAGCCGACTGAACATAGATCTTGCATGCACGATCATTTTGGTTGCAGTGATCATTGGCTGTTGATGAGAGGTGGGTATTCAATTTCAGTGTACCACCTGATACTTGGCAACACCCGAGCAGCAGACAGCAGAGACAAACTAGACGTGTAACTAGTCACAGGTTAATGACTGGATGAGCCCACAGACACTCCCTCAGCACGCCTGAGCTCATACAGCAAATGGGAAAATAAAAGATCTGTGAAGAAAAGAGAAATTTTGATACACCAAGGCCTAATTTTTCTGACAAGACATGTAAAATAATCCCGACCAAACCACAGTTTCAGATAACATTTTTTTTAGTTCAAAAATAGAGGCTATTAAAAGAAAAATATTAGACAAGCACATTTGGACCATCTACAAGAAGACCCAGAAGAAGTCAACGAGATTAATTGCTTTCGGCTATTTGATCTTAATCTTGACTCCCAAGCAGCTGTTAATGAGTGGACTCCTTTTTACGAAGAGGATGTAACACTACACCAAGCATAACTACCATGATGAGGTATGATCCATATCTACAGTATGTCTGGTCAAGACAGTTACGTTCGACCCTCTTTGTTAAATGGACACCTGGATAAGAAATACAGTATTGTAGCTGTAATCATACTGATAGGCTGAGGGATGGGGAGCTGAAGAGAAAGAAAGTGAGCTAGAAAAACAGGAAGCAGCCAAAACCCAAATGTGGTAGTAAATTCAGATTTCAGTTCGAGACAAGCTAGTTTATGTTGAGCAGAAATATTAGCAGTATGTGTTACCAGTTGTGGATAATTTTGCAGAGACATGGCTTTAGAGAAAGTTGAAAGATAGGCCAGTACTTTTCCTCTGTGATATTCCACCAACAATCTACATAGGTTTGAATAGCTAAGTTACCTGCCCAATTTTTTGTTTTGTTGTTGTCTTTGTTTTCTTGGGGCTTCTTATTTCCACCATTTTCTCAACAATGATGCAACCCTTTCTTTATCAGTTCTTACTTGCAGTGCACTGCTTTACTCACACATATGCTGAGAACTGTTTTCAGACTTTCCAATCACAGATAATATATTCCACTACACAACACCTGACGAAGTTGATATCAACTGCCAGCAAAGCTTGTGTAATATACCAATTCCTTGTTAGTCTCAAAAGTGCCATCATTGTTGTTTGTTCTTGTTGCCCAATTTCCTTAACTTTCACTCTGTCGCTCTAAGGTTTACAGTATGGCTATACTAGGAGAGGTACAGTATTGTATCTACCTGGATAGGTGAACGTAGTATGAACATGGAGCTGTAAATATCTATGGATAAAACCTCCTTATACATCCACCATGCATTGTATAGTAATGTCAGAATGATCTGTTGACAATCTGCATGTTGATAGTTCAGTATTTTTCTGCAAGGAGTTATTCTCAAACTGTGCACTTAACCATCTGGGGTTAATCCACAACCAGTTGCTGGTTTTATAGCATACCTTCTGAGGTGAGAGCCTGGAACTTCACTTGACACTGACTGCACTCAGGTGAGGGGTTCCTGGGTCATTGCAAAGTGCTAGCATGCTAACCTACAGGCCACAGAGGCCGCCTGAAATTATTGTACGCCCATCCTTGAATATATGCTCACTAGGCATAACCCAGCCCAGCCTACCCTACCCATAAAAGCCCAGTAGTAAGTAAGTAAGTACAGTATTCCCTAGTACCAAGTTATGTGCCCTGACAAATGCAGCCAGCTGACCCAAAAGCCATTTGCCAGTTTTGTCCTCTTGGGACATGGGTGCATTAGTGTGACACATAGGGTGCAGTAATATATTTTGGGACATGGGGATACAGTGTTGTGTGATATAGGGATGCAGTATAATAAATGTGACATACATGTAGATATATTAATATTATATATTAATGGCACAAGGGGTGCCACAGTTGGGAGACATAGGGGTACAATATTGCTGGACATACAGTGGGAGTATAATAATGTTTAAATTTTGTGCACTTCATGAAATATTTACACATCATGATTGGATTTAAGGTGTATTGTTTGTATTTTCATTTTCTTGTCCATTTCCAGAATTTCCAAGAGGAAAACTGTGATAGAAGAATGGAAGCTGACTGTAAGATGAGACGTGATGACATTCAAGATGAACCTGTATGGCCTGTGGGCCCCATCATCAAGACAAGAGCCACTGAGTTCTCTGATAACACTCTGGTGCAGCCTGTTGTTAGAACAGGAGATGTTATTCTTCCAGGTAAACAGATAATTTATTCCGTAAAAATAGAGGGTGAGGATCCCTCAGAGGGGCCCCAGGTGTGGCATATTGTTAAGGAAGAGGATAATGCAGATGGTTTGGATGAGAGCAATGCAGAGGTGAATCTCCAGGATGGTACCATGAGCCCACACACAGGAGAAGGCAGTGCTAAGCTGAGAGAAAAGCTGTTGTTGCCCTCTGCTGCAGTTTGTGATGACACACAGGCTGTTCACTTGCCAGAGGAGCAGGAAGTGAATATCCTAGTGAACAGACATAATGAGGACAATCCAAATACGTCTCGGGAGGATGCCAATGTAACAGAAGACACAAGTTTAAGGAGCAGTTCTATTTCCAGGACTAAATTCCCTATATGTACATTTTCCATGCAGACAAATAGAACCTCAAAAAGACAGGCATGCAACATTCCAGAGAAACTTGGGGATGATTCTGTCAGTGATGTTGTGTTTAATAGAGGGGAGACAGAAAGTGATGCAAAGATACAGTCAAGATTGTCTGCAGGAAACATTGAGGACGATATCCTTCATGATTCAGGGGATGAAGAGGTTTGCGTGCCATTAGCTCTGCACCCACACAGATATGAACCTTCAGCTGTTTTAGAGCAGTGTGGTGTAGTAGACATTCGTGCAACGCCATACCCTTGTGAAAGTTGCACCAAACATGGTCTGGTAATGCATAGTGAGACACAAGGAACTGTTGTGTCCGGCTCGTGTGAGGGTTGCCGGACTCATGCTGCCTTCATTCCCCAAGGGGATAACCGGGGACAGAGCTCAGGGAATACAGGCGTGGTAAAACCCTATAGGTGTAAGTTGTGTCACAAGTACTTCTCATCCATGGACACCCTGAGAGGGCATTATCTGGTTCACTCAGGCCAAAGACCTCTGACTTGTGACATTTGCCAGAAGAGCTTCAACCACCTGTCTAACTTACGAAGACACAAACGAATCCACACAGGTGTGAAACCCTACACATGCAGTACTTGTGGCAAAAGCTTTACGCGACTGTCCACACTGAAGACACACAGCCTGACGCACTCAGAAGACAGACCTCACACCTGTGCTACCTGTGGGAAAAGCTTTGCTGAGAAATCCAAGCTGATGACACACAGTCAGTCTCACACTGGGCAACGACCTTACACATGTATTACCTGTGGCAAGAGCTTCACATGGCTCTCCATACTGAAAAAACACAGTTTAACACACACGGGGTTGAAGCCTTACATCTGTTTTCTCTGTGACAAAAGGTTTGCCGATCCTTCAGCCTTGAAAACACACGGCCTAACACACACGGGGGAGAGACCTTTTACATGTAATATTTGCGGCAAAGGCTTTACCACCCAGTCCAATTTGACATCCCACAGTGTAACACACAGGTAACCAAGCTCGGGTTTCTCCAGTGTAAACAGTATTGCCACAGTACAAATGAGGTACACTGTAGGTGCCAGGAATTGGGGTTCATTCCATTGGATGTGTTTAGGGACTCCTTCTCAAGAAATCTTAGATGCCATATTACAACTTGGTATAGTGGAAATCATGAAAAGTATGATTACTCCACCACAGTATCAAGCACCAACATCAAATATTCCAGGCGTATTTCTTGCAGTGATGACTGTTGTTCAGATCTTGTGTGATATTAAATGATTTTGTTTATATTTTGGTGGTTTTATTTTACATGCTTTATTCTCATCTGTTGCCTACAGTGTGTGTAGTATGTGTTGTTTTAAGTTTGGTAAATTAACTCTTGCAAGAAGGGAAATAAACATGGTCTCACTGGACAGTCGAATTAAAAGTCAGAGAGGGTGATAACTTGGCTCTACATTGAAATCATGCTTTTCACAATTCAAAATGGTGGCAAGTTTGATTGAACAGATTATTTTTATCGGAGGAGAATAATAGAAGAGCTGTATTCCTGCTTGTAGGTCGTTATACTCTTCAGGATTGCTCAATATAGTATCATACATTTCTACAGAAGGCTACAGATCTGTTTATACCTGAGGGAATGTATGTATAGTTTGGCCCGATGTAACATGAAATGGCCTTAATAGTGAATTTAGTGAATAGTGAATCTGAATTTTCAATGTAATTGTTGTTATAACATTGTTGATGTCAGAGCTTTTATTTCTTTCATGTGAGTGAAATCCGACATTGGCAGGTATCATGAAATTATGTGTAGAAGCAGCAACAGCTGGTGGTGTAGAGCTTAGCCACCCATTTCACAAGATGGCTGCTCATGTTCACAAGCAATGCATTTTGGCTGTATTTCACCTAATTTTAGCTTTTGTCAGGTGTCACATTTTGCTTGATTCTGATTGATTCATTCACATTACACGACAACGACTGATTAATTGCTTATCAGAAAAGGTTGGCATCAAACGTATCATTTTAACCAAAGTGCTTCTGAAACTGCATATATACAGACCAAATTTTTGGGTGAAATACAGCATACCTAGGTTAATATCAACTTAACAAAACTAATTACTAGTAGATTTAAGACTTAAAACCCTTCAGCCTTTATTTCGCTCAGTATTCTAACCCAGCTTTCTTCTTGATGGTTCTTTGGATGCAAACTGAACCTTTTTGGTGATTGTATAACATAGAAACTTAAAAAAAACTCAGAGGTGGGAAACAGGGCAAAGCAATAGTTTGTGATATTGAACTCAGTATTCGATGCCCTCAAAGAAATCTGATGTTAAATGCGTGATTTGGTGAATGAGGACATAATCGCTTCCTGATAACGAATGTCCTCATCAAATAACATAATAAAATATAATAATGAATATTGTGATCCCTCAAGTAACATATTTAATGGAAGATTTTTTTTGAGGGTGTATATTCTGAAGGCAAAGTGTTTTAAAAACTTTTACAAAAGTCAATTGTGTTGGAGATATGGTCAGTCTGGCTTCATCGGAGTGTCTGTACCTATATACATGGTGTTTTTGCAGGTAAGGCAGTAGTGCATCGGTATAGTAACCTGACAGACCCTGTCACTTCCTATGTTTCAGGCTGATTTAGGATAATTTACCAGCTTTATCACAACAGGGGTGTAAACACTGTAATCAATTTATTACAGTCACAAAATACTTTGTTCATTTTATCAGGAAGGCAGTTGCTGGAGTGATGTGAGAATGTATTCAGTTATTACAACATAAAACTACATCATATTCACATGTAACATGCAAATGGAAAATGAGTATGACTGGATTGGTGGGAGGTAATAATTTTTTAGGAATGAAAATGATAGCATTTTTGTAGTATTTTATTATTTTTCATGTCTATACATACTTGTTGTTGAGAGACAATGTTGACACAATAATACAATGTTTGTACAATGAACAATATATAACATTTCAACATTTATGAAGTAATATCAGCCTTATAATATATATGCCCAATTCAGAATTGTTACGCATTTTGATAGGCGGTCAGTGTATAAATTATTACCCTTAATACAGTAAAGGCCAGAACATTTCATGCAGTACTGTACATATATAGGCCTGCATGTGTGTAGTGTTCTACGCTCAGTTAATTTTACAAATATGGTTAATATTAAACTTTAATCTCTGCATACATAACCCGCATACTAGGATAAAGGCATCTTCTGATACGAAAGAAATGTAGTTCAGTCCTGTACTCTAACGGTGGAGGACTACCTTAATTGCCCAATAGCATTTAGTCATCCTCACTTTAAATACATTTTGGCGCATTCTACAAATACTAGTCCATGTAGTCAATGTTCTTACTTAAGAGCGTTTTTTCTGATCCAAGGTCTAGCTTGTCCACTGCAGCACATGCTAAGTGCCATATGTAAGCCATCGTTCACCGAGGCACTTCCGTGGCTAATTTCTGGAAATACACACCCTGTAACAACCTGACTCCATGTCTTCCTCAGCGTGAGCAGGTCATGTTCTTACTTTTGTTTGTTTGTTTCTTTCTTTCTTCTAATCTTGAGATATCGAAGCTGTCTTTTTCAACTCTGATTGTATGTTTGGATGTCGTTGATTATGGCTTAGAAATGAGAGAAAACTCGGACGAAACGTATATGCCATTGACTTCAATCATAAGAAAGGAAACCAGCGTTAGATTTTGTCCGCCAGATGTCAGTACAGACATTCGTAACGGATCGAGTTTCCTAATACCTCAGATAAAGGTAGCAAATGGAGATAACTGAGTTAAGTCTCCGGGTGGGCTTTTCCGGGTAAGAAGACATCAACCTCAGCCCCAAATTCGTACAGGTGAGTTTAAATGCTGACCTCATTCAATGTCGGGAGTTTATGAGGTGTCGTTCTCCTCAGCGACCACTTCGTATGGGTGCGTTTGCATACTGACCCCGTTTTGTACAGGTTCTAGCGAAGGTTCAGCTCTCCCAGGAACGGTCTTGAATGTGAAGTTCACAATGATGTTTGTGAAAAACAAGAAAAGTTCCATTTCTGATAGAATTTTCCCCAGGCATGTTCTCGGACCTGTTGGCACAGAAGGGAATTGTATGTGAAAAAAAAATGACATTTGACATTTGGTCTACACAACATGTACTCTACTAGGACAATCTAAACATCGTTTATGGTGTGAATGTCTTCGTATGGACAATCGTGGACATAAACCTGGGCACAGCATGCAGGCACTGGTGGTATACATCTACATGTAAACAGGAGAGCAATGCATGAGTAAGAAAGAAATGGGATATTATGAAATATACTTCTTGTCTGGATCTGGTCACCTCATCCATTAATCTCAAATGGAATGTATATGTCATTATTGTGTATACGCACTATAACGTGAACCAATGCGAAGGAAGCATTATTGACACATATATACTGACCATCCCCAAACGGCAAGAAACCTTGACGCTTTAACAGTTCGCCCTCGGGAGAAAGCCAGCGTTCGGGGTCAAACTTTTCGGGGTCCTTCCAATATTTCGGGTCTCGGTGGGCCCCATAGATGCTGAACACCACGACCGTGTCTTTAGGCAGGAAATAGTCTCCCAGCTGTACATCCTCCGTTGTTTTGTGAGGAACTGTGATCGGTGCTAGAGATGGGGGAAACAAACAAACAGTGATACACTGAGAAGTGTCCATGCATGAATTACACGTCGTAATGGCTATATATACTTACACTTAAGTAAGAACCTTGTTCATTTGTAATCTACCCTAAGTAAATCACCTCTAAAACTTCGGCGAGTTGCCATAGCCCTACTTCATAATCAACACCTAGCAACTGCAGTATCTATGTTTCCGTATAAGTTTCACGGATCCACTGACCCACTATATATACTTCATGTATCCATATAATTTTTCCTGACTTTAAAGTGAAAGACAGCGCGTGTTCAACGTTAAGTTTGCCCTAGTTCTAGCGGATCTTGGATTTAGCCCCCATGGATAATATTTATGGGTCAGCCCGCTAGAGCTAAGTTTGCCCGAAAGGTTGGACGGTATGATGTTGATATCGGTGAAGTATTTTTTCTAACAGCCACTACGACAGTAGGCAGCATGACACACAGCCACTCTATGTGAGCTGTGACGTAATTGTTCCAAGAGCGGAACGCTGTCATCTGAGACTGTAGTTAGCTGCAAGGTTTGTAACATATGTAAATTTATAAAATGAAATGACCACGAAACTTACTCCCGCCGAAACACAATGGTCTGGAAATACTTAGCAATGTTCTTCACATATGTACCTTTTATAATTAAAATATACAACATTAAAACAGTGTCCTGTCACTATGTTATTACATGTTACATTGACAGTTAACTCATAACATTTACATTATATCTTCTAGACAGCTGATAGGGCCTAGAGCTCTGATTGGTTAATCTCCCATAAGCCTAAAAACATGAGCTACCCCTGGCGGCAGCAACATATTCCACACTTCAAACAAAGATAATTCAGCAACGAATTCATATAAACAGGATTTTGCATTTAAGAGAGAATTGTGTAATCTTTTTAATGAACAGTGCATCAGTCATGAGCTGTCTTTTATTTAACAACCTCCATACTGACGCCTCTTCCGGGGATTAACTAACCACTATTGGCTACATTTGCGCCTTCCGAAGTCCCATAAATGGACAATGGGCTATTTCCGATTGGCTACTGAGATATTTGACCCTACAGTCAGTTAAGGGTCGGATGGCATGCACCAAACAAGATCTGAGAGGTATGGGCCTATATGTGTGCATTGTACATGTAGCAAAGAAATGGGTGAAACAGATTTGTATTATTGAAAAGCCTTTTAGGAGAGCCTAAGATAGCAACCATATAAACACATACTAATAAAGCCAACCACATTCATCCACAGTGTTTATGATACCATGCTATACATGCCTACCGATGTTGGCTATTCTCTGTAACTCGTGGATGGTCGCAGACACATAGGGCAAGGATTGTTTGTCCCTCAAGCCAATCTTCCTTGACGAGGCAATGACCTGGGTATATAGAATGGTAATACTGCCAATTTGTGCGCAAAAACTCTATTTACCCGGTATTATTGTAACACGGTACGACAGATAAATCGCTTCGCTGACAACTGGGACACTTACTAGAGACATAAAGCCCAATAAAGTACATTTGTACTACTCATTTTCGTGGAAATGGTTTAAAAAAAAATGAAATATCGAAGCAGATTATACATTGTTCAATCTCTTTGGTCCTCGCCATGCAAATGCATTACGCTTTAAGGCTGAATGGAGTGTAAACCAATCTTTGAAATATCATGACTAGAAAATTAGGGGGAATATGTATAGCTAGATTACAGCAGACAGAAGTGTACCTGTTGGATTTCCTGCTGACATCGCTTTTGTACATCCGGGTACCTGACCATATAAAGTATCAGCCAGTTCAAAGAGGCCGCCGTTGTTTCCGAACCCGCTAAGAAAAGATCAACGATCGTCCGAAATACGTTCTCCTCTGCAAACAGTGAAAGTTTTTCTAGAATTCAAACATGCATAAGGCTAAGACAATGCTAACAACGAGGAGCCTTGGAAAATATGCACCCAGATAACTGTTATAGCCGGAATCGTGGCGCCTGTCATCAAAGAAAAAGATCGATTGAGGGATCTGTGAGGGCATAGAGGACACCGACCTGTAACCGAAAGTGGGGGAAAAGACCGAGCTGTGTGTAAAGTGGGGGAAAAGACCGAGCTGTATGTAAAGTGGGGGAAAAGACCGAGCTGTGTGTAAAGTGGGGGAAAAGACCGAGCTGTATGTAAAGTGAGGAAAAGACCGAGCTGTATGTAAAGTGGGGGAAAAGACCGAGCTGTATGTAAAGCGAGGAAAAGACCAATTAATCAATAAGACAGAGACCCGAATCACGTTATCTATAAAGAGTAAGGTACATGTAAAGAGGGTGAGATCAAGCTATCTATTAAGGGAGCGAGCAATAGATGAAGAGAGTGAGATCACGCTATCTGTTAAGGGAGGAAGTTGTAAAGAGAGAGCATATACCTGTGAAAGACGGGTTCCAGGGTTCTTCTTTCGTCATTTTAAGGTACAGGTCCAGGAAATCTCTGATATTTTCCTCATCAAACGTCTTCCTGTGTTTCTGTATCTCCCCTCGGATTACCTCCCTTAGGGCATTATCATTCTCCACCAGTTTTTTCATCTGTTAAATCAATTTATTTAATATTTAATGACCCTAAATCACTCAGGATGACACGGAAGGCTGAAGAGTTAGCCACTTTTCTGTGTTTCTTAAAACAGCAATAGGCAGCCACACCAATGGTATTTAACTCAACCAACACAGTGCATGTCTATGCGAAAATATCAAAGTTGACGCGAACGTTTAAAAAGTCGCTCGCACAGTTTTGACCAGATGCCATTTTCTTCTTGCTCTAAGCAGAACCTTACATTCAGTTACAAACTAATCAAATTCTTGGTTAGGAAACCAAAGACAGAACTCGCGCTGCAGCGCTATTTTCTACAGACGTACTGTTTTATTTGTTTCAGATTTAGGAGATCTGGACAAAATATCATTTACTCGATTGTGTATCTGTAACAGACAGAAGATTAACCTCTCTTGAGTTTTTCTAAATGAATCAACTTGAGTTTTATTCTTATCCATTTGTTTTCTTGAGTGACATTTCTACACCATTTGAACACAGGACAAAGATCTTACCGGTGAGCCAATAGGCAGATAGCACAGTAACGGAAAGAAGTTCTCGGCAACTTGCAACCCAGCGTTCTTGAACAAGAATTCCAACATTTTCAGAAGCTCCTTGAACACTGGGTCATCCTTCTCATACCTTGATGCGGGTAAATTGAAATAAAGCAAAACTTACCAGATGATCCGAGGCTGAAATCTATTCTCGGTTTAAGGAACCGTATAACTTAATATGAGGGCGAAGATTAAGTGTGTTCTAGAGGTAAGGTGTTAACTGTCATCGAAAATTGCCAGTTCATGTGACCAAAGCGAAAGCCTATTCTGAATGTTAGGAATAGTGGCTTAATCTGAGCTTTAGACTGTTTGAACAAAGAGAAAGTCTGTTCTAACCACGAGGCACTTAATCTCAGCTTTAGGAATTTTCAGTTTATGTAAGTACACGAGAAAGTGTATTCTGAATGTAAGAGGAGTTATTGGATTTTCTCAGTTCAGATTACCGAAAGTGACGCACCGATATCCCCGGATGATCCCACACATGATGTTCATCACCGCCATTGCCAAGAATTTCCTCGGCACAAATGGTCCGCCATTGCACGCGCGGATTTCCGCCATAAGTAGGTCAGCCTCGTCCTGGATTCGCTCTTCCAAGCTTGTCTTGCCCACGCCAAAGTCACGGAGGGACATCAGAGCAAACCGCCGGGTGTCACGCCAAACATCACCCAAACTCCAAATTACACCTATACATACAAAAATTAACCGTTACTAACAAAAAACAGAAAGCAAAACAGACATATAAATAAATAGTACTGGAATACCACAGTGTAAATTATTCGTTATAGGCTTAAGTCAGACCTGGTTCAAGGCGGGCACCATCGCTTTTCAGTTTTCAGTGTAGATAGAACACATTGCTCTGACTTCCTTCATTACATTGCTTGAAACTGCATCTTGGTCGAAGTTTCCCACATTAAACGCGCGAGGCTGTACCTTCGAAAGGTCTAACCATAGTGGCGATCCAAACATCACCCAAGAATCTGTATAATGAAAATGTATCCTAGTCTGTGAGAGGAAAGTAAATCATACTTCCAATGAAATGAGAAAGGCTAAAACTGTCAAAGCCTTCTTTAAAAGCAATATCTTTGCTAAATTATTGGCATGGTGCGTCTGAACATCTGTGAAAAGATAGTTGTGCTCATATCCTCAAGAGTTGTATGTAAGCATCTGTGAAAAAGACGATCGAGTGTGGTCGTGATGTCAGGGTTGTATCGGAACATTACACGTGGAAAATATGGGTGTATTCGTTACGACAAGGCTTGTATGCAAACATCTATGAAACACCTAAGACGAGGTTGGTTGTGACGTCAAGTGTTGTATACGTATAAATATGTGGAAAGGATGGGTGTTGTCGTGCCGCCAAGTGTTGTATACGTATAAATATGTGGAAAGAATGGGTGCAGTCGTGGCGTAAAGGTTGTGTCTGTACATCTGTGGAACGGATGGGTGTAGTCATGACGTATAGGTTGTGTCTGTACATCTGTGGAAAGAATGGGTGTTGTCGTGACGTTAAGGATGGTATACGTGTACATCTGTAATCGTGACGTGAAGAGTTGTATCTGTACATATGTGGAAAGGGTGGGTGTAGTCATGACGTATAGGTTGTGTCTGTACATCTGTGGAAAGAATGGGTGAAGTCGTGGCGTCAAGGGCTATATACGTGTACATCTGTGGAAAGGATGGGTGTAGTCGTGACGTCAAGGGTTATATACGTGTACAACTGTGGAAAGGATGGGCGTAGTCGTGACATTAAGGCTTTTATACGTGTACATCTGTGGAAAAGATGCTTGAACAAGCCTTGAACTCACATCAGTGAGAAGCTCTAGGTCCACTGTTTTGCGCTACCACGCTAACCGCTCAGAAGTAAAGAATACTAAAAGTAAATGACAATAAATAATGTACGCTCTGTTGCACACCATCCAGTATTTATGTGATGGTTTAGAGTATATTAAACATGACAGCAAGTATTTGCATATGCACTGACTCACATATTTGCGGACGGCAATCCTCACCTTTTCTGCGAAAGATTTTGTCGGCCACATACAAATCATTTGGCCGTCCAATGAAACTTTTTCCCTTGTCGACGAGTCCCTCATGGATTCTGTCGTACGATGTGACCACTACTGTCCTCATACCGCCTATATAGATCGTGAACATGTCTCCATACGTTTTACTGTATTCGTCGAACGCCTTGAAGGTGTTTCTTTTCCCTGCGAGCTGGACCAGATTGCCGATCATTGGAAAAGCCAGCGGCCCCGGCGGGAATTTGTAAATCTGTTTGTCCTGCGCTGATTTCATGAATTTCAGCATACCCAAGGTCACACAGATGAAGATCAAGACTGTCTGAAGGTCGATCAGACTTAGCAAGGAGGAGAGCATGGTGACGAAAGGTTAGGCCTGGGCCGCCGCTCAACGTGGCGAACAGCGATGACAATTCTGTATGATGGAGACAAGCATAAAATGATTGTGATATTAATCGAAACTAACCAAAAATAACTTGCTATGCCATACATCCATAGATTTACTGAACTCGTGAATATATTTGATAATACTGTTATGGCCAAACCGTCCTCTGTGGTCCCCCAAACTAACCCAAACAAGTTTTGAAAAGAAATAAATGAGTTTGAATAATGTATGGTATCGACTAAATGCCACGATCAGCCATTTGAATCAACCGAAAACATGCCGCTTCTTTGAACTGAGATATTAAGAATAATAAAACTGACAGCAGAACAAATAAACAAAATCGACTAACGCGTGTAGGCCTATTCGATTACACATATTGTTTATTCCTGGCTGCTTCCTTACTCATTTCGGCAGCTTTAACCGCCTTTAACAGACTCGGATTCAGCTCAGTTCAGTTGCCTAGTTTCTGATCTGTGTAGCTGGACCAAACAGCCAACTATTAGCGCGCGGTATGCCTAGACGTGTGTTACCGTGTGTAATACCTAGTCAACACATTTGTTGACGTATATACGTAAACACCACACATGTATGTAGCAAATGTAGTGATCACTCACTTTCAAGCGGAAATGCAACCGGCATAAGATAGGTCTACATTTAAACCTAAACACTTCCTATGTGCTTAATAAGAGCTAACCTGATAATTATAGAACTCGGCTACACATTCCTACATGGTAAGAAATCACTTCTATGCATGTTGACATGAACTTAACATTCAAACGCTAAACCTATTGGTGATATCCACATGCATGTATATGAGCATACTCTTTAAAGATCTGAACTTTCGGTTCTCAGGTTTCTTTCAGATTTTAGAAGTTTAACAAATGAACCGTCAACACAATTTACCCAATTTACATACAATTTAGTATGTCCCCACTATGGTCTTCTCGCTAGACCCACATGCAGGAAAGGCATACCGGTAGACGTAATTCTCACTTAAAACCCTGACCAATGTTTACTTTTCTGCATGAAAGTTGGATAATGGTATAAAACAGTAGATAACTTTGTTAAAACAAAGTATACAACGTTTGTTTTGACTTTCTGAAGTACCAACAGTTACATTATGACGCTTTCAGTGACGTACAGTGATTACCTGACGGAGGTGAAGAGCTTATTGTTTGTCCGGTGTCCTGTTGCCAGCCCGTCAACTGTGTGCATGGAAGTCAGTGGAATTTCGTGGAACGTCTTGTACTGTCTGAAGATGTCCTGGGCGCATATCCCACATCTTATATATACGCTCACCAGACACAAAAGGGCACAGTTTTCAATTCTGGGTCACAATAACGTTTCCTGACCTATTTGGGCGCATTACTCTCGAACCAACACAGCAGAGGCTATAAGACATTAGACCGGATCCGTCCTGTATTCTGACCTCTTGCACTTATATTTGTCCCATATTCTGACATCCTACACTTCTGTTTGTACAGTGTTAATGACCTCTCGTTTAATTTTCACTAGTACGCCACGCTGGCATACCTTTCGTGTCAGTTTGTGTCTCGTTTGTCATAAAAGAACACGTCACTGTAAATAAGTGAGCATCAAACTCATCCCTTGCTGTATATAGTCTTTTTTATCGGAATATAGACTTTACAACCAGACCGAATAATAATATATCAAGACATTTGGCGAATACATTCACAAATGGCACCGTAGCTGCTTTTTAAATGTAAACAATGCTTGATTCAGTTGAGAAATGATCCCAAACACTTGTTAAATGCTGGTTATATGCCATTAAGATTACGTTACGACGTAAGTATTTAAAGTAAAAGACAGCTCATGACTGAGGTGCTGCTCTTTAAAAAGATGATAAAGATCTCTCTTGAATGTAAAAACCTGTGAAATTGTATGAATTCATTGCTGAATTATCTTCGTCTGAAGTATGGAGTAGTGTGCTGCCGACAGGGGATCTGAAGGCGCCCACGCGTTTAAGCTCACGAGGAATTGACCAATCAGAGAGCTAGGAGATATCAGCTGTTTATGAGCTGTAACGTAAATGTTCTGAGTTGTAATGTAACATGTAGCAACACAGCACGCTGTTTTAATGTTGTGTGTTTTAATTGCAATGAGTACATGGGTGAACAACACTGCAACATTTCCAGACCATTGTGTTGTGGCGGTAGTAAGTTTCTTGATCAGCTCACGTCATAAATTGACACATATATTTAAGTTACAAACACAACTCTAGTAGCTTGCAGTCTCAAGTGACAAAATTGTTCCGCCCAGAAAGAATGGCTGCGTTTTATGCTAGTCGATGGAGCACGTTCACATGTCAGTTTGCGCTGTCGCAGTAGCTGTTAGAAAGAAATACTTTACCGAAATAAACATAATATTGCGCAACCTTTTTGGCAAACTTAATTTATAACATGCGCTGTATTTCACTTTAACAGGACAGGTTTTAAACAAAACAGTGTTTACGGATGATTATCTGAAACACTAGAGTAGATATTTTGTTTGGCAATCATTGCCCCTGAATCAGAAAAAGTAGATAGTTCCCATCGTAATCATTGCTCCAGAAACAGATGAGTAGGTATTTTGTATGGTTATCATAGGTCTTGAAACAGAGGAGTAGATACTTTCCTTCGTAATCATTGCTCCTGAAACAGAAAGGTGAACACTTTTCTTCGTAACCATTGCCCATGAAACAGGAGAGTAGATGCTTTGTTTGGTTATCATTGCCTCTGAAACGGAGGAGTAGATACTTTGTTTTATAATCAGTGGTCCTGAAACAGAAGAGTAAATACTTCGTTTGGTAATCATTGCTCCTGAAAAGTTTGCTCCTGAATACTTTGTGTCTCAGGCCAAAGTTTTTAATCTTTCGTCCATTCTCTTTTTGAGAAAAGGGTTAAATTAAAGAAGCTTGAAAAGAAGAAGTCAAACTATTTTGTGGAGCAAAGCCTTCACTCATTAACATGTGCAAGATAAGATTTTTATGAGATCATTTTTCAAGGGAACGTCTATTTGCACACGAGAGTAGCTAAATAAAGGTTATGATAAAGACCGACTGGCTACGTAAACCAAGTATAACTGCCTATAAGCCTAATGTACCTGCGTGTAAGACTAATGTACCTGTCTATAAGCCTAATACATTTGTAAGTATAGGCCTATTAGCCTGATGTACCATGCAGCCTATCAACCTTATATACAGGCCATAAGACTAATGCACCGGCATATAAGCCTAAATATACCTGCCTATTAGCATAATGTAACTGCCTATGCTTAATGTACCTGCCTAATAACCAGAATATCTCATTTCTGTTTGCCTGCACATTGTAAGCTTATTTGAATTTCACTGAAAATGTTGGGGTACATCAGACTTTTAACGAGTAAGGCTGCTCATAGTCATAAATATTCAGATTTGTACAGGTGTATGTATGGCATGTATGGAGTGTATTTTGTTTGCCAGTAGAGGCTGCTTGTCCGGTAGATTTGTGGAGGGTCGGCGGCTTACTGCCGTCACGCAGGGTTCTTCTACATATGAACCTGACCGCCGTCGTTAAGAGAAATATTCTGAAGTACTGCGTTAAAGAGCCCTGGAATGACCATTTGTCAGTTCCAGTGGCATCTTAGCAGCACTTTCGTGTTGCCTGAGACGTATATACAGGCAACTGTTTACTGTTATTCCGAATGCACATTTAATGATAACAGTGAGCGTAACAATAAAAAATTGTTATGCAAATCTTTCTGACAGTGTGGGAACTCGTCTTATTTAGAAGAGTTCCTTGTTTTCGTGACCCGGTTTCTGACTTGAGTGGTTCGTGAAAAACAGAAACAGCCATCTATACACAGTTTATGACCCCGTTCTCTGGAATAGGCTATGTACATCGTAGTCGTCAGGACACGGCCTATATGTTAACCACGCTTCTGTCGAGTTTTCGTCAGTCTATGTTAACGTTGACCTAGATGGGCTTGAAAGCTAAATAAAGGCGGGAATAATTGAGAAATTTTCATATGGTATATGGTCATCTCATTTGAATAGGCGTATATAACTAATGGCTGTATTTCTTCAGAATTTATAGGCGATACTTTCGGCGAGTGTGTGATTTGGTTTGTGTTAAGTTTGAAATTAGCACTACGTTCTTAATGATTTTGGAGGCATGTTTTATTAAGGATGTGCACCTAAGCATGGAGCCTGCCTACGATTCATGAATTTAACGTAATAATATGGCTGATATATTGCCATTCGAGCATTAAACCCCAATCATTCAGTTTACAGTTTTTGAATTAATGGATGGATGAACATTTAGGGTATAACGCTGCATCGGCCGTGTTTCGGCCACAACGTTAGAACTCCGAAACAGTTTTTTGGCATGAGAATGACAACATTCAAAATATGGACAAACGGGAAACAGACGCTCTTCAAACTAGCTGAAATAAACAGAAACCTGTTAAAATTTCGAAAATCACGTTATTAAATATAGTTTTTACACAAAGATCTTGAAATATATTGAAATTTCTAACTACAGCAGCGACCCTTTGAAAACGAATATGGATTTTCAAATTATGCAGACCTATTCTGTTCTTGAATTCATTTCCAGATATCTTAAAAAGCAGCCTTTTTTGATATGTGGACCATCTATTTCAGATATCTGAAAATCCTTTCCAGGTATCTGAAATTCTTTTTAAGATATCTCGAAGCAAAAATATGCTGCACGTATTCGGAAAAGAGCCACATATATAAGAAATTGCACCAAAATGTTCAAATTGCAGTCACTGGTCCCTGAGCGGAAATAGAATAAATACAGGTCTACGCATGCGCACTGGAAGCCATCGCGGCTGATCGCAGTGAGGCTAATATTGTTACCGAGGCTTTGAGCGCCGTTGATTAGGGAGCATACATTTTCTTCCCATAAATGACCAGAGACATGTAGTGCACATATCACAAAAAGAATTCCAGATATGTCAAATTAACGCATATTTAAGATATCTTGAATTCATTTCGACATATCTGGAAATCAGTTCTACATACCTGAAATGTTATTTTGTGATATGTGCACCACATAATTTATTTTAGATATCTGAAAAAGATTTACAAATATGTCGAAATGAATTCAAGATATCTTATATAAATGCCCAAAGGCCGCAACTGCTTGCCATATGTATACGCCTACGTTTGGGTTGGAAGCAGGAAAAATGTAATCAAGAAGTAATATGCATAAACGATGTGAAAAATTACACTTTCATCACTGAAAAAAAATCCTGATAATTCACCTCTATACAAATTAGTATGAAAGCAAATCTCCCAAGTATACAAGTTCAAATCATTTTATTTACGGAAATAAACAGCTTGACTGAATATTATTCGGGGAGGTAAACGTATCCGCCAGTATGTTGGTTGACAAACTCGATGTTCTTTGAAAGGTCATCTCTATTTAATATGTATATTTGCACACGGCTCGCAATTGACAGCGAGGTATAATAAGTGACAGTAGAATGTTAAGTGACAGTAAACATTAAGTGACAACAGATGTTAAATTACAATATATGTTAAGTGACAGTGGATGCCGAGAGACAATATAAGGTAGACTGCGGTCAACAGATTTGGTGGCTTAGTCCGTGCCGTGTGAGGAACCAAGATTTAGGCTCAAACTATAGGTTAACACGTCACTTAGTACTCAGTGAAAGCCAGTGAGCTAAGACCCTTGATTCAATATCTGCACACTGTTATCCAGTGTTTTGATGCCAGACAAAAATGTATACATCTGTTTATTAATTTGCGTGTTTGATGTTCAACTACATGTTCAAGCATAGGCCTGATTGCCTCATACAGGTTTATGTAAGGTTTATGTGTAGTGAAGTCCGGTCAAAGCCTGGAGGAAATCGTTGTAAACAGGCCTGATTGGTTCATGCAAGTTTATGTGTAATGAAGACCGGTCAAAGCCTGGAGGTAATCGTTGTAAACAGGCCTGATTGGTTCATACAGGTTTGTGTAAGGTTTATGTGTAGTGAAGATCGGTCAAAGCCTGGAGGAAATCGTTGTAAACAGGCCTGATTGGTTCATGCAAGTTTATGTGTAATGAAGACCGGTCAAAGCCTGGAGGTAATCGTTGTAAACAGGCCTGATTGGTTCATACACGTTTATGTAAGGTTTATGTGTAGTGAAGATAGGTCAAAGCCTGGAGGAAATCGTTGTAAACATGACAGATGACGAAGATAACATATAAATGACATATGCACGACTGCAAAACGTCCACTAAGGTAGGAATTCCGACTTTGTGGATTTACTACAGGCCATCCTAAGCATCTGAATAATTTTGCCAGTCTCGTACATTGCTGTTCGTGTTGCCAAAGTATACTGATCCTGGGCTTCCCATGGTTCCAACATGCAGTTCTAGTGGTGTCTAGACTCATTACGATGCTCCATTTCAACGGCTCTGCTTCATGTATAGGTTATTCATTGTCAGCGCGTCCCATTTTGCCGCGATTTCCGGCACGGTGGTTTCCCATTCATCGTGAAATGGTTTCCCACCGATGAGTTTTTTGGGTGGGAATGTCTAGTTTACTAGTTTTGTGGTATCACATTTTACTGGTTTCCAGTTGTTGCTGTCATATGTACTCACCAAAAACCGACGTGTTACACACTGACTGCTTGGAATGAAAATTCAACCGTACACATGTAGATGGATCAATATGCAGCTTCACTAAGTACAGAGGCACAACTTCATCATGCGACGTCAATCAGTGTAGACATAAGTAAGTGTACACCTGCCTGTATAAGTGCTTCCGTTATAAACGTCCAGATTATGGTAGACAGCAGGATAAATGCTCCGGATAATGGGTGAGAGATTGAACGTGAACCATACCTGGGTGGATAGAGCTCGGGCCACTAATGGGACTCTGAGCACTTGTAGGAGAACTCCTTTGGGATGATCCGTCTTGGGAATGTTCGCAAGCCGCATATCGATAACTTGTTTGATGTGTATCAGACTTCATCCCGCATCAGACAGAATCTTCTGCTTTTGATTGAGTAGTAATGGCCACGTGATAAACATGTATAACTCTATACCCTGCAGCAGATGCTACATGCGTCTGATGACACAACAGTAGGAAGAACGCCATGGCGTAATAGTTACAGTGTGAAGCAACAATGACACCAGCGGCACAAGGTCACAAAGGGGTGTTGAATAAACATTGTTTATAACGTTATCAAGTCATAATTACCAGATCACTGCTTGGTAACTCAAAGCTCCTCGACGCGACGGGAAATTACTGTTGAATCTTCTTTTGCTTTTCAAGAAACAAATTTTCAGTGCAGTTTTTCTCATCACATAGTTAATGAGTGAAAGGATACCATACTGTACGGGGTCAATAAGAATCATAATATGAGGCTTACAGGCCCCATATGGTTTCGTACCCGTTAACTCAGTAACCATGTAACTAATAATACTGGTGATTTTTGGATACACCTCCGCAGAACTATCAGCGTATCTGCTTCCCGAGCTTAGTATTATCCCTAGAAAGCGATATTTATAAACTGTAGGTTTTACTTCTTTTTAGACATAATTGTAACGGCAATAACCAAATTATGTTTCATAAAATGCAAAGGGTTTCTTCAACAACGCAGTCTGGAGATAATTTTGATAGGAGCAACCAAAAATAGTATTTCATGAATATGGAGGGTGTTAGGTAAAAAAAAAAAATTTTTTTTCAGAAAAACACCTATGTCTTCCCCGGCGATGATCAAGGATGCTGTTATTTGTCGATGATGACCACCTTAGACTGCCCTTCCGGTATGAATTGGTTTGGGATTTGGAGGCAACATAAAAATAACTTTCATTTTATTGTAGTTAAATCTTGTTTTCTTCTTTCATTCCATGTGCCAAGACCAACATTTTAGTAGAAAGGCAAGAGAATAAGCGTTTGGAGAGGGGGCATTTAATTGATTGTGTCCAGCAGATGCTAGAAGCATTACTTAAGTGAACAAACAAGTACGCCTAACGCTCAGGAATCACACACAGGTATATCCATTACCTTCAGTGTACGGCGCGTCTGTCATGAAGTTTATACGGCCGCTCTGTGGGGGAGTAAATTGTGATTATCTCATTATCCAGGTGATCTCAGACTTGGTCTTAAGCCCGGGGGTTACATTTCCGTCCTTGGAAATGAACGGTGGACACAATTAGCGCCGTCAAATTCACTCACGGTTTACCACCATATCTTAGATTGAATGTTCGAACCGAGGCTGTCGCATGCCTTAACAGGGTTTGACCCTCTTTTATACAGTTCTTAAGTGAATTAGAATAGATTGCTTGAAACATCATGAGGCTGTTACACCTTTTACAAGGTATCTCATTAAGCTCTACTTTTCAAAGCCCTGCGAAGGTTTTAGAATTATAGGAGCTCTGTTTGACTGATAACATAACTTGCCTAAAATGGCGCGAGAGATGGAGTAATTGCCGAACCATTAACTGCATTCGCGTGGTCACCTCACTTTCCAAATTTACTGGGACGTCATTTGAATTAACGGTTCGTCATCTGAGCTAACGATTAATACAGTAATTGGTCGACAGTTTATCGATAGTATTAGACAAAGCGGGCTTAGATACTCTCGAGGAAACCCAATAGAGCCTCTAGGGGAATATTTCATTAATTCCTGGCCTATGCAGAAAAGGTAGCTTGATACTCTGGAGGAAACCCGATAGATTCTGTAGGAGAATGAATAGAATCCAATGGAAAGCCCACAGAGTGCTTATGTATTACAATAAGTATAACACTTTTGTTGACATATCCAGTGGAAACCTCACAGAGTGTTTATGTATTACAGTAAGTATAACACTTTTGTTGACATATACAGATAGAGCAGATGATATATAATTATTACATCGACATGATGCTTATCTATGCGCGATATATATAAATATAATATATAGATGTGAATAATTTCTGGCCCATATATATATGACCCAGAAAATATTCACTACTATTTCGAATTTTGAATTCATACTCACAAGATGAAGTGATGAATGCTTTCTTTATTACTTATATATATATTTCTTACGTATTCCTTTTGAGACGAGTGTTATAGATTGTTTTGGATATGGGTTCTGCTATAGTATCATGTTGACACGGTCCTTCATGGTTTAGCAGTGGTATACGATTGTTAGATTTGATGCTTAGATTCATAACTGCAGTCATGTTGATGTTGGATATACGGGTGTGTAGTTCTGTTTAGGTAACGCTCAGATTTCATAAAAATCATTGCTTTTGTCAGAGCTGCGTTGATTCTTCCAACCGAACTTATCCCTGCTTAAACCATATGATCGTGTAATCGATTGTAGGCATCAGGAGAGCTAGAGGTGGAGGGAGTAGGGTGGTAGAAGGGGAACAGGAGTTAATGATTTAATCGTATAGAATCCCAATTCCGAATTCCCCATCCGGTCTGTGATAGGGTGTAAGTCTCCTTCACAATGGACTAAGGCACTTGTATCGCTCTGCGGAAAGCATCAAGCTCTCACCAAACCTGTTACGTTTCAGTCGATTATAGAAAATTGTGCTCAATAGGCGTTAACGCTCCAGAGTGATTGTCAAAGATCTCGAGCCAGAATCTCTGCGTGCGAACCTGACAGGTGTCAATGAAAAAAAATGTTATTTTGGAACGGCTTTGACCTTCATTTTGCCACGATTAACTTCCCCGGGCCAGGAATAAACGGTATACACACGTATTGTTACCGGCCTGACAGATGATACGGCGGGCAGAGCATGCACCAGGCCGGTGGGTATTTATATACCTGGTGCCTGTTTGGCTCACCAATCAACTTAAGCAACTGATGGAGTTCCCCCCGTACCTTTACAGCGCCAATATAATCCGCGACTACAGGGAGTGCGGCAGGCGTAGAGCTGTTGCCCTGCCGTGGACTTTCGCGCACAGACAAACAGAGCTTCTAGAAACAGGTGTGCCTCTAGCGCCGCGTGGACTGGCCACTCCAGAAAGCTGGCTATCCCGTCAGAGGAAGCTTGTGAAGTGCTTTACTGTAACTAGACAGATTCGGGTTAGAGCGGTTTTATGTCTTCCCGACCACCAGTGCCCACGCAAACAGCATCTGTATCCGCATTTCCCAATACCCATTCAGCCTTCTGCAGACTTGCTGATAACTTCTACACCATTCTCATAAGCGGAGCGCAACTAACAAGGCTCGCGCCTCTGGCTTCTTTTCTTTTGTGTCGGAATTAGGGGAGGGAATTTGGTTGCATTAGGGGAGAAGTCGTCAACTTATTCAGTGCCTTGTAGAATCGCCTGCCGATTCACTGCTGGTCAACCAATGGGAGGAGACTGTCCAACTGCAAATATGTTGGTAATCATGCCGTCTTCCAACTGCAAGGATGTAGAGGAAATGTAACTGCTGAGAAACTTCTTGGATCATGACGGACTTCTTCAAAGGACATCGCTCATAAAAAAATATTATGGTACCTGAGAAAACACCAAAACAGAACTGATATTTGTTTCTCGCCAGTACTTGACAAGATGGCTGACCTGCGTCACGTGATAAGGGTAAGCGATATTGGTTATGGAAGAAATTCTTGTTTATGTGCATTATCGCACGCAAATGGTTCTGGGCTAAAGGCTACATTATAAGCTTCACTGTAATGTAAAATTAAACCACGTGAGATTCCTAAAGACATTTCAAACATATTTGGCTTCTGTCATTCCTATCCCGGATTAACGCACCAAGTAGTATGCTGGCAACCCTGAGTGGCTTGGTGAGTTGTCATATAAGTATCCCGAGGACAGAGGCCTATATACATGAGCCTGTGTGTCAGAGAGGATGTAGGCGAACCCTCACCACACGCCTTCAGTGTAGGCCTACAGAGCTTATTTGTAACACATTCCGTCTTCCAATATTATCCGATTTTCATAACATTTTGAAAACCCTCAGGCACAATGACACATTTATTATTGCACTGGACGGATTCTAGGTCCCTGTATATAAATGTCTGTTAGACATACAGATCAGTGTCCTAGGTCATCATGGCGAGATGTGGCTTGGCAATTTGTGTAATTGTTATACCTCAAAGTGGAAACTTAAACTGAACCTTCCATTGTTTCTGACAGCCTACCCAAGAATCGTCCGTTCATAATTGTCAATCAGATTTCGCTGTGTAAGCAAAGAATTTATAAAATAAGTATTAAGTCAGCATTTTAATTTTGAAGCCTTCATACATTATTGGAACATCTCCACAAATATTTATTTATTTGATTGATGTTTATGCCGTATTGAAGAATATTTCACTTATATGATGGCGGCCAGCATTACGATGGATGGAAACCGGGCAGAGTCCGGCGGAAACCCACGACCAACCAAAGGTTGCTGGCAGACCTTCCCACGTACGCCCGGAGAGGAAGCCAGCATGGGTTGGACTTGAACTCAGCCACGGAGCCCCCCATGTCCCTAAATATATTTCGGTAGGATTACGAAAGAAAATATGTGGTAGATCTATTCAGTTAATTTCGTCTTATAATTTTTACAGAGGCGGATTCCTCGAGCAACTGACTCAACAAAGCCAACGTATGGACAATGTACGAATGACTACAACCGGATCGTGGAACGTGTAGTTTCTGAGAAAGACGCCAAAGGCACGATAGAGGCCTTGAAGGAGAAATTAAAACTTCTAAAGCTGATGCTGGAGGACTGTTCCGTTCTAGTGAAAAAGAAGAAGGAAATTACCAAGAAAAAACGTCAGCGTCAACGGATCGAACGTATCTTGCCATGTATTTACGTCACGTTGGCCATAGCAATGGTAGTGATCGGAATCTTAGCCTCGTGGTTCCTTGTTCAGATCAGACCTGAAGGCGCCGTGTCCATGTGATGCACAGAAAAACAATTCATGTGAAGATTTCCGCTTGAGACGCTACAGCAGTTGTCATAAAAATGATCCGTCCAAGTGCTGGACCCGTTATGCCAGGTATACCGTACCGATGAACTGTCCACCCGAGATGTTACACCAGGTATACCGTACGGCTGAACTGTCCAGCGCAGATGCTATACCAAGTGTGCCGTACGGATCAGCTCTCCACCGGAGATGTTATACCAGGTGTCACACAAATGAACTGTCCACTGGGGTTGCTATACCATGTGCCATACGGATAAACTGTCCACTGGAGATCTTATACTATGTACCATACGGATGAACCGTCAACCGGAGATACCAGGTACCATACGGATGAACTGTCCAATGGGGATGTTATGCCATGTAGCATACGGATGAATTGCCCACTTGAGATGTTATACCAGGTACCATACTGATGAACTGTCCACCGGAGATGTAATAGCAGATACTATACGGAAGAATCGTCCACCGGAGTTACCAACCACTGGGGATGTTATACCATGTACCATGCGGATAAACTGTCCATCGAAAATGTTATACCAGTTACCATACGGATGAACTGTGCACGGCGGATGTCAGGCCTATACCAGGAGCCATACGAAATAACTGTCCACTGGATATGTTCTTCCCCTGGACATGCTATGCCAATACCATACGAATGAACTGTCCACCGGAGATGTTATACCAGGTACCACACGAGTGAACTGTCCACCGGAGATGTTATAACATGTACCGTACGTATGAACTGTCTTCCGGAGATGTTATAACAGTTACCTGAAGGATGAACTGTCCACCAGAGATGTTATACCAGTATCATATTTCATGTATGACCTGTTTTCGCATTGTGTAAAAACATTCCGAATGGCCCGACCCATTGCAGCATCCTTAAAGAGCTACTTTGGTGTCTTAACATCTGTGTCTTAAAAGCAAGGCGAATTGATAAAGACTGGGATAGTCTGAATTGCTTTCCTAAATTGTGAAAATATTGCTGCGTATTAAAACCGATATTGTTTGTTTCGTCAGAGTGTAGGGAAACAAAATATTTCTATCCCTTCAATTTTGCCTGATGTGACGTCACCCACGAACACGTGACGTCATCAATCGCTGACGTGTATCCACAAATGAAGCTGCCATTTCAAAGTAAATACCTTGCTTAACGTCACATCTGCCTGATTCGACGTCATACAAGGAACATTATCACGTCATACAAGGAATATTATCACGTCACATCAGGAAAATTTTACGGACACAGCTGAAGATTTTGTTTTTTCAAGGAATGTTCAGTTATATGGGTTAAATAGTGTTATTCGTCAAAAATCCATTTGAAACACGGTGTTAGGCTTACTCCGTAGGATTTCTTTAATACCATTTCTACGCAATTTGTATTCTGACCAGAGTAGCATCTTTAACTGTATGGTTTATGGGGCACGATGTAAGCCTTCTTTTGTGATTTGCCGGCAGCAAACAGAAGGCAGTGATGAGAGGTATTTTACACTCAAGCTCATGAAAATAGAATTTTAAAGGGATGGTAAAAATATCCTCACCCAGTGTATAAGAATTAGCCTCGGTATAACCGTCCATGGGAAATTCTGCAAAAACTCGATTTTTTTCAGGGAAAAGGCCTGCGATTTTTCTCCGCTATTTTAGAATAGAGACAAGTGATCGAAATGATCGAAGCGGGTTCCAAAAGCAGGATTTGGATAAAAAGGCAATCTTTTAATATTGCTTAATGAAGTCATGCAGGAAAATCGGCTCTCCGTATTAAGGCACCCTTATACATGAAATGAAATACTTTAGGTTCTGCAATGCCTCAAGCGTTAGTCATCCGAAATGAGAAAATTCCGAAGACAACTCTGTAGACTTAGATTCAGGAAGAAGCAAACCTTCACTCTTCACTCCAAACTGTCTATACTTGAACACATTGTGCATGATGCCATCCAGGGGAGTTTCTCGGACCATAAGTCGGCAATGCTGGCTAGCAGATTCTCATTGGGTTTACACTATACGGGCCTTATCATTACCGTACTTACGTCACAATCGGTTGCACAGCATCTTCGCTTCTGGTTTCTAGTGCAATATAACCCTTTTTGATACAATTTAAGATGTGCAAGCTATCATTGACTGCTTGCGATTATCTTTCAATGGGTAAACTACAAGAAAATAATTTTAGCCTGCGCCATTTTAAATCTATCGCCAGCTCAGCCCTGACATAGCAAGTACATAGGGATTGGTGGCCATGGGGGCTTTTTCCTTATGTTATGTGATATGTTTTAAATGGCCCCATGCAGAACACGTGCCCTTAATGACCTCATGAAAATCATCGGGGAAAACTTGGAAAATAATTTCATTAGTGCCGAAGATTAAAATCGGTATTTATTCCCACCGGTCTTGTAAAAAAGGGTTATGACTACAGACTGGAGTAATAAATGCAGACGAAATTACAATAAATCTTGAGCTCGAATGGATATAATATACTGATCAGCCTTGATAGTAGGAAATGTATCCAGATCTTTGGAGGTGAAAGGAGTTACAAAATATGCCTCTTTATAGCATAAGATGCATGCTGTTCATAACTTCAAGGCCAGACATTTACTGGACATGGGTAAAACACTAATCGCTAATAGTCCAAGTGTATGCATCCAATAATTCTTTCTGGACATTTACAGAATAGGCCTACTTGATATTCCACGTAACTGCAATTAAGTTTGGACTTGTTCCTCGTACTTTCTTGTGAAATTGCGGATAAAAGCTCTGGATTCTTAACTTTATTATATCATGGCGTAATTGCCATGGCGACGTAATGCCAATAGTACTGGTTGCCATGGTAGTTTCGTGGACGTAATGTCAAGAATGCTTCGTGAATCGGGCCCCTCTATTGTCGAGCTAATCATAACCCCCTCCATACGACATAGGCAGTATGAAGAACTGTATCCAGGGGAGCGATCACAATAGTGCCTAGATCAGTTCTTAAGTGTGTTACAACCGTGGCGAACCCGATGGAGCCGTGTTGGGAACATAAATGTTGATCATGCAGATCGGCTTTATAAAGCTTACAACAGAAATAGTCTTATTTTGGCTGCCAAAAAATAAACAAATAAATAAATAAAAACACACACTGCATCACATACACGTATAGGCTTTCATAATGGTCACCACAGTCGCGCTAAGGGCAATTTGCACATTTCAGCAGAAATATCTCTTGTCAGTGTTGCAAGATAAAAACACGTCAACAGCCACTTTCAAATTTCCTCTCTTTTCGGGCATCTCCAGGATAGTATGTACGTGTACCTCAGTAGAACCGGCATTATATTCATCTAGAATGTGTTCAGTTTCACCATGCAGATTCAATGCATACAGTTTCAACAAATACATTTTCACCGGAGGAACTCTGAACCAGGGAACTTTAACACAGAAGCCAATTTCACACAACCAGGACGTAGATTTGGGGTTATAAGAGACACCGGTCCATCAATCAGAGGGAAATTTTCCCCGCAATTTTCCATGGGCAGCCGGCGTGAGTGGTAAACAGCAGGAGTATAGAAGATGCCTATAAAAGGTTACTATATTTGGAGCTTGATTATTGATTACCATGAGATGCATGTGCAGAGGGAAACCATTAGCTGAACACTTATTCCATATATATATATCGGTAAATGACGACGCATATTGCTGTATCCATTACAACACGTAATTCAGTACTGTTGTCCACTGGACATTTCCCTTATGGGCGCGACGGATCCTTGATGCCTTGATGCTGCTCCCAAATCTTAATATAAGGCCGCGGTTATGGCCGTGGGATGAGGGACGGGCAAGCCAGCGGAAGCAATGACGTGTAATCCATGTGTGAGGAAGCTTGACAGAGCAGAGAACGGGTTACAACACTGGCCGGGTGACAGCCGGATCAATATTAACAATTAGGCTTAACCTAAAGACTTGAATGGCTCTTAGACGAATTCCCTCAGTGGAAATATATTAAAGCTATAAATATGACACAATCTGTTCAGTTCTGAAATGTCAAGGGCCCGGATTGATTTACCGGCTGATGATATGTGGCCTAGGGGATTGAGTGTCTGCTTTGTAAACGGTTAATCCGACGTTCAGTCCCGACTGGAGTATCTAAGACCTTAACATGGGTAATGTTGCCATCAACTCGCTCGATACTCAGCATAAGAGGAATAGTCCAAGCACTAGCCATACCCGGGTTGGAGGTCGTGTCTGGTGTCTTCAGCGTGGCATTCCAGTGAGGCAGCACTATATATATATGTCAGCATTGAATTCGGCTTGCTACAAGGAGACACTTCTGTGATATGACCGACGTAACGTGGAGAGCAACATTAAGTTTATTTATTTATTTCCTTGGTGTTTTACGCCGTACTCAAGAGTATTTCACTTATTCAACGGCGACCAGCATTATGGTAGGAAGAAACCAGGCAGAACCCGAGGGAAACCCACGACCATCCACAGATTGCTGGCAGACCTTCCCACGTACGACCGGAGAGGGAGCCACATTAAATCCCATTAAAACGAACAACACACAAAGCGATAACGGGCTTTTGATTCAAAGTGTACTAAAAAGCAAACTCTTGAATTGTTAAATGTCAGTTAATAACAGTTTTGAATTTTAGCCTAAAAATTAAAGCTTAAAAGTTAAGCGAATGACCAGATAAATTGTTTTTGACTGTTCTTTGCTCTATGTTTCATAACCAAACCATACACTCAGTTACGTACATCACGGTGCCATAATGCTGGCCGACGTCGTATAAGGGAAATACTCCTCAGTAGGGCAAAAACACAAAACAAATCAAATAAATAAGTAAATACATAAATAAATAAATTTGACAGTGTTTGTATCGTATTATTTATAGTTCATTATTCATACTGCATTGTTTGTATTACATTGTTTATACTTCACCGACATTCTGTTTCACTATTAACTCCACCACGGTGAGTATTTAATAGCTCACTTCTGTTTGCTGCTGTGCGTTGGTTTCTCGAGACATTTATACATGAATTTCAACTAAAATTGGAGAGACTACGTAAACTATGGCCAATTGCGGAGGATAGAAATCCCTACACAGTAGTGGACACATCTCTGACCACTGTCATTTAGGGAGCGTGTGGTATCGATCAGCAGAAGTTCTAATACAAAAAGGCCTGTATGAGCCGGATAAATGTCGCCTACTGTGTTGTTCAAGGCAATATCACTTCTACATGACGCCGATGATTCGATACAAATGCTGGGATTCCGTCATGCTTGTGGCCTATTCGTACATGCAGTACGACCACAAAGGAATTGGAGAATATAAGAATGGGTTGCAGGCCTTATATAACCGTTTCACCCAACTCCTCCTACTCTCGAATAAAGCATAGTCTGTATTTCATATAACACAGGATAATTTGAATGATATATTTAGACTGAAAATTGCCCGGAGGATCGCTTCCGTCTGCACTGTTAAGTTGTCATCGATCGACATTGAGCCTTACATATGGAAGTCGATATTTGAAGACCTTTCAGCCTAATTTGGCAGGTTAGTGAAGATTAGATTTCAGCAAGAAGTCAATGTAACTCTTATGACCGAGTGGTGTTCACAGCTACGTAGCAAACACTATAGCCTGTGTCTTTTAACCTATCGCCTGTCTTAGCTGTCTTTAAAATCAGCAACACACGCTCTACTCGCCCATACAGAGCCGTAAATTGCCTTCGCAATCATATTACATTTGCTGGAGAATTTATACTTAAATTCAGACGGTTGTATCTCGGCTGTCATGTCGGGAAGTGTTGTTGAAAGGCATTGTCCATACCTAATGATTCATGTCAACTTTAATTCAACTCAATATTTCACTACACTGGTTGGTGTCCTCTATAATGCACCTCACAGGATCTTACTGTGTTAGTTGGTGTCCACCCTAATTCAGCTCACAGCATCTTCTTGCGATGGTTGACGTCCTCCCTAATTCAGCTCACAGTATCCTCTTGCAATGGTTGGTGTCCACCCCAATTCAGCTCACAGTATCTTCTTGCGATGGTTGGCGTCCACCCTAATTCAGCTCACAGTATCTTCTTGCGATGGTTGGTGTCCACCCTAATTCAGCTCACAGTATCTTCTTGCGATGGTTGGTGTCCACCCTAATTCAACTCACAGTATCTTCTTGCGGTAATTGGTGTCCTCCCCAATTAAGCTCACAGTATCTTCTTGTGATGGTTGGTGTCCTCTCTAATTCAGCTCACAGTACCTTCATGCGATGGTCGGTGTCCTGCCTAATTAAGCTCACAGTGTCTTTATGCGATGGTTGGTGTCCTAATTCACCCACAGTATCTTACTGTGATGGCTGGTGTCTTCTGTAATTCAGCTCACAGTATGTTCTTGCGATGGTTAGTGTTCTCGGTAATTTAGCTCACATTATATTCCTGCGATGGTTGGTGTCCTCTGTAATTCAGCTCACAGTATGTTCTTACGATGGTTAGTGTTCCCGGTAATTTAGCTCACAGTATCTTTTTACGATGGTTGGTGTCCTCTGTAATTTAGCTCACAGTATCTTTTTACGATGGTTGGTGTCCTCTGTAATTCAGCTCACAGTATTTTTCTGCAATGGTTGGTGTTCTCTCTAATTCAACTCACAATATTTTCTTGTGATGGTTGGTGTCCTCTCGAATTCAGTTCCTAGTATCTGTTTGCGATGGTTGGTGCATGTTATTGTCTTGGTTGAGGGCCTGGCCTCTGATTTGGACACTTCGCTTGGTGCTCTCCCTAGTCCCTAGCACATGTAATGAGATATGTCAGGTAGTGGAATATACTTCCCACGGACTAATTTCCTATGCAGCTCCACTCTAATCATCTCGTTGGTGATGCCCGGACTTATGTCAGATAGCGGTATACCTGATGTGCTTTGAGCGCTCTGCAAAATCCTCTCTTATGTCACAATTTGTCATTTCTGGTTAACACGTCGACCAGAAATGTCACATCTTTGCCACGCTTTTGGCCGAAGACGTCGCTATGATACTTCCAAGTATCACATGACTTGTTCTTCCTCAGTAAGTTGGGTAGTTATGAGGTGCTTTTCCCCGAGATATAACGACTCCGCCACTAACCGAACATACTAATGTTCTCTTGTAATACATGAGTGCAACGTTATATACTAAAACTTGTGTAAGTCGACCATGTCTGGTTTCATGGGAAAACGTCGGTTCGTGTAATACACTGTGCAACAACAACAACGCTTGCTTCCTTGTACATATATTGTAAGGTGTCACTAATAAGCACTTAAAGTTCTCTGCAAGCAAACAAGGTGACTTAAGTATTATTTGCCGCATGTTTTACTTTTTTAAATGTCTAGGGAATAGACCTACTTCGAAAAAAAATAACGAGTAAACACGCGTGAAACTTCTGAGGTGTTATCACTTTGGCAGTTTTCTCACACTTGTGGAGTCAAAGCAAAACTGTTTCCAACTTAGGATATTGTTGAGGGGAGATTTCCCACCAATGAACTTAAAGGTTAGTCCTGTTTCTGTCAGTTTCGGGAAATTTTAGTGACACTGAAGGAGTTGAACTTCATCAATCAGGCTCTCGTACATTTTTAGCAAATCTGCAAGCCCTAAACCCTCCCAGTCTGATAGTCCTAGTCCTCTGAGGAAACTTCAGTCAAATTCCTGATAGGGCATGATCGATGAAATTTTTCGCAAATTTGACAAACCGCTGACAGGGGTCAAAGCCACCCACTAAGAGATCAGTGAGCCCTGATTTACCACTACTTTTGCCTTGTGTGCATCCACCTCCATTTCCTGAAAGACACAGAGAGTTATACCTGGAATAAAACTTTGAATGATACCATCCATCCAGCAGAAAAAATGAAAAAGGGCAGCCCAGGGGAGCAAAAGACAATATCTCTAAAAACAGAAAGGAACTAGCTTCATCCCTCCCGACCTGGAAGCATCAATTGTGGTGTGTAGCCAGCGGTGATAAAACCGGAGGACAGGAAAAGTCAACAGGTACCACGCTGTGTCGGATGATACAATGTGGATTAACAGGCGCTAGATACAATGGTGGCTGCAAATTCCTGTGGGTGTTCAGAATAGACAAATGTCGGAGTATTGAATAAAAATAACATGGATTGTAAATGGAGATAAAAACTGACCGAGCGTTATGGTCGGTTTTGACAAGTTGTTGGTTTTTAGATGTGTCGGTGTTGACAAGTTCCACTGTACAACAATGTGCGCACGAAATGATCACCATAAAAGGACAATGAACAACAGACTACACAGCTTAGGACCCAAGTTAATTTAGGCGGAAAAGTTTTCCCATTCCATCTGTAGGTTAGTATGTTGGGCGGACGGGTGGACGAGCAGTCGGCAGACGAACGGACAGTCGGTTGGTAGATCGGTCGATCGATCTGTTGGGACACTGGGGAGGTCGAATGGACCTAGTACCAGTTTGTTGGTTGTTCGGTCGACCCGTCCGTCAGTTGGTAGGTCGGTTGGTCCATCGGTCAGCCGGTCTGTCGGTCGGCCACTCACTTGGTCGGTCACTCACTCGGTAGGTCTGTCGTGTAGTCGTTTGCTTCAATCGTTCGGTTGTCATTCTTGGACTGCTTGTGCGGATGGACAGGCAAACGATCGGTCGTTTGGACGGACATGCAGGCGTACATTCTGTCGTCGGTGGACTGTCACATGTTTGGTTAATATATCCAAGCAAGCTATTGCTACAGAGGCGATGAGCATTTTTTTTATAGATCATTGAAAAAATCATCTAAATTATTTTTAATTTTATTTACTCGTGACACCATGGATGCGCCTTAACGTGCCTTCAGTTTTAGTGGGGACACAGACACATGCGCAAGGACACTGGTCATTAGGATGCTTCTTGTTTACATGTATCGATGCAGTAACGTATGTCCGTAATTCATGTGTTCACAACCAAATACCATACATGCGTGCAGAGGTGAGTGTCCTATTCGTGTTGGTCGAGAGAGAGAAGTTCGGCTAATGCCGAGAATTTTCAGCAACAGCCTTTATTCACTGCATTCAGTTTGCAAGTTAGGAAACAATACAGATGAAACAGTGGATATCTGACAGACAAACAAACACACAGGCAGTTCTGTAACACAGAAACAAAGAAATGAATTAATACCATGAATTACGCTGATTAGTGTCCATAAAAATGCAACCAATAGGTATATATTGGTCAATTCCAAAATGGAAATAAATGAACTAAACTGTATATAGCATATGGCTTAAAACCACACCCCCTATAAAGCTAACGATATGTAAGCCCTGTAGCCAGTAAATAGTCCTAAATAAAAAACTTTCAAATCAAATCTGAGAGAGCTAAATGTTCGTCATTTTCCACAAAACCCCCTTTCAATGACGCACCCGAACAATAAGTAGTTAATCATCACAAGTAAACTGTAAAATTAATTAACTGATTTGGTATTCATTTTAGAATTCAACTGAACCCTAAAATTAAAAACATTCTACATGTGCAATCATTATATACCTACACTAGTGATCGGAAACAGTAAATGGGAGATAACTCCGAATGGCAAACTACAACTGACGTTAATGGGGGAAACTCAGTATCCAGTACTAAAATCTTAACCACAACTCCCTACAATTTACGACAAGTTAATTACTCAAGCGCTCTTACAGTGCAATAAATTGAAAATAATCCCCTTATACTATGAAATATGTTTCATTACTATGCATTATATTAACAAAGTATTAAGGCTAGAAAAGAGCGTATCAGAAATTGGACCCTTTTGACACAAATAAAACTGAATTGTGCCACACGTGTTGCAGTATAAAACTCTCCCAAGAAGAAAAAATGTCTAACACTAAACCATAGAGTGTATGTAGGCTTTCGAAATGTATATATATGTACCTGAAGAGTGAATCTCAGCGGCACAAACACACAACATAACCGGACAAATGACCCAGAACAGCGCCAGAGACAGGAACAAGCCTCTCTAGTAATGCGTGATTCTGCTCGCGACGGCAACGCCTTCACACAAGGCCGGAAACCGCGCAGATACAAAAAATCTCAACCACGTGTTGTAATTAGGATTAAATTGTGGGGCTGATTTATCTCGGGCCCTATAATGGGAAAATTACATTTATTATTGATCTTTCATGAAAGCTGTTTTTCTTACATAATCAGAATTATAAGAAATAGGCATGAGAAACTCATCACAAACATTTGTACGTTCCCTTGATCAGGAGTTTAATATGCTTCGATTTTAACGCATCAGTGTTCTACTGACGACACACTTATTACAATGCCTCGCTGAACTGGCATGCCAAGAACGCCTAATATGCTTCATCCCTGAGCTCAGTGGATCAATCATCATTGCAACTATGGTCTAGTATAGGCTGTTCATACGCTATGTGCTATACTGCATTTCCAACAACGACAATATCTTACCCTTAAAGTGTTACAACCATTAGGCGTAATGCAATTTCACCTTCCGTGGTGCAACAATTACCGGAAGAGCATTTCCACCTCAAAAGCCTTGAAGGATAAAAGTTGGGGGACACAGGAGGCTGTAAGAATATCCCTCCCTCTCCTGCTTATCGTACGACAGAAATCAAGAAAAGGCATGATACGACACGAAAAAAGACAAGAACAAACTTGTAAAAAATATGTGTTTTATTTCATTTATCTGGAATAAATTTTGTCCCTTTTTTATAACAATTTTGGGTGCAAACAACTTCCCCAAAAATAGCTTAGCATCATACTATACATACATACAAATATTTCAACAAATGATTCCAAGCACGCATACCTCTAATAGCATATACCAAGGGCTGGTCCACTAGGGATGACAAATACAATACAAGTCACATGTTTCACTGGAAGGTGCTTAATCCAATTCATCTTAACCTAATGAACTGCAGACCAAGTGTTTCAAGATGAAACAGGCGTTTGACCATGTTACACATCTCCTGTCACAGAGATTTGTTCCGCTTTCTGGCAGATATCATGGTTGTAGACAATTCATGCCTCTGGTACATGGCTGTCTGTTTGAGGTACAGGAATCTCACGATCGTTAGAAAAGGACTATCAGTCCATGTTCATCTCATGTCTCTACAGCTCTACAGCATTTTTTTTAAGGACAACTGACTCTGATAATCAATTCCCTTGTGAGCTTCCCCGAACACTTAGGGAACACACATGAACGCTGTAGCAACAGTCTCTGACATGATCAGACTGTAAAGCCGCGGAGACATTGGGGGATCATGGGCCTTCTGGGATCTCTCACCAGAAGTGTTGGGAAGATTAAATACATATACAGGAATAGCTTCAGGACAAATCACCATTTACAACATGCTCAAAAAGTAAGGATTTCTTGGTCAGAGGATAAATAAGACAACACTTGATAAAATAAATAATACTATTTTCCTTACACAAAGTTAATCAAACCAACAGCCATAATGGCCGTTTTGCGGTTAATTAACGATGTTCACAAATCGTCCAGACTCTGCAGTTATACAGGTACGAACGGTAACATGTATTCAGATGGAACTGCTTGTCATCCAAATACAAATCAATCCGTCAGTCAGTTTGTTTACATTAACCCTGCAAAGTACGATATCTCAACAACCATAGCGGGTGAGGTTTTGAGTGGTTGATTACCATTAAGCCTGGTATTAGCTTTACTCTAGATTCCCGCTTTATGTTATGTATATAATGTATACATGAAGATGAGACTGGTAACTACATATGTAGTTCTTACATCTACCAGCCAACTTGGCTCAGTCCTACACCTATTGTATTTTTCAACAGATTATTGTTACACGATTCAAACAGTGTTTTGAGTACTACATGTATATAGCGTTAGTTAAATACTGTTTGTCTGTCAAATCCTTGATTTACCCACGAGTTCTGTAAACAAACATTATTCCCTGCCAAAAACATTTCAAATGCCCAATGACCAGTTCACAGCTGACAAGCACACACAGACAAACGTACGCACCCATCATCATACGCATGCACGCACCCACGTACATGAAAACACCATCCAGACTACACTGGGTAATAATATGACTTCCAGACCACCTGGACAAATTATACATTTGTCTCTAAGAACAAACACAATAAAGGATCTGCTAAAGCTTCTACAAGTCATAAAAGCAGATTTTCTTCTTCTAAACCATAAACCTTACTTGACGTTTGTGTATCTGAAATGCACAAAACCTAACCTGTAACACTGGGAAGAATCCTTCATTACCAAAGATGGAAATTATTGTTCTCTATGTAAAATACATGACTTGTTTAAGGACATAAATGGACAAAATCTAGGTGCCAGTAGTTTATGCTGAGATATTATGCAAAAGTGTTTCTTTTTCCAACATTATTAACATAGAGTATAGAAATAATAATACAACGGAAATAACTAATGACTGAACACTGAAAAACATCCGATAATTAATAAATAAATAAAATGTCATCACACTACTTGAAAATATAACAGTAATTAAAGCTGAATATGGTCCAACTTGTTTTTTCAATGACTCAAGTATCAAGAGATTTATTCAGAACATTCAGTGCAAATCATTATTTCTACCAGGTAATTTACAATGGTACAATTCATTCCATATAACACTATCTTACTTTCTAATGGGTGTTTCTTGCTTGAGCATTACAACAGATTAAATCAAAGGAGAAGAAAAAATTTTAATCTAATGTCAGAAGTACACCTTTCCTCATGAATAATAGACAGACGCACAAGAAGATTTTACACAGGATAAGAGTACATATAATAAGAGGTTTGTTTGTGACAACTCACAAGAAAATTTTACGGTTATTTAATTTGCCTTTTAACTTTCTTGACCAACGTGCTTGATTTGTAAAATTGACACAGAAACCAAACAGTTGAATTTCTGAAAGGATCACAACTTTCCTTCTATTTCAGAAATTCCAGGGAGATATTAAGCACTTGTGTTCTGAAGAAATAGTGGAATGTTGAATACAGAAAATGTTGGACGTAAATACTTTGCCAAGTTTACCAGTTAGATAATTATCCTGGTACAATATTAGTTTCCTATTTATTCAGTGTGGAAAACTAATGAGATGCATAATAAGAAAACAATCAATATGGAATTATGCTGATCACACAAATGATGCACATTGTTTCCCCATATATACAGATATAATCACAGCCTTCCATCAATACTTTCTCTTACTCCACTAAAGTAACCAGAGAATCGACTTTTACAAACTAATGCTAGGAAATTAGTTCTGTACACTAGCATAAATAACATTTAGACAACTTTTACACTGAAGAAAACAACTGAATGAAGTAAGCAACAGAACTCTCCAAGAACAAGTACATGTACAGTTTTTCACCAATGCGGAGTTCAGTTTTCAGATTATATGGGCCATATTTTAAGTACAATGATTTTTTAAAATTTACTTCATGATTTTTCAGCAGTAATCTGTGCATCATGTCAGGTTCATATCAATTACATTCCCAATGCATAATATCACATGAATAACTTTCATGGCGAGTGCCGTTTCGAGTAAAAATATTGCCTTCACAAACCTTAGTCTGATCGCTTATCTGCATTTCTCTTCCCCAAAAATCATTAAAACACTGGTACATGTATACATAGATTTGCATGACTGAGATGATTGTTACTTCAGCTATTGTTATCTCCTCTATTATAAAACATATTTGGGCATAAAATAAAAGAGCAGAGCGGTATCACATCATGGATAAAGTGCAGCCATGGTATTCACCATAAACTTGTGATTACTGCTACACAATGTATTCAGTAACTAAGTCAAATTCTAAGATTTCTTTCACTGTACATTAAATACACAAACAGGCACAACCCAGCTCTTTTATGTACACTGTTTGATCGCTATACTTTACCAGATTGATCAATATGATATACCAAACTGGCATACATCTTCTGCTTATCAAAACTTCTAGCTGTTAACAGCATAAAATAAACAATGCCACAAACAGTCAAAAACTGCGCAGTCTTTAAATTCTGGCCAAAGAAAGGTACTGTGTTGTTTGTTGGCTGACAAATAAAAAAGGGGAATAATTACATTAAGAAGCTTGAGGCCTTCTGCCCTATACACATTCCCTTGTCTTTATCTTCTATTGTTTTCCTTTCAAACAATAGAAAAAATTATTGACCTACATGTACATATATAATTACATACATATTAATAGTTCAGCTTGATCCAGGGGTTGGTTTCAGCTTTAAAGACTGTTTGACCCAGATTAACTGGTCTTTTATTTTTGCTGTATTCTTTGTGTTTTACAACAATGAGTACATCAGTCCTGGACTTTTCCACCTGGGATCTCGAACAAATCTGCTGGCTTACATGCCCAAAGTCATGTAATCGCATGCTTTAAACAATGAACACGTTTTTCGAGGTTGACACAGAAGTCCATTTGGTCACCTATTTACACCTGGAAGGCTTTTCACAGGGGGCTGTTTGGGTAAGAAATGTTTTGACAAAGCAATGGGAATATTTTCACGTCTGCATACAACTTTGCTCAGTGGGGAGATGTATGCTAAAAACTCGGTCAAATGTGATTCTCTGAAGACAACGTGGATTAATATTCATTTTACATTTCCTGAAACAATGAAACTAGCCAGGGGAGAGCAGCAGGTGGAAAGAATTGACCTGGGGAAGAAGGAAATAAAACACTTAAGGCCCAGGAACATTAGTTATTCACAGCAGGGTGTACAACATCCAGGGGGAGACAACCACAGCTGAAAATTACGGGAATGCTCATTCTGGGTCAAATCTCTATATCAAACAAAGCCAGTGGAATTACTGGGGGAAATATGGAGAAATAGCTGTAAGATGACAACAAAGGCAGAAAACAGCAGGTAGCTGAGGGCTAAACATGATAAAGAGTTCACACAGAGTTAGCTGGTCTCAGCTAGGTGACAAGAATCGAGGCAATACATGCTAACCAGCTGTCAATATGGCATCATATCTCAATCTGCTATTACCAGCCCAGATCATACATTAGTGGTCAGAAGCTGAGAAGTCAAAGAGGGGATGAAAAAACTTCTAATTTTCACTTGGTCCAGCTTGTCAGAGGATGTTTTGTTTTTCTTTTCAGTAGTGGGTTGGGGGATAAAGTTACATTAGGAAAAATACCTTTTACAAACACTCATTTTTTGCAGTTTTCAGTGTGTATGGGTAAAACTAATAAAACAAGTGTCATCCATTTTTTTCTCAGTTTTCTTTGGTTCAAATCAGATATCAAATACTCTGAAATAAATAAAGATATTTATACTCTGTCTCAGCCAAAGTATATCAGCTTATGAATGTTGGGTGTCTGCAAAATTAATTTCCTCTCAACATACAAACATTCCCCCATTCATGGCAAACAAATTTCACAGATTTCAAATTTTCATAGTTCAAAGTCAAAAATCCTTAATTCATTGTGTATGACTACATAGTGCAACTACACACAAAGCCACGTTTATGAGTCAGAAGACATAGGCCTTAGGCGACTCTTAACAAAGACTGAATATAATGTTAAATACATCGAAGTACTCAATGGTATGATCAATGAAACCAAAAATTCTTCAATCAGTATTATGCAACATTCCTTCATGTCATGTGCATCACATTTTGCACTTTGACAGATGGCATTAGTGGGACCATACAACACTACCGTCACAGCTTCTCTTTCAATGGGAATCCAGGGTCTACTTGGATTCCCATAAAAAATTCACATTCAAATTTACTGTTTTATTATAATAAAAAAATGATATTTCAGATCATTAAAATTATGAACATGGAATTCCAAAAATCTGTTCAGTTTTATATGCTTTCAAATCTTTACTTGGACGAAATTCTTGTGATACTAGGTTTGGACAAGATTCTTGTGGATTCTTGCAAAGATAATCTAAAGAAATCCATTTAGATTCTGGTAAAAAAAAAGACAAAAGTAAAGCCCTGACCATAATTATTAAAATTTGTCCCCTGTGTTTTAAAAGAACACAGAACTGTCACTGATTGGCTGCCATGTGAGATAGTCCAGTCCAAGTTAGGCTCAATTTTAGTTACTGTAGAATTATTTGGTGATTTTGTGTGACCCTGGTTAAACGTTTTAACCTAAGATGTCCTAAATCTGCTGTCACCCAGTCAGTGCTGATTCTTTCTCCCTTTAAAGAAGACGCAGTTTAAGCACATTCTTAATTTATCAATTAGTTTTACAATGAGAAACTTCTCAAAAGCCTTGCTCCCTTTTTCATTCATACAATCTGTCACACTTTGTGTAGCTGCACTCCAAAACACTTATGTAGACTTCAGCACACAGGTACTGTGGTGCCACAGCAGAGAAGGGCTTGATTTTACTCAATCATAACCCTTTTTTGCTTGAACACTGTATGACTCATTAGCAGCATAAGAGTTTTATGTTTTAACAGAGAATATCACAAATCCTAAATTAACAAACACGTGATTCTAATTAACTCACATATAGTTTGACAATGGCTTTGACAAAGTGACCCCAATCACCACTTTATGCGGTCCAAGTGAATTATGAAGAAATATATCTGTGGTAAAGCATGGTAAATAGTCACATCAGTCAAGTGTGAAATAAAGTTACATTTGGCATGTCTTGTTACGATGATGGTGACAAAATGATCCTGCAGTATGTCAGGCATCAATGACAACGTGACCATTGAGAACTGTCACAGCTGAGGGACTAGCTTTAGCAGACACTCTCTCCATGCCACTCAGCTTTGTGTATAATCTCCTGCACTTCATTATCACCATTCCTGGCCAGATAAGGGCCAGGCTTAGTCTAGGTTCAGATTTTGTACATGCCAGCAACACCCAGAACACCTGCAGATAAGGCAAGAGTAAAATCAAAATCCACATTGTTAATGGTATGTCTGTTATGTGATGGAAAACTGAAAACAGTTGTCCAATACCTGAGGCACCCACATTCTGTTTCACATGGTAATTCTCAACATGTTCCAGGGCAAAGGCATTGTATCGTTCACTAATCTCAAACAAGTAATAAAAAATGCCAAAAGTTGCAGAGAGATAGCCAATGACAGCTAGCCATGCCAATCTCTGACGGAAGTTCATTCTTCATCAAGTTCACTTCAGAATTCAACACAGACAGGACTCACTGGACAGGTGAAATCTGCAATTTAATAAAGACACACCAATGTAGTTACATGAATTTAACTGGTGTTGAACTTTCTCAAGAACATTTTCGTTTTCATACATGACAAAGTCATCTAGCATCGAGCCTGAATATCAACTTTTGCACAGTGCCTGTCATGTGATTTATTTACCTGACTTGTGTTTTACGCCGTACTCAAGAATATTTCACTTACATGACAACAGTCAGCATTATGGTGAAAGAAAAGCGGGTAGAGCTCGGGGGAAACCCACTGCCATTCGCAGGTTGCTGGCGGACCTTCCCCCATACAGCGGGAGAGGAAGCCAAAATGAGCTGGACTTGAACTCACAGCAACCGCATTGGTGGGAGGCTTCTGGGTCTCTATGCTGATCAGCTAATTAGTGTTAGTCAAATCTTGTGTATGGCACTAACTATTCCTCACAATGGTACCAACAGATTTGTTTTTTGAGCTGATCACGTAGTACTAGTAGTGCTACTACTGGTACCACCTGATCAAATCTTTTCGTGGCACTGATATAATCATGGAAATCACATACAATGCGAATTTAAGCACAATTAAACTCCATAAAACTTCATCCACAACCGATTTTTCTTCACTGTGCAGACGCTTCAGTATCGATGGGCAATTGCTCTGTGTACTTTTAACTTTATTTTTTATGCTGATGCAATCTGTATTCTAGTGCACAAAACTTTAATACCATGAAAACCATGGTGTTCGTCTGGTTAGTCCAATTAGATGGACTCAGGGTGTTATTTTAAAATTCTAACATTTATCGCAACCCTGAGCTCATCACCCGTCCTAAAAAAAATCGCTGCTGAACTCGAAGTTGATGTAACTGCTTTTGATGAGGTCAGTGCTCGTGTTACACAAACTTGTACCTATATTTAAACTGAATATACAGAACAAAAACTTTTATGCCCTTTTCGGTTGTATTGTGAAGATTTGTATTGCAACCTACAAACTGCAATGAAAACATCAGAACTCTTACAGTTACAATTCAGGACCAAGAATAGGTTACGAGACTTTTCAAAATGGCTGCCAACGGTGAGGCGTTTGGTAGGTTTGAAGTTCTAACAGCTAATATGACCAGTTAGTCAACCAGCTTCATCAGTAGAGGTAGTGAATTAATAACACAGATTAGAGATTCAACCGCAAAATGCCACAGAAATAGGCAAAATGGTGAGTTGGAGTGCCACTTATGCCGAGTTCGAAGATCTGCGGCAATATTTTTGAGTACGAGTGATGGACTCAGGGTTGCGATGAATGTCAGAATTTTAAAATATCACCCTGAGTTCGTTTAGATGGACTATTGCCTGGTTTATCATTATGTCATAACAACATCTACAACAACAACTTGCCAAAACGACCTCGTTAGAGCCGCCTTACTGATATAACTAAATTTACCGATGTTAGCATTTCACCTTGTACATGAAACCATGTTATCAACGGCCAAAGTGTGCGATAGTTCAGCATGACGGGACTGAAATCCAGTTAAAACCAATACTCTGTAGTGTCACGGCGACACTGTTCCTCCATTTTATTTTTGCGGTTGCATATAAATTCAGCATCGTCACATAGACATGAAGCACCAGAAAAGTAGGAAGTCCGTCAGGATAAAACGGCGTGATTTCCTTCAAATGAACACCAACATTTGAATGACATTCCAGAAAATTGCTTGTGTGAATTAGAACATATGACAGGACTTATGAAAAACACAAATGAACCCGGACTTTGTTCACTAAACACTCTGTTGAAGTCCAGCATCCATGCCTTTCTGTCAGCTGACACAAAGCGTCTTATAGTAAGTATGTATAATCTTCACGTTGGATTGCCCTCGACCAGGCTTCTGCCTGGACGTATGTGTTTACTGTGTATGTACACTACGCATATTTACAAGCACATATATCTCTTTAAAGCAGTAGGGTACATTTTCTCCCGCGTTTGACAGTTCCGACGGTATAACTTGAGCACATGGACTATTTATATGTTTCATACAGGTATAGCTCCCTTCGCTCCCTCCACCCTATATAGTCTCTAGAACTTTTAAGATGCCTGCATACTTTTTCCCACTTTGGGGACATCTAATTACAAAAGAGCAATATACGAAGCCCCTCTGTTTAGCCTGTAGTGCGAACTCAAGCAAACATTCAAATACGAATATGGTCCATATAATATGAGGGACAAAGTGCCTATTGCTGTTCTCCTGACGTTCCGATTTGTTCAAGTGACTTCATTTTGATGGATTCATCTATGTTACAGGGTCGCCTAGGAGTGTTTTTTTTAAAGTTTGCAAAAAATAATTATCAGAACTTTAGTATTGGCATCGCAAACTTTGTTTAGGCCTTTATCTCTTTCATTCTAGAGGTGCATTTTTTACGGACAAAACTTAAAATACAACATATGTAGGTGCCTTTATATCCATAGTTTTAGACAGTGGCAAGGTGTTGGTATGATTGAAATACTGCCAGTGTGGTGTCAGACCCCAAACATTTACGCTGAACATGGAAATGGGTTTGCTTTTTGAGCCATCGTGCGCAGGACAGATCCAAATTAGGCTGATTTTAGTCCGTTCTCAAATCGTGCTTTCGTCTGAATTCATTCACGGGTTATTTTTATTGATGTATTTTCCTAATCAACAGACGAGAAGACCAGGTTACAGGCGTTAGGCCTAATGCCGACATCATGTGTTGACCCACCCCGCGGATAGCCCCGCTGACTCATTCAAACGCAACTTCATTTTGGTCACCTTTTGTACAAACATGAAAGTCACTAATCTCTCTTGTGTTTATGGAATACTTTGACAACTAACAAAAAACAAACACGATTAACGGCATCTTTCTGTCGTGTTATTGTATCAAGTTGCCGAATTCTAGAAAAGATTAATTACTTGAATACAAAAGACATGAGTAAGCTCCAAGCAAGACTCCCTTTTATATACCGGTATACATGCATATCCTACATTGGAGCGCTATGTATACATAATATTACCATATTTGGTAAGTTGTGCGTTTATATGCATACTTCAAATTAAAAACTACGTGCTTTCTATGTAATGGCTAACGTTAATTGTACTGAAACAAAGCAGTGTTAAGAAACTTTAATCTACATGCCGGTTTTTAAGCTGAAATTAGCATGCCGTATAATTAAAATAGCTCTGGCGTGAGAACATAATTTCAGTACATTGTCTCCTTAAGGTTCAGCATACGAACCATGGTTTATTAACCTATACTTTATTTCATATACTTCTGACCATCTTGTATTCCTTTACATAAGATGCATACTTTTATCGAGTGCTAGAAACTAGCCAACTATATACACATATATTTTTCTTACGATGACCCATATATAAGACATTTACCGATTTTATGTTTAACTTTTTCTTTGGCTTCCTCACTGCTGGTTGAAAACAGTTCTCCTCCAGGTGAAAACGCTTTTATCTAGGCGAGAACACTTTTATCTGGGTGAAAGCTGTTTTCACACAGGTGAAAACCAAAGAATAAGATTTAAAAATGTCGTATATGGATTATTCCGTTATAATTCATGTTTTCTCCCTCCTTTGTCCGTATATGTTTATATATTGCATTATATAAATGTCAGCAAGACACTCGACATTGTATCGGAACACCTCTTGACAATAGAACAGTTGCTCGATACTCACATCCCCAGAAAGGAAATATTTTCTGAAACATGCAATTAGTTCCATCTTCATTGCAATTATCAACCAATAATTGTAAGTGACACTACAATTAATTATATTGAAAGGATCCCACTGTCCAATCCATAGGCCTATAGTCAGAAACCCACAAGCACATTTACGTACGGTACGGCACGATCTTTTTCTTGTTTGTTTTTTAATGCATTATTTAATGTATTTTCTTCTTACCCTCCCCGACCCACCAAATCAAACCAATTCTATTTTACAAACTTGTCTAAAATGTGTCTTGAAATTCTCCATCCAATCTAAAAACCCTTCAGAAAAAATGCAATAACAAACCCACATACTATTATTTCTTCGAGATGCATAAACTATTTGATTATATTTATATAAACCTATCACCCAAATGAGGGATCCTCGTGTAGAAACCTATTATCAAAAAAGACAGCCTGGCGGGACACTAATACTTGCTCTTCTGTTGGCCAAATGTAAGTGGACCAATGACTCGCAAACAGATCTTCCCAAAGAATGCAAAATCTGAATAGTGAGACATGTATATGTAAACCGAAACGAGCTCTTCTAAAAACATACCAGTTAATCCCCATCAATTGTTTACTCGCTTTGCTTGAAACCTCTCAGGAAACTAACATAGCGTATATCTAGAAACCCACCACCCAGCCCGGATACTTTCCTAGAAATCCACGCATTAGCCACCTGCAATATTTCTAGAAAACCGCCCTCTAATCAATTCTGTCAAACTCGTAAATAAAACACAGGTCAAATCGATGACTGTCCCAAATACTGGTCAAATAGATGACTGTCCCAAATACTGGTCAAATAGATGACTGTCCCAAATATTGGTCAAATAGATGACTGTCCCAAATATTGGTCAAATGGATGACTTTCCCGAAAAGTGACTGATTTTGTATAATAAATCAATTGTCCTCCATACACGAGAAGAATTTTTTCTATGACAATAACGCTAGAAATTTGATCCTATGTATATATTGGAGACCACAGAGGAATTTCCGATGTCATTGTGTAGGCAAATAAAACTGCATAATAAACTTCCATTCCGAAATAGTTTGAATTTGCAATTTTACATACATACCTCAATGGTATATCTGCCTGATGACCGCATGAAGGTTTTGTGATTAGGGGTTGTTTGGCGAACTCTTACTGTGAAACCATTATGTCAGATTTGAAAAAAATTCAAAAGTGAAAAAAGCCAAAATGATGATCACATTTTGAACTTTACATAAGGACTTGCCGTAACCTTTTGTTTGTATTTTTCGTCTGCTTTCCGTGGGCCGTTTGTCCCTGGTTATATCGTATACTCGGCTGAATGTGGCGCGGTGGACATGTCGGACCCTCGCTCACACAAATGCGCTGGATTAACACCGAGCTTCGCCCTGAAATGTATGACGGAATAAGTATGGCTCAACGCCAACTCGGCAATATTTCAGCCACATTGTGGCGACAGAAATGTAAGGCATTGGTTTGATTCTATATATGACTATGGAAAGGTGAGAAATCTTAATAACTTTTACATCTTAGATAATAAATATTTAAATATCTTAAGGTCAAATAGCACACTTTATTGAAACCGATATGTTTTCAGTTTTCAATGAATAATTAAAGGTCCTCCGGATAAGCGTGTTTAGACCATTTATTTATTTCTGCACAAACTTTAAAACTTGTCTATTTACCTGTAAGTGATAAAGGTCAAAAGCTTGTGATAAATAATTGTATTTTTATTCAGCATTACAAAAGGTATCAAAATCCCACCCACACGAGTCGAACTACTGTAACAGCCGTATACGATTAACTATGATTTTAATGCTTTTTCTTTGCTAATCAGCGAAATACATCACGAATCCGCAGCGTTATGTCCCACATTTATGTACCTAATGACACTCTAAAACCACAGTTAAAAAAAAACATTGTAAACATTCATTAAAATCATATTTGAAAAACCCTTTCAAATAATTCGTACCTTATTAATGGTGGCTTGTTTCTTTAACTGAAAAAAAATGTAGGAAGTTCAAATCACCCCAGCCTCTAATCTGCAAAGTACCTTCGCTGACAACAAGCGTCTGGGCCTTGGACATGTCATGAGATCGAATCCAGTTCTTGCTGCGACAGCTACAACTTTTAATTAGGAAGATTGTTGTGCAAGCAGCGGTCTGCATGGCCAGTCTCTCCCACCCATAAACCTTCACCAGTGAAGTATTATTGAGTGTATATGGTCATATATGCACCGTCAAAATACATATGTATGGTTTACAATTGTACATGTGCGCTGTGCTTTGAAAGTCTTTGTCAGAGATTTCAGAAGTTGGCGAATTTGTTACCTTTGTTACGTTCGTATATGCAATAAGATCCCGATACCACAGGAGACAATGGAAAGAATATAAGAATCCAAAGCACATGCATGTGTCAGCTGAACGGATACAACAAGAACCTGATCGAACCACATCTGTCATGGGGCCGAGCAGAAACAACAAGAATCTGAACCACATCTGTCATGGGGCCGAGCAGAAACAACAAGAATCTGAACCACATCTGTCATGGGGCCGAGCAGAAACAACAAGAATCTGAACCACACCTGATAACTTATGATGATATGAGACCCCCACCCCCCACCCCTCCAAAGAACCTCTTCATTTTCCTTGCGAGGAACACTAACAAGTGAGTGCATAATATATATATACTATAGATACACCATTCCTATATCTATATCCCCATTCACTATATTCTGTTTTCTGATGTCCTATATTTTTCACTCCCGTGTACAGGTTACCTAAAGGTAAGAGGTTTTTCTCCACGACTGCCTTACTCCGCGGAACCTTTAAGAGACGAGTTAGCAGTGAGGTTGCACTGTTACGACGCGCCTTAACCTACACCCGAATGAATCGCTAGGAAACATGCACACAGCTGATGTCAACTGCTCCACGAGTCCCCAGTACAAGATCAGAGAGCTGTTACTGCTGCCGTAAGTCCCGCCTAGCCCCAAGTACAGAAAGGTCATCAGAATGCAGTGACAAACAGTTTCTTTTATTTTTGTAGTTCTAATTCTGTACTCTTGGGCACATGGAAACGAGAAAGTGCGGCAGTTTTAGAACTGTTCAATTAACGCGTCATTAATGTAAAGAGTACATTCTTGCAACGGTTTTTAAGAGTAAACGCCCAACGAGCAGTTATAGGACTGGGCGATCCATGGGCAGTTATAGGACTGAGCGATCCGTGGGCAGTTATAGGACTGAGCGCAGTTATAGGATTGAGGGCAGTTATAGGACAGAGCGATCCGTGGGCAGTTATAAGGAATAAACTTTTGCAACAGTTCAAAAAGAGTAAAATCTCGAGACATTTAAGAAGGGTAAAATCTCGCAACACTTACATAAAGTAAACTCTTTCGCAACAGTTATGAAGGTCTAACTTTTGTAACAGTTCATATTAAGAATAAAATTCTCGCAATAGTTATGAAAAGCAAACTCTCCCAAGAGTTATAACGCGTAATACAGTTTTAAGAGCAAACTCTCGCAAGAGTTGTGAAGGCTGAACTACCACATCAGGAATACGCTTATGCGAATAGGCCTATATATAGGCCTACAAATTCTACCTTTCGCTTTCAGCTGTATTCCGCACTGGAATGAACTCCCCTGGTGTGCTCACACTTATTTTACCTTTCCTCTGTTTTTCGCGCTACAATGAACTCGGGTGGAAAATGATAATGTAGGCGAATCCCCCTGATTGTGTTTATCAACGAAATCTTATGGATATGTTACCGAGTGACATTGTGCAAGAAAATCCCGCTTTTACCCATCCTAAAGTCGAACGAGATCTGCCATATGTAGCATTGGTTTAGCAGACGTTGTATTATAGATATGAAGATTAGTCTGTGAATTAGGGATATGATAACGAAATATAAGAGGAAAAAAGGATCAACAAAATTTCTGACAATTCGTGCGAATGGTGCTAAATATTGCATGCAGTATATATTTACATGTACGAATGAACAGTTTTCTATTCACTGGGCCGAAACTTTTCATTCATTAATTGTGTACAGATGATATGACATATTGTACAGGTCTACTTACGTGGCTGCGTATTAATTCGTACACACTGGTACCGCGGGAAGCGGTTTATCCAAATAATCTATTCAGTAAGTCATAAATCTATAGCCCATATTGGAAACACTCTACTAAGTTTGCAGTGGGCATGTAAATATGTAGCATTTGATTTCGGTATGCATTACCAGCGAACGTGTGAAAGGGAGAGAAAATCTACAACATCATACAAACTGTGTTTATTAAGTTTTAAAAAAAAGAAAAAAAAACCCTTGAAATGATTATTTCACAAACTAGAAAACTTAATTGGCTGTTCTCTTCCTCAAGAATAACGCATCCTACAAGAAGAGCATATACTTGGTGTATTCGTGAGATTTTTACGTGGACGGTTTAGCCTGTTAATGTATATATCTCGATGTCCAGTTGTATGACAGTCTGTGTGTCTGTCTGCTTGGTCGTCTATATGTAGACATGCCTGCCATGCAATTAACCGACCGTCTTGTATATGTGTATGGACCGCCTCCGTGGTCTAGTGATTAGCGCGTCCGCCTCGAGGTAGGGAGATCCAGGTTTAAGCCCGGGTCGGGTCATACCAAAGACTTTAAAAATGGTACTTGTTGCTGCCTCGCTTGAGAAGCTGGAGCAAGGAAACATGACTTGTCGGCCTGGTGTCAGTATAATGTGTCTGGTGTCTTCTGCATGATGTTCCGGTGGCGGCAGTCCTTTGGCAGCATGAACTCGCCCAAGAAGACACTATTTGTACACACCAGAAGGATTCCTTGTGAACATGTCTGCCGCCTAACCGCCTGTATAAAAAACGAGACCGTGTGTATATGTGAACATGTGTGTCGTCTGACCGTCTGAATATGCGAACATGTCTGCGACTTGACAATCTGTATATGCGAACATGTCTGCGACTTGACAATCTGTATATGCGAACATGTCTGCGACTTGACAATCTGTATATGTGAACATGTCTGCCGCTTGACCGTCTGTATATGTGAACATGTCTGCCGGCTGACCCTCTGTATATGTGAACATGTCTGCCGGCTGACCCTCTGTATATGTGAACATGTCTGCCGGCTGACCCTTTGTATATGTGAACATGTCTGCCGGCTGACCCTTTGTATATGTGAACATGTCAGCCGGCTGACAATCTGTATCTGTCGGCTGATCGTCTGTATTTAGAAACGTCTGAATAGGCCTAGTGGCCGTCTATAGGTATAAAAAACACTAATTCGATTTTCAGGCGCACAGAAAATGGTGGGGACGGTTGGCTGTATCTCTGAGGTGTGCTGAAGAACCGCCAGGTAATTTTGCAGGTATAAACTATCACAAATAATGGTTGAAAAAAAGTCCATTACTCGTGGCTACAATTAAACAGAGAAAAATATCCTCCAATGAGAAAGTGCCCTCCACACCCTGCTTTTATGGCGATAGGACACTAGTACCTGGATTCCAGCTGATTTATTTTGAGAAAATGGTAGTCAGCCCTTGATGATATTTGGATGTGTTGTAGGCCAGGCTTCTAGTTATTTGACAATATGTGTCAACTGGGCCAACGAAAATTAGGGAATACAGTTTTTTGTGAAATTACTACATAAATAGTAAGGCTATTTTTTAGTGTTTTTATACCTTTACGCAGACGTGTTACTGACTGCCGACTATATATGTCGGTGCAGTCATTTCAAGATTGTGTTAAAACAGACACAATTTCCAGTTTACTCTCGTGAAAAGCACATAGGCCTATGCCGGACGTCCTTAATTGCAATCTTAGTTGACTTCATCAATTATAATACAGTCACAGGTTATAAATGTATTTTCGCCCGGCGACAAAAGAAAACGTTTATTTAATTTCTGCTTTCTTATCATAATTTTTTTTCGTTCTTTTGAAATGTGATTGGTTTTTTCAACTATGATTTAACAAGTCCGGTTTCTTTCTGTTACGGTAGACATATAGTGATGAAGACTGTCATACAAGGCTTGCGCGAATAGAACTAGAACGTCTTACGTACGACACATCTGTTATCGATGTCCTGTAGACTTTTTTTACTTTCTGCTTGAACGTATGATTCAATTTCGAGCCTTTTACAGTCGATACACCGTTTGATTCTCAACAAAAGCCACATGTCGGTAACTGACAATAGAAAAATTCCACGTATAAATGTCTTTGGAAGGTAAAATTTAATGTGAATAGCTAACAACACAGCGCGAGCTCCCTTTGTGTACGTGTTATGTGGCAGATGCGCGCAGCTGGGATTTTCCGCTCTGTGGCAAGGTTCGCATTTTTATAGTGGTTGTGCATTGCCGATGCATTCGTGAATACGAGAATATCTCGTTTTTCGTTTCATGCATTAATTTATGTGGGGTAAATTAACTGCATTTATTGCAGCTGTCATATTTCTGAAGAAATGTCTAAATAAGGGAATCCTCTCGCGAGGTCGCGCCGTTCCGAGATGTGGAAAAGCAGTTCTATTTTTAGACTGAAAAATTTCGTCAATGGTGCTTGACAGAGCGGGAAGGTGTGATTACAGTGGTTCCGTCTCCGTAGGTGTGTTAGGCGGCGATTGGGCCCGCATATAAGAGCAGGGGACTATGTTAGCTTACATCAAATCCGGACCAGTCCCCTTACCCCTCAACTTGTGACAGTACACTACACCGGGGACACCATGCGCCTGGCATATTGGGTCAGCGAAAAGAAGGGCAAAAAACTCAATTTCGAAGACTTTGCCATTTTATGCAGGTATCGTAAATGATTTTGTTCATCTATTTTACCTTCCTGTGATAAACATCCCTCGACATTCAGCGCAGTATTTACATGCCAACGTCTTGATTTTATTTTCTTTAAATAACATTCGGTTTTGTTGCAGTGGTAAGGCTGGCACTAGCCTTACGTACATCTGTACATCGATTTGCCGTCAGTACCATGGCATAACGTTTGCACCGTCTCAACTGGGTTAATTTATGCACTAGTCTGTTCCTATCTTCTCCATATCGCGTGCTTTGTGGAGGCATACAACTAGTGTACGGCGTAGTATTTACTTTGGCATTGACTCATACGCATATTAAAAATTCAGCATAGTATCTGAGGTCGCTGCACCTCAACGAAATGCAGTGTGTGTTATCAGTTGTCAGATTCACATATGAGCAGATCAGTGCATGTTCTGGTACTGTAATGTAGAGTAGTCTATCAAGGCTGAGTAACATGCACTCTGCAATATAATTGTAGACAGTACTTAACACACATATATTTGGCCTGTTGAAGGCTTAAAAAGTTGATGGCTAATACATATGACAGGCCTTGTTAATTGCAATTATGTTAGTTGTCTTGTGTACAGACAATTGTAAGTTGTATGCAGATGTTACTGCTGTTCTCCTCAATAATGCATGTTTGTGGTTGTCTGGAGGTTGTGTAGAATACAGTTTCTCACTGTGTACAATGTGTTTAAATGTAAACTTTTGTTACTGTACCTTTCTTTTTTCTGTGTGTCTTAATTTATATATTTTGTACATATTTAGTGTGCAGTGCACCTTTACAATGCTACTCATACCCAACTATAATGGTGTACATGTTCTCTATTTACACAGGTAACTATGTGTGATTTGAGACTGAAGCAGGAAATAGTAAAAGTATATATTGTAGTATATGGGAAACACAAAGTATGGTGGCGGAGACTGTTTTACAGATTTGTAACAGGCTTACTACAATGTTGCTTCATGACACATCTTAACTCCTACTTCCGACAGCATCATAGTGTTACGTTAAAGTTCATTTATTTATTTGACTGGTGTTATATGCTGCACGCAAGAATATTGCACTCATTCAACGAACATAATATATAGTGACTGAACAACTTAACAATTGACCATCCCGGTAATAACAGAAATAATACATATATGGCTGTACCCCCGGCCATAATATCACCATAATGGGTTTAAGGCCAAAATTCAGTCTACTAAACAAAAACAGGACTGTTGCCACATGTGGATTAATGCTAAAGCTACAGGCAATTGAAGAGATCCCGCTAGCAAATCGTGCCTCGAGCCCTATGCTTAACTAACGAAATCCTGACCACAATACGCAAATATAACAGTTTGTTCCGACCTCCCAGAAAACGCACGCCAGTATTTGTTGATGATTTAGAAGGTCGCTGACCTGACATGCTTGCCTTGCCTCCGAGTGTGATACTCTGTAAAAAGTGAAACACCTTCTACCCAACAAAAAACACAAAACAATAGGAGCACTTCATTAATTTATCCGACATGTACTATGCTTCATGCTTACTCTTGCAGCAAGTAAGGAAGGTTAAACTGAAGCAGACTTGCCAGTGAAATGTGTAACTGTTAAGTGGTTAAGTGCAGTCTTAACAACCTGACTTTTGCTTTTTAAGATTTTAACTTTAGCGATGCATGCACATGTGAAATTGCTGTTGGACGCTTAGCCACTATAAAGATATAGTAATATAAATATACATGCTGCTTGTTTGACTGTTCAGTAGACATATTTATGTTTTCCTAATCTTTGGTGAAGAAAACCTGTGTAGCTTCTAATGCTTTGTAGTAACATGTTATGGGGTTAATTTTCCCTGTGAGTTTTGTGACCTAATATACAAATTAGGATGTGAAGTTTATCTATACATACATGTAAATAGCCCACAGTAGGACAAGGTGCTATGCAAGGGCTGTGGTAGTATGTTTCCATTGTATGTGCATTCAGGGAAATGCATAGTTCACGTCCTATTTGTCTTTGTACACATGTAGGCTGCTTTGCGACACCTTGTTTTTGCAGACTAGTACTATCTCCATATCATTGTAAATTATTTCCTTTGATATATGTGGTAATGAGAGGTTGTGGACTAGTATAACTGAAAGTGGCCATCCAGGTTTTAGGATATAGAAATTAGAATCTATATTTTGAATTACATACATGTATAGAATTAACCTACATGTAACCTCACTGGGGTTTTTATACTGATGACAATTTAAGTTGTTCATTTAGGTAGTTCTTTATCATTTCTTTTTACAGCTTTTGGCAGCATTGAAGAATAGGAAAGTTAATGCCTAGATAGATGTGTATCAGTGAAGTGTTCAGAGGTAATGAAAAGTGTTATGCCCTTAACGAGAGGTGTGAATTTACGCAGCTATTTATGTAAACTACATGTACATTAAATACAACATTAAATGTTGAGAGGCATGTATGTGGAAGCTATGTCATAATTAAAAAATTAAGTGTAGTAGGATGAAGTACATAGTAAAGTAAAAATTGTGGGAAACAATATGATTTTATTGTAAAGGCTACAAACTGTAATTCTTTAGTTTCTCATGATTTTATGCCATACTGTAGGTAAATTTTGATTTAAAATAATTAAATTACATTGATATATCATATAGTATAAATTTCTTCAAATTCACATAATTCTGATTTCAGATGAAATAGTTTATATAATTGATAATGGTGGTGCTCAGCATTATCTGTTTCCCCATTAGTAGATCCAGAGAAATGAAGAAATAAAAGAGAGTGGCCTTACTGTGGCCTCTGCAGTCTGATAATTTTACTCATTCTCATGACTCCATATTAACTCTCATATTAACTTTATTCATGATGTGTATTACAAAGTCTGACAGCGAATGTTATTAAAAATAGGACCATTGAAATGTTATTTTCAATCCTTTTTTTCATAAATTAAATTAATTACTAATCTGAATGAATTGGTTGGGTACAAATGTAAACATACAGTATAAGTATAAGCAGCGAGTATAATGTCATCCAGTCTTTATCAGTGATAGGAAATACTTAATACATACAAATAGGGATTTCCTATGACAGCTCTACCAAGATAATGGGTTATTTATGCCGTACTATGTACGTGATACCTGCGTGTGCTCACTTTTTATCATGTTACCAGTATTACTTGTCCCTTACCCTACAAGGTCAGTTTGCTGGGACTCATTGTTGAGGTAAATTAATAACATGTAAAGATGATTTTATGTGTTTTTTGTCAACCTTCTTTCAACTCATTATTGACTCTAGTCAATTTAGTTATTGCACGTGCTTTCTTTTCTTGACTGTTTTGAGCCCAAGTGACATGACAGTTGTCTACAGTGAGACAGCCCTGTGAATACTGGCCACATTTAACATGTAAGGCCAGTGAAAATGATCCAAGTTCTCTGGATGAACATAAACTGATCTATCAAAGATTTTCTCACAGGACTGTCAGAAGCTGAAGACCACCCAGGACACTTCATTGCAAAAATTTATCGCTTGCTTTGGAAACATTTTATGTTTTAGTGCAGGGGTGGGTGGTGATGGGGGTCCCTGTACCAATCTAAAACCGCTTGTAAAACTGCTAATAAGCAAGAGAAAAGATGTATACATGTATGCTCAATGCATAGACAGAAAAGTAACTAGAGAAATAACTCATATAATTCTAAATGTTTTTTGTAGAAGGAAGGTGACAAACTTTGTAGATAATAAAAATAAAAACATATTTGGGAAAGGATTTGTCCCATAGTTTAATGAAATGAATTTCTTAAAATCTAATCATGTTAAAAGTTTATTACTTTTGCAAAACTTACCTGTAAGAAAGTTTCTAATTGTGACTTATGTTTGTTACAGTTTACAAGCTATGTGTCTTTGTAGCTAGACTAATCACAGTGTGGGCAATTTCATGTACACTCAAATACTCAAAATGTTCGGTTTTTGCAGTGTAACTATGGCATCTTGTGGACTCTATAAATGCATGTTACTTAGCTAAGGGTTAAATATGATATGGATTGAAATGAATGACAATGAATTGAAATGTAAGGTAGTTTGAGAATTCATAGAGAAGTACAGTGTAGTCTTAGTGAACATGCCTGGAGTAGAGCTAGTTGTGAGTTTTGATCGTGCTCCAAATGCGTGACCTATTTGCAGGGCTGCACAACTCCCCAGATAAAACACTATATTGTGGCCACATCCCCTGGCTGTGTACACCACATACATAATAAATAAAGGAGGCCGAATTTGATCTACAGAAAGCTGTGATGATTTGTGAATTCGAAGTGAAATAAACCTAGCCATTTGCCCTCCAATAGGACTTCAGCCTTTGGCTAAAACTGGCTGTGGACAAGTATTAAGCTTTTGAAGTCCTCTTTGGCCCAGTTACACCTACACCAACACATACACACTCCCCACCTACACTGTGTCCATGTAGCACACACCAACACGGACTTTGTACCAAGGCAGGTGCTTTAATATCTATATCCTTATGAGTCTAAATATTGAGGATATTGAGTTGATGAAGAGGTCAGACGTTTGATTAGATGGTCATATCCTGTGTGAACTAAAAGTACCTGTATATCTGACATCATATCGTTGAGTAACAGTACATGTAAAATTATCTTTGTTTGATTGCTTACATGTCAAAATTCTGAAATTATTCACCCACCTGACAAACATACATACAAACAGTTGAAATGTGTAGAAATTAAGTCTGTTTTCATTACACATGGCCTCACCTTTGTTAACAACAACAACAACAATATTGTGCTGTGATGATGACGCCGATGTGACAACAGAAATCTGTGAAGGAGGGCTAGCACTCTTGCAAGGTGACTTACATGAGATAATGCCTGAAAAATCATTTTGTCCTATGCTGGACTGAAAACACAGCATATTTTACAATGCTTTTCATGGTTGCCATATTTATATTTACCTCCCTTGAAATATTTAATCTTTCCACCAGTAAATTTAATTTTTCTGTGATGATACTTGCACTTGTGTAATGATTGTGCTAAAAGTCAGGTTCTTCTTCTCATGCTATCTTACTCCAGTGCAAAGATTGCATGACTACATATAAATGAAGTAATTTTGCAAGTTATTATTTTGTAGTATGTTTTCTTGCAAGAGAAATGACATTTTAGGACCCTAAAGAAATGTCTAGATATAAATTGACTGTCCAAAGGGGAATTATCTGATTTCGCAAACACCCCATGTCATTAGTGAAAGTGCACATGCCCAAAACTACTGCTTCATGTATGTCTTGATAAATTTGTTGGGTGAAGCTGTCGAGGATTAATTTACAGGTCTGAAAATGACCAGCTGAGAAAGCAGTTTTGGTATGAAATGACCCGTTACATCCTCAATATACATGAAATGCATTTGTTAAAACTTAGGTTTACCTTCTCCAGAAATCCCCCCCCCCCCAAAAAATATAGGGTAGATAGTGGTTTACTTATGATCATGCTGGTAAAACATGCTGTGGACTTAGTAAAGGGCACGTTATATGAAAAAGATATTTCACCTTAAGTTAACGTACATAAATAATTTTTGCTCGTAATTTTGAGCTGGTGAATGTACTTCTAAAAAATTGGGTGCACAGTGTGCATATAGTTTTTCAGTCCTTGCATACTCAATGTAAAGTGTACATGCTAACTATCAGAGGGGAATTTGGCCTGCCATACATGACATTTTATGCCTTTGCATACTATGCACACTGTTATATAATACCAACATGCTGATGTCCCTGGAGTTGATGTATGTTAATGTCATACTTTTCCATTTTCTGGTTCAGGTAGTGCCCTCTTTGAAGAGCCCATGGGGCTTAATGGTTGTGTAGTTCTTTAGATGAGCATTTTTCTGGTTGGTAATCTCATGCTGTCATTGCTGTCAAACTTCAAAGGAGATGAGGAGTCTCATTAAAAAGTTATCATTCCCCACATTCAGCCTCCATATCACACACATTTCTGCCTGTACATGTGCATCTATAAATATAGTGTTTGATTATACACAGAAGCATCAAACCAGCAATCAGTACATCTTATTTTTGTTGCTGTGTCTTTTTGGCCCTTCAGTATGTTCCGTGTTAGTTCCCTACTTGCACAAGAAACTTATGCTGCATGTACCATATTGGATTTTACATTTTGCATTAAGTTTCTTTTCTAGGAGCCATCACCTTATATACTGTAAATCTTCAACCTTTTCAATCATTAAAGCAAATTTTGAAGGATAATTTATGCATACAGTTATTGTAAAAATAAAGCCAAAAATGATTTGCGTGTGTCACCATCGGTATAAGCTTCATAAAACTGCAAGAATTACTTCTCTAGACCCTAGAGTTCTCACGAAAACACTGAAATATTTTCAGTAGATGCTTAAGAAGGTTGAAGAATTAGGGTATTTAGTGTCCTTGACTGATTCTATTAAATAAATAAGGCTTACAGATCTGGAACTGTGAAAAGGTTTAGTGTTTTGCTCCTAAATGTCCTTCAGCCCCTTTTCCTTTCTGTAGAATTAAATTATTTCCTTGTGGAGAGTTTTTGGCACTTCTGTGAAATGGTTAACTGAAGACATACGTGCTCCAGCACTTCTGATCTGAATGCAGTAGAGTTATTTGACTGGGCAGTGAATGGGTGATCGAGGTATAATGCCACATGGTGGTGCTCAGGGCTATATAAACCTGACCACAGTAACACCTGTAGGGTGAGTGAGTCACTGAGATGTCCTGTGTGGTCACTTTGGCAGGGGGCCTGACCCTGAGCAAGCTGTGGCCCAGTTCACCTTGTGTCCAGCAGACTCCCACTGAGTACTTGACATGGACATGGCTTGACCAGGGCACATCCCCAGGACACCCTCTGAAGGGGAGGTCAGCTAGCCCTCGACCTTGGTGACCTTGACTTACTTCTTCTATTCAACACTGGGGCAGAGAGGATGACATATCCTGCCTTACAGACCTGGTGCCTTGGCGCAGAGATGCTCAACCACTGAGGGTTTTGAATGGAACACCTGCTGACCCCAGCTGCGCTTGGCACTCCCTGCACCCATTTTTGACCCTGTCCTCTCCCACCAGAACAACCTCTCCCCTCTAATCACATCTCCTCTACCAGATGCCTCCACTCTCTCTTCTGCAAGCCCTACTCTTACCAGCCTTAAAAAAGGCATGGCTTTAGCATCCAGTTTCTCTCTCTTTTATATCTGGAAAGGTTAAGATTTCCAGCTTGCAGGTGTAGCGATATTGGTACATGTAAATGTAGACCTTGGTCTTTGTGTTCCATTCCATCACAGAGATGTCAGATATATGTGTGAGTCAATCATGCCAGTGTGTTCTGGGGGTAATCATGCCAGACTCATCTAACATTGTAAAATTTAAGTATAAAGCCTGTAATAGGTATACACCTATAACACTAGTACCTAGGGTGAAATGAACTTTTTGCTGACCAGAACTAGCTTTTAGGCCTACTCCTACATGAACTCCGCTGTTGCTCCAATATTTTCATGTCGCTATACCAGTGGAGTCCTACAACCTTCCATTCAATTTCCTGGGAGTAGTACCAGAGTTCTGCTGCCTCACAACTCAGCCACTTATCTTATGTCTCCTGCCAAAGTACAGAAACTTGTAAACATGCGTGCTACAATGGCCTCAACTTCATTATTTAGGAACTGGCCCGCCTAGAAGCTCATCGCTGCATGTTAAAACGACGACATGATGTTTATGGCGGCACTTCCATTTATAGTGTGTAAACATAAAACGTACTACTCCCAGGGAATTAAATGGAAGGCTATGTGACTCCACTGGTATAGAGACATCCAAATATTGGAGAGTCAGTGGAGTTCATGTAGAACTACTTGTAGGCCTATCACACAAGGGTACAGACCTCCGCTTCTGCCTTAAAAGATTAAGACACAATGTATCTATTTATTGATAAAGAATCCTAGTCATAGTTAAAAAAATATCACTTTTTGTTTTCGTAATGTTTACAGATTTATACAGTTATGAAGCATTCCATCAAAAAATGCCTGTGCCCGTTGAGGTCTATATGGACCCGTCTTCTGAAATAACTCTGGTTGTATATTTTTGTCTCTTCTCTTAGAGATCAAATAGGGCCAATGTGGCCCAAAAAAGCAATTTGCTATAAATCATTATACTTCAAAATTCCATGTAATTAGTTTATCTTTTGCCCATAAATGTTGTTTACTGATAGATTTGTAGCAGTTGCTTCAGGCCATAAACTTTTGCTCAAAAGAAATGCATTACCGGCAACAGTTTGGTATCAGACAAGTGCAGTTTTTGCTGCCTTGACTGTGATGAGTTATACTAGGCCGAGTTTTACCTAGCCGCGATATGTAATACCCGTGAACATGCTTTATAAATATACCATGTCTAGATATGCTTTGCGTGTTAAAGCAAGGCTTTTGTTTGCAGGAGATACTGTGTGGTCAAGGTTTTGTCCATGTAGACTTGTTTATGGATTTTTTTTTTGCTGGGATTTATATCTGGTGGGGGTTTTGTCTGTAGAGGTTTTGTTCTTGGGGTTTTGTCAGGCGACGATTTTTCCCTGGTATTTTTCAACATGTAAGAGATTTTTCAACATGTAAGAGAGAAGTTGTCAACAATTTTTAATGATGCAGAGACAACATGAAATCCAATTCAAAATCTGAACTCCAATAAGGCCCGTCAATAATTTCCAGGTAAAATAAAAAGGTAAATATCTGAGTTTTGCTTTGATTGTACATGCACTTGTGCAGTGGGTTTGGAGTCCCTGTACAATGAACACAGGCACTCTAAATCAGGTATATGAACTCCCACAGTTCTAAAACAAAAGGTCACCAAAACTCGTCAGCCTCTTTTGAAACCTATAGCAAGACAGCATTATATTTAGAAGTGAGAGGTCAGCCTTACATTGAACTGTTGTATTATGAGCTTGTGAGGACTGGTGTGATGCCAGTGACCAGCAGAGCATGTACATGTAATTCTTCTGCTGTATAAACAGCTGTGCTTAGTATATATAACTGCTGTTGCTGGTATTTTGTCCTGTTAATCGTGTCTGTTTTACAGTCACATGACATGTTGATGAATCATAGTGTTCAGGCTGTAATTATCAATATTACAGATCATGTGTGGTGTATGCGCACCTAACCAAAGCTGCTGCCCCTGTTATGCTAAAAAACAGTCATTTATGAGTTCATGTCATGTGGAACAACTATTTTACTATTGGCTATTGGCAGCCTCCCTTAGCTTTTGATGGATGTGCAGCCTTTGCTGGAAAAAGGTCCAGACATGTGTTCGCTTGAGACTGGGTTTACTATGCAAATGAAGATGACAGCATTTATTTGATTTGAAATATCATTTGTGTTTGATTTTAATTCCGTGTATCAGTCTGTGAAGAAACTTCATTTGACAGTACAGAGAGCCATTTTAGTCCTGGAAAGTGTTTGGGCTCCAAATTAATGCTGATAAAGTCCAGTTTTCATACAAATTTCTGTGATTCACAGACTCAGAAAAAAGTTCTCGCAAAGCATCATTTTTTTTTATTTTGAAATTTATTAAATATCTCAGTGCATTATCATGATGCTGTTGAACCTTCAGTTTGTTTCCGAGATATGGCCGGTAGACGTGTATTTCAAAGCTGTGTACTGTTCATGAAAATTACTGAAGACTGTTCATAGTCCTGGTAAGCCAAAAGGTTTGTTGCGACCCCTGTTACAATGAAGTTGAGAAGACATTAGTTCTAAGCTAAAACTGTGGGAGAGAGGGAGTTGACAGGGTTTGGGGAGGTGACATTTGTTGTAATGCTGGGTGCTTGGCAATGCTTGGTACAGAGCGCGTGGACAGGCGTTGACCAGACGCCGGCGCGCTTGATCCCAGCACGCGACGACACTTGGCAAGTCCACCTACATGTACATGTCTCCATGAGACGGTGAGAACAAGTAGAATATCTGCGTCGTTCCTTAGTCCGTCGGATTTCTTGACGTCACTTTGCTTGTCTCGTAGTAACACCTTATTTACCTGAAAGTATTTTCGTCTTTTTAAATGCTTCGAGAAGGAGCTCTGTCTATCAGGGCTATAGATTGTTTTGACAGTACCAGGCTGTAGAAGTCCGATAGTTTGGAGCAGACGATTTCTGACTAGTGCACCAACTCACACTCCAATACCTCACATGTTAGATATGTTTGTAATCCTTGAGAAAAGATTCGCATGCCTGTATGACTAAGGGTGTATGGGGTGCTCTGTCAACTTGTTTTTGTTAGTTAGAGGCTTTTTCTCTAAGGCTAATAAAATCTTTAATTAGATGTACATGAACGTTTAATTTTTTGTGAGTGACTCAAGGTAGCTGTTGATTTCATCTATTAAACGCCATAAAGAGCTTGAAGAGTGAGAATTCCCATGGCAGAGTTCATGGGAGTACAGTATTCACCATGAACAAACATTTTAAATATGCTACATGTATGTATTTAGCCATGTTACAGTGTACTTCTTAAACTCTCCAAAGTTCCTAATTAACCTAATTAAATATGAACTTTTGCTTTGAATTTGTTCTGGAATTTAGTTTGATGTACTATGATCAGGGCAAAAACTTTCGGAAAACATGTGTTAATGTAAGAGAAATGTGCACATACACAGTGATAGAGTATGCATATCTTTCATATGTTGTCATGTACAGTAGCATTTACTGTACAGTCCAGTGTAGCAGTTGTTGTATTAATTGATGTACCGAGCTGTGTGTTTGTGAACCATCCTTTGAAAAGGAAAAAAATGCTTCATGAATCGCTTAATATGTATGTTTAAAAAATTCCTTACATGAAGATTTTCATTTTTTTTATAAACATTGTTAAAAACCTATGCTGAAGTTATTTACATTTTTAACATTTTCTTTTTATGGAGGTCTGTTTTTTTTCATGCATGCCTTTTATCCTTATACCCAATTCTGTGGAATTGTCCATGTGTGATGTCCCTGTCAGTTTCTTAAATCCGTATCACGATTATTTTTGTATAACCCAGCTTTCATTGCCAGAATAAAGGGCAAGTATTTTGATGGTATGTAGCTGGAAGCCAAGGAATGCCATTCTCTCACCACAAACAATTACTTGCGCTTTTCAAATAACTCCTGAGTTGCTGCTCAACTTCGCCAGATTGGCATTTAAAGTGTTTCATGCTTGTACTGCCTCCGGGGACAATAATCTCTTCTTCTAATATATTAATTTGACACTTAGTCGTAATTTGACTTCTGAGCAGAAAAAAACATCCCCAATCAAGCGTGACGAGACTGTCTCCAAAGTTTCACCCGTCTTGTTCATCAAATTGTGTCAGCCTCTACTGCCGTATGCTGACAGATCACCGCTCTCTCTTTTCTCTTCATTAGGGTTAAAAACATGGCCCACTGTGAACTTTACAATCCAGTTTTGTGACAAGCAGGCTAGTGTTGGTTGACACAGACTTAGTCGGCTGCAGCACTCTGTTTGATACTGGGTTATAGTTGTAGTACAGGTGTCATGTTAACAGTGGCCTTCACACATTTCTTACACAAATGTTCACCATCTCTTCGCGCATGATTCATGTTGATTTATTTGTCTTTGTCATTTTTCTGTAGGCAGCTGAATTCTCCTGGAGAACACAAGAGCTCCCATTAATGATATATATTGCTTTAAGTGCGGACTCTTTTCTTCATTTAACTGACTCAGGTGTAGGCATGTTCTTGCTATGATATTACTGTTGTAGTACTGTCAAATTCTGGTTTAGTCAGTCTAATACAGCTATGTGAATTTAAATATTTTGTAACTCTAGAAAGTTATTCCTCTTTGTTAAAAAAAAAAAAAGAAAAAAAAAAGAAACATGTGATGTTACAGTAATGCAGCTTGATTTCTTATCTTATGTTTGATCAACAGTTTGGTCAAGTCATCTGCACAGAAAGTGATTAAAGTCACTCACATATAAATTATGATTTGAAGGTTTGTGTGGATATTGTATAAATCAGAACTTAACATCCTGAGTTAGACACACAGTAATGTACCTGCATCAGTGGTAATTCTTCAAAAGTATATATATAAATCTTTAAGGAATAAATACTGTATTACGTTCATAGAAAAAGTCCCAATCGATACCATCAAAGACATGTATCACTGACTGATTTTAAAGAAAACTTCTTTTTGGACCTTTAGACTTTTGATAGTTTTTCCTTAGCTTTTGTATGTACTGTCTTTGTAATGTATATTTACATGTTTGCCTGAGGGAGCTTCTGTGGAATTCCACATCTCAGGTGTGTCATGGTTACCAGAGATAAATCAGATTCCAGGTAAATACTGGAGCAGTTCCAAGTTGTGTATACCACTGATATATCTGACATGATAAACATCCTGCTAGAGATTGTCACGGTGAAGACAGCGGGCTGACAGGGTGAACTCCAGGTTAAGCTCTCAATTGGCACTTAATTTACTACAAACATTCCCCAAATTCGATACATTCTTCTGAGATGAAAACACTGCTGTGGAGATGTACATGTGTATAATTGTTCTGGAGCATTTTCTCTTAAGCATGTAATTTATATTCAAAATACCTTAATGACATAAAATTTTGCCCCACTAAAATGCATGTTTAGGGGCAAAATAAAATAAATTTGCCAAAATATTACTCTTGGTGCAGAAAGTTAAATTTCCTCGTAAACAAACCTTAAAACACCTCTCAAGGATCAGTGCAACTCTCAGAATCAGCCGAAACAACCCTTGATATTAGCAAACATTTGCGCGGGAATAATGTGCCGTCGCCAAATTGGATCATGGCGACACAGCAGGGTCATTTTTAGATATGCAATAGACATGTAATAAACTGTGATAATTTTGTAACCCAAGCTAATATGTTCTCTATCTAGAGATTACCAGGATGTATATAGTAAGGCCTACTGATACTGATCTACATGCATGTACTGAAACTAAAAGACAAATTTTTGACCTACACTTCTTGAGGGCCTACTTATTGCTGTTATGTCTTGCAGTGAAAATTTTGGGTTTGTTGGTCGTTTATAAGAAACTCCACCACAACAATGCAGATTTATTCTTTTATTTCATATTTGATTCAATCAAAGGACTGTACAGAATTAAAATTACATACAAACGTTAGTGTTAAGTAGAGAGGATCACAATGAAGCACAACTGTGGCCACATACATGTAGCTAAATTTAGAGTGTCGGCGATTATGGAATTAAAATTTCCAAGAAATCTGCATTCAGTCACTAAGGAATTTCCACTGTTGCCCAGTCTATGCAGGATTAAAGTTCTAGAAACTCACTGGTAAGTTCCCAGACTCAATCAGTTAACATAATTAAGTCTCTTTCTGAACAAAACTAACCCCTGCGCACATGTAACTGGCGCAACTTCTTTACCAACATTTTCAAACTCTACAAAATCCTGCACCAGTTACATGGGTATATGAATTCTCATCAAGGTTTTGCACTGTTAACAAGGGCTACAGACTGCTGAGTTGTATGAAAGTTACATCCCCAGGCATGCTGCCATTAGCAGTTGCGTGTGAAACAACAACACCATGTACGAGTCAAAGAAGACCATTTTGGCTTTTACAGCCATAAATGCCTTAAAGGCCATGTTTTCTCTAAATAAATTGAAGACACAAGTCAAGGTGCAATCAGAGACAATGGTCAGGCAACCAGATAAAAAACTATTCTTAGATGAACCCACAGGAGGTCGGATCATTTCCTAGTTTGCCCACTACATGTAGCTTGCTGCTGTATGGTGCTTACACCTCTCTTGCCAGTCACAGTGGATATCAAACGACAACCGACTGGGCATAAGGAGAGCTAAATCCTCTAGAATTCTCTTCAAAACATCGTGAAGCAGGAGTGTTTAATTTGTGTTCTAATCTCAAAGCAGGTTGCTGCCGTTGCTGTCATTTTTCTGGGTAACGCACCCCAGCCTTTCCTGGTCTGTCTATGAGATGACCTTCTGTCTGTCACTACCGATGCAGACTATCTTCACGGGCAGATACAGGCTCTCGCGGCAACGTATGTTCGACAGTTAACAGACTTGCAGTTTTTACCACCACTTAAATACAACCGAAGTCAGCCCTACCAGCGTCCACTTCTGTATTGATGATCACCTCAGATAAATTACTCTCGTTTTGGTGAAATTGAAGAGTAGTTTTGCAAAAACAAACTCTGATACAGTGAAGGGTTGACTCTTGACTCTTTCCACCTGCGCCAAGACCAGCATTTACAACAGCATTGCTAATGTGGAGGGCTGCAAAATAACCGGCCTGAAAGTTTTGGTCATTTATTCTACATTTCAGTACTGTTACCATTTTTGATTTATTTATTTAATTGTTTAATTGATTTGTGTTTTATGCTGTATTGAAGAATGTTTCACTTATGCAATGGTGGCCAGCATTATGGTGGGAGGAAACCAGGCAGAGCCTAGGGGTAAACCAACGACCATCCGCAGATTGCTGGCAAACTTTCCAAGTACGGCCGGAGAGGAAGCCAGCATGAGCTGGACTTGAACTCACAGTGACTCTATTTTTTGAGGTACTGTGCAGTGTATATGATTGTATACGACTGTATGGACAACATTTCTCCAGTGACAAACCTTTACTTAGCTTATGACTTCCTGAAGGCATTTGAATCAACTCCCATTCCACATTTTTGATCAGGAGTCTTGACATTAGTTATTGTTGAGACTTATTGTTGGATTGCAGATATGTCTTGTTCAAGGATATAGCTCTTACACAACTGTAGCCAGATAACCACTGTTGTTCACCGGCAACATGGACTAGTACCTGAGGCATCATGGAACAAGCCACAGCCCTTCACCTGGTACCTGACAAACCTGCACATGTGAAGCCACAGTCGGAGCACTCAAAACAAGAAACAGACGGATTTGTCCTTGAAGCCCTTTTTAATTGGCATGAAAGGCCATAGTGCTCTGTGTCAGCAGTTCAGAACCTCTGATGGAGTACAGTGTGCATGTAGCTGATTTACATGTATTCATATTATTCTCTTCAGAGGGAACCGTTGAGAAATGACACTGTACATAGAATGATGATCACAACTGACCTCCACCAAGAACTGTGAACACAAACAAACATGCCTGTGGTTTTTAGCTATGTCACATATTTTTGTCTTGTCTATGTTTGAGGACAGTGAGACCAGTACTACTACTAAACTCTGCATTCTGTTCAAGGCTAAAGTTATGTGATATTTTTTAAAGTTTATTTACGGAAGCAGTGTTAAATCTTCAAATAAATACGAAACCCAATGACAGTTCGTATCTTAGGTCATGTGGTACATGTGCACGTACAAGAATTGTCAACGATGGATAAGGTACATGTTAGCTTTCATTTAGGCTTTAATAAGCTAGAGTTTTGGCATTAAATTTTGGTGGAGGCCTCCGTGAGCGAGGGGGTGAGCGTGCCAATGCAGCGCTATGACACCATGCTTCTCACCAATGCGGTTGCTGTGAGTTCAGCTCATGCTGGCTTCCTCTGTGGCTGTAGGTGGGAAAATTCGCCAGCAGAGTGTGGAAGGTCCTGAGTTTCCCTGTGGGCTCTGCCCGGTTTCCTGCCAGCTTAATGCTGGTCACCATCATATAAGTGATATATCGTTGAGTATGGCGTAAAACGCCAATTAAATAAATTAATAAATACATTAAATTTTGGTGAATTAGATTTTAATAATTTTTTTCACAAAATACGTAGATATTTGCTATTATTACTTCTGACAGCATTGACCATGAAAATTACCAGAAAATAAATTCCCATAATTTTGTGGGCCAGTATCACACACACAAACAACAGAACAACAAAGCATTCTGAGTGGTGTTTGTAAGACGTCTTGAGAAGTAGACCCCTTAGAAACCCAGTAACATCAGGTCAGCGGGTTTGTTGGGCACCTGACTGGCCAGGTACATGTTCAGGTGGGATGTGTTCATCCCCCAACACTAAGATTACTTGGAAACTTGATTGTTGTTGTAATAGTGAGTCTGTCTTGAATATGACATAGAACACCAAACAAATAATAATAATAATTAAAAAAAACAACAAAAACGAAACATACATGTATATACTGGCTTTTTTTTTTAATATTGCAAAGTTAATCAATGTTATATAATGATTATAAAGTTTGTACAGGTAATATTGTGTCTTTTTTTCTGTTTCCAGAAATGCTGGCCTTGAACTGGTCAAGGTAAGATATGTTTGATTACTTTTGATTACTTGATTAATATTTTTGTTCCTGATGTGTTACAAGACAAGTTTCATGCAGAGGGGAGAGGGGGGTATTACTTGGGGGTGACATCTAAAAACACTTTGTTTTGATGTAATATACTTACAAAGAACATGTAGTCAGGAGTAATATGATAAGTACATCATATGACAAACCTACATGTATGAGGGAAGCCATTAGCAAGTGTTAGGTTTCTGTTCTGTTACTAAATATGTATGTATGTATATGAGGATGTTTGATAAAGACATTCTCAGATGAGAAACATTCAGTATTGGGCTTTCATTCTCCTTACATGTACATTTATTACTATTGAACATCATAAATTCATGCTGCTTGCATTTACAAATATCAGATATCTAAGCTGTTAGTTTTATGACTTCATGCTTGGTGAATTATCGGTTTTCAACTGTGTGAGACTCACAGGATATAACCATGCAAATTTCCATATATATATTTGGAGAAATTTGTGAAGTTTTTGTTGATCCGATTGGTCCATGTTAGACCAGCCTTCTGCCTTAATTGTCAGTGGCTATTCGTCAGTACAGGCGACAAGTTGGCTGGCATGTGGCAGGGTTAGGCCAGGGTTTACATAACACTTAGGCTGACTTGAGAGGTGACAGGTTCAAGGTCAGCCTCGGCCTGCATTATGTTTCACTCCTTAGTCACACATGCCAGTTCACCCTCATACATATCGCAACCATTAGTCTATAACTGCTGCATTCTGTCTCTAAACTGCCCCATTACCTTGAAATCCTTCTAGCTTCCTTTTGACAGGTGTGTGCCAAGTATGAATTGGGAGCTTTATCTTATTGCATTGCAAAAACTGAGTGGTGGTTAAGTGAACTGCGGAGTACAGAAATACATGTACTTCATTGAGCAGCTACGTGGAAGTTAGATTGACAGGAAAACATTGATCAGATGTAATCAAATGTGCTGATGCACAACATGGTTACTTGAGTCATTCTTCAAAATGAAGATGTGTTTAACTTTTAGATTATGTACTAAATTATATTGAGTATTTAAATTGTGGAAGACAGAAAGTGTAAATTTACTTTATTTCTTATGTGAGAAATTTGTCAACTAGACTTTTTGCTGTTAAATGTACCATACTTCTGTTTGTTTATTGACATAAACACAATACACATGAAAAACCTTTATGGGTAAAGTTAGTATAATCTTTGGGTTCAGTGAAATTAGCTCGGCTCTGTTTCTGTCTTAGTCTACTTAAATTAAATTGAGTGCTGTTACATAGTCATTTATTTGGTTATTTTGGTGAGTTAATATAAAATTTGACCTGCATTATGGATGGTTTAAACAAGTATTCATGTATGTATCTTGTGAAACATTTGACAAATTTTGGCAGAAATGTAGCACCTTTAGAGGGAACTTTCATTTGATTGGTCAAGAGCTTACATGCATAGCCCGCAGCCTGCAGTGAAGGTTTAGCCACATAAAAGTACACAATGACACAGATTTTCTCATTTTTTTGTCCAGTCTGAAAGTGGGAATGTATGATCCATGAACCTATTAATCTGTGTCATACCTGTCAGGTGTTGCATCATCTACAGGTATACATGCATGCATCCATCACATGTGAGAGTGCTGTGGTTTTGCCTGGCATGTGTAGAACATAACATGGCTAAGTTTCGGGACATCCATGTAATGAACTTGTACATTGATGAATGAAAGGTTTGTGGAACTTAATATTATAAAGGAATAGATATGGTTTTCATTTAAAAAATGCCAGAGAGCCAACCGAACCACATGAAAATGGCTGAAACATTGTGAAACTGTATATTGGGTTATATACATATATAAAAAATATATATATATTTCATATATATATGAAAAATATTTAAAAAAAAAAAAGAGAAAAAAATGCATTAAAATATACGCATAATCTTACATGTGCATGGAACTATTAATGGCTTCTCTGTGAACTATTAATAGCTTCTCTGTGAACTCCACTAACCCTGGGTTGATGAGGCTGCTGCAGTTTCAAGCCCAGTTCCTATTAGGCATGAAGTCAGCAGGCTTGACCTAAATGGAAGATTTCTTAGTATGGCTTAAAAATATAGTCAAACAAATAAACACATGTACATGTAAGTATCTATAAATTTCCCAAATTATTGGAAATATTTCTTTGATTCATAAAGACACATGTAAAACATATTAAGTGTACAAATTTGGAATGACAAGGTTATGGCAACAGTGTTAGACTTGAGCGCGGCAACATTTTTGTCCAGCTTGATACATGGACTTAGTAGTATTAGGATGGAATATGTGTTAACATGACAGATTATCACTGAAGGACATTCTGTTGATTAGTCTCAGGCCAGTTGGGTCAGCGTTTCAACTCCACTTAGTTCTATGTCGGCTTTTGGTCAGCAGGTTTTGTAAGGTGCAAGTGTAGCGTCCTTCGTTTGCCTCGGGTGCTTAGGTTTTCTCCGTCCAGGAAAGCTGATTGAAAGAATTCTTGGATATGGGTGAAATACCAATCAAATACTTTAAATACATGTAATTGAGTATAAAAATAATGTTGTGCTTGTATATATACAGATGTGTATGTTGGAATACTATGCCTTTGTCTTATGATTACTAATGTGTATGTTGGAGTACTATGTCTTTGTCTTATGATTACTAATGTGTATGTTGAAATACTATGTCTTTGTCTTATGATTACTAAGTCTGCCTTTGCAGGAGTTCCGTTACTATATATATGGAGTCCTATGTCACTGTGCTGTTGGGAGAAGAAATAAGACTTTACAGTATTTCCATACAGTTGATGAAACCCCTTTTGCTTGGTTGGTAAACTTTGGGGATATTTTACATATGTGTCTGAAGGTGGAAATTTATAAAATTTGAAGGCAGAGCACTTGCCCTAGTTCTCCAACTATGTCTAAATTTATACGCCCTGTAAACAGTCCCATGGATGAAAAAGAAAAGCTAGCAAGTGTGGACACTAAATGGACAGGCAGTGGTTGAGACATCAAAAGATCTGGGACAGCTGAAAGATAAATCCCGTGTGTGGGTGGGTGAAATTGAACACAGGCCTTTATGAAGAGAGTCCTAAATGTCTACTCAAACCCAGGGTATTTCACAAGCTCTCCAGTGCTGGAACATTGAATTCACCAGGAAAACTGAAGTATTTTTGGAGACATTTGATGCCTATGTACATGTATATATATATATATAGGTATGCAACATCCCAGAGGAGAATAAAGCTTGAAACTGCAGTTGTATTTCAACAGTTATAAGAAATTTAAAAGATTTTATTGTTTAGTTTTCTTAAATAGAGATATAGGATAAATGTACATGTAGATGAATTATATAGTGACCATTAAAAGTGTCTTGTTGTGTTGAGTATTGATAGTTACATGTAGTGTTGGAGTTTAAATCTGTAATCTATGTAAAACTTCTGGCCCTGACCAGCAGTAAGATGTGGAAAGGCCAATTTTCCCTCATAGGTTCATATACCTGTTTATGTACCTGCACATCTATAGCTGTGTAGCTGTGAAGATAGTGGTGGACTTTAGATGTGCAGTTCAGAGTTTTATATCCAGTTTTGACCTATAAAGTACAAGTAAATCTTTAAAGAGAAACTTTCACATACATGTACGGCACAATGACATGTACACCTTGAATTCACTTGTACAGGTAGAAAACGAACATCACGTGTGAAGAAACAACAGATGCTTCTGTACTGCTGTAAACAACCAGGTAGAGTTGTCAGAGATGTAAATGTAAGAAGTGATCAGCGCCGATTTTAAGCATCCCACATATTACTAGAGATTGTACTAAATCTAATTTAGTAATTTACTCAAATTTTAAAAAATTTCATTCAAATACCTCACTGAAATATATAATATTATTTTGGACGTCAGAGGATGGTGTGTGTTGTTTACCATTTATGTATGTGGATATGTAAGGTAATAATAGGGTGACGAATGATCAAAGTGTGTTTAAGTGGATTGGGTTGACTGTCGCTGACTCAGATTGGTGAATGATGCTAGAGATTATAGTCCCCTAAATCCTGACGTGACATAAGGACAGATGTCAGACCAAACTTGACACTAGTCTGTCTGTTTTCTCTAACTCATAAAACTGAATCTGAAACTCTCATGGTTACTGTATGAGTGTGGTAGTGATTGATTCATGATGTGATAGAAGGAGATAGAGCGAAAGATGTCGGGTGTTGGGAATTCTTGGTTTGCATTTCACAAGTTAATTGCATTTTGATAAATAGGAATTACAGGGGATAGGAGGAAATTGGTCTAAAATTATGTCTTTAAGGAGACTGACACTTTTTCTTAGACAGGCTCTGTTGAAAGATAACTTTATGGTTAAACAGTGTCTGGGACTAAGTTTTAAACTGTCACTGCCTGTTTGCTGTGGCCCAGTTCACATCAGGCTTGTGGATATTAACCACAATTTAAATAAAAATTTGCTTAATCTTGCGTCTCAAATTGCACAAAACAAGCAAATCAGTCAGTTAATGTACATAAACATTTATAATGTAAATATGTTTGTAATGAAATTCAAAAGTCATTGCTTGTTGAATTTGGTTGGGAATTTAACATTCCTGCCTTGTTGGTGTCTCTAAATTTTAAAAAGTCATTTAAGGGGAAAGCATAATTCGGATGTCTCGTGTACTGCTATACCATTGCTTTAGATGCCTTTCTTTGTGAAAAAAAAATGTATTTCTGTATGAAACTTGCACTATAATAGATTCACATTCCAGATGTCAAAAATCCAATTTGATGAAGAGGGATATGAATGGCTCCTTAACATCTACATGTGGTACCCACTGATCAGTCTGCATTGTAACGTTGATGATGAACATTTGCTCCATTTCTGTTTGATGCCAGGCATACACTTCTGTGAGGTTTTTATAACATGTACTAGACTTGTGAAATACACAAATAGCTGTACAGCCCACTGTACACTTACCTACAGCGTGCGTGTAAGTACACAGGTAAGCCAGATGACTCATACACTGAACAGGGGATGATGAAATATAACTCTCCGCTGAAACTTATACTCTGCAAATAGAATGTCATCTTATATTTGAGACAAGCCTAAAAACACCTCACCTTTCTAAAGTCGAATAGAACTCTCAGAATCGAGAAACAGAAGTAACTCTTTGTGAAGAACTAAATTTTAGGTCATTCACAGTGTTTCAGGTTGTTGTGGACTTACCTATAGTGTTGGTTGAGTAAAGGAAATAGGAATAATTTGTAACATGTAACAGATTATTTTTGTGACGTACATGATTTGTAACACGTTTTACTAACTGCACCTGACATTAGGTAACCTAGTTATTATGTTGCCATGGTAGTTGCCTTCAAAAGAGGCTTCGTTGGGTTTGTAAGACACCATGACCCAGATAGATATTTTTGTGTGTGATGATTATGAAGGAGTGTGTGGATGTAGTTGTGCACTCTAGTGACTCATGTTGTATAGAAGAGCCAGTGCATTAGCTGGTTTAGCCAACTTTTGTGGGATATGATAAAGTAAAAGTATATATATGACAGGAAATTATAATGCTTTCAACTCGAGCTTGAAAAAGCTTGAAAACTTTATACAGGTTATATACAAGGATAAGCAACCTGGGAAAAATCTTAGATAATACATAATTTGTGAATAACACCTGTGTGAGGTGTGAATGATGACATAGGTCTGGCACCTCAGCAGGGAGGGAGAAATGATACAGGTACTGTTCATCTTGCTGGACCCAGTTCCTGGAGGTAGCAATATGAGCTATCACACACAGACACCACTAATTGTCAAAAATAGGATTTTCAGATCATTGGTGTCAGATGACCTGGAATATCGTTTACCTGCACACAGGCAAAATTTGTTGTCACTGTATGAAAATCCCTGTGGCAAAGCATGGTCACGTGATATGGCCAAATGTGCAGCATTGGTCAATGGCGCCCATTTTGCCTATACCCGCATGCCATTTTGATCAAAGCTGTAAACATGGCAGACAACAACAACCTCACAAGACCCTGATTACTCACTCACAGGTGGAATTTGTTTCCAGCTCATTTGCTTCTGGATTTTTTGTTGCTGAAAGTTACAACAAACTGAATCTTCGAATCCAGTAATCCACGATCAGGACTTTTTTTAAAAAATAAATTATATAAATTTTAATGAAACAGTATTCAGCGTTGTATATTGCTTTAAATTTACAATGAATAAGTAAAGATTAAATACATGTAATTCTCTACCTGTGTTTTATCTTCCAAAATCTAGTTTCAGGTGAGATGTAAATTGCGTAATACTTCCTCTGTAATGCATTATATATGTAATGCAAAACATGAGATACATGCATGGCAGATATGGCTGTGTTTTAGATTTGGTTGAGTCTTTGGCCCATTAAGCCTGTGCCTTTCTTTGCTTGCTGATGGAGTTGAGTTGGTTCATCGGTGCCCAGTTAGCTGGTACAAGAGGATGAGGCGACAGGGTTTACAGACCACAAGGCTGGCTATACATAGAGCAGATCAATAGGTTTGTGATGTTTCTCTAGGTCACTGTGCTGTGATGTATTACCAGAGCTGAGGACAGACTTCCAGCTCTTTTCAGCTATACGTGTGTGCAGGTTGGGGTCCAGCGCTGACCATCAGAGTATAGCATGTCCATCAATGACCAGTCACACTCACAACAAGCAGTCTGTATATGGATGTGGTTACAGGCCATTACAGTGCAGATACAGAATGACCTTTGTTTGCGGACAAGATTTAGTGTAATGCGTTGAGTTTCTCATTCAAAGGAATTAACAAGTGTACCATGTACAAAATGTGGCAGATTTCCTTTCATCCTTTCGTATGTCTGGGTTTCTGGTGAAATATTCTGGTGGGTTTGTCCCCCCAAGGAAATGCCACTTTTCCCATGTACATGTACATACATATCTCATTTTGTGTTAAAGGAAGTTTAAGCAAAACATTTGTTTTTTGGCTTTCATACCTGGCAATGGTTTTTGGCTAGCTTTCACAGGCAGGAATTTTTACATATGGTGTATCTTCTTCGTGTCAGCTGAATTTTGTCTTGCAGTTGAGTTTTTCAGAGAATAATATATTTTTACTTCGTGTCAGCTGAATTTTCTTGCAATTGGGTTTTTCAGAGAATAATATATTTTTACACCCACCTACATGTACGTCATGTAGAGTGTGGCATGTTAGTAACTACAACCATGAGACTGGGCTCCACACCTACAGTAGGTCAGTCCACGTCAGTCCAGCATGGAGTGGAAGGAGTTGTTTTTTTGGAGCAAGAAACTGGAGCAGGGTTATAATTGGTGACCCACTAGGGCCGGCCTTTTACTACTGACCTCATTTTCATGGTCGTAAAACCTGACAATCTCAAACAGTACTATGTTTTCATTGTCCTGTGTGGAGATGTGTTTACATGGGAATGTTACTGTGTGGAGTGTACTGTTTTCCAGTGGTACACTAGGCCCTATTGTGACATGTGTTTGCAGAGGCCAGCTTCACCCCCCTCCCCACCATCATCTCTCCAAGCCTAAACAGGGCTATTTTGTTTGGTCCCCATGCCCTGAAGAAAACCCCTACTCTAGCTGGGTGACCTTAGCATATGTTTGTAAACATTGAGACATTGGATCATATAAAGACATCCCTTCTAGGTCCTTTAGAGTGTCAACTTGAGGGTGCTTGGAAATTTATGGTAGAGTTGATTACCTGTCGTAAGACTGGACCTGGCTGGCTCAGATTGTTACAGTGCTAGTTCGCTGCTGCTGTCAGGCCCTTGAGCAATGAGATCGCAGGTTCAAATCCAGCTCTGGCCTCTTTGGCTGAAACTCTATGGTCATGAAGTTTGTTAGATGCCAGGAAATTGTTGATGGTTTACACTGGACACCTGTCTCCGTTATCCTCTGCTCAGAAAACTAAGTGGCATGAAAACTTTCTGAGCATGGTGTTGAACAGCAATCAAATAAATACATAACCTTTGGTGATCTTCCAGGACTAGCCTCATGTAGTCTTCTACAGGACATTAGATCTCCACATTTCTCCATCTCCATATGTGAATGTGTACGTTGTACAATAATGTTAGGCCCATATAGTCTGACTATTATTTCATTGTAGGAATTGATCTGCCTGTTGTTCACTTCTCAGTCATTATTTTAATGACTCAGTTGTCAGGTGATAATCAAAGAGGTGCAAGTTTGCAATAGCTGCAAAATTCCGCCATGTCGTTTTGCACTCTGGCTCCATGTTAAGTGAATGGCCCATATTAAAAGAGAAGGTGTCAGACATTTGACCGACTGACAGGTGGACAGATCACCATATATAGTACATGTAGCTTGTCTGAGGAGAAATGGCCTCAAACATCTTACTGCCAAGGTTAGATTTTGTTGAGAAGGCTTTAATACTGGATTGTTATTGATAATTATCAGTGTGGATATCTGCAGTGTGTACAGTGACAGGTAAGCTGCTTTAGATGGATATGTAATTTCAATCCTAATACATGAAAGTGGACAAGGCCGACATTGGACTTTTGCAGGATGTTGCTGGAATTGCAATTGCAAATGTCCTGCTCTGACACGAAACACATGTTAAAAGGAAAGAGCACATTTACAGAACCTACACCTTAAATGAAAGAGCTATACAAACTGTGTGGAATACTATTTTTTTTACATTTTTTAAAGGTTTCGTAAAAGAGACATTCCGTTTTAAACATCGTCATTTTTTACAAAATCCACCTATTCGGGGCACATAGAAAGTCCCGCCATGTTTTAGGCTTGTCCCCAATGAAAATCTTCCTTACCTCCTCTTGAATATTCATCAAGACGTCACTGTGCTTCAGGTTTTACTTCTACCATTTAATTGACGTGCGTTTCCAATTTCAGCCAAATATATTTGTACACCGTGATAATCGTAGATCTGTTCTGTTGAAGCCAACTCTAGAAAGGAAGAGTTTGAGATGTACTAGAGGGCCACATCATGCCTACGTACGTGGCTGTAGGCTGCCAAAATGTGTCTGAAATGCTATGTCCTGAAGGCAGAGAGGGCAACCTGTCCTTTCGCAGATTGCCCCTGTCAAAGCCAGAAATCTCGGTTCCCACTCACTTGAGCTGGATGCGTGGTCGGTGGAACTACTGTTCTCAGCCTTACTCCTCTGTGATTGAAACTGGTAGCTGTGTTAAGCCGAAGTTAAATTCACTATCATCAGAACTAGAGCTGGGGTCCCCAGTGAAGCCCTCCATTATGCTATCTACATGATTTTTTTCTTTTTACCTTCAAAGACAGAAGAGCTACTTTGCAAAGCTAAGCACGATGACGTAAGCAATCTGTTAAAATGGCGGCCTGAAAAGGCTTCTCAGTCTTGGATGTTTAACTATTAAATACTCAAATAAGAAGCACTTTGGCCAGAAAATTGAGATTTTTCATTTAACCATAAGTAAAGCTCCTTCTTTTAAGGTATAGGTCGTATAAATGTGTCTTTTTCTTTTAAACACAGTAAATAAGAAATCATTGTTCATTTAGGGAAATTGATAATTTGGGTGGTAGTTGACAGTTACCAGCAAATATGTTTTAACCATTCATGTTCAGCTCATGTCGGCTTCCTCCCCAGGGTGCTCAGGCATAGCCAGTTTTCTCCTATCATATTACTGGTGGTTGTCATATATGTGGAAAGCGAAGTAATCTTGATCACACCATTAAACACCAGTCCAGTAATAAATAAATTAACCGGCCATACCATGGGCTAGGTGTCCCATGTTGAAAGTTGTTGATGCAGCAGTAAGCTGATGCTCCAGGTTGTCCTTTACATCCGCACCCCAAGGGGCAGAACATGTACAATCATGTATGCTGTGTGTGAACTGAGATGGCAGGAATATCCTGATGCTTGGTGGCGTAGCTCATCATACTGGCTCCCTAAGGGGTGAAGGCGCCATTTCAAGCAAGACCTCAGTCAACTCTCTCCGTTTGTACCCTTAGTACTAATCTTTTTCACCTGGGTGCTCACCCTCTCATTCGGAGATGAATTGTTAGGAGTCCAAGTTTGTAAGAAACTGTTACATGTATATTGTCACCAAATCATTTTGGACATCTCAGGGATGCAGGGAGAGAGCCCATTGATACAGCATTATTGTCTAATCTGCCGATTTCAGTTTTTAGTTCTTTACACTGGATTTGGCAATAGAACCTGAAAAAGTCACACGTGAGGTACATGTAAATCACATGAATGTAAATCACATGAATGTAAATCACATGAATGGTTGTGGAAGAAATCAGAGCGGTTTTTGGGGGTTTTTTTGTGCATGTGGGTTTTTTTTTTGTTTTTGTTTTGTTATCGTGTCACTTTTTTAGGTTGTCAGTTTCATCATCAGCTATATGCAATGTAATTCTGTGCAGTAATTATGTGATCTTTTTTTAATTAGGATGGCTTGAATGATAGGATCCTCAGACAAGGATGTTGGTGGAGCGATGCTTAATTTAACTTTAATTTAAATGACATGATTGAACTTTCACTTTTCATAGAAAAAAGTAAATAGAACAAAGAATACTAAACAAACTACCCCTCCCCCCCCAAAAGCCAAAAAAAAAAAAAAACCACACACAGAGAAAAACAGGTATCCGTATCAACCAGTGATGACTTTTCTCTTAATTTTCCTCTTAAATTTAAAAATGACTCGCTCCCTGAATATAGGAATGAGCGTGACTGAACAGGTACATGTACATGATAAGAATGATCAGATAAGTGTAAAATTACATGAGAAACTAGAGGTTAGAAACAGGAGAATCGGTTTTTATCATATTTTAACTTGACAACATCCTCTCTGTGTCATTGATAAATGTGGAGATGTGCTGGTTTTGTGGGGTATTTTAATAACCAGTGAAATTGTTCTAACCTTGTGGTTTTCTCAAGTCCTTGTGAAGCTGAAAGGGAAAAAGGGAAGGATGTACTATCTGTTCATGTCATGTGCGCTAAAACAATTGGTTTGTAGATGATTAGCGGGCGTATGTGATCAAGGTGCTTAGGGTGCCAAGGAGCCTTTCACCAATTTAGTTGCTGTGAGTTCAAGCCCAACTCATGTTGGCTCCCTCACTGGGCGTAAATGGTTGTAGGTTTCCCCTGGACTCTACCAGGTTTCCTCCCATCATGCTGGCTGCCGTTGTATAGGTGAAATATTCTTGAGGACAGCGGAAAACACCATTGAAATAAATGAACAAAATGAAAAGAAAATATATTGTAGGTGATTAGGCATGTAATGTGGGTGACGATTTTGATATAACATTTTATTACAGCTCTGTTTCAATATACTTCTTTTACTTAATACATGCGTAGACGTTGGAACGTTTCCAACCGGCGGGGCAGAGGAGGCAGTCGCCAGGTTCTGGCCTGGGGGCACGGGCATATCTTCTAGCCACCTCAGGGTTGCCGTTGGTTAAATTTTTTCAAGTCAAGGCGAATGTTACTAAATGCTATGGGCAGTCACAAGCAAGGGATGAAATTTGCCCCAGCATGGCCATATATGTCCCTGAGGCAAGAGCTAATTATGATATCCATTATGTGACACCACAATCTGGACCTAGTGTATAAGCCTGTGGATTTGTAGGATAAGACATACATACAAAAGAGAGTGATCTGTATCCAGAGAAGCTGTCAGGAATTAAGAGATAGCTGTACTTTACTATCTGTACACCAAATATGAGTACTGGCCAGTGATCCCAAGGCGAGCACCTAAAATGTTATTACATTTTAACTGTTACATTCATAATATTTTCTTTTGGAACATGTAAGTGTAACATTTTAATTTTAGGACACGTTTCTACCGAAAGTATATGACTGAAGGATTCAGACAAATACCTGAAGTTAGCCATTATTTTTCAATTTTAATTTTCCCACCTCAAATGTTAATAAATAAAAAACACTGGTTGTTGCATATCTTGTTGAGAATGTAGTAGTATCTGGGTCGTTCTCTAATTGATGTCAACATTGAACAGTCATCAGATGACTTCAAATTAATCCTGATGTTCTGTAAAAATCAAGGGAATTCCATGTGCTGATTTCTTTGAAAGATATGTGAGATGTAAGAGATAAGCATATATAATAAAATGATTTTTCTGGGTATAGTCCTGGGCTGGATCCCACCTAAGACCAAAAGACGAGGAAGTTGCTGCTTCCTCGTTCACCATTATGGGGAAATAACAATGACTGATTACCCCGGCATCAGTATAATGGACTGGGTGTCTTCAGCAATTTCTCTCGTTGAGACAGCACCTGACAAAAGAGTGGTCCAGTATATATACACATACAAATGACTCTTCGTCATCATTTGACAAATATTGTTGACGTTAAACCCCAAGCATCTCAGCATCCAGTAGCCTTGGAATCTTGAAGATGTGTATCCATTTAATTTGCCATGGCATTTTTTCTCTGCATTCAGAGCCCATTTATGTGATTAAAGTAATAAGTTAAATATTAACTTAAGATTAAGATTAAATATAAGAATATTTCTTCTCCCACGCACATACATTACTTCTAATGATAAAGATGTTCTCACTTTTATTTATTTTATTCCTTACAGTCACCGCTGATATGAATCAATATTTCAAAATATATATCTGCTAATATAGCATAATACCAGCAAAAAATAGGTCAAATGTAATTATTCCAGACATTTTCAGCTCTTCACTTTAATGCTTAATATTGATCAGAAAGTGTCTCCAAGCATCTGGGTGCGTGGGGCGTCTGGGGCCTAGGCGACCCCTGGACTCGCGCCTGAAGTTGGCTGTCAGTCGATAAGCTCTCCAGGTCACAACAGCTTCCAAGGCCTTTGAGATGAAGTGATAAGCATTGAATATCCACAATTGATGGATGTTAGATGTTAACAGGTTGTAAATTCTGGATGTTGATAGATGACAGATATTAGATATTGATGGGTAATATAGACTCAGATGTTCATGTACATGCATGAAGTTCAGAAATTGAAAGGAAGAAGATAGATAGACATTTATTTCTAGAGCTGATGGGTTTCTTCTCTGTGGTTAAATGAGGCAATGGAGCTGAAGGGAATAGTCCATAGTGGTTTGGTATAGATGTACCCCGGCATCAGCTAAATGTTCACATCGTTTGTTCTTTTGTAGCTTGACCTGGATTCATCGATCGAGGACCAGGGGCCGTTCGACCTGATCATCCACAAGTTGACTGACGTCCTGGCCAAGGTTGGGGAAGGTTACGACACTGCCAAACAACGCATGCAGCGATTCCAGGTTCATGTCCCAACCTTCACCCCTCTGACCTCCTCTTGTTGCTTGCTTCAAAAATCTGCGAAAAAGATGTGCACCTGTTCCTGATCGATTCATTCACCTTATATGGTCTTTTAAGAGATTTCTGTGAAGTTCATTTAATTTCTTATTAGAAAAACTCAACTGTTAGCATCAAAAGTGTCATTTTAAGGCCCTTATGTGCTTCTTTTGAGAGTGCATTTTTACACACTTTATAAAAATTTATGGTGTGAGTTTGATTCATTTTAGGATTTTAACCTCCAATAACTAAATGGTCATGTATTCATACAGGTCTTTTCAATTACAAATGTATTTCATTGTGGTCATTTCAGGATTTCACAGAAAAACACGCAGAGTGTATCATAGTGGACCCTTTGGACAGTATTTACAAACTCCTGGACAGATACGAGCAGTACAAAGTTGTCCAGCAATGCGATTTACTAGGTGAATCATTTGTTCCTTTTCGTAATCTACCTTTGACTTGGATTTGTCTTGAATGTCCTCCTAATGAAGCAAGAAGTTCCCAGTAAGCCATACCACATGTCCAAGTACCTGAAAACCTCCTGACTTAAAGCCTCAGACAAAGTGGCATGAACAGGCTTTGAGTTGGCATTAGGCCTCTGGGCCTGATCGCCTGCAACAAGACCGTTTACTTATGACAGCCTAAAAAGTGACTTAACATGTAATATTTCCAGATCTGGGTAATAAACAGCTACCAAAATATGTAAAGTAGCATTAGAAAAACTTCACAGAAGAAATAAGCCAATTTAATGTAAGAATGCAACTGAGTGTTTATTGGTTGATCCATTTTGCAGGAATGTCCTCGTATGCTCACATCCTCCTTTGTTGAGCTGCTGTTGATCATATCCACAATTTCTCCACACATTTTTTCTCCACAGGGTCCCACGTGTTCACGCCCTCATTTGTTGAGCTCACTACCACTGATGTTGAGACGAATAAGACGAAGTTAAGAGAAGCCAAAATACAGTATCCCATAGGTACGCTGTATTATATACATGATATAAGATGATCTGTAAGAATTCCTTGCACTCTGATTTCTTGGTTAATTCCTCCATAGAGGAATTGTGTGTTGGATTCTCGTATTTCCTTGGATTGCTGATATTATCATGGAGACATATTTATGTGACAGAAGACATTCTGTCATGCCTGACAAGAAAACATTTGTCATTTTTGCTAGTCCTTTGATATGATTCTCCCTGACATTCCAGGGTGCACTAGGTCATGTTTGAAGAACGTAGCTGGTATGACAAGATATATGGCAACAGTTTTGGGTATACATTAATAACCTTGTCAGATTGCAGGGCTATTTATAGACAGGATGACTTTCAACTGTAATTAATTTCCTTTCTGAAAGTAATTTACCTTATTCATTTGAAGAAAAAAAAAGAAGAAAACTTTTTCCTGTTTGTTTGTCCAAGATAGGTTTCTACATATATGTCAACATGTCCTTTGTTTTTAACATAAGGAGACTAAAACTCCATCATTTTCTCATTAGCATGGCTTTAATGTTGGGCTAATTTGTGTGTTATGCTCAGTATGTTTCTGAGAGTTGATTTATTGAACACGTTCCTTGATATTGCTGCATTCCAGGTTACTTTTTTTCTTTTTGTGAACATCTTTTTGTCTGAGCCTACTGAGCTGTTTGTTAGCCAAGAAAAGTTCAAGCCGTCCTAATGGAACGTTTTCCCTCTGGTGTTGCATATTTTATTAAGTTCACCCTGAGATGGTATTAATAAAATCAGAATTTTACTGGGTATTTTTGGAAACTATGAACTATTACTTTTTTTTTTGTCTTGAAATATTTTCTCTTTGAAAAGTGTAACATTCATCTGAATAGATAATGATAAGTGATAAAAGTTATCACTTCTGTGATACACATGTATGTCATAGTATGTTTTTTGAGATGATTCAAAATATTAAATGTTATTAAAACTAATATAATAATATTAAAACTAACTACAGATGCTTTACAAGTAGGTATCAACAAGAAAATTGAATAACCTTCCTGTCAAAATTTCCCTTATACCTGTAGAAAGAACAGAAAGTGTACAGGTCTGTGTATTTTGTAATAGAATGGTTCTTCAACATTTGCTCATTTTTTTTATTTATTTGTATTTAACTTTATGCTCAAATTGTCCTGTTGAAAGCTTTAAGACATCTTAAAATACTCTGTTCCAAAAATGTTGTGCATGTATCCATGGACACAAAAATGTAGAAGTTTACCTTCTTATTATAGGAGTATCAGTGTATACAGCTCAATTAAAGAGAAATTTATGCCAGAAAATATGAGTGGTGTGACAGTGCTGATAGATCAATGTACAAGTAAGCTATCAAATAGTGACATCTGTTTTTCAGTATGCAAGCCAACAGTTGCTCATGGAAGCCAGTTTTCTCATCAGGTATGTTAGTTTTCTGTCTTTGTACTGTGTATGATGTTCCCTGCCTCCATGACCAGTTCACTCCAGGGAGGATACATACATTCATCCCATACAGTCCCAGTTAGGCTAATTCTTGATATCCTAGAGTCCAGTGCTGTAATTGTCTGATTTTGACTCTTATGCACTAAAAGAATTGTCTGCTCTGAACACTTTTTTTCTTTTTTTCTTTCATTAGTCCAGTAATTAAAAAATGTTCAGTTTGACTTGAGTGTTTAGGTCTTTGGGGAATTAAAATTACATAAAGAATATATCATGGATCACAACAAAGTACATGTGATAGAACCTGCCCGGATAGTCGCAGTTGGTAGAGTGTCTACTTTCAGACAGGGAGATCTGGGTTCAAACCTGGGTCGGGTCATACCAAAGACTTTAAAAAATGGTACATCCTGCTTCCTCGCTAGGCGCTCAGCAATAAAAGGATAGAGGGTGGACTGGTCGGCCCGGTGTCGGTATAATGTGACTGGGTGAGGGGGCTTGTTGGGTGTCTTCAGCAAGTCGTCTCGGTAAGGCAGCACCAGATAAAAGATATGATGGAAATCCGTCCTGCACCAAGGAGACACCGCCTATGTATAAGTGAAATATTCTTGAGTAGGGCGTTAAACAATAAGCATTCATTCATTCATACATGTGATAGATATGACATTGGTAAGTAATGACTTTTGTAATATCCTAATTCCCCAACTTTTTTGCATATGAAAAGGCAACTGTAAGTGCAATTTACAGACAATTATAATTTGAGTTTGGAAACAAAATTACATTAGTTGGATTGGCCAGTTTCAGGCATTCACAAAAAGTATAATTTTATCAGTCAACACAGAATAATGCCTTCAGAATATGCTTGAATAAACCCCTTGTAAACATGTGAAAAGGTAGAAGAATTGCAGTTGTAGAAATATTTGTTTAGAAGAAACATGTAATTAATCTTGGCTGATAATGAAAAATATGAATAGGTGGTTCTTGCTTTGGTGACTATGTGACTGATTCTGTGATGGTACAATTGTGGTCAGTTGTTCAGTTCCACGGTATTTCCACGGCAATTGGCTCTTATTCTCTGAAATTGTCAAGAAACAGACCTTCATTTGACTGTGTAAATCCGCCATGTTAGTGTGAATGTACTAACTAGAGAGGAATAACCCTAGACCAGAATATATCCGTCTCCTAAATCTACTTCGCTTGCAAGAGAAATTACATCTACTTTCTGCTGCCATGCCGACGTTACTTACATTTACATTGAGGTAATAAAGGAGTCCTGAAAAAATGCTGTACATGGGAACATAAAAGGTAATGAGAATGGCAGATGAAAAGATACAAACTCCTCACTTCTTGCGCTAATACGGAATGGACATTTGAGACCACACACTTCAAACTGGCATCACAAGAAAAATATTTAAAAGCCTTTCTGTTGTGAGGAAATTGGATAGTTGAATTAAAAAAGTATTAATTAAAAATTTTTTAGGCTTAAAGCTGTCTTACAAGATACTTTACAAGTGATGTTCAGAAAATTATAGGAATGTTTCCAAATAATAGAAATGTTTTAATTCTGGGCAATGTAATTTGAAGAGGTGATACCTTTTGGATGTTGAATTGATACACGGTTGTCACGGAGTAGACGCGACCTTTTGACCCCTGTGTTACATGATGTCTTGTAGGTGACACATTGTCGCGGGTATGTCTTTGGATGGGGACATACATCTCTTGGCACTTAAAAAACCTGGAATTTTTCACTGCTGATGCCACACAGTGTCATTTAATTTGTTTTTTGCTGAATTTTCTTGAGATTTCGTGTGGATCCAATTTTTAGCTGACTGCCATAATATGACTTACAAACTGCCATCAAAGTATCAGACGAAGTGTATTAAAGGGGCTGAATGTGAACAATGTGGAGTGGAATGCTGTTGTCATTAGACATTGACATCTGCGCTACTACTACAGATACTCCCCAGACAAGAGTTGTCAGGGACGACCCTGTTAGTGAAGGTTGTGGCCACTTGTTTGTCAGCGTGTTTTGCAGGACGATTTGTTAATTTGTCTGAGCCCCGTAAAGTGTAAATGGCACATCATGCAGACAGTTTGTGTTCATGGATGGCCAGTAGAACTATTTTACACATGAACTGAAGAGACTTCATTTACATTCGAGTACTTCTGTTTGTTACATTTCTGATTTCACTGTGTAACTATGGTGTACATTTTCCCCAAAACTATGATAATCAAATATATGTGTGAAAGCAGAACTCACTTTTGCACCTGGGGCCGATTTTGCAGAGCTATTTTTGACATAATACTTACTGATACATGGAGTTTGTTCCACTTGTGCTATAGCATGATATACAAGTGCCATCTATGCTTTTATTTAAAAATTTCAAGAATGTTCAATTTTTGTAAAGTTTTAAAAACTTTAACTTGTAGTAAATAAATGCTTGGGGAATGCTTCTTTAGGCTACGGAGTATTGTCATAGCCCTGCTTGTCCATCTGTTGATCTCTTTGACAGATATATCTCTGAAACTGTTGTGGGCTGTATGTAACCCTTCAGAACTGGCTGATGGTGTCAAGTCAGCACAAAGGGCCTCTGTGCTGGGGTCAGCCTGATGTCAATTGATGTCTAAACAGAAAGCTTCGCAATGAAGAAACATACTGTAAATCATCAAGCTTGTCAACCAGCAAAGCACTTTTTTTCAGCTGAATTTGTGCATACAATTATGAAAATCATGAAAAAATGATTTGTTTGTGTGATTAAAGATGCGAGCTTCATAAAACTGCAAATTATTTTTCTACACTCTCTAGTTTTGTCAGAATGTTTCAAATAATAATGTATTATGTATGTTTCAGATGTTACTCGTGTTCAATGACAGTGGCCTGAAGGACATCCAGCCACCCTGTGTGGCCCAGACCTTCATCAACCATGGAGCACGCCTGTATAAGCTGTTCGTCATTGGGGAGAACATGCGATTGGTGGAAAGGCCATCGCTTCGTAACTTTTCTGCAGGGGGTAAGGATTCTCTCCACCACAGTGAGGCTGTCTCTCTGAACGAGTCCCCTGAACCAAACTGTATCATTTCGTTTTGACTCTTGAGCTCTGGCAACGCTGTAACATAGATGTAATATGCAGAAAGTCAAACTTCGTCCGTACCAAGTACATGCTTCTGTACATATAACTATTGTAATCTAATGGTTGCTACTTTTGTCATTGGGATACAATCAACCCCACACATTGGCTGTATTAAAAAATGTCTGTTTTCTGTGTTTTTCTTAGACCATGAAACAATTTTCTTTGATGCCCATGATGTTTCCAAACCCTATTCCTGCCATGATCTAAATGTGGTAAGTTCTGGTGACTTCCTGGTGTACCTTTCACTGTATGTTTCTTGCCCTGATGAAATAGCCTTCGTTTAGGCGTTCAACACATTAGAAACCAGCATGCTGAAAGGTCTGCTTTAGCAATACGTCTCCTACCAGTTTTGAGTCTTCACAGTATAATATGTTCTTATACAAGTTTGTTAAAGTCCAAAACAGAACAAAGAGAACTATAAGTTTTTGGAAAACGGAGAAAAAGGCCTGAAACTCTGACTTCATTTTCAACTTCTCATGGTGACATTTTTTTGCTTTGAAATACATGTCCTTTATAGGTTTTTTGGACATCAAAATAATAACTCTGTCAACGGCCCATGTCTTTGTCAAAAGTGGATGCAATGGACTGAAATTCAAAGGTAAACCATGCAGGTTTCAGTCTAACACAAAGAACTACAGTGTAGCCTCGCTACAAGACGCCTCGAGATATTGCGAAATTGGATATAACGTGACCCAAATCATGTCCCCCAAAAATGTGACATTCTTTCCTGTCAGCAGGCTTAAATTTGAAAGGACAACAGCTAAAACATCAACCAGAAAAGGATTTTTACCAACAAATACATGTAAATTACGCGACATTACTCGTGTAAGTACACACTTTTCACGTGTAAGCAAATGGGTGATTCCATATTTAAGGTTGAAGATCTTGGCTATTTGTATTACACAAGCAAAAATAAAAGTTTTTTTCTTTTATCAATGGCAGACGTTACTCTTCCTTTCACATGTATATATCCTATTTCAAATACACATAGTGTGGGGGCCTCCGTGGCTCAGTCGCTAGCGCAGCACAAAGACCCGAAGCCCCCCACAAATGCGATCACTGTGAGCTCAAATCCAGCTCATGCTGGCTTCCTCTCCGGCCCTACGTGAGAAGGTCTGCCAGCAACTTGTGGATGATCGTGAGTTTCCCCTGGGCTCTAACTGGTTTCCTCCCTCCATATTGCTGGCCGCCGTCGTATTAGTGATATATTCTTGAGTACCGTGTAAAACACCAATGAAATAAATAAATAAATAAATAAACAACAGTCCTGACTTGGAACATAATCATATATTGGGCCCCCATGTCAGTTCATTATAGCCTGTAAAGTGGTCCAGAATCTGTCCACGGACTAGCACGTTATAGCCAGGTTACACTGTATTGTGAAAACAAGTGCAGAAATGTTTCTGTGACTGTCTGCTAAGTTGATGGGCTTAGGAAGTGCTGTGTGTAGCTGTAGTGTATCACTGGTGTAAAAGTGTAAATTCATGTGATTCATTGGTTTTTCACTAATATGATGGTGGCCAGCATTATGGTGGGAGAAAACCAAGCAGAGCCTGAGGGAAACTCATGACCATCCACAGGTTGCTGACTGACCTTCCCACGTACGGCCCGAGAGGAAGTCAGCATGAGCTGGGCATGAACTCAATGACCGTATTAGCACCTGGTCATAATGCTGCGTGGGTGCGCTAACCCCCTTGGCCACAGAGGTCCCCTACAAATGTACAAGCCAATAACATATTTCCTGCGTGGTGAAGATGTAGCCCCCTCACAAACGCGCACCCCTCCCTCACAAACGTGCACCCCTCCCTCTGGATTAACTCAGCTGACTTTAAGCATGTGTTGTCAAGCTCCTATCTTTGAAACTTAAGTTACATAAACATTCGGTGTATACTTGAATGAAATTCTCTTGAGAGTGCAAACTAAATACAGACATAGACGTTTAAGAGTTGTATTTAATTTGTACCCTTACATGTGTATATTAAAGCCATACTGGTAAGATATGTTGTGCTGACGTGATTATCTCCCCTTGCCCTCAGCTTGACGAAACCAATGACCAGGGTCCAGTTCAGCCTGACTTGAAGAAGATGCAGGCATTGTCAGATGACCTGCGCTCGCTCCTCAAGATGGACTTGTTTGGTGTTGATGTAATTATAGACTGTGATACGGAAAGATATGCTGTCATTGACATCAACTTTTTCCCAGGTTTGCATCCTTTTTCGTTCTTTTTTTATTACTTGATTGCTGTTTAACAACATAGTCCAGAATACTTTGCTTGTATGACAGCGTACAGCGTTATGGTGGGAGGAAACCCACAAACATGCTTTTGCTCTTTACAATGGACTGTGCGCATTCTGTTGTTTGACTACTGTCCAGCATGGGATCATAAAATAAGGTGGACACGTCTGTATAGTTACTTAAAACTGATATGTTGCTCAGTGATTTGTGCTCATAACGCTTATGAATGCTCTGATAGAGCATGGGTCGTATACTTCAGGTATATTACTAGATGACAGCCCGTAGGTCTTGGGGTCAGATCCAGCTCCCTCCAGATCGATTCCAGTTGTTTTGTTTCTCAGATATGTCTAATTTTACTCTGTAACAACCAACTGTGTTAGTCATACAATATAATACAAGTGTAAGTCATATAATGTAAACAGACGGTCTCTCTATTATTTGATTTGCAGGCTATGAAGGTGTGCCTGAATTTTTCCACCTGCTGTTGAAGCTTGTCCAAAATCTGGTGACGGAAAGAAAGCGAAAAGATATTGCCCGTGGTACGAACAACAATGAGGAGAAAGATGTTTGTGTACTACAGTTGAATTCTGCTATCCAAGATGTCCACCCCAAAATCGGAACAAATGGTCATGTGAGTTTACCCCAAGATGGCAGCTACAAGCGATTAAAGCTTTGCCCCAGAGAGAATGGCATGCAAGCCTTAGACCTGACACAAACAAGACTTGACTCTGATTGTTTAAGTACGGGTCAGCATCCCCAGGGACCTGCAACAGCAACAGTGGTAACCAATGGCAATGGCCAGGGTCTGGCCTGCACGTGTATGGCATCTAATGGACGTTGTGATGATGGAAGAGTTTCCAGTGGTCAAGAGTTGGAGAACGGTTTATCCACGGTCAGAAGTAATGGTATAATTGTAGGGGACATTGACAGACAACTGCTGTGAGACCGGCACCTGTTGATGCTGCCCTACCATTGTAGGTGCCACTGACAGACGTAGCTAGCGTTAGCTGACCCTCCACTCTCCTGCATGTATATGGCATCTGGTTTCAACCATCAGTTCCTACACTCAGATATATGTATCTTGTTAACACTGGCAAGATTGGCTGCCAGCCATTGAGAACAGCCCAGCCTGGATGCTTCCTAAATACAGTTGTGTATACGTATACATGTAAATCTTGGGTGCAGGGTAGTCCTACATGAAGTTCACCAGCGCTCAGATATTTGGATGTTGCTATACCAGTGGAATCCTACAACCTTCCATTTAATTCCCAGGGAACAAAAACGACGCTGTTTTATAGGCATATGCCTACAAACGGGGAAGTGCTGCCATGAACATGGCGTTCTTTTTGTTTTAACATGGAGCGATGAGCTTCTAGGCTGGTCAATTCCTAAATAATGATGGTGGGACTGCCCAAATTATAACGCGCATGTTTGCCAGTGTCTGTACTTTGGCAGGAGATGTAAGACAAGTGGCTGAGTTGTGAGGCAGCAGAACTCTGGCACTATTCCCAAGGATTCAAATGGAAAGTTGTAGGACTCATCTGGAATAGCGACATCCAAATATCTGAGCGACAGTGAACTTCATGTAGGATTAAGCGAAGGGTGAATCAGAATTAGAGTTCTAGTTTGTTTCAGCATGTACCTGAGCATTTGGATTTGACTGCTGAGTTTTAAGGATGATATCTGCATAATGACCACAGTAACTGCAGTAAAGTATCAGGGATAGCTCCAATGATGGTTGCACACAGCAACTCTTCTAACCATTTGGTCTGTAACTACCTGTACGTTTTCCATCACTTCTGGTTTAGATTGTTTGAAAATGTGTTAAAAATGACTTCCAGCCAGCTTGCAGGTTTCGTGATTGGCCAGCTTGCAGGTTTGGTGATAGGCCAGCTTGCAGGTTTGGTGATAGGCCAGCTTGCAGGTTTCGTGATTGGCCAGCTTGCAGGTTTGGTGATAGGCCAGCTTGCAGGTTTGGTGATTGGCCAGCTTGCAGGTTTGGTGATAGGCCAGCTTGCAGGTTTCGTGATTGGCCAGCTTGCAGGTTTCATGATTGGTCAGCTTACAAGTTTCATGATTGGCCAGCTGACAGTTTATTGTGTTGCTCATTGCACTTTCGTTCGTTTAATCAGGTTCTGTGTAGACCCCGGAATGCTGTTAATTCATGAGGAAAATTAGTGTTACAATATCCTTGAAGGGTTGTCATGAGAACAGCATTAGTCAGGTTGTCATGGGAACATTGGGCAAGTTGTCATGAGAACAGCGTTAGGCAGGTTGTCATGAGAACAGCATTAGTCAGGTTGTCATGAGAACAACATTAAGCAGGGTGTCATGAGAACAACATTAGGCAGGTTTTCATGAGAACAGCGTTGGGCACCAATCGGTCAAATCAGCCCTTGGGAGAACTAAAGAATAAGGTACTATCACATGGTAGACTAACACCAGTTCGTTGAAGAATCTGATATTCACAGTAAACATATTAGAAGGCAGGTTAAAAGACAAACAGAATCATCCCTTGAGTATTTACAACTGGCATATCCCAGCAGGTGGCAAGGTGTTAGGACAGGCCACTGATGGTAACTGTTACTCACACCAAACTGTTTTACCTTGTTGTATGTAACAATTATGGTTGGTGGTATTGATGTGCATTAACATTATCCAAACTATGTCATGTAGACACTAAGTAAGTTTGATGACTTGAATATTAAAATTTAATATTCATTTTAATAATTCTCATATGAAGGATTTGATTGTTAGGCATGTTAATAGAAATAAATCAAATGCCAAATGCTCTCTAGGCGCTAGTGAAATTCAGTATTTGATTCCTTGTTTGAAAAAAAATGAAGATTATCTTTCCAAAACAGGAATTATTAAAAAAGTTGAATGTCTGAAGTTTTTTAGTTGATCAAATGGTTAGAAAGATTGCTGGGAGCTCGTAAAATACCTAGTTACTTTTATGATGTCCCTGTAATAATACATGTTTTACTTCCATCTAGACTGTGAAAGCCATCAAGTTGTATGGGAACTGTTGCTTATTATTACAAAACTGTTAACTTTGTACATAATGGATGCACCTATAGCATGCTGTAGGAGGTGCCATGTCCAGAGGGTGTGCGTATTTCCTAGACAGCAAGTGATTGCCTTACAAATCTAACAGACGGGTTCATGTTTCAGTACCATTGATACATTACCAGATGTATGTTTTGCTGATTTGATGGCTGTTGATATATTAATATACATGAGTTAAGTGTAACCAAGTACCAAAAAGAAAAAAGAACATGAAATGAAATGAAAACTAGCTCCTCCAGGTGGGCATCATAATGTTGACCACCCAATGTTTGTATTTTGTACAGAGGGGTATATTTACACCCTGATGGAAAGGCTTCAGTAACTGGCTACCGTCAGGGATAGAGTCCAGAAAGTCAAAAAGCATTATGGAGATAGGAAAGGCAGTAGAGGATTTATCAAATTGGTTCTAACCATTCATGCATAGTCATTAATACCATATGATGTTTTAAAATGACCCTGTGTAGTGATGTTCAGTTTGAGCTGCCGTGAAGTAGTGACAGTAGAAATAATCGTGTGAGTGCTAGAGACACATGTAAGGTGTAAGCACCCCGAGTTCACTGACACCAAAATGATTCATCAAATTGAAAGTAGAGTTGAAGTTTTTCTGATCACCTTTTATTGCTTGTTAAGATTTTGCACCCTTTCCAAGGTATTCAACCCTCCAACAGCACCTTCAGTCGCCTTTCGTTGTTCAAATTGAAATGTCATTCACATTTCTAACGCAGGTTTATAGACACATTTGAGAAAGATTATGCAGAGAATGTTGGAAACTGCTTGCGAACAGGTTTGTCAAAGCCTCGCATGGAAAATGGGATTATTTAGATTTTGCGTTCCTTTTTTTATTATGTGTAATGATTCAACAATGCTCCATGTACTTGTGTTCAGGTTGCACATCTCTGTCTAATGTGGTCAAATATAAATTCAGAAGAAAAGATATCTGTCAGATACTAAAAATATTTTTTAATTTTCTATTTGGGGAATGCCAGACTTTGACAAGGGGACATAACCCATCACATACATGTACACGGGGCAGGGAGGTAACTTTTGATATTGCCCAGTGCATAAAACTGATGTCACTCAGAAAGGGATCCTGCAAGTTTGCCAGTGCACCAGGCACTGATAATTACACTTGTGTCAATGTCTGGCCATCATAATGATTATGGATGTAGTTCAGATTTATTATGTCTGTAAAATTTACAAATTTGTAAGAAATTCTTTTTTTTTTTTTTTTTTGTACTGATCATATACCTTGAGGCAGTGTGTGTGTGGTTTCTATTTATCACTTGTATAATAAATATTTGACAGTTTTATGTGCAGCTAATGGATTGACTAGGGTTAATTTACTGAGTTTATTCCCACATTGTAAGTCATAATCAAGGGCTGTTTTATCTGGAATGCCAGTTATTTACAGAACATGTATTCATGGTAATTTATTTGCATGCTTTGTTCTTGAAATGTTTTATTTGTTTGTGATTTTTTTTTTCAATATTTCCCTTCTTATTACTGTTCAAGTCAGTATTCTGACCATGTTAAGTTTGTTTTAATTATCAACTGAAGACTAAGTTGAGAAAAACATGTATTAAATGTCTGTGTAACAGTACTGGACAAATACTGATTTTCCAGTTATGGCAAAAGACTGACGTACTTCTGTGTTTGTACAACTTGATTTATAAATTCAAATGTAAGTAGTAATAAAAGTTATCAAAAAAGAATGGGATGTACCTCTGCAATGCATCTTACCATTATGCTAGTTAATTGAGTCGGATCGTAATGCTACACAAAAACATCAGTAGATACTGAGTCTGATCGTAGCGCTACACAAAAGGATCAGTAGATGTGGAGTTACTGTTATGCTCATTAAATGGATGTATAGCCATTGGGTCTTTCCATTATACTTGTTAAATAAATGTGTAGACAGTCAATTTTATCATCATGCCATGCAAACTGATGTGCAGACAATGTCACTGTCTTGCATCTATAGGCAAGTGTTCAGTTTCATCAGTTTTTCTAACCATTCGTTTGGTGTGGAATGTCTTCACATGGTTTTGAGGAATGGAGGATATGCTCATGTATTGTCCATGTGAGGAATATTATGGACAAAATGTTGATTGTGCTTCATGTTTAACTCTGGTTTTGTACTGGCTGTAGTTGTTTCAGATAATTATTTCCTCTCTGTGATATTTCATTTGAAGTTGTTTGATTGGATTGTTCCAAACACTTCAAGTGTTATGGTTTTATAAGAAATGATTTTAAATTCTGCATTAGCCATCATGTTTTAGAGTTTAGTACTTATGTCCAAAATTGTGCAGGTTTATCAAGCTTATGAGCAGGGTTTTTGACGAGATGGCAGAGTGGGGATGGGTTTAGAGTCTTAACATCAAAAGGAAACAATATGTTTTTGAAAAACAGTGCATTGGCTGCTGATATATTTTTAATGTACATGTTAATCTATGTGAGAATAGTCAATCTTTTATGAACATGATGTCTCTTACAGAATATAGTTATACTTCCAACAATGTAGCATTTGAAATAATACATATATGTATATCAGCATAGTCAATACTCTTCATTGATTTACACAGACTCTTTTGTCAGGTTCTTTAAAAAACTAAAATGCATATTACTTATAATTGATCATCTGACATACTGGTAGCATATATGGTGTTCAGCATAGAGTTTGTGTGGTATCTGTCATGGAGTTCATGCGGTGTCCATCATGGATTTCATCTGGGGTCCATCATAGAGTTCATGTAGGGTCCATCATGGAGTTCATGTTTGGTCCTTCATGGAATTGATGTGTTGCCCATCATGGAGTCCATCATGGAGTTTGGGTGGTGTCCATCATGAAATTCATGTGTTGTCCATCATGGAGTTTGGGTGGTGTCCATCATGAAATTCATGTGTTGTCCATCATGGAGTTTGGGTGGTGTCCATCATGGAGTTGATGTGTTGTCCATCATGGAGTTGATGTGTTGTCCATCATGGAGTTGATGTGCGGGTCCATCATGAAATTCATGTGTTGTCCATCATGGAGTTTGGGTGGTGTCCATCATGGAGATGACGTGGGGTCCATCATGGAGTTCGGATTGGAGTTATGTTCATCTGTTGAATACCTGTACATGTATTTTCATGCTGTTATATTATCCTTGAATGTCAACATTGCATCATTTTATCTGAACAAGTTATAAATTAGGCCCACAGTGAATGAATTGTTGAATTCCTGTTCTTCCCGTGTACAGAAATGGGTAACTCTGATGCATGTTGGACGACCCCACAGCAAGGTACGACAGTAAGGATGAATGTCCTGTTTCAGACAGACAGAAGGTGGTCAGATCATTTCACAAGGATGCCATCAGTTCCCAAGTCATCACGCTGTGAGGCAGGGTCACCATGTACATGTACATGGACTTGAACACTTGCGTAGGGCAGATCAGGGAAAAAACAAGAGACAATGGCCAGACAGTGCCACTCACATACAAAACCAGCAGCGACCAGTTGGAAGTCCCTACGTCCATAAGGTTGGGCAATACTGAGGAAGCAAACGAACAGTTGCTATGGTTCCTTTCATTTCTTTAGTTTTGTGTGTGTTAAGTCCACCATCTTGTATATGCCAAAAGGAAAGCCATATGCTGTTTTTTCTCTAGTTTATCTTGTCGCCCTTGTAGATGTAAGTCATAGTCAGCATTTTCTTATTGCGTTGTAATATCAAGTTTCTCAAGGCCAGTTGTTTACATTTTCATCAAACATTTTACAAGCTTATGTTACGCCATTACTCAGTACATCTACTTTGCTGTAGCATTTTAACACTGGAAAAGTGCTTTGGAAATTCAGGTTTTGAATATGTTCATTGTAAATTTACTGATGGAATGAAAAACTTCTGTCATATTCTGTTTTGTACAGTTATACTTCTCTGAATTTTATGTTAAAAAAAGAAAACTAATTTCATATATTTTTAAAATTGGCTTTTTAATTGTTTAAAAGTTTTGGAAGTTTCAGTCTTCAAGTTTTAATTTATAGCCAAATTGTCCAACATGAAGGTTAGTTACAGTTTGTAAGGGCTTCCAGTGGATACACATGTGCTAAGTAGTATTTTAAATTATGAAAATTGTTATTTTCATATTGTTTGAATGCAGTTAAAAGATTCACATTAAAACAAGTGTCTTGCTCCTTTAGAAGACTAGTATAATAATGCTGGCAAACGAATCATAATTAGTAACATTTATAGTTCTGCAGTATGCTATAGCCATATTCTGCCATCTTGTGTTCTGTTTAGATTCACTTTTTTGTTTTTTTTTTCTCCAAATTTTAGTGGATGCAGTTTTTGTCTGTGTCCTGTTCTTGTAGCATGGACATGAGTGAAGATTTATCAGCTGGAAGCGAGCAGAAAGACAGCGCCTTATTCCGAGTTGAGTTTGAGCGTGCTGCCTGTGAGAGGTTTTACTCCCTGATCCTTACATCATGGAGGCTTCTGGTACAGGAGGGACCTATTAAAGCATACTAACTTGTATCTATATATATTGATGATTATGCAAACTGATTCTCCATGTGGTAATGTGTACAGTGTAAAAACTATGTATGTGTAACATGATGCAATAAAGAAACATCCACTTCTGAAAGTGTTGGACATTATTTTTTGTTCCTTGTTACAAGAAGGCCTTCCTTAACTACTGAGTAGTAGTTGCAAGAATTGTGTCCCTTAACCACTGGGGTTGCATAAGCTCAATTTCATAGTTGTACAGGCAAGTCCAGGGATTTTCCCTGATCCTTGACTGAGTCACTCCCCCCGCAGTACAAGGATTTCCATATCAGCTCCAACTGAATCGCCCGTACCATATTCCAGGCATTTCCCCTGATCCTTGACTGAGTCACTCCCCCCGCAGTACAAGGATTTCCATCTCAGCTCCAACTGAATCACCCGTACCATATTCCAGGCATTTCCCCCCCTCTCTGACTGATTCCCTCTAGGGATATTCCAGGGATTTCCCCCCTCTCTGACTGATTCCCTCCAGGGATATTCCAGGGATTTCCCCCCTCTCTGACTGCTTCCCTCCAACCAATGTCCATGGGTTTTCTGTGTGCTCCAACGGATTCCCTCCAGGGATATTTCATGGATTTCCCCTCACTCTGTCCAGTTCCCTCCTGCCATAGTTACTGATTTCCTGTGGTGCTCTGACTGGTTTCATTATAACCATAGTCCAGGGATTTCCCCTCACCTTCAACCGGTTACTTACAGCACTGGTTCTGTCTGGCATAATGCATGTATCTCTCCTTGGCTTCACCTGGTTCTCTGCAGCCACATTCCAGGGATTTCCCTTTATAAGCTCGGACTGGTTCCCTTTAGATGTAGTGTAACTATGTAATGCAAGTTTGGGTAAAGCTTCACTTCGTTCAGCATTTGAAATATTACATCACCTGCTTACAGGTGTCCTTTTTGTGTATATCAAGGAGAGCCCTCAGTGTGCTTAGTAATGTGTTGAAATAACTTCTTGTTTTCTCCTTTGATTTATTGGCTGATTGATTCTAAACAACACTCAAAAATTTTTCACTTACGGGATGGCTGGTCACGCTAAGGAATGTAGGAAACTCACAAATTCAACGTTCCTTTCATTAAAAAAAGAAATCAATCAACAGATCATCAACTTTTGTTTATTTTAATAAGACAGTCCTTTACATGAAGCTCAAAAGTGATGGATGAATATGGTAAGTCTCTGTGATGTGGAAAAAACAGACTGGAGTTCAAAGCCTGATCACAAACAAGGCATACTGGGTGGAAAGTCATGAGTTCTCATTTCAAGTGCAGAATGGCCCGGTGAAGCTGCTATGCCCGTAACCTGTGACAAAAGGCCTCTGCTATGCGCGAAGCCTGTTACAGAAGGCCTCTATGGCTTGGGTGGCATGAACACTATGGACAGGGAGGTGATACGTGCAGAGCAGGATGCCATAGGGGAGATTGCCAATAACCAGGCCGGAGTGATTCCCCTTGCTGGTGCAGTAGATACTTAGCCAACAGAAGAGGAAAGAAAATACGATTAAACCAATTAAAAAAAAAAGATCGAAAAAAAAACAAAAACAGAGAAATACATAAATAAATAAATATTGGCTTACTAAGAGCTGTTAATATCCTCAAATGTTTTTTTTATTATTGGTTTTACATTTTAAATTTGAAGTATGGTCACAGTCAACAATGAACACTGAAATCCTAAGCATGATGGACCATTCACTGACCAGTTGTTTGACTTGGCCCTGCTACACTATTCAGTACCTGCAGTAAGTTTTTTGGAAGACCTTGAAGCAAGTTTTTCGTCCACCTACAGTGAGGGCATATCCTGGTTCTGCTGGCGATCGTTCCTCTTTTGGGTATCCACCAAACTGATTGATGAACTGTTTCAACTCTTCCTGAAAAATCACACAATGCAATAATTATCCACTGAGCAAATTTATGAGGCGCCTTAATTACATAATATAGAATTTGGAGATTAACATGATGAAACTGATGGAAATTGCAAAATAAACGCCTGTAAACTGTACAAGTGTACAAATTATTTTTTCTCCCACCATAATGCTGGCCATTTGTCGCATAAGTGAAATATTCTTGAGTATGGTGTAAAACACCAATCAAATGAATACATAAATATTTCAAAATATTCATGTGTCAGTGTGCATATCCACAAGTGTAAATGTTTCTCATTATCAGTCAGATGTACTTCACAGGTGTGGTAAATATAGGTTATTGGCCTGTATGGCACTGTATGAAGTCCTGGCGATGGGAAGCGGTCCATTTACACATTGCGGTTAAAAATGCGTTAAATACTACATGAACAGCTCTAAGCTATCAAGAGAAGTTGGTAAATTCTTCATTTTTGTGAAATCCCCAAAACAACTCCCAAAAACAGTCTCATGACAATCTCACTTTTTATTCCATTCTCAGTGAAAGTAATTGTGACATCATACTATCACCAAGAAAATAAACTCAGCAGTTTATTTGGTCAGTGACGTCATGTCATGACGTTACAAATGTCCAGTATGATGTGATATTTGGGCGTGTAATCATATACAGTTGGGTGTGTAATAATTTACAGTTCTGCCAGAAGAGGAAGCGCTACCAAGGTGATGGGATTTATCCACCTCTTAAATAATCAGAAAATTGATGGATAAAGTTTGCACCAGCCCAACAGCATCAAAAATAAAAAGAATTTTTGATGATAATGTGTTGCTTGGTTGAAGACCTACCTGGGACACATCAGTAAGATCACCATATCTGTAACTGACAGTTGCTAAGTGAGACATCAGCACAACCCCACTGACAACACCAAGGCTCAACAGGTGCTCTGAAGCAAAACCCAAATGATGTACAAGTATTAGATTACGTAAGATCAACAATAACATGTGTAACTGACAGTTGCTAAGTGAGACATCAGCACAGCCCCACTGACTACACCAAGGCTCAACAGGTGCTCTGAAGGAAACCAAAATGGTGTATCCGTATTTGATTAAATCAGATCCACAATGACATGTAACTGACAGTTGCTAAGTGAGACTTCAGCACAACCCACTGACAACGCCAAGGCTCAACAGGTGCTCTGAAGGAAGCCAAACTGACTAATCCTAGATTGAATTGAAGGCCTAATTAATATCTGTTAATAAAGTACGTAAAATGTTTGTGTTAATTTTGATATGTACCGTTACAGTACACGTAATTCCTCAGGTTAAACATTCCATAAATTTGTCATGTTATTTTATGGAGTTTTCCATGCATTCAATTGCTTTTGTAGAAATCTGCTCTTCATCACTGATATTCTCTATGACTGACTGTCAGCATAACGATGTGGATAAGTATGGTAAGATATCCTAAAGAAGTTTGTACTGCTAACTACTGAGACATGAGTGATGCATGCATACAGCGATATTAATGACATTAGGTTCCCATCTTTCAACCTATGTCCTTAGCCCAGGAGTGTCGCCTGAGGTGACAGCGTGATGATCCATGTTTGAGTTGTAAAACAACACAATGATATTGGGCTAATCTCATGTACTGGCAGAGTGCGGTTGTGGGAATTTGTACAGAATAGGTTGAGATATTGTTCATCACTAATCCACTTTTCTGATCTTCACTGAGAAAAGGCCACTTTTCAATGAATTGACGTCACCCTATCACATGATATTACCCTCATCCTTACTACTGCCCTGTTGTGTTACAGATGGTGGTTAGGGCTGCGGAGTCTTTCAGTGCTGTACGTCAGATGGCATTCCCACAACACAATCTGCAGACGTCAGCCCATCCTCTACTCAATGACCCAGATCGATAAAATTATTCACTTTGAAATTTCTTCAACGATTCATCGATTTAAGTGCGCCAGATGGTCAAAGATCAAACTCGAGAGGAACTCTCTAAAATGTCTGAGCACTGAAGCACTAACTCTTATCTGGATCTTACGATTTATAAACTCATCCCATGACGGAAACGATTTCGCCATTGCTTATTTCAGTATTTGGTCTTTGCAAAACAACAGCTGAACATCTTCACATTAAAAACACAAAAACTTAGTTCTGTCTCCTGCAAACAAGAGCATCTTCTCGCGCTGATTTTGGCTCGCCACAAGTGGTGCATCGTTATCTCCCTTGGGTAAGACATTCTCTTAGCATTCGGGACATAGCACACGTCTGCACAGTGCCTGGTGTCAATACGCGAAATATGTCTAATAGGGGAGATCTGAAAACAGCAATGGAGTCCTCAGGTAAGAAAACATCTATTTCGTTGACAACAAAGTTGTTTTCTTTCCCGTATAGCTTCGAGATATTCTTTTGAAATGTACACAAGATAATGTTAGCTAAGAGATTTTAAATTTCTATCAGTGTTATTTGATTAAAGTCAATTATGCTGATAAAGAAACCTCTGTCTTCAAGTAGCCGAAAACAACAACAACACTGGCAGTGTGTGCAGCTCGACTTGTCTGTTCAAAATCACTATCTGTAAAGAGCTCCAATGGGAGATGAATAAATCTCTCTATGAAAGGTCATGAAAATTTCCATAGATTTTGTAAACTTTGTAAATATTCGAGCATGTCCTGAAAATTTATGTATTTACAACACAACAGTAAATAGGCTACTACACTACTGATAGTGCTGTTTGCACAACCGTCAATGTGACCTCGTGTCTAAATAGAAATAAACGCTCCACATACTTTTTTGTTATTGATCTAAAACACCAGAGCTGTATACCGCTCAGATATTAACATTTCATTTAAGTGAAATCAGCTTGAGATTTTTACACGTTAGCCGGGGGGTGGGGGGATTCCTTAGATATAAGTATTATGTAAGTAATTTTTCTTCTTGACATATAACACCTCAGTTGCTTTTTCTGAAGTTTATGCTTCATGCGAGTGCATTGAAGTTGACTGTAACACAATGATGTCCTTATCATGAGAACTAAAAGAGCCTCCATGGCCAAAGGAGTGAGCACGCTAGTGGAGGGTAATGACCCAGGTGATGGTTGTGAGTTTGAGTCCAGGTCAAGCTGGCTTCCTCTCCATACAGGGGTAGGTCTGCCAGCTACCTGCTGATGGTCTTGAGTTTCCTCTGGGCACTGCCTAGTTCCCTGCCAATATAATTTTGGCCACCGTGGTATAAGTGAAATATTCTTTAGTATGGTGTAAATCAAGAATGAGGTAAACAAATGAACATAAGAACAAAACTGAAGATGTTGTTGTGCAATACCATTATGGTGCGGGATCGTGACTTTGGTACAAAGTAACTGTTGTGCAAGGTAACTCGGTATGAAATGGTTTGGGTAGGAAGCGGCCTGATCCCATCAATAAACTCATGTAGGTGGCGAAACAATTTTCATTTATCATTATCATTATTTGACTAGGTTTTATGACAGTCTCATCTTTTGTGACAAGTTTTGGCGAAAAATGAAATAATGAGTTCTGATGCATGGGGTAAAATGAGGTGTGGTCAGTGATGAGGAAAGGAATCAAGTGGGGATGGCCTTATGACATATTTATGATAGGAACAGTCATTGATGGATATTTATTTCTGTATTATTACAGTCAGAAATGTTGCTGAAAATGATTTTTATTCTGAAATATCTGTGGCAACCCTGATCATCAGTGAAGCTTAGAACAGTAGTGAACTGAGTGTTTTCTTCTGCAGGCATGTCCACCACATCTTACTGGATCAAGTTCTTCAAGACAGCTGGAGTTCCTGTGGGAGACGCGGCTAACTATGCCGTTACGTTTGCTGACAACAGGATACAGAAGGAGATGTTGATGGACCTGACTAAGGAGTACCTGACGGACATGGGTATCACTCGTCTGGGAGACATCATCGCCATCCTCAAGCATGCCAAGTCCGTCCATGTTGAGGTGAAACCTTTGGATCTGTTAGCTGTTTTCAAAACATTTACAGGCGTCTAGGTTTACTACATGGAGCAGACCACCTTTAAAAACATAGGCTTCATCTAAAAAGCCATTTTGTGCTGAGTCGGGAATGTTTTTTACATTTTTTCACATTGATTAAAATGCAAGTAAAGATTGAGGTTCTACGATGGGCATTCTGAACCATATTGAACAAACCGAAGGACAGTGATGTTTACAGAACGGGTTCTGGCACACTTCCCACCAGGGCCCTCCCCACCCCCTTGAACAAAACCCAAGCTCAACCCAAGCTCAAGCCATATGGTGTTTGCGTACACAACTTTTTGCCAAATATCCATGTACACAAACAGGTGTTCACATTCAGAGATAATACCCCCAACCCCTGCTCCGGCTAATTTCTACTGCACATCAAGCCATATGGTGTCCGTGTACAGAAGCTTTTGCCAATTATCTATGTAGACAAATGGGCGTTCACATTCAGAGATAATTGGCGATGGTTTATGTACATACAATAACAGCCCTGGGGACAGCACACCACCATTGCCTGCCCTGGGGCTCGCAGCTAGAAGCACTCACAATGGCCATTATTTATGTACATAAACACAGCTCTCTATATTGTGTTAAGATTAAGAGCCATGTGCAGTGGATATAGAGTTCACCTACTTCCGGGTTCACTACTATGATAGTATATTGTAAATTGCTCGCATGGAAGTCAGTTGATGTAGACTGTTTGCACAGCTAGCGAGACCACTTGGCATACTTAGATTACACTAGGCTCTATATCCTGTAAAGCTCACTGAATTCAGCATGTGTATTGTACAGCGATAACCGTCCCATCGGCTAGAGCGGGACAAGTTTTCTTAGGCATGACAAGTTTTATGTTGCATGACAAGTTTTGTGTAACGGGACAAGTTTTGTGAGGTGCAGCATAGCACACAAAATTCAAACCCTAGAACTCCCTTGCCGGAGTCCTATAGTGTTTGAATTTTGTTCACTTCAATGAATCAGCCTTCTCAGTCTAGGCCTGGGTTACCAGACTCAGTTAGATCTGGTCATTTCGTATGTCTTGTCTTTTATGGCGTTGTAAAGTTTGTGTAGAATATATACAGCTACACCCCACCTGACCCCAGTTGAGGTGACAATGAGTATATTGGATAAGGGAGATGGACACACCTTATAGCCGATTTGCAATTAATACTACAAGTATATCGAACTCTGGTACCCCACCTCTCTGTTAAGGAGTTCAATTGACAGACAATTTTTTCATGAAAGATGCATGAGCTTTGTTCCCACCGAAACGCGGTATCCGAAATCTTACTGTCAATCAGCTCTGTAGAGACGTGGTTGGTAATTGAATTAAGCTTACTCTCAGCCAGTAAGTGATTTTCATTGTGTTTCTTACCTTTGACGAACAGTTGCCGGCTTAGAAAATTCCCCCCCCCCCCCCACGTCGAAGGCCGCACCTTCCATGCACATAGCTATGGGCGCCGCAATTATCGTGGTCAACACTCCGACACCTGCGACACTCAGACCCATACTGGTCATGTATAGCGCGGTATCAATGCCATCAATGGCGTTGACTCTCCTGTGGTATTTTTTGTATAGAGCGGTTCTGGCGTCTCTCTCACATTCCAACTCTTTTTTACAGAGTGCTAGTATGTTGTAATCTATAGTCATGTGGATCCGCATTCTGGGAGGGTGGGGGGAGGGGCAGATGGATCTGATGCTGCGCCATCTTTATGTAGACTCCACAGTAATGTTCAGATCTAGATCTGACATGAGTTTAACCTTTATTCTTAATAGTATCAACTGAATGCCATTCTCTAGATTTATTAGGTTAACCTCCACCGTTTGTGCCTCAGCGGCCCTTACTTTGTCTAGCATTGTCTCAACCTTATAAGATCTTGGGAGCAGTATTACAACGATAGTTACACTTTTACCGATATTCTCTTCCGGCTACTTGATCCCCAAGCCAGGAAGGATGTGGAATAGTTTGGGAACGGGAACTGTATTAGGACCCGATACAGTATCCAGAACGAGAAGGAGGGGGGTAGCCTGTCAGTGGGAATTGTATGTTGATATCGAGGTAAGATGCTGCCTCCGGACCTCCTCCAATAGTATAGCCCCAATCTGGCGAGATTGTGCTGGTACTCTGACATCCACTCTTTGGGAACCACCATGCGCTCTGGAGCTAGCTGGTAAGAGTTATGCAGCTTATGCAGCTCTTCTGCTTACTCCAGATCCACTTCCACAATCTAACCCTCTGGGTTGCCTGCCGGATGCTCTCCGATGGTTTTTGCATCGCAGTTTTCCACCCACCAGACAAAACCTGTTGGTAGCAGCTGGCTCATCGCCCAGCTGTAAAGGTTGTTGGCATCCAGGTACTGGATGTGGCTGTTAGGCTTCTTTTAGCCTGCCACCCTGGGGTTGTTAGCCCGGGCGTGACGCTTTGAGACCATCGAGATACCCCCTCTTATCCCCTTCTCAATGAAGAGGTGCTAGTCATGGTCTGGGGCGCAGGGTCTAGGCCATATTGCCTTTTCTAGGCCTTCCAAAACGTGTCGAAGACATTTATCAACAGGAGTACATCAGTGCGGTTGTAGATGTCATGGTAGTCTCCAAGGTGTTGGCAGTTGAAGACCTTCTCGACCTTTTGTTCATGACCATAATCCTCATCACTGATATGTGTGTCCGAAAGTCTGCCTTAGGGGAAGCTTTGGCTCATCAAAGCGTTACCAGGAGTCCATGTACTCATATGGGTAAACACCCTTGCACATGAGCAGTTCACGTCTCTGCTGGCTTGGTTCGTACTGCGCTGTGATCTGGAATGCCTTGGATTTGTTGGCTGCTACCAGCTTGTCGAGAGATGCCAACAAGAACTGGGCGCTGTTGATGAAGTGGAGCTGCCCCAGGGAGAAGGAGATGTATTTCTCGGTGTTGTTAGGGATATAGGATACACGACCCTTCACCTTTGAGATTGTCTGCATCAGCAGGTGAGAATCATAGCCCCGCAGGTTGTGAAAGGCCACTGGGATGGAGGAGGTTTTGGGGCTTAGCCGTAGCATCAGGTTGAAGGCATTGTGTGCGGCAGCCCTATATTTTCTGGTGATGTGGCCCGTTGCCCTGCAGCTACAAGCAGCTTTTCACAAACGTGGCAGGTGGTAGCAGTGTTGTAAGCCGGCCAGTCCTCACCGGTCATTGCTGTGGCTTTCGGGTTAGCTAGCACCATCTTGATCTTGCGCTCCTCTTCTTGGAGAACTTGCAAGAAGTGCTGTGCTGTGTTGGGCCCTCTGTATGCCACAGGAGGCTTGGTGTGCCCCTCGCATCGAACCATGATGTAGCAGTAACTGCAGGCCACATGGTGGTGTGTTTTTTGGGTGTTGCTCTTTGTGGGGTCCAGCCCCTTCGCCCTCGATTTTGGTGGTGAGAGCTTCGAAGTCGGCATAGATGATGTAAGGGGTTTGGAGCTGCTTGTGGTGGTTCTGGAAGGTGAGCTTGTTTTTGCCCTCTTCCAGCATCTCCACTCACTTAGCTGTCTGGCCGATCCCGCGGCATTCTGGTTTGTGGGCTTTCAGCAGATCTTCGCTAGAGTATCCATAGAGGCAACACTTGCAGTAGTGCTTTCGGCCTTTATACTTGGATTGATCATAAAGCAGATGGGCAAGATCCTTGATCCAGGTGTAGTGGAATTTACTGCCCTTCTCGATCAACTGCAGGTTGATCCGAGGCATGTAGCTGGGCTCTTTGCTGAGCTGGTGTGCAATGCCTTTGTCCCAGCCGAAGACGTTGATGACTAGGTTGTTCTGTTTCTCAGCCTTTGGGAAATGGGAGTGGGGAGTCGATCCCTTCAAAGTTTAGGCCATCCTTAGCTGGGTATTTGCTAGGCCTCAGGAAACAGCTGACCACAGTGCCCATCGGAGGCAGTGAACATCGTTGTTTTTCATGTTGATGACTACCTTTTTGTTCCTTACAGCTACTGGTAGCGCTATGTAAGATTCACCTCTCAGCGGCTGGTATCGAGCGATGTCCAGCCATAGAGTTTCCACTCCACTGACGATTCGTCCTGACCCTCTCTGTGTCCACATTTCAAGAAGCTCTTGGACCCTGGGGAAGGCTTGATTCAGCGCAGCCTCAATTTCACTGCCCTGTAGAACAGCTTCCTGCTTGTGGCAGAGCACAGGATCAGTATACTCTTCACCACCATCAGGCCTGTTTTTTCAGAGCTGAACCTTGAGGGAAAGCTGAAACTTTTCACGGCTGAGCGTTTGGAGTTCTTTTTCGAGCTTTTCTTGGATCTTGAGGCACACCCCTTCAAGGAAGGCTCTAGGGTCTGCATCGTGGGGATGCCCTTTGGTCACAGCCATCTGCCAGCTATGGAGATACCTTCTGATTTCACGGGGGTTTTCTTGGAATGTGAGCTCATCTGCCTTAGCACCCTCAAATAGCTCTAACACCTCCTTCTGGTAGTCAGCAGTCGTTCTCAATGAGTTGGAGTAAGGGATTGGGTCAAATTCTTCCTCAGCGGCCGTACTCTTCCTACCCCTCTTCCTACGTGGTGGAGGAAGAGGCCGATATTTCCCAGGCTGTAAGGGCTTTAGCAGGCGATCCTTGACTGCCTCAGGAATGGGCTCCCGGGTGGTTTGCCCAAATAGGTGAGCCTCTGACTCTCACCTTTGATAGGGTGTTGGGATGGGGGCATTCCTGTGCAGGCACGCAAGATAGATCCTGCAGAAATCACCAAGGCAGCTTTTTCCGCAGTGCTCTCGGGAACCAACGAGGAGCCATTCACAGTTGTGTTGTCCTTTCATGATCATTGGTATACCATACCCACACTTTTCTCTAATTGGAGTGTCGATTTGTGTGCGATTGGGCTGGCTACTAGACGCTGTGGTTCGCGGTGACCACGAGCGCATTTTCCATCCGGTTGCGGCTTTGCGCACTAGTCGGATCTGCGGTGATCTCACGGCCAACCACATCGTGATTGTGGATCCTCCTATGGAGCAGGTATATGATTCTCTGAATGCGCTCGCGCATGGTGGTAGGTATGGTGTCACCGTATTCTTCAAGCGTCGTCTCATCTCGAAGATCGTCTCCAAGAGATCTGCGCGGTCGGCCCGCACGACCTGTAGTCACCGGAGATTATCGTTGGGCCGCAGGGTTGCTTTGGGATAAAAGAGGTGGACCGCCTCAGTCGATGCCATCTTTTCCTTTCGGTGTTGAGCTATGTTGTGTTTCTGCTTGGTTTCTAACAGAGGGTCGGCCGGCCTATTGTAATTATCTCTGAATGTGAATACTCGTTTGTGTACATGGATATTTGGCAAAAAGTTGGGTACGTGAACACCAAATGGCTTGATGTGTAGCAGAAATTAGCTGGATCAGGGGCTGGGGGGAATTATCTCTGAATGTGAACACCCGTTTGTCTGCAAAAATAATTAGCAGAAGTTTATGTATGCAAACGCCCGTTTGTGTACATGGATATTTGGCAAAAAGTTGGGTACATGAACACCAAATGGCTTGATGTGTAGCAGAAATTTGCTGGATCAGGGGCTGGGGGGAATTATCTCTGAATGTGAACACCCGTTTGTCTGCAAAAATAATTAGCAGAAGTTTATGTACGCAAACGCCCGTTTGTGTACATGGATATTTGGCAAAAAGTTGGGTACGTGAACACCAAATGGCTTGATGTGTAACAGAAATTTGCTGGATCAGGGGCTGGGGGGAATTATCTCTGAATGTGAACACCCGTTTGTCTGCAAAAATAATTAGCAGAAGTTTATGTACGCAAACGCCCGTTTGTGTACATGGATATTTGGCAAAAAGTTGTGTACGCGAACACCATATGATGTGCTTGATGTGTAGCAGAAATTTGCTGGATCAGGGGCTGGGGGGAATTATCTCTGAATGTGAACACCCGTTTGTCTGCAAAAATAATTAGCAGAAGTTTATGTACGCAAACGCCCGTTTGTGTACATGGATATTTGGCAAAAAGTTGTGTACGCGAACACCATATGATGTGCTTGATGTGTAGCAGAAATTTGCTGGATCAGGGGCTGGGGGGAATTATCTCTGAATGTGAACACCCGTTTGTCTGCAAAAATAATTGGCAGAAGTTTATGTACGCAAACGCCCGTTTGTGTACATGGATATTTGGCAAAAAGTTGTGTACGCGAACACCATATGATGTGCTTGATGTGTAGCAGAAATTTGCTGGATCAGGGGCTGGGGGGAATTATCTCTGAATGTGAACACCCGTTTGTCTGCAAAAATAATTAGCAGAAGTTTATGTACGCAAACGCCCGTTTGTGTACATGGATATTTAGCGAAAAGTTGTGTACGCGAACACCATGTGGCTTGAGCTTGGCAGGAGCTTGGGTTGGTTTTGGCCCTCCAGGGGGATGGGGAGGGCCCTAGTGGGAAGTGTGCCAGAACCCCTATTCTGTATACTTCTATTCTTTTCACCTGCTAAACATCCTCTGATCGCTGAATGTCTACATTGTAACTGAAAAAACATGCAGTACCTATATACATATATATCTGTATATAATGTGGACATGTGACAGTTAGAAGCTGTTCAGTAACAAAATAGTGGGTAAGTAAGACCCAAAATCTCCACCAGTGAAGCTGAATATTTATTCATCGTACAAAACGACCTTTCAAATGGAATCCATTTGATTTAAAGGTGGCATCGCCCAATTTCGTGTACATTACCAATGTAGTAGCTTTGTAGAAAACATATCAACCTCATGCCACTATAGCCTTGTTCCAACGGTGCGATTTGCTGGTGACTTGACTAGTGAAGTGAGTGGTGACTTGACTAGTGAAGTGACTGGTGACTTGACTAGTGAAGTGACTGGTGACTTGACGAGTGAAGTGAAAGCAAGACATGCTGCATTTCATGTTACTTGGTTTCACCTGTCAAATTCTAAATATCATTTTCATTGAACTAATTGAATCTGATGAGTTCATACAACAGGTCGCACTGTGAATGCTGCTGAACCTATATCATACAAACAGCTGCGCTATAATTCATGCATGGAGAAGCCAACAGACACCAGTACTCGCAGTTGTTCACAGCTCATTCAGGGAGGTCTTTCGTCTTGCAGGATGCTCGTGACAAAGCCTTACAGGAGTCCCGCTCGTCCCCAGTGTCCCACGGCGCACTGATATCAGTGAGGGAGTCAGCTAGAATCTCACCCAGAGCCAGCCCCACCCTTGGCAGGAAAGGCAGATCTACAGGTAAGCACTGAGGCCACTGATGCTTTACATCTGGTCTGTTGCATTGATAACAATTACAGTTTTTCAAAGCCTTAGGCAGCACCTGGTTAAAATATATTTCTTTTAAAAGCAGGATGTTCACACTTCCTGGAAAGTATCATTACTTTATTTTTCTGATGTCAGCTCACCAAATATGTAAAAGAAAATGGCAATTCGAAACTGATGGCTGTTACATGTATCAGTCTTGGAAATCTTATCCATAAGACATCAAAGCAAGATCCTTCGCAACACTTTAGCTGTGTTTGGAGAAGGGCTATTTCACACACAGTGTTGTTGTCAAAGTTTGTGTTATTTCAAACTTCCACAGATGTGAAACCATTTAGTTTATGATCTATGTAGCATTCAACAATGATATCCCAGTTTATCTGTTTTATGTGAAGTCACACCATAGGGCTTATCATTAAACAATGGTTTGAGATCAGACCCTGGAAACATTTGCTGGGAAAACTTATAGCCTTTTTATTGGTCTTAGTTCAATGGGACCATTTTGTTTGGTGTCTGAGGTATTGTTAAGAGTTTCCACAAGGACAATAGCAACTTGAAACTGTATTTGGTTTATTCATAATTCTGAGCACTTTGGAGGTATAAAGCATGTGGTTCAATTGTATTTACCTCAAACAGAGACTTTGTCTGCCTCTGAAGGCAAAGTACTTCTTCTTCCCCAGAAATGTTTGCACATTCTGCTTTGTAGCTGCCAGTAGGATTGTGGACCACTATATAGGAAATGACCCTCAGGCTGCTCCCATGAACCAACCCTCCCCTCCCACAGTCCTCAGAAAAGGTAAGCTCATTAGACACTATGATAGTGTAAGCACCTACAGTTCTCAAGAAGGGTGGGCTCATTTGACACTGTCATAATGTAAGCTACTCCTAGTCCTCTAGAACAACGGAATATAATACTGGGTTCATATGCAGCTCATTTCCTATTATTTGCAGGTACAGGTGACAAATAGCTTTTATATGATTTTTAAAAAATGGAAAATCTTATAGAAAACAATTTTTGTTCAGTTTTGTTGGTTAAAATATAACTTTTCAGTGACTTGGATTTCTCGACAAGCTGTTGGTCTCTGTACCACCCTGCTAATGTTGGGTTTTCCCCTGGCGTTGTTGGGTTTTCCCTGGCTAATGTTAGGTTCCCCTGCTATTATTGGATTTCCCATGCCAGTGTTTGGTTTTCCTTGCTGATTTGGGGTTTTCCCTGTGTTGGACAGCAGCCAGCTTGGGCGTGATCCGCCTGAATCCCGCCAGGCAGCAGGAGGTGATACCCGTCCCCAAAGTGCGCAGAGTCTTCCCAGAACATGAGGGCAAGTACAAGATCTTCATGCCAGCAGGTACCACGGCCAAAACCAAGAAGATCTTAGAACAGCAAAAACGACTGTCAATCTCAGGTATTTGCGATTCTTTTATCGTCTGGCTGTTTGGTGTGCACAGTAAAAGTTCACAGACATCTTTAAATCATTGTGTTATTTGCACATAGATATAAATTTATTTTCTTTTCTTTTGTGTTTATCCTTGCACCCTTTAAGGGAGTTGTACAAGGGGATCAGTCTAGTCATATATATTAACAGTCTTTGGAAGCAAGGGATATTGAAAAAATGGTAGCCATGTAAGTGAGACACACTCAGTCCTGAGTCTGGCTAAGCTTACATTGGAAGGTGAAGTACAGTGTAACCTGGCTATAACACGCTAGTCTGTGGACAGGTTGTGGACCACGTTATAGGCTACATTGCGCTGTAACGAAATGATGTGGGGACCAATATGTGGTTATGTTCCAAGTCAGGACTGTGATTTTAAACTACATTTTATGGTTGCGAAATAAGGCTGTTTTGATTGCCAATTTAATATAAAGGTGTGAGAATTATAGTACCTGAGGATTAAACTACTGTTTGAGAGTAAACCTGTCTTTATGGACTGAGCACAAACATCTCAGCCCCCTCTCGCAGAGCTAACCTGGCATCGCGTAATCACTGAACTAATGCATGGTAATCTCTCCAAAAGTGGAATGTAGTTTTGTCCACTTTAACTATTTTTTAACAGAAAAAGCTGCAGTGTAGCTGTTTTCCGTTTCGCCCAAGTCTGCTCATGTAAATAAGTGTAAGAAGCTCACAAAACTGTCCATGTTTAAAATTCAAAATGGCAGATTCTATACAGACTATTGCTAACCCGATCACATAACCACGTTTTAACACATATTTTAAAGCTGGCTACATGAAAACCAATACATTCGATGAAGGAAACATGAAAACGGCCATTCTGGAATGTTTTACTGAATTGACTGAGCTCATCTCAACTCAGATATGTCAATATGCTAATCTCGCCCCCTGTGGTTGACACGTCGCTTTATTGGAATTCAGTAATGTGATGTAATTTAGAGGCATTTCCGGAGACTGAAGAAATATTAATCCCTTCATGAGGTAGGCATGTGACATTCAGTAAAGCTCTGCAGTGAGTCTGCACTGCTGACGAAGCCACATTGGCGGATCTAACATCGCAACAACATCAACGACGTTGTCACACGTGCTTTCGAATTCAGTATTATACATGCACAAGGAAGTGTAACCTCTGCCATTTTTCTTTTCTTTTTACATGTGAGACATAATATCCAAGATTTTTCACCTGAAGTACCAACTGATCCATTTGCCTACAAGTGAAAATAGGACAGTCACACCTTTTACACTTTTTTTAGGCATGCTATAAATGTACATTTCTAGGTAAAAATGTTTGTTCAGTTGATGTGTTGGCTGCTGCCATGTCAAATGTAATTCTTCTCACAAGAAAGTACACCACATATTTTTTGGGGGACGTGATTTGGGTTGCATTATATCCGATTTCGCGCTATATGGAAGCGTCTTGTAGCGAGGTTACACTGTAGTTCTTTGTGTTGGACTGAATATTTATAATAATTTACATATAATATTTATACATGTGCATGTCTGTGCTAGTTGCAGGACATGTAGTGGTTCTCTCAAGCTGAAGCTGTCTAAGTACCTGTGATATCTTCATATTTCTGTTTGCTTGTCAGAGACTCGCCAGGGTGTGAAGAGTTCTGTGTTTGAGCGGTTAGGACAGGACTCGGGTGATGGAGATGGATCCTCTGAGGTCGTCAAGGTCACAGGGCTGGACAAGGTCAAGTTAAGGACAATGGATGATTCCATAGTGATGGTGAGTGTGGTTTCTGGGTAGCCGAGTTCACTGGCATAGCTACATCTGGCCTCAAAGGTAATCTCATTCAAAAATGTAATTGACCTAAAGGTTTACCCAGAACTGTGCATTTTTAGTGGCAGATAGACGTTGTAAAACATTATTTTTTGAAAGGAAATTAGCCTGGCACATATTCACCCAAGGAATTTTAGTTTAGAAAATTTATTCATGTTCAGGTAACAGTTTTGTGTGTTTTTGAATTTGATGGCTTTTTTTCTGTTGTTCTCTATTTTTATCCACAGGATTCATCCTCCGTTTTTAGACGCCTTGGTGGTAAGACGACTATAAAACGTGCGGCAACATCGACGTCACAAGATCTGCTTGACACAGAAGATGATGCCGTATGCCAGAGTGATCCCCCCTTAGAGTATGCAGGCGTGCTCAAAACATCTCCGAAGAAACCTAAGACAACTGTGCAGACAGATACCATAAAGTTTAAGGTTACGCTGAAGAATCCCTTGCAGGATAGATTGGGTATGTGCTAAGCTTCTATGTGTATGCAGTGTGGGGTTTTCTGGTATTGTAGTTGACTTGAGGTTTGGTGTAAATCTGATAAGCTTTAGAAGAGGGTTTACTTTTATGTTTTTCAATCTCGAGGATAGTCACTTAGGGCTTCTGTCTTGTCCTGGGAAAGGGAATGATTAGATTTTTCTGCTCTCATTGTTCATAGGACCTGGGGAGAATAAGTTGTCACCAGTGCTTGTGTGGCCATCGGCACAGCCTAACCTTCGCTTCACCTGTGCTTGTGTGGCCATCGGCACAGCCTGACCTTCACTTCACCTGTGCTTGTGTGGCCATTAGCACAGCCTAACCTTTGCTTCACCAGTGCTTATGTGGCCATTAGCACAGCCTAACCTTTACTTCACCAGTGCTTGTGTGGCCACTAGCACAGACTAACCTTTGCTTCACCTGTACTTGTATGGCCATTGGCACAGCCTAACCCTCGCTTCACCAGTGCTTGTGTAGCCATTAGCACAGCCTAACCTTTGCTTCACCAGTGCTTATGTGGCCATTAGCACAGCCTAACCTTTACTTCACCTGTGCTTGTGTGGACACTAGCACAGACTAGCCTTTGCTTCACTTGTACTTGTATGGCCATTGGCACAGCCTAACCTTCGCTTCACCAGTGCTTGTGTGGTCATGAGCACAACCTAACCTTCACTTCACCAGTGCTTGTGTAGCCATTAGCACAGCCTAACCTTTGCTTCACCATTTGTCTTCGACCAGTGTTCTGTATGTATTAGCGTTTCCACTCATAAAACTGATGGCACTCGTGTATGTGAAAAAGTCAGGAACAATCAAATAAATATATAAACCGTTTTTTTAAGATTGTTTGTCTTTAATGATATCTACAGTTCTCAGTATTGATAACTTTGTATTATAAGGATCCACACTATACAATGAATGTGTGATCATCCTTTTGATTAAGATGAATTGAATAGTACATTCTTGGTCTGGTTGCAGAATTTGCATGGTGAGAATTTTTGTTATTTTCATGATGTAGAGGATGGGAGATTGAGTTGACATCCCTTAAGTGAGCAAAAAAAAAATAGGATAGAAATGTACATAATGGATACTTAAAAGATTTCACGCCTCACCAAACTATATAAACACTTTTACGGTGGACAGGTAAAGTGGTTGTGAGTGAGAAGTGTGACGGGAGCCTGGCCTCTGACACGGTGACCTCCGGTAACAGGAGTGTGAAGCAGCGTCTTGGAGGTGTGGTGTCTGCACCGGCTAGCAGCACTACCAGCGGCAAGGTGTCCTCCAGCAAGTCTGTGTCTGTCATCAAAGTGAACAAAACCACAGCCACCACCAGGCCATTCGCAGGGACAGGCAAGGTGGTCAGTCTCAAGTCAGGTCAGTATGTCCTGCCAGCTGTGATTGTCACAGACAGCTAGGTACATGTATCTGTGTGACAAGGTGTTCTGGGTTAAGTCAGGTGTGACTGTCACAGAAAGCTAGGTACATGTATCATTGTGACTGTGGGTTCTTTGTTACGTTAGGTGTGGCAGTCACAGAAAGGTAAATACATGTACCAATGTGACAAGGTGTTCTGTGTTGAGTCAGGTGTGACTGGCAGGGAGGTAAATACATGTACCAGTGTGACAAGGTGTTCTGTGTTGAGTCAGGTGTGACTGACAGGGAAGTAAATACATGTACCAGTGTGACAAGGTGTTCAGTGTTGAGTCAGGTGTGACTGGCAGGGAGGTAAATACATGTGCCAGTGTGACAAGGTGTTCAGTGTTGAGTCAGGTGTGACTGTGGCAGGATGGTAAATACATGTACCAGTGTGCCAAGATATTCTGTGTTAAAGGTGGGGAAAACATAAAAATGACCTAAAGCTCATATGAAAGAGTGGGAAAAGTTATATTTAAATGTCGTCTTCAATATTTTTCGGCCTTCGTATAAGTGAAATATTCTTGAGTAGGGCGTTAAACAATAAGCATTCATTCAATATTTTTTAGATTTGTCCTTAAGGAGAAAAAGACACTTGAAAATAATTTTTTTATGGTGGGTATTTGGGACCACCTTTTGATATTTATAGTCTTTGTGTAGTAATGTCATAAATGAGGATGTAACACATATTTAAATAAATGTTTTTGCACCAGAACTTCTTTCTTTTCAGTTCTTTTCAGCAAACAAATGTATTGAACCTGGATTTGGATCATATTTATATTTTTAATATGTTCATAAATGTTATCATAATTTAGGTCAAATGCAAATGTATGGATATAAACAACAAATTTACATTTAAATAAATTTATTAGACATGCATCACATCCTTATTTAGAGTGTTATTATGCAACAACTATAAATATCAAAAGTTGGTCCCAAATACCCACCATGCAAAAATATTTTCAAATACCCCTTTCTCCTGAAAAAAAAAATCCAAAAAACATTAAAGACCAAATTTGCAACTAAGTTTTGATGCTTTTCCATCAGATTTTGACATCATTTTTATGTTTTCTTCTCGTTTAAGTTAGGCATGACTGTCACAGAAAGCCGAGTACCTGTATTAATGTGAAAAGGTGCTCTGTGTTGAAAAAAAGGTTTAACTCTCGCAGGGAGCTGAATGCATGTACCAGTGTGCCAAGGGCTTCTTTGTTAGGTCAGATGTGACCCTCGCATCAGTGTGACGAGATGTTATGTTAAGTCAGGTGTGACTGTTACAGAAAGCTAAATACATGTACCAGTGAGACAAGGTGTTCTGTGTTGTCAGGTGTGACTGTCACAGAAAGGTAAGTACATGTACCAGTGTGACAAGGTGTTCTGTGTTAAGTCTGGTTTTACTCCGGGCAATTTAGTTACCTCCATACATGAAATGACCATCACAGTATTCTGTGAAGTATAACATATTGAGTATAGCATTACAAAGCGGTCAATCCATGGAGTTAATCCCCTCGTATTGTGGAGCAAGATTCAAATGCTCTCGGTGACAGATGAAATACATTCCCCACACATGTAACTATGCCCTTTTCCTTTAAACTGTAAATCTGTTTGATGTCAGTCATCTGTAAACAGTGTTTGCCTTGCTGTGAGCAGTGGAAGCTTTATCTGCTTATCTATCATTGTTTTGTCTTGTAGGCGGGGTCAAAGCGCGGCTGGGTGGTCATTCTGAAGTCACCAGCAGTGAGGAAGTCACATCAACGGCAGGGAAGAAAACCTCATTTGCTGGAAAAGGGGCCAGATCGAAAGGTGTTTTTGGGCGGCTAGGACAGCAGGTGTGATCAGATGAGGCCAACCGTTACAGGCGTGTTTCCAGTGGAGAGAAAGATTCGTCAAATCATGACAAGCATTACAGGCACATGGTTTCAGTGGACAGAAAGCCTGATCACATTAGACCATGTGTGATAGGGGTGTGACATCAGTGGACAGAAAGCCTGATCATATTAGGCCATGTGTTAAGGGGATGTAACATCAGTGGACAGAAAGGCTAATCATATTAGGCCATGTGTTATGGGGATGTGACATCAATGGACAGAAAGGCTAATCATATTAGGCTATGTGTTATGGGGATGTGACATCAGTGGACAGAAAGGCTAATCATATTAGGCCATGTGTTATGGGGATGTGACATCAGTGGACAGAAAGGCTAATCATATCAGGCCAAGTGTTATGGGGATGTGACATCAATGGACAGAAAGCCTGATCATATGAGGCCAAGTGTTATGGGGATGTGACATCAATGGACAGAAAGGCTAATCATATTAGGCCAAGTGTTCTGGGCATGTGACAGCAGTGGACAGAAAGTGTGATCATAATAGTGCAAGTGTTATGGGGGTGTGACATCAGTGGACAGAAAATCTGATCATATTAAGCCATGTGTTATGGGGGTGTGACATCAATGGACAGGAAGTCTGATCATATTAGGCCAAGTGTTATGGGGATGTGACATCAATGGACAGAAAGGCTGATCATATCAGGCCAAGTGTTATGGGGATGTGACATCAATGGACAGGAAGTCTGATCATATTAGGCCAAGTGTTATGGGGGTGTGACATCAATGGACAGAAAGCCTGATCATATTAGGCTAAGTGTTATGGGGATGTGACATCAATGGACAGAAAGACTAATCATACTAGGCCAAGTGTTATGGGGATGTGACATCAGTGGACAGAAAGTGTGATCATAATAGTGCAAGTGTTATGGGCCTTGTGACATCAGTGGACAGAAAATCTGATCATATTAGGCCAAGTGTTATGGGGGTGTGACATCAATGGACAGGAAGTCTGATCATATTAGGCCAAGTGTTATGGGGGTGTGACATCAATGGACAGGAAGTCTGATCATATTAGGCCCAATCTTACAGATGGGACATGGGTGGACAGAAAGGTCAAGTGTTACAGGCATGACGTGAGGGGACAGAATGGTTGATACTTCAGGCCAAGCAATACAGACATGACGTGAGTGGACAGTAAGGTTGATACATCACGCCATGTGTTGAAGGCATCTGACATTAGTAAACAGAAAGGTTGATACATCAGGCCAGGCATATACAGATGTGACATCAAGGAATAGCAAAGTTAAGGGTGCAGGTGATAGGCCACCTTACAGAAGTGTTACAACAGTGAGCACCTGGGACACTTAGCTAGGTTGTGTTTCCTTGATGTAGCGGAGGTCATTCTGTATCTGAGTCACAGGCTGTACATGTACTGGTACATTTACATGTGAACATTGTCAGCTTTTAATCCATCATCAGGCCCTGTGGCAGGACAACATCAATTACCTGTCAATAGAGAGTGTGGAAATTTGCTGCCTGTCTTGCCGCGTGACTGATGTGAATGAATATTTGCAGTTATTTGGCTGGGGACATTTCGAGTGAGATTTTTTTTTTGATATGTTAATGTCATAAATTCTTATTTTCTAAAGTTTAAGACCTGGCCAAGTGGTCTTACACCTCCATATGGCCCTGGTATTGTTGCCTTATGCAGAAGGGCATACAGTAAAAGTTGATGTATCTGGTATTTGCCCCAGCATAGGAGACTGTGACTTTAATTAGGATGTATGTCTGTTGTAAGAAGAAAAGAAAAAATGCAAGAAAAATGTCAGAGTGGGTTGTTTTGATTCAAAAGATAAATCAGAGGAAGTCCTTATCTGTGTAAATGCTTTGTTTTTTTTTTTGTTATACTTTCTCTGACTTAGAAGCTATCTTTCAAAGCCAAGACATTTGCACTCTGGGGTACTTTCTTATGATCATTATTATGTAACAATGTAACTGTTTATTCACCATGTCGTACTGTTTATTCACCATGCCGTACTGTTCATTCAACATGTTGTGGTGTTTATTCACCATGCCGTACTGTTCATTCAACATGTCGTACTGTTTATTCACCATGCCGTACTGTTCATTCAACATGTTGTGGTGTTTATTCACCATGCCGTACTGTTCATTCAACATGTTGTGGTGTTTATTCACCATGTCGTACTGTTCATTCAACATGCTGTGGTGTTTATTCACCATGTCGTACTGTTCATTCAGCATGTTGTGGTGTTTATTCACCATGTCGTACTGTTCATTCAGCATGTTGTGGTGTTTATTCACCATGCCGTACTGTTCATTCAGCATGTTGTGGTGTTTATTCACCATGCCGTACTGTTCATTCAGCATGTTGTGGTGTTTATTCACCATGCCGTACTGTTCATTCAGCATGTTGTGGTGTTTATTCACCATGCCGTACTGTTCATTCAGCATGTTGTGGTGTTTATTCACCATGTCGTACTGTTCATTCAGCATGTTGTGGTGTTTATTCACTATGCCGTACTGTTCATTCAGCATGTTGTGGTGTTTATTCACCATGTCGTACTGTTCATTCAACATGTTGTGGTGTTTATTCACTATGCCGTACTGTTCATTCAACATGTTGTGGTGTTTATTCACCATGTCGTACTGTTCATTCAACATGCTATGGTGTTTATTCAGCATGCAACAGTGGTATGTGTTCATTCAATGTGTAATAAATTATGCGTTCATTCAGCATCCTATGGTGTTTCTTTGACATGTCATGGTATTCAGTCAAGATATCATGGTGTTCATTCATCATGCCAAGGTGTTCAGTCAAGATATGGTGTTCATTCAGCATGCCAAGGTGTTCAGTCAAGATATCATGGTGTTCAGTCAAGATATCATGGTGTTCATTCATCATGCCAAGGTGTTCAGTCAAGATATCATGGTGTTCATTCAGCATGCCAAGGTGTTCAGTCAACATTGAATATGCCATGGCGTTCATTTAACATATCCTGGTGTATATGTGTGACTGATTACATACATGTATCTATGCAAGGCTACCAGCGTTTCCTGAATGCAAATTTTTTTCACAATACTTCACTATGAATAACCAGAATTTCATTTGAAATGTTGTCTCACTGAATTGGTTGCTAGGGAAATCAGATAGTGAAACTAAATATTCAGGTCAAGATACATCGAACACCAAAAAGATAAGCAGAGCTTTGAGTCCATGTCCTCGTGTATTGCATGATTTTGATTGATTTCCTATTTTATTTCATGTTAATGTGTTTACAAAGCAACATACTTTCCAATTGCAGGAACCCCTGTCTGTGAGGGTTTCAGTGGGGTACAGTGGCTCTACGTTTTTCTTTACTTGATTGGTGTTTTACGCTGTACTCAAGAATATTTCACTTATACGACAGCGACCAGCGTTATGGTGACAGGAAACTGGGCAGTGCCCGGGGAAAACCCATTACCTTCTGCAGGTTGCTGGCAGACCTTTCCAAGTAGAGCCGGAGGGGAAGCCAACATGACCTGTTTTGAACTCACAGTGACTGAATTGGTGGGAGGCTTCTGGGCCATTATGTTGCGCTAGTTAGGCTAACCTACTGAGCCACAGAGGCACAGACTCTGTGTTCGGGTAATCAGTTGTTCACCTGCCAACAGCATTCTGACAGGTTTTTGGTATCTGTACTGGGATAAAATGACACAGTCTGCGAGCTCTGCAGTAATGACTGCAGTCCAACTGAAATGATCCCTTTGCAAGGTTTGACTGTTATTCACCATGCTGATTTGAGATAAGATAGAATAGGATACAAATGCCAAAGCCAACTAGAGATACGGTAGGTAACAAACTTTGTAGTCTTTAATGTGTTCAAAGCACGTATCTCCTGAATTAAGCAGAGCACTTACTGTAATGCTTACTGCTTGAACAGTGTGTATGATATGATATGTAATAAATATGGCTGAATAAGCTTTATTTTAATTTTTATTATTTTTCTTTTCGGAAATAATTTTAAAACTAGTTACCACTATGTGTGTACATTACATATTTTGCCTTTAGATATCTGAGGCAACCACATTTCCCAGGCGGCATTTATTCATCAATTGTATGATTTTATCTCCACTTAGTATTTATTGCCAGTTTATCATTACATGACTCAGTGTTGTTTATTGTTGTCAACTATTTATGTTTTATAAAATTTTAATGTTTTCTTTCTCAAGGTTAGTGTTGAAAGGTTTTAGATGGCTGTAAACGTAGATATTCCACCAAGGGCTGATTTGTAGGAAAGCGTCAATTTTTGGACTTGACTTCAACGTCAGTGTGACAGCATTTTTGGGGGTTAAATTTCAGCATTATTTTTATTGCCAGACTACCTTTACTTTACCTATAACTTAATTAATGTTGGTAATGTAGAAAGCTGTCTTGCAGTGGTGGTGGTCAGATAAGGCTTCACAATGCATGAGTAAAATGTTGAAGTAAGATTACCAGAAAGAAGTACATCTGTTGAAAGTAACTGAAGTAATGTTGTGCAAGATGATTAGCAGTTGACCAATACAATTAGATGATTAATTCAAGTAATGATCAAATGTTGCCTTTTTTTTGTTTTTTTGTTTTGCCCGATTTTCATTTTCCTCTCTTAGTGAGCTTTTTGTACACCATTTAATAGAGAAATTTTTTTATTAGCTCATAAATGTATCATCACTTCTGCATAATTTGAGTGTTAAGGTACAGTTTTTCAGTGGTAATAGAACAGACTTGTTTGCAGGATGGCACCAATTTCTTAATTGTGTAAAAGAGTTTTGCCAAACGTGTGCCTATGTTGGCATGCTATTGTAAATGAGCAATAAATGTGAATTAAAGTACTTCATTCATAGAACAGTCTTAGAGTTTAGAACCACTTGGTGCAGTTTCATGTGAATTTTTATTTTTCATTTAGAGGTGAGCTTTTGTTTTTTTTTTTTCTAGCTCCATGGTGAACACACAGGGTATGTTGGTTGAATTTACTGGATTCCTTGTGTGACTCTGCCGTTGGTGTTAATATGAGAGATTTGAGGTGGTCTTACATGAAGGTTGCTGACAATCACCTTTCTCCCACTATTATGGCAGATTTACTGTGCACAGAGTGGGAGGAAGTATGTGCCTTCCAGTCTTTGACACACTGATTGTCTTCATCCATGAAGCCGACTGCTGGCGTAGAAGTGAAAACATCTTAAATGTTGAGTTATACATGCCAACTAATACACCTCAGTGCTCTTCAGTTTGGTTAAATAACAATCAGTCAATTCAATTTAGTGCTCTTCAGTTTGGTTAAATGACAAGCAATCAATCTAACTCAGTGCTCTAGAGTTTGGTTACATAACAATCAATGAATCTAACTCTCTGCTCTTCAGTTTGGTTAAATAGCAATCAACGGATCTAACTCAGTACTTTACAGTTTGGCTAAATAATAATGAATGAATCGAATTCTCTGCTCTTCAGTTTGGTTAAATAGCAATCAATGGATCTAACTGAGTGCTCTTCATTTTGGTTAAATAACAATCAATTTAACTCAGTGCTATTCAGTTTGGTTAAACAACATCAATGAATCTGACTCGGTGCTCTTCAGTTTGGTTACATAAAAGTCAGTGAATCTAATTCGGTGCTCTTGAGTTTTGTTAAATAACAATTGATCAATCTAACTCAGTTCTCCTCACATTGGGTCAATCAGTTCATCTCTGTGCCCTTACCAAATACTCCAGGAGGACGTCACCAGATATCTTTCCTTGCCTTCAGCGTCACATTGGCAGGTTTTTGCTGTGGCTTTAAGTTATGAGGTTTGTCAGTTATTTGCCAAAGGCTGGGGATTTACTCTGAGCAAGCTAGTTTCCGCCTCACATACACTGCCGTCACATAAGTAAAGAGTTCTTGAAGACGGCAGTGTTAAACACCATTCCTTCAATTGATCAATTGCATCAGCAAGGGTTACACAGGAAATATAAGTGTGTTCAATGTGAAGGGCATATGATTGCTGTAATGGCTTGTGTATGAAATACTGTGTTCTCTGTGTACGCTACGTGCCATGCCATACTTGTAACCCGCCCGGATAGCGCAGTTGGTTGGGCGTCCGCTTTCGGACGGGGAGATCTGGGTTCAAACCTGGGTCGGGTCATACCAAAGACTTTAAAAAATGGTACATTCTGCTTCCTCGCTAGGCGCTCAGCAATAAGAGGATAGAGGGTGGACTGGTCGGCCCGGTGTCAGTATAATGTGACTGGGTGAGGGGGCTTGTTGGGTGTCTTCGGCAAGTCGTCTCGGTGAGGCAGCACCAGATAAAAGATACGGTGGAAATCCGTCCTGCACCAAGGAGACACCGCCTTCGTATAAGTGAAATATTCTTGAGTAGGGCGTTAAACAATAAGCATTCATTCATTCCATACTTGTAGTTTGGATGAAGGGCAGAGAACTCGGCAAAAATACCAATGAGTGTTATTCCCCCTGTTTCGCCCTCAGAAGGCACCACTAGATGGCGCTGTTGACAGGGGGGTTTTCCAACATGGCTACACTGGGAAATCCCGGGTGTCTGCTAGTGCGGATAGCGAGGAGAAAACCGGGAGTCATTCGCACAGTGCGTTGTATATCGGAGGTGAGAACAAGCTGAGGATTAGTGTCAGGCTTGGTGCAATTGATTTTATAAGGTGTCATCCAAGAAAACTGCAGAAATCGAGACACCCCGAAGATGCACATGTAGACCATAGTCCATTTACACGTAGATCTGCTAGGTGGAGTGTGTTATTTTGAAATTCTGACATTCACCTTAACACTGAAATGTACGGCTATATTTGGAGAGATAGGGATGTGAATTTCAGTATAACGATGAATGCCAGAGTTCATCTAGATCGACTAGCTAGGCCTGTGACCTTCATAAGTACATATATATTGTGACCGTAGGTCTACCATATAGGTGACTGTACTCCCTACATTATACTGGGCTGTTGGAATATCATAGCCACAGCGGCAAACCACGCACCGATTCATGCCAAGTCTGTTAAGCCCTTTCTGAAGGATGTGTGCAGCCTGGAACTGGTGTTTACTGGGGCTCTTAATTGCCTCTTAGCTTTCCTACACATTTGCAACGCGCATGCCTCATATATTCCGCTTGGTAATGCCACACACAGGGGCTTATAGCATCCTGGCCTGTTTGCATTGGTTTAGTTCACCAAGTGAGATATTCCACTGCTATGCATGAGCCATGTAGGATGGCAGATGGTTGGTTCGGCCAGGACAGAGTCATGTGTGTCACATGAGAACTGAGGTATACATGTAAGCATGTCTTCTTGACATGTCGCACAGCAGCACTAGAGCCCCTCAGTATATCATTGTTAACCTACATATTATGTCTGTAAGTATCAATAAATTTAAATTAGACTAGGATAATATAGTTCATAATGATAATAATCATAATCTTTGACATTTGGGGTTGAAGTTAAGGTCAGTCTGTGGGAAGTACTTGTTGAGTCTCAAATCAGCAGAGCCCTATTCAGTTAAAACATTTTATAGTTTTGTGGAATTACTGACAGGTTTTCTTGTACATGGTTCACCTTGTTATCAGCATAAGTGGCCTTCATCCTATTTCTTTGGATCAGAGTTTTTTTGGCTTAGAATCTTTATATGTATCAAAAACTACAGAAATTTCAAACTTAGCTTTATTTCTGCTTCTTCCCTGACAAGGTTACATTTTGGTCAGCACAGATTTACTTACCTGTCATGACACACTTGTGGCTTCTTTGTATACTAGGAAGTTTTGTATCCAGTCTATTGAGATCACCAGTACAGGGTAGATCTGGAAGCTTATCAATGTCACACCTCAAATGTCAGCATCCAATGTTCATTACAGAAAGTTAGTTTTCATTGTTTGTGTGATCACACTGTCTATCAAATGTACTGATTACCGTATTGATTAATTAAAGAAGTAACTAAATACAAATCAGTGTGTGAAGCATCTCTAACCCGTGGATGCACTACACTGACAGTGCTCACAAAAATACATGTAGGCCTGTAAAAGACGAGATCAGTTAAGTAATTTTGACTGATTTATCATGGAGGTAAAACCTCTCACTTAGTCACATCGTGGAGGTTACAGACACTATTTTAACCCCATGATTTGACACATCTAGAGACCATATTATCTGGTTGTGTGCAGTCAACCAGTCAGACAGGTTATTTCAAACAATGCATTTTATTACAAGATTGAGTAAATACTTGACTGACGACCCAGTCACACTGCTGTACATGTGCTTAGTGACTGTATATAGTAACAGTCACACTGCTGTACATGTGCTTAGTGTCTGTATATAGTAACAGTCACACTGCTGTACATGTACTTAGTGACTGTGTATAGTAACAGTCACACTGCTGTACATGTACCTAGTGACTGTATATAGTAACCTAATGGACAAAGCATCCCACCAGATTATCTACCGACCTTCAGCCTGCCTGACTTGATCATGTAGGTATGTGTCACTTTTGTAGACTCTCAGCATGAAACTGATAACAACTTTCTGTCGAATTTTTGGGCTGATAATGACTGGGTTTGAACTCTGGGCTGATTGAAGCTCTTAGCATAATGCTTGAAGAGTAGGAGTAGAGTCCATGGGATATTATTCAGATAAGATGAGTACTGATGTTAAACACAAATAAACATTTACTCAAAAGAGTAAATAAAAGGATAGACAAAGAGAGGAAAAACATAAATAGTTGATAGTCTAGCTGGAAATACCCACTGGCAAGGTTGCACCCTTCATACTCGAGGAGGTCTGCTAGATTTCCCGTACTGGATTATTAATACCGGCACTCATAAACCCAGCCATAATGACATACGTAGTTTTGCACACAGCTCACAAAATAAGTACCAGGATAAATATTGATGTGTAATATTGAAAAATCATTCACATATACTTTTAACAGGCTCGCATAAGAAGTGGATTCGTTGGAATGGTAGGATGGTAGGTATATTTGGAGTTGTCATCAGTGTTTGTGTGTTGTATGAAGAAAATTACAAAGTTCCACCAGGGAAATGGCTATTTTACTCTATTCTTTAAATTGTGAATGAGGTCAACTCATGCGATTTTTATTAATTGTTAAAAGTTTTCTTAAAATGTTCCAGTCAGTGTGTGACTATTGGCTGTCCAAATACTCTATTATTGTGGAAGCTTTGTCTCTGATGAGTAGTGGTTTCTAATTGGATTCCTACATTGGTGAACATCATGAAAGGAGTGAAATCATTATCTGGTTTGAATTTAAGAAATTGTTTGTTTCAAAATATATCTTTATCTGTTGGTTAACAGTCTGCTAGAGCTGTTAGTCTTTGCTCAGAGCTCTGTTAATTACTGTAAGTTTCGCATCCATACTGAGCCTGATCAGCTTTTTCCCATCACTGCACACATACATGAATTGGTCTCTGATGTTAATGTTTACTTGGTGATGTTTTTGTAGGACACCTTTGATACGAATGAACAAAGTGAGCGAGGAGACAGGTGTGTTTAAAATTTCTATTTTCTTTTACCAAATACTCGGAACTAAACTTAAAGTGTTTCAAAACAGTTGACGAAATATTAAAGGCAAAACAAATGAGCACACTCATAAGGTTTAGAAAATCAGTGGAAAAGAATTGAAAAGAGTATGTATCACCCTGCATCTATTCCATGTTTCCTAAACCAGCTGAGGTACAAATGGTTTCTGCATCCATGGATGTATCACGGTACATCTGTTCCATGTTGTCCAAAACATCTGAGACATAATTGAGGACTGTATCCATGGATGTATTTGCCTCTGTTTGTGAGTGTAGCCAATAAGTATGTCAGGTATGTGTACTGGAAACCATGGTAACCTTCTGATGTCACTCTCACATTGTGGAGTTGAATTCTGCATATGGTATCATATAGCTGAGGTCAGATAAATAAGAGCAGTGAGTAACTGCTGTGTGCATTCAGGTTGCGAGATTCTGGCGAAGGCAGAGTTCTGTAATGGAGGAGGATCTGTGAAGGACAGAGCAGCCTGGTTCCTGATCAATGACGCCCAGAAGAAAGGTGAGCCGTGCTCAGACGTCAGACACTTGGAATAACGGTTTTTGTCAAGAGAGAAGATTTCAGCAATAACTTTGAAGTGGACAAATTAAAAAATTTAACCAAAATTATTTCAGAAGGTAGCAGTCCATACACACCTAAATGGCACAGACATTTTTTAATGATGTGCTTGGTAACTATAAATCACATTTCAATCTGGAATTCTTAAGAAACCATGGGATACGCTATTTTAGAGAAACCGAGAACACAATGTTGCGTCATCCGTACCCTACGATATTCAGTATTAGAGATGAGACACTACTTTGTTTGCAAAATACAGTCCCCTATATTATTACAATCTACACATTGTGGTCTCCCAGTTGACATCATGGGGAATAACTCCAGATGTATTCCACTATCACTTTCTTGTTGAAAATTGCTTTAAGGTTTGTCAGAATTGTCTCGTAAGCATAACAAAAACAGCTGATGAACACTACTTCTGTCGCAAACTGGTGAACTAGGTACAGGTGATGTCGCAGTGGAAACAAATGCCTTCTCAGGTGGTAGAAATATTTTGCCCTCGATTGGGTGAAATTGAGAGCATAGTGACCTTTTGATTTTACATACTTGGGCGTTTTTGCTTTGAATTGCAATATCCCACATCCAAAAAAGAAAATGTGATCTTGTTTTGAAGTATGAATGGCATTCTTTATACATACATACATTTGGTCCAGCGTTGTCTTTTCTTGTAAATCAAATCATACATGTTTGTTCACAAGATTTGAACTTCTTGTCACACAGTATGCTTTTTACCTGGTGTAGTGTATGAAAAGTCACTTGAAAGTGTTGCTATTTGCATGTGAGAAGTGGTGGGTCAGTTCAAGCTTTAGTCTCTTAATGCTTGTTTAACAGCTCAGAGGAGAAGACGGGATAATTATTGGGCAATTTGTAGTAAAACAGTATAGTTTGAAGGTTTAAAAATGACAATTAAACTTTTTTATTTTTATTTTGTTAGTTCCAAGGCAATAAATTTTAAGGTAGGCTACAACATACTCTCAATCGCACAAAATAAATACCTCATGTAAAAGGAGAAGTAACTGCAGGATTAAGTAAAGCCCAATTAGTGGACATGACATGAATCGGGTTCTTTATAAATCATTACCATTCTGTCTTTTGAATGCACATTATGCTACGCATAAATGGGTTTGAATTTAACTCAGTTATGGACAGTTGGCTGCTGCCCTCTGTTTTGTCATTGAACAGACAAGAACAAAGAACTGGCTGGATGCCAGAGTGAACAGATTTTGGCTACACAAATAACACATTGAATACAGATGAAAAGGAGGGTTTTGACATTTCACTGCTTGAGAGTGAAGGGCCTGATTCACGTCAATCAGCCAGCATCGGGCCGGTAAAATGTTTCTTGGAGAATGTCTAGACAGTTATCAGATGGTGTTTTTTAAGTCTTTGAGCCTTATTCTTTTCACTACAGTTTGCTGACAGGCTCTCAGTAGAAATACGGTAGGCTCACCACTATACACTGTAGGCTCACCACAATGTACTGTATAGTGGTGAGACTACCCAGCACCTATTTCCACCGGGTGCCTGTGAGTTTACGTTATACTTCCCTGGTCTTCTCTTTTAAGAAGTTACAGTACATACTCTTAGCGAACAATGAAACGTTCAGGTGTAAAGAAGCAAAAGTTGTCAGGAAAAGTAGGTGTTTAAAAGATATGAATTTATCATTTGTTGTAGTCAGATAAGTCAATTAAATATTGCCACAGATCTCTTTTATGCACGATCTGAATTCCTAATGAATTCCTGATACTTCTTTGTTCTTGTATGTGCACTCAGGACTGTTGAAACCAGGGGGGACAGTTGTGGAGGGCACTGCTGGAAATACTGGCATCGGATTGGCTCACATCTGCCTGGCATTGGGCTATAAATGTGTTATCTACATGCCAAATAACCAGTCCAAGGTAAGAATACATGGCAAGGGCAAGTTAGTGTTGTTTTGAAACTTTGGTTCCACAACACAGGATTTGCAGTGTGAAATTGATTGCAGGGACTCAGACGGTTCTCACCACTGCGATAGCTGTGAGTTCAGCTTTGGCTGGTTGTACATTGGGAGGTTCACCAGTAACCTGTGAATGGTCATGGGTTTCCGCTGGGCTGTTCCTGGATTCCTCTCACCATACTGCTAACTGCTGTCATACAAGTGAAATATTCTAGGGGAGAATGCTAGAGGAGTACAGTGTAAAACTCTGAATCAAATGAATAAATAAATATTGAAAACTTTGGTTTAACACACATTTTTAGGGATACACATATAGAAACAGTCAGTAATTTTCCTTTTCAGGAGAAGATAGAGGTGTTAGAGACGCTGGGTGCAGAGGTGCGGCCAGTTCCTGTGGTGCCCTGGACTGACCCTGAAAACTACAACCATCAGGTAGGTAGCCCTAATCTCTCTTCACGAAAATGAATGGGGACGCTTTCCCATGAAAATTAATTGGGTTCAACGCTATTTATTCCTACCTTCATGATGACTTTGAACTTTCCCTTCTGGCTAAAGTCTGTGTGTAACACTCGGGAATGTTATCAAATAAACGAGGGCTGCCTTCATATAAGTTGAAAGTTCACCAATCAAATAAATACACATACATGAAAACAATACCATTGTAGATTCAGTTAAATATTCATTTGTTTTCACAGTTTTATTTTACCATGTCCATAACGGTACACAGGGCTCTCTTTGCAGTCATATACTCACTTTGTCATAATTGTTCATAGCTTTTTATCATACATATTTTTGCAGGCTCAGCGTTTTGCGGACAGTATAGAAAATGCTGTGTGGACAAACCAGTTTGATAATACTGCAAACAAACAAGCTCACCTGGAGACTACAGGCCCTGAAATATGGCAGCAGACAGGTAAGCTGTGTGTAGGGCAGCAAGCAGGGAAGCTAGGGTAAACCAGGCAACAGACAGGTAAGCTGTGTGTAGGGCAGCAAGTAGGGAAGCTAGGGTAAACCAGGCAACAGACAGGTAAGCTGTGTGTAGGGCAGCAAGCAGGGAAGCTAGGGTAAACCAGGCAACAGACAGGTAAGCTGTAAGCTACATGTAGGGCAGCAAGCAGGGAAGCTAGGGTAAACCAGGCAACAGACAGGTAAACTGTAAGCTACATGTAGGACAGCAAGCAGGGAAGCTAGGGTAAACCAGGCAACAGACAGGTACACTGTAAGCTACATGTAGGACAGCAAGTAGGGAAGCTAGGGTAAACCAGGCAACAGACAGGTAAACTGTAAGCTACATGTGGGACAGCAAGCAGGGAAGCTAGGGTAAACCAGGCAACAGACAGGTAAACTGTAAGCTACATGTAGGACAGCAAGCAGGGAAGCTAGGGTAAACCAGGCAACAGACAGGTAAACTGTAAGCTACATGTAGGACAGCAAGCAGGGAAGCTAGGGTAAACCAGGCAACAGACAGGTAAGCTGTAAGCTACATGTAGGACAGCAAGCAGGGAAGCGAGGGTAAACCAGGCAACAGACAGGTACGCTGTAAGCTACATGTAGGACAGCAAGCAGGGAAGCGAGGGTAAACCAGGCAACAGACAGGTAAGCTGTAAGCTACATGTAGGGCAGCAAGCAGGGAAGCTAGGGTAAACCAGGCAACAGACAGGTACACTGTAAGCTACATGTAGGACAGCAAGCAGGGAAGCTAGGGTAAACCAGGCAACAGACAGGTACACTGTAAGCTACATGTAGGACAGCAAGCAGGGAAGCTAGGGTAAACCAGGCAACAGACAGGTACACTGTAAGCTACATGTAGGGCAGCAAGCAGGGAAGCTAGGATAAACCAGGCAACAGACAGGTAAACTGTAAGCTACATGTAGGACAGCAAGCAGGGAAGCTAGGATAAACCAGGCAACAGACAGGTAAACTGTAAGCTACATGTAGGACAGCAAGCAGGGAAGCTAGGGTAAACCAGGCAACAGACAGGTACACTGTAAGCTACATGTAGGGCAGCAAGCAGGGAAGCTAGGGTAAACCAGGCAACAGACAGGTAAACTGTAAGCTACATGTAGGACAGCAAGCAGGGAAGCTAGGGTAAACCAGGCAACAGACAGGTACACTGTAAACTACATGTAGGACAGCAAGTAGGGAAGCTAGGGTAAACCAGGCAACAGACAGGTAAACTGTAAGCTACATGTGGGACAGCAAGCAGGGAAGCTAGGGTAAACCAGGCAACAGACAGGTAAACTGTAAGCTACATGTAGGACAGCAAGCAGGGAAGCTAGGGTAAACCAGGCAACAGACAGGTAAACTGTAAGCTACATGTGGGACAGCAAGCAGGGAAGCTAGGGTAAACCAGGCAACAGACAGGTAAACTGTAAGCTACATGTAGGACAGCAAGCAGGGAAGCTAGGGTAAACCAGGCAACAGACAGGTACACTGTAAGCTACATGTGGGGCAGCAAGGAGTTAAGAGAGGGTGAACCAGGCAGCAGACAGGTAAGCTGTGTGTAGGACAGCAAGCAGGGAAGCTAGGATAAACCAGGCAACAGACTGGTAAACTGTAAGCTACATGTAGGACAGCAAGCAGGGAAGCTAGGGTAAACCAGGCAACAGACAGGTACACTGTAAGCTACATGTGGGGCAGCAAGCAGGGAAGCTAGGGTAAACCAGGCAACAGACAGGTAAACTGTAAGCTACATGTAGGACAGCAAGCAGGGAAGCTAGGGTAAACCAGGCAACAGACAGGTACACTGTAAGCTACATGTGGGACAGCAAGCAGGGAAGCTAGGGTAAACCAGGCAACAGACAGGTACACTGTAAGCTACATGTAGGACAGCAAGCAGGGAAGCTAGGGTAAACCAGGCAACAGACAGGTACACTGTAAGCTACATGTAGGACAGCAAGCAGGGAAGCTAGGATAAACCAGGCAACAGACTGGTAAACTGTAAGCTACATGTGGGGCAGCAAGGAGTTAAGAGAGGGTAAACCAGGCAACAGACAGGTAAACTGTAAGCTACATGTGGGGCAGCTAGGAGTTAAGCTAGGGTAAGCAGGTAAGCGAGGGTAAACCAGGGCAACAGACAGGTACACTGTTAGCTACGTGTAGGGCAGCAAGCAGGTAAACCAGGGCAATGGACAGGTACACTGTTAGCTACATGTAGGGCAGCAAGCAGGTAAACCAGGGCAATGGACAGGTACACTGTTAGCTACGTGTAGGGCAGCAAGCAGGTAAACCAGGGTAAACCAGGGCAATGGACAGGTACACTACAAGCTACGTGTAGGGCAGCAAGCAGGTAAGCTAGGGTAAACCAGAGCAATGGACAGGTACACTGTAAGCTATGTGAAGGGCAGCAGGCAGGTAAGCTAGGGTAAACTAGGGCACAGACAGGTAGGGTAGCAAAAGAGGTGAACTAGTGTAGCAGACATGTGAGCTTAGGTAGCAAACAGGCAAGCTAGAGTAGCAAAGGTGCAAGCTAGTGTAGCAAACAGGTAAGCTAAGGTAGCACAAGTCTGGAGATATTTTAATTATAACAAGTACAAGAACAATACTGCAAAGTATTTCCAGACCATTGTGGTGGTGGGAGTAAGTTTCTTGACCATTTCATGTTATAAATTTACATATTATTACCACATCCCTAGCAGATTACTACAGTCTCTGGTGACAAGAATTTTCCGCACTCGGAACGATTACGTCAAAGCCCAGACATAATGGCTGTGTTTTATGCTAGTCAGTGGAGCACGGTCAAATGTCAGTTTCCACTGTTGTGCTAGCTGTTAGAAAAAATAATTGATTGAAATAAACATAATATTGTCCAACGTTTTGGTAAACTTAACTTCGAACATGCGCTGTCTTTCTCTTCACTAAGGCTTTAGTGTTGTACAAAGAAAAGCAGTGGCTAGTATCACCCAGAAAAGCTACTTACATGTACTTGTAGGAGCATGCCTCCTGAAATGGAATGTTGACATAAAAACTTGTGGTGTCTTTTGTTTTACTTCAGGGGGTAAAGTGGATGCTGTGGTGTTTTCCACAGGCACCGGTGGCACATTGGCAGGTAAAATCTTGTCTAAGCCTTGTGATGTTCTCAGCAAACTACTGTACAGAGAAAATGTCAGATTTGTGTTGAATGTTAAATCTTCAAACATTGTAAAATTCTTTTATTCAAATAAATCCTCTGGGCTCTGCTCGGTTTCCTCCCACCATAATGCTGTCCGCCGTCGTATAAGTGAAATATTCGAGAGCACGACATTAAACACCAGTCAGATAAATAAATATCGAATAGATGTACCTGACTTGTACATAGGTAAATGTTGAGAGACTGGCAGAGCGGTGTAGAGGGATACACTGGAGACCACTAACACTTGACCAGTGTATGTGAATCTAGCCTAGCCGGATGAGGTGTGCCTGGTACCTGGGTCTGATAAAGGCGTCCAATCGTCTACCAGGATTCCTCCTCAAATAAAGCGCTTAGTCCTGTTATACTGCTTACAGTGTGTGAAGTGTTCCTGAAATACTCATCACATAACCCGAAGATGGTTCAAGTGGCTTCACCTTGTGTTATATGACCTGTTTTCAGATTTCAAAACTTTTACAGTGGCTAATGACGGACGATTGTCATGTTATATTTACACAGGTGTAGGCACTTACCTGAAGGAGAAAAACCCAAAAGTACAGGTGTTCCTGGCTGATCCTGAGGTGAGCTCTTTGTGGATGCTGTGGGGTTTTCATCTCGTGTTTATTATGCATATGTACAGTTTGGTGATGTGTTGTAATGTGTTCTGTTCTGCAAACCTTGACACCGCAGGCTGAGGACTACTTTAGACATGGAAGTTTGTCACAACTTTGTAAGGGTCATGTATAAGTTCCTTTCTTAGTTTTCTAGGAAATAGAGCATTGATACAGAATAACCAAAATATTATTTCAAATATTTCCAAAATCATGGAGTTTCCGAAGAGGAATAAATCTGCCAGGTATTTCTTTGTAAACTGAAATTCAGTATATGAATTTTACAATAATTTTTGATACACTGAAATTTCTGGAGAAATAGATTGAAATCATTTTATTGGATGAGGTGTGTGAAATCTGATTTTGTGTCTGTGTGTCATCTGTCTTCTCAGGGAAGTGTATTGTATAACTGGTTCACTTCTGGCAAACTGGAGAGGTCTGAGGGCAGCTCAATTACAGAGGGCATAGGTCAAGGTCGGGTAACCAAAAACTTGGAGGGGTCACCAGTAGATGGAGCTCTTTTGATGAAAGACACAGCCTCTGTACAAATGGTGAGTGTTGAGAGCCAAATCAGTGATACAGTTCTATAAAGTTCTGTTCTAAGAGGTTAAATAAATTTCACTGGAACTAAACAGATGTGGCTACATCAGAGAATTTTAACCAGAGCCAGTGGTATAAAAACAGAAGTCAGATGTAGGCTTTATAGTGGAATTGGGATTTAGTTTTCCAGCACTCTGTAATGCACCCAGCTTCTCATTACTGAGTAAGAAACTCAGAGCTATGTAATTCATCAAAATCTGCAAAAATACCACTTTCCACATAAGTCAAATATTGCTAAGTCCTAAAACTTGTCCCAAATACCAGTTTTAATGCCTATAATTTTTGTGTATAGTGTACATTGGAATATTCTTCTTTACTTACCTTATGCACCACCTGGATGGCTGTGAGTATCCACCAGGGTCGGCTCAGTTTACTCTCACCTCAATGCTGCCCACCGTCATATCTAAGTGAAATATTCTTGAGTATTTCACTGAAATTGGTAAAATACTAATCAAAATAATAAATGAATTCACTTCTAATGATTATGTAAATGGCCATGTTATTCTTCCAGTAAAGAGATTTTAGCAATCCGAATAATGTATGGCCTTATACAGTGTAATCTGGCTGTAACGCGCTAGTCCGTGGACAGGTTGTGGACCGTGTTATAGGCTACATCGCGCTATAATGAAATAACATGGGGACCAATATATGGTTATGTTCAAAGTCAGGACTATAATTTAAAGTGCATTTTATGGATGCAAAATATGCTTTGCCAAAGGCTTTTTTGATTGCCAGTTTAATATAAAGGTGTGAGATTTACCTGAGGATTAATCTACTAAGATTAATATCTAAGATTTTTCACCTTAAGTACCAACTGATCCATTTGCTTACAGGTGAAAACTGGATAGTTACATCTTCTAAAGGTGTGCTATTTACGTACGTTTCTTGGTAAAAATGCTTGTTTGGTCGATGTTTAGTCCAATTTAAGCCTTATTACAAGAAAGTACATCACATATTTTGGGGGACATGACTTGGATCGCGTTATCCGATTTTGCCCTATATGGATTTTGCCCTATATCAAAGTGAGGCTACACTGTATGTAAATGGCTATAATGTGTAACTGTCAGAAAAGCACTTCTGTGATTGACTGTGATAAAGTAGCTAATACTGATGTACATGCAATTCTTCTTGTCAGACATTTCGCTTGTTACATGAGGAAGGATTTCTGGTTGGGGCCTCCTCAGGTTTGAACGTGGCGGCTGCACAAGACGTGGCCAAGATGATGGGGCCAGGTCACACCATTGTCACATGTCTATGTGACACAGGGCAGGTAAAGTACTCACACACATCCTCAGACTACGCTGAAAGGGAGACATTTCTCCTTTATCACAAGTTGTTTTCACAGCAAACATGGATTTCGGTTATATTCCAGGATTTGAACTGACATTTACCAGTTAATATGAAATATAGCCAGTGTAGAGTAAGTATAAAGTGTTGATGTTAATGCGGGTAGAATTATGTTATTATAAACATTTATTTGAACAATTATTTGTTTAAAATGTTCAGGAATTTTGGGGTTTTATCTTTATGCATTTCTCAACTCTTGCTTTCAGAAATACTATGCCAAGTTATTTAGCAAGGATTTCTTAGCAAGCAAAGGCAAGTTTTCAAGTTTTTCACCACTAAAAGGCTTGAACTGCCGAAGTTTCCTGATGCCTAAATCATGTACTCATTCAGTTGTCAAGTTTTTCTTCAGTTCACCATCCCCTACCCAGGGGAGACAGGAGAAGATCCTATGTAACTAGCTGTCAAGATATGTGTCAGATCCTGGCAAGCTTTAGGGTTTATCCTCCAGTAACAAATGAGCAATATCCTCAAGGTACTACCTGTGTTTTCTCTTTTGCCACTCAGTGTTTCAGATTTCGAGGTTCTATGATATTTGAAGTATTCCGTCACCTTGGTGATGAGGATGATTGTATTTTCTGTACATGAACCTTTTGAAAGACTTTTGTTTGCCTGTGATGGAAAAGCTGTGACTGACTGACCCATTTTGTGTGTTTTAGGTCTATTGGAGTCTGTACCAGAAGCCTACAGGAAGTCTCTACATTAACACTGGGGGGATCTTTTTACATATTCATAAGTAACTGTGATTCTGAGTATGATAATGTTATACTGGAGTCTGTCCCACAGTTCTGCAGGCAGTCTGTATTAACAGAGGCAGATCTTACTACAAGTAGGCCTATATAATTAACTGAGCCTGAGTATGATAATGTTGTATGATGGAAGAATACATGATTTCATCGGTGCTAACTTGTTATCTTTTTGTATGTACTAAGTGAAAAAAAGCACTGAATGAGTGAATCAGTGAGTATTAAATCATACATGATGTGAAAGATGTCAATATTTACAAAATATAAATAAATATTTGTTCTCTTGAACACTCACTTTGTACATTTACGTAAACTTTTTTCTCTAACTGGTATTAAATGTATCTAGCTATATGATTCATTGCTTATATATATAGATAATGATATACACACAGACTCATTTTACTCCAGTAGCTTTCAGATACATGTATAAATGTATTCCTAGACAGTATTGTTATTTGACTATTCAGTGGAATATATGACACAACACAGTAATCCTTTTCTGCAGTGTTGTATTTTCTGTGTTCCTATGGTTGATCGGATGACATTTGTCGTGATAATACTGAGACAGCATTTACAAGGCTGATTACTTCATACAGTAGATAATGATTGGTGAGCCATTTGCGGGATTAAGTCAGGTGCACGAGTTAAATTTTATTTGTATGGTCTCTGGTTGTTATTGGGACATCTGTTTTTGCCACGCTCTTATACACAAGAATGGGGACTGTGAGAGGATTTGACACACAATTCTCGGGTTATTTCACATGCATTCCAGGATTTAGGAACGGAACAAATGATACCCGTCCTGCTAAACGTTACGTTAAGTGACAGTTGACAGTATTAAGCTCACAGATTCCCCGGCAAACCGATCTTACCTTCAACAAATGCTCCACACTCAAAGCTGTGTTACAGACTGTTTTTCGAACTGCACTGCAGAGCTGGCAAAGTTATTTTCATCATGCTTCCTGATAAACTGGAGGTTTAGATGCGTAACTTGTCACTGGGGAATTTGTTATGGCCATTACAACAGTGGTACCATTAGACTCAGTGAGCATCGCTCTCCGGCGGCAGTGATTCAGAGTCCACCCCATGGTAAACTGGTTTCAATTCTGTTCGCTTCCTGTTAGGGTGGTATCAATGCAGAATTCACCTTGTGATAAACTGGTCTCAATCCAGAGGAGGGTCACACACAACACTTAATAACCAGTAGTCCTCCTGCTTCCTCACTAAAGATTCTGGAGTACGCTGTTATACACCGATGAAATAAAGACACAAAGCAATCCTCACAACAGAGTAAGACATAGCTTAGTAGTAATGTGTGTGACTCCAATCAAGAGGTACACCAGGTTCTGGTTCACAGCTGGCTTTGGACAGGTGTTCACCCCCTGCTGGGACTGGTCTTGGGGTCTTGGGGCCTTGGTGACCAGTGGTCAGTGGTACTTATGAGACCGTTTGTGCTCCCTAGAGTTTGTTGGAGACCACTGGTTTTCTAAAAACAGGACATGTAAGCATGTGTCTCACATGTGGGAAAGTTTTTCAGCCATCCAAGTGGCTGCTTTTATTTGAGTGGAAAATTCTGGAGTATGGGATTAAACAACATATATATGTATATAAAACATGTCCATTCACAGACCTACTGACTAACAACGGATCTCTGCCAGCCTGAATTGAAACAGCCAGTAGGTGACCTGGCCAATGGGCCTGATATTAAACAGGCAACCATTTACGAATAATGGAGTGGAGTCAACTTCCCGGCAACGGGCCCAGTAACAGACACCTACTGACGCATAACAGAGCAGAGTCACCCTAAGCTAAGAGAGATGAGCTGAAACCCTGGAAAATGGGCCTGGTTACTGATGAAAAATGGAGCATCTTCAGCTGTGACCAAACCTGCTATATAATTGGTCAAGACATAAATGATTTACATCTAGGATAACACATTTACTCTGAGGTCATACACGCTTTTTATTCCCTTTTTTGTTTGGTCTTGTTTCAACATCTGTTGAGTGCAACCTTTTCACTGGCTCTTTCTGGAGATTGTTGCGTTTGTCAGCTTTATGTTTGAACACAGTTTTAGTTTTGACGGCCTCCATGTTGGCCCACAGTTCATTGTCCTCCCTCTCAGAATCACCTTCAACAACGTCCTCTGAATGCTTCTCTGACATATCTGCTTTGCTTCCCTCAGTTGTCTGCACATCAGGATTCCATTTGGAAGCAAACAGCAAACAATTCAGACGAGACTTGAGATAAATCTGTGGATGAGAAGAAAAGGTGGAAAGCATATGTTCAATTGAGAAATACACCTCTCCCTCATTACAATGCTGCCGTAAGGGGAAGGGGGCACCATGTTTTGAGTGAAGCCCACTGTACAAAGCGTGTTAGCCACTGATATATATATATAATATAGGAACAGATATAGTGTGATGTTGGATGTTAACTGTAACAATCATTATATCATGGTTTCCATTTAATAATTACACAATAATCAAGCTTTTGAGTAAACAAAAGAATCTGAGGGTTCTCTTTGAAATTTTTGAGAGTATGTACAGAAGTATGTCTAACTTTGTGAAAAATTTGGGGGACACATTTGTAACTGTTTAATACCAAATTGCATGTTGCGGTGAAGTCTGTTATAATGAGGGAGACGTGTACCTGAAAATATTAACATAACATAACAGATCACATTTGCCTAATCTCATTGAACCTAATCTTCAGTAGGTTTAAGGAGCAAATACTTCAGTCTGTTGGCCAAAGAATCAATGATATTAGTAATTAAAAAGCTCTAAACATATATGAAGTGAAAATAAATCTGCCCATCACACACCTTATGCAAGAGATTTCCGGAGTCAATGTGGTGGACTCGGAGAAATCTGTCCAGGCCGCAGGAAGCCACAAGGGGCATTGTGGGATGACACTGCAAGCTGCGGATACTGCCAGCAAACCCCTTGTAACATTGGACCATTTTACCTGTGGTAGGAACGAACAGGAAGTCACTCATACAGTTACTGTTTGCTACTTGGGAAACTCATATTTCAGTGTAAGTATGAAAAAACTCTAGAAATAAACAATGCCTTTTCATAGCTACACCTGTAGAGACGTAAATTCATACAAATATGGGTAAAGCAGAGGAATCACTCCAAGAAATTGCATGTACAAATGTAAAATATCCATTACCTCAACAATATTTAACCTGCTAATTACAGCCCGATTTTAACTGCATCCTAACAGGCCTCGGCGCTGTAGTACAACAATGAATTTAGAGCTCTCCTTAACAGTGACTGAACATGTATTTCACAACCACAATTCTCTTAGTTCTACCAAAAAATTCTGTTAACAGTGAACTGTCTGCTATCTCGTGAAGAAGTCCTCTGTACTTCCTCTGGCAGAAGAGTGACCGCAGAAGTCAATGCTGGGAAAGAACTTTTAACATGAATGCCCCAGCCTGTAGCTCTCTCCCTGACAATGGCACACCTGCTTACCTTTCCTTAAGTCCATCAGTCCCATCTTCCCCTGAGTGTTGCCCACTATCACCTGCCTGGAAATCAACCAAAAACACGGCATATTTTATCGCTGTAACCTAATTACCAGATATCTGAAAGAATGACTTCCAAAATTACAAACTGAAATCACTGGATATCACTATAAAAGCCTTCATGTACTTGTGAAGGTGAATTTTGACCAGGGCCTAACTTTGGGTGATATATAGAGCCGATACCTACGTTCCATCTGGCCGTATAGTCATGGCTGAGAGCGGGTACTCGTCAAATGTCATCTCCATCACTGGTCGTCGCTGGGATGAAGATGGATCATACACTCTGACCTGAAACAAACACATGGCCACAGCAAGTTAGCACCTTACAACATTCACATCAATAAAACTAGACAACCCATGTTATATATTCTAAGCTGTTTATGACAGGTATCACTGAGAATGTGACAGCTGATTTCACAGGTTTCTGGATGTGAGATTTACACGGAATTCAACCCAAACATATCCCCCGAGACAGGTGCCCGACAATCTTCTTGTAGATGGATTGACAGACTCTGTCGGTGATCCACCAGGTTTACTCCGAATCAACCAACAATATTCAATATAAATTTGATTGTAGAAAACAAGGACCTTATCTCAGACTTAACATCACTTCCATTTACTTATTTCACTGGAGTTTTACACTGTACTTAAGAATATTTCATTTATACTGCGGCAAGCGTTATGGCGGAGGGAAACTTGGCAGAGCCTAGGGGAAACCCACGACCAACTGCAGGCTGCTGGAAGATACACAAGGTTTACTTTCATTGTAAACTATCTGTCAGATCCAAACATTCTGCAAATACTTATACAAAATATGTCTATAATTGTGTTGCATGTCTACAGTGGGTAATGGGATGGGACAAACCTGGTGATATCCGGTACAGGTGACCACTTTCTGACTGTCTGGGATAAACTGGACATCTAGCACCCACACGGGCACCCTCAGATTCAGCCAGTCATTCCTCACCTGGACAACACAGAGATCATTACCACAAGACAAGGGCTAATGTCACGTGGGTCAGTGACAACCCCTACCCTGTCACATGCAAACATGACGTGAGATTCTACAGTGATCATGTTACACCACAACCTCAATGAATCCACTCCCTAAAACATTCTTTCTGTTTTTTCTTTTTTTCCTTCTTTTCTTCATTTACCAGGTCAGAGTTACATACAATAAAATCATTGAATAACTGAAATAATTATAAATATCTGGAAAAAAAAATTAATAACAGAGATTAATTGCGTGAGAATTAGGAACTCCTGAATGTTTGCTTCAATGTGATTAACGTGACATTTTCGGGGTTGACAACGTTATTTATGCTGACGCAACACATTAAATTCAACAAGAGAGTAGGTTTTATTGCAATAATGATTCTCGGATGATAAATGTTTGTGATAACAGCAACCTTCTGGAAGTTTACACTGGTGTGATTCTGCAAGTAACTAGACAATGTCCACATGCTGAATACGCTCGTTTATAAATCAAAAGAACAGTTAAGTATACATGTATAAATATTATGTGTTGAAATGTCTTGGGCACAATCTAGGGGGAAATCCACATTGTATGGATAAACCTTGAGCAGCTCTTTTATTCTGTAAATTACTTTTCTGAAAATAATACATCTGCACAGTTGATTCATCATGCCTCTGGGCTGTAAAGAAGTCATCATCAACTAGCCAGGAACTCCAAGAATTTCTAATGGGTATTCAGAATTGAAAATGGGCTTAACAGCCACGTACCCTGATTAACTGTTTTTGAGTCCACTTACCCATAAGAGGACAAATGTGTGCCACTGGCTGAGGAGGGGTTAAAGTAAGGGATCAAACAAGGAATCTGCCAGTCACATGTCCCACATGTACACACTTTCATGTTGTCATGTGCTTCAGGATTTCTGATAAAACTACAGCGATGGACAGACATCAGGTAGTGGCTGATCAACTTACATTTTTAGCTCTGAAGACAGGTTGTTTCGGATGAGTGAGGTCCCACAATTTGAAGTCATTCTCCTTGCCTCCTGTTCCTATCAGCTGTGGATTCTGTTCACTGTGGCACATACAACACAGCCCTGTTCCAGCTTTTATCTCCACCTACAAAAGGAAACCACCACCACCTGAGACCACACCATGTCCACACTTTGTGTGTGTGAATTGTATTTGCATTGTACTCTAGACTTATTTATTTTATTTATTTGATTGGTGTTTTATGCTGCACTCAACAATATTTCACTTATACGACAACAGCCAGCATTACGATGGGAGGAAACTGGGCAGAGCCTGGGGCAAACCCACGACCATCCGCAGGTTGCTGGCAGGCCTTCCCACGTACTGACGGAGAGGAAGCCAGCAAGAGCTGGACTTGAACTCTCAGGGGCCACAGATTGCGCTGCGCTAGCACGCTAACCAACTGAGCCATGGGGGCCCCCAGTACACTAGACAGGTTCAATTTTATACAAGTATGACTGAAGGCTTTGTGAGGAGAAAATCACCACAGCCTACGCCTTTATACTAAGAACACAAGAATGAATGGCAGCCAGTGAACCCTGCACTAGAATGTACATACATGGATATGTAACTGAATAGATTCAACAAACCTCTATGAAACCATCTTTTGAGATTTTCATTCATATGTACCAAACACAACCTTGTCTTGATTAACTACGCACACAAACCTTGTCTTGATCAACCACGCACAAAAACCTTGTCTTGATTAACCACGCACAAAAACCTTGTCTTGATTAACCACACACACAAACCTTGTCTCGATTAACCACGCACACAAACATTGTCCTGATCAACCAAGCACACAAACATTGTCTTGATTAAGGTTTGGAACATGAACATCGTGAAAGATTTACAATTACAAGAAAAAAAATATAGTATTTGTTTGAAGATAAACTGAACCCTTACCACATCCTCTTCATTTTCATGCCAGGCCTTAACAAGACCTGATTCCACTGCTGTTAAATAATGTCTGAAACAGAGGAGCTTCTATTTATTTATTTGTTTATTTCATTGGTGTTTTACGCAATACTCATGAATATTTCACTTATGCTGGCCAGCATTATCATGGGAGGAAGAGGAGCTTCTATGTAAGGGGGAAGATGTAATGCAAGTACATGTTTTGGATGAATATTTTTCATTCAGTTTACTTACATATTAACCAGTTACATGAGTCAGAATAACAAATGTGGATAAAACGAAAACCTGCAACTGTGAAAAAAAAAAACAAACCAATTTTGCATTATGATCCATTGTTTTATGAGTGTAAATGTATTTGCATCTTTCACTGAGTGGCGGGGAATTATACTAGAATAATCAGACATAAGTGATTTACGATTTTAATGAACAGTACCAACATCATAACCTGTCTTTTACTTTAAGTCAACCGGAATGTAAACACCCCCAAGCCAGCATCGGTAAACCATCTTTCAACAGTAATTCAGCCATTTAATTTTTTGAATCAAACTATTCGAGCTAACATCAGCCATGTCTTGAACTTGTGGCAGTGATAGCCTGCGAACATTTTATCCCACCCAACATATACTCTGTAAAGAGTTGGAATTCAAGACAGCTGTGCTAGTGTGGACATACTTACTTTTCATACTTTGACAGTCCACACAACTTTCCACTGCCACCTCTGCAAGTCTGAGGCTGATTCCATTCTCCACTGTTAACATTATAACTCTGAACTAACTGGCTCTTTGTGCCAAAGCAAACCTGAAATTATAAAAAAAATTATTGTATCATTAATTTATTAACCTTATTTGTTAATAACTGCTTAAAAATGAATGATGTCTACAACTTGTACCATTTAAAGAAGCTGTGCAGAGAAACACGCTCATCCAAATTTGGCCGATCAATCCGAGTCAGTTCAAATAACAAATGTTACCTCTGTTTGCTCAAGGTTTCCCCAACACATACAGCATATTTCATTGCTTTTATCTAACTTTTCCACAGTATTGACATTGTTCCATGTATTCTTCTCCACATGTACTCCTACAACACAGACAAAAACATTAGCAAATTACTCCTTTGCATAACATTATTATACGTTTGCTACATGTTTTGTTGCAATAATCAGTGTTGGATCCAGAAATTTTTCTGGGGTCCTTACTTGATTTTTTTTAAAAAAAATCTTAAAAAGAACAGGGAGACAAAACAGATCAAAATAGGTGTGCATGTACAAGCAAATGCTACATCTGTCAGATCTGCTCACATGTTCTAGATGCAAACACACCAGCCTCAAGCTCACGAAACCACCAGTAGTCCACATGTTAAGCTGTAATTCATGACTTCATTATTAACTGTTTTTTGTACATTACTTGGATGTATTTAGAGGTACCAATTTAATAATTTAAACTTTGGATTTTTTCAAATTTTTGCCCATGTCAATTTTTGGAAGAATCCTTTTAATGGACACAATAAGACCCTGTATCCAGCCCTGATAATATACCTCAAACTACTTCGCATTACAATGTGTTTCTTGTTCTAAAATGTTGATTTTTTTCTTCAGATATCGGTAAATATCTTCAAACATAAACTGCTCAGCCACTGAAAAGCTGCACAGAAGATTCCTAGAGTATGTACAATAACAAAAAATCTCACTGACGAGCTTATTTTTTCTTCCATTTTCGCTTTTTCACCATATCACCTAATCACACAGGTGGGTCAAAAACGAGCTTCATGAATGGAACAGAGTTCCAGTTGACCCCAAGGTTGTGACCTTAGCCGTCTCGTTTATAATAGCCTTTTGAGTGATATTTGGGAAACAATTTTATGATCTGTTATCAACTCTCTCACTCTTTTTAAGACAAAACAATTCTATATAAAGGAAAATCTCTTCAATCTGCCTGGTCTCTGAGGGAAAAGTTGTCCACAATTGATATTTACTTAGAAAAGTCCTCAATCAGAAGAACAACATTTTAGAACAAGAAACAAACTGTAACTCTCGCTGCGCTTACGCCCCAACTGAAGGATCAAGTGGTACATTATTTCAACTACTACATGCAAAGTCACAAAAGTTACTTAGGAGATTCAATATACAGACACCACGGTCAAAATCAGAGCAATGAATATACATCGCAATAATTTAACTGAGCTGAAAAATTGCAAACAAGAGGTCTTAACTGAAAGGGTATCCAAATTTTCTCCCAAATGGAGAAAATTTAAAACATTGTCATGCTTTATTCAATATTGTTTTCATTGTGGCACCTATGTTGAAATGATGGACTGATGCTCAGGCTATTCCTGGCATATTTTTAAAAAATTAAATTTATGGAAATTTAAAAGATCAGAATATGGCAATTGTTATTTTATCTGGGTTTCGTCAGATGGTAAGAGATGACACAGAGTACCAAACGGGCTCTTAAAAGCTTTTTTAACGCTACAAACCCTGACCACTAGGCCACCGAGTCGGTCCGTTTGTTTGCGTTGTAAGTTCTTATAATGTTACGGTTAATATGACCACGAGACAGTTAATTAGTTTCATCGCTAGGTCTGTGGCAATTTTGTTCAGTTCCGCTGAAAGTCTCAGTGTTCCGAGGAATGTCAGAATTATAAAATAACACGCTGAGTCCATCTACTGATCTAGATCTAGATAAACTAAGTCCCTGCCACGATCTCGACACTCTATAACCTTACTCCTTCTATGTAACAAACTTCAATAACACATGATGTTAGATTGCACATAGAAGGGAATGTTATAAACAAAATATGGAGGCAAAAAACGTATCCGTAACAAAAGAACTTGGTGAAAAACGGAATTTTTCACCTTTTAGCAAGCCTGTCTCTGAACCAACGTAAATATTGTAAAAACACGTGTTAGCCATGATTTATACCAATCCTAACTTCATTCACAGAAGAACTACCTGTATCGGAAATGACGTCGTCTCGACATATTTATCAACAAACAAGACGAAAGTTTAATCGCACGGAAAGTGGACAATACGGAAGTTTATTTCGAAGAACTTATCATGAGGTGAGACAAGGCAAAAGACAGAATTGGGAAACAATTTGCCAATTCTATTGAACTATCCCGGTGAGAGACCTGGCGCAAAAGTCAATGGTCAGGCAGAACCGGCGAGATACAAGTGGCCGACGAAATATCCATCACGGCATCAGCTGTGCTCTGGTGGTTTGTCCAGTTTTGTACAATTACACGATCGTTTGAACCATTTCACCAGTGAAACAAAAAAGGCTTTGAAAGCAAGTGATAATAAAAGCTAGGTGACGACGCCAGTTTGTGTAACTGTAAAGAGACGGTTCTGTCAAATTTGTTCACACATCGTAGGCCAAAACCAGGTTATTCTAGCGATAGACTGGGCAGCTGTAAGCCAAGTTCTAATTGGTCCAGTGTCAGTGTTCTATGAATGAACAGGGTACTAGTTGGTCCAGAGTCAGTGTGCTATGAATGGACAGGGTGCTAGTTGGTCCAGTGTCAGTGTAGTGTGGATGGACAGGGTACTAGTTGGTCCAGTGTCAGTGTAGTGTGGATGGACAGGGTACTAGTTGGTCCAGTGTGATTGTGCTTTGAATGGATAGGATACTAGTTGGGCGAGTGTCAGTGTACTGAGAATGGACAGGGCACTAGTTGATCCAGTGGCAATGTATAATGAATGGACAGAGCACTAGTTGGTCCAATATCAGTGTGCTGTGAATGGACAGGGTACTAGTTAGTCCATTGTCATTGTACTATACATGGACAGGGTACTAGTTGGCTCAATGCCAATGTGCTATGAATGATCAGGGTAATAGTTGGTCCAGTGTCATTGTATTATGAGTGGGCAGGGTACGAGTTGGGCCAGTGTCATTGTCCTATAAATGAACAGGGTGTAAGTTGACCCAGTGCTAATGTGCTATGAATGGACAGGGTACTAGTTGGTCCAGTGTCAGTGTATAATGAATGAACAGGGCACTAGTTGGTCCAGTTTCAGTGAACTATGAATGGAGAAGGCACTAGTTGGCCCTTGCCACTGTAATATGGATGGGCAGTTTACTAGTTTGTCCAGTGTCAGTATGTTTTGAATGGACAAGGAACTAGTTGGGCCAGTGTCAGGTTACTATGAATGAATAGGGTTGGTCTAGTGTCAGTGTATTATGAATGGGCAGGGTACTAATTGTAAAACCTGGTGTCTTCAGCATTTTACAGGACAGTGAGGCGGTACTAAAATATGTAAACATTTAGAATAAGGAGACATGAGGAACATATGACAAGGATGTTATTGAAATCAACTTTAAACCACTTGCAAGCCTTTCCATTCTTTTTGTTTGCATAACCATTTGTCTGATATGAAACTTCATGACAAGACACTGTGCCAAAAAGATTATGAGAAATACACCATGTCCAGAAAGTTTTCAGGAAGTATATAATTGTGTAGATAAAGAGTCTTCTGGATTATTTACCAAGTGGTAAAATTTGTGAAGATTTAGCAAAAGCCTATTATTAATAAGCAAGTTTTAATTGCAAATTTTAGTGTGTAAGGTCACAGTTTAAGGTATAAAAACACTAAAAAATTGCCTCACTGTTTATGTAGTAATTTCACAAAGAACACCCACCTAAAACTGTATTCCCTAATTTTGGTGGCCCAAATCACACATACTGTCAAATAACCAGATGCCTGGCCTGCAACATATCCAAATATCATTAGGGGTTGACCACCATTTTCTCAAAATAAATTAGCTGGAATGCAGGTACTAGCATCCTGTCGCCATAGAAACAGGGCATAGGGGGCACTTTCTCATTGGACAATATTTTCCTCTGTTTAATTGTAGCAACAATTTTTTCAGTTATTATTTGTCATAGTTTATACCTGCAAAATTACCTGGCAGTACTTCAACACACTTCAGAGATACAGCCAATCCTTAACCCGTCCCTACCGTTTTCTGTGAACCTGAATCTTGAGTACAAAATCGAATTAGTGTTTTTATACATGTACCTTAAATGCCCATCAGGAATTGGTTGTCCCAAGGGAGATAATCAACATTGGTGTCCATACTCACCTGCAAGTCGGTCAGTATAAGTGTATATACACATGCATGGAATAACAATGATGTGCAGCTTTTTAATGAGACTAAATGGCTGATTACTGAAGAGTGACTTTGACTGTTTACCTCTCCCTCTAACCTTAGACACGTACACATTTAAACTGGTACCAATATTCAAAACTGACACTGGGGAGGCCTATCATATTTTGATGCTTGATGCAACATTATAGGATGTACTACTCGAAAGCAAAATTTCTGCATTTATAGATGTATGTATAGGTGTCAAAATAGGGTGCATACACCAAATGCAGTGCATATACATGTGATGAGGGAATCTTTTCTGTCGGGTTCTCGTATCTGGCAGTGTTCATGTATTTCAGTGGCATTTCATGGTGTAATACAGCTTCACTGCAGCTGCACGTGTGAGTTGTCTAAGCCTGCATGTACATTGTAATTAACAGACTGTTTGCAAACACGCAGTATTCACTCTAGTTCAGGCTGTCATATTGGTTTCATAAGCGCAGTGCTGCTTTTTTGATCTGGTTGGTCAAGTTTTTTCTGGAAGCATGTGTCCTTGAAGACTTCATCTGTATTGACAAGTAGTGTATCACACCCAAGGCCTCAGGGACATGTGTATCACTGTATTAATTGCCCACATGTACATACCACAGCACATGTATTTATATTACCACTAAATAATATTTACTGTTGCTATATGTATGCATTCCTGCAACCACCTTTATTACAGTCTGTATAACAAGTAAGCAGAAATTAGACACCAAAGCTGAAGTATACATGTGGTATTGCTTTGTATTGATCTGCATAAAGCAATGTATAAGTGTTTCTGTGTTATTCTGTAAATTATGAGTTCAGACCAATAGCTTATCAGGCTATGCTGCGATTTGGTCTGGCTATTGACATCTTACCTGTACATGCCATTGTGTGACGCCTCCACTGGACAGGCATTGAGTCAACACGTTGACATGTGGCTTGTGGATATTTATCAAAGGCTCACTTGAGCCTGAATAGTGATAGTTTTGCAGGTAACCTTGTGCTAATGTCAGATATTGACCTCTTGTTATGTCACATTTGTTCCCTTGGCACAGATCGTCAGGGCTGGAGGCCATGCAGTTACAGTATATATACATGTATTCAGCAACAGTAGCTTGTCTGGTTAAGTCAACCATCAGTGAAGTATACATTATACGCCTGTGGCACTGGAGGTCTGCCAGGTGTAGATACTGTAAGTACAGCGACTGGCTGATTATAACCTTCTGATCACAGGTTTTCATAAGTATTATGTGTTTCAAATGACACATGTATATTTTGGACTTATTAGTTCAGTCAGATCATAACAGTGAGACCATTTGTATAAATGCACATGTATGTGTAATATCTACAAGTACATTTACCCTCCTGCATTTTGGTTATTTTTATTTAATTTATTTATTTGACTCCCATCTCATCGGAGCAGACCGCGGATGGCCATGAGTTTCACCCAGGCCCTGTCTGGTTTCCTCCCATCATAATGCTCACCACCATCGTGTAAATCAAATATTCTTGGGGATCGGTACACCAATCAGATTAATCAACCAATCACAACAGGCTCTGTAGCCCCAGTTACAGAGTTTGTAGGCCAACCGTTGTCACAAACATCCAAACTAATATTATACCGTATGAATTGGTCAGTAAGCTCTCACTTATATGGTCGCTGTGAGTTGAAGTCCAGCTCAGGCTGGCTTCCTCTCTGGTCGTATGTAGGATGATCTGCCAACAACCTGCAGATGGTCATTGCTTTCCCCTGGACTCTCCTCCCACCGTGATACTGGCCACTCTCCTCCCACCATAATACTCCTCACCATTGTATAAGTGAAATATTCTTGAGAGTGAATATCAGTGTTGTCAGGGAGATCGTAACATGAATGTCTTTTAGAATAACACCACAGTAAATACCTCCATGACTGCTACATACAAACATCAGTATCTATATACAGATCTGTTCTTGTGGTTCATATCCTGTGAACCTACCAGTCAAATTTCTCCCTGACAACACTGATATTCACTCACTTTTGAATAACATTTACAACTTTAGATCAATAACATTTTTTGTTACACTTCAGTTTTTGAGTAACGTAAGATTACACTGGTGTAAAACAATAACAGCGGGGAAAGCCAGTTTCAGTGGTTGATACTACACTCGGAATATTGTCACTGAGAGACAAAAGACTTTCTGTTCTGCTTCCATTTAGATTTTATTTTAATCCTGCTCTTCCCATTCGTACAATTAAAAACATTGTCATACACTGACATTTAATCCTTATACTAACTATAATGCACTTATTTTATTTGATTGGTATTTTACTCCTTTCTCAAGAATATTTCACTTATACGATGGTGAGGAGTATTATGGTGGGAGGAGAGTGGCCAGTATCACGGTGGGAGGAGAGTCCAGGGGAAAGCAATGACCATCTGCAGGTTGTTGGCAGATCATCCTACATACGACCACATTTACTGAATGTCACAGTGATATATGTTTATGTACATGCATATGACATATATGCTTTTTGATTTATTTTTGGTTTGTTTAAGATTCTATTCCTATATTTAAGAATATTTCATTTTAATGTTAATATTGTATATGTGTATTATAAAGATATATGGACTGTAGAGCCTCTGGGATAGTCTCATTCTTCCTGTTATGTGAGTGTACGTCCAGGACCAGGATGATCCTAGATCAGCCAGTAGCTAGTGAGAACGCCTTTGTAACTCTGAAGCGGTAGGCCTACCTATGACAGCCCTGCAATCCCTATAAAACCACAGCCTGGACAGTCCCACATCAGCTGGAGCCAGTGAGAATGGTTCTGTAACTCTGAAGCTATAATCTCTGCAATCCCAATAACACCACAGCCTGGACTGTCCCAGATCAGCCAGCAGCCAGTGAGCATACTCTACGTATCACACAACACCCACACGTGTAGTAGTGATGATGATTTGGAGGGAAGGGTGTTCTGGGGGTGTTTATGTAATACGTACAAGCACATATAGGTAAAAGGTTCATAATTATTACAGAATAAATAGCCTAATATTCATGGCTAGGTTTAGACTTGAGGATTGGCTCTTGGTCACTGTGTATATATATACAGGTATGTGCAGATAGTTACATTTGTATTTGTAGAGTTACATTTTGACCTGTAAGGTACAGTACACATGAAGTGAAGTTGTCACAATACATGTAGATGTCACACTGAATTTTATTTATATCCCTTTGGAAATTGAAGGTATTGGTACCGGTATGTTATAGTTTTATTGATCCGATGTCCTCACATTGTGTGCACGTATTACTCTTGTGGGGGGGTATTTTTGCCGTAGGTTTTTGAAAGATGTACTATAATTTTGTTATTGTAGCACATGTTGGTATCGCTTGTATTCTAACAAATTCGCCACTTGTTTCTGTGGTAATTGAGATGATTCTGTTCTTCATAAATTCATGAAGGCACCTCACAGATAAATGTGGTACAGCTGATTCAGATTTTTTTCATTTTCCTGAAAAAGCCACACCTTCTCATATCCATGTACAGAGTTTCGGTGAGGAAAGGTGTGTTGAAATTTAAATTTAATTGTTTGCCTCAGGTGTTTTTAATGTTTTTGCTCAATCTATTATTATCCTGAATTGGTGTTTTGATTCTCTGGCTTTTTGCTTTAGTGCAGATTTATTTATGACACAGTTAAAACAACAAATAGAGCTACAAGGATGTAAAGACGGATGTTAATTGTGTCATCATCCTCATCAGAGGAGGAACTTCATTGTGTCACTCAGCCTTGGCTGGCTTGTTCTGTGATGAGTGAAGACAAATAACATCCTGGTCTACAGTGTCTGGGTTCATTTGCCCTAAGAGTCGCCCAATAAAGTCCTTTTTTAGGGGCAAATAAAAAATATTTGTAATATTTGTGTAAAATATCATGTTTGATGCTGAAACTTAATTTTTTGCCAGTAGGATATCATCCTGTCTTACAAGGAAACCTTAGAACACCTTTCTAAGATTAACAGAGCTCTCATTATCAACCTAAACTCGGTCATGGATGAAATTTTATGTTAAATACAGTATTTGATAATTACCCACAGTGGATATCTTACTCTGCCTAATGATTTCCTGTTCCTCAGACTTCCTGATCCCTGATTGGTTTTTCTGACCACACCCATCCCACAGAGATGCAGAGGTGGACAATCCATTTGGAGGGAGGGCCCAGGCGTGTCAATCATGCTGCAGTTGCCATTGGTGACCGCATCTACTCATTCGGGGGCTACTGTACAGGGGAGGATTTTGACACTACCCGTCCAATGGATGTCCATGTCCTCGACACAGGTCAGAGGCCAAGGCCAAATCACAGGACTCATTTTAACTGTTAAAAGCATGTATGATTAGTTCTGGAAATTTAACTTCAAAATAGTAATGTTAAATGTGTGTATAATTGCAACATACTGGCATTTTATACTACAGATATAATATTACATGAACCATTAACAGATTTGAATTTTTAGGGTATCATTTGGGTATGAAATGTCTGTCACATGTAATATAAATGAATGTGGACTATAATGATTATAATAGTAATAGCAGACATGGACATGAAATCTCTGTCTAAGCTTTAAATGGATTGAGCGTTAACTTGCATGTTTGGTTTAGTTTTATTGTAGTCCTGCACTTGTGAACATAGCTGTTCTTGGTTCTCATTTTCCAGTGTTTATATTTTATCATTTCCAGTATCATTACGGTGGTCCAAAGTGATGCCCCCTCCCAACCCTGACTACCTGAAGCTTGTGCCTTACCAGAGATATGGGCACACAGCCGTGGCGCTTGGAGAGTGTGCATACATCTGGGGAGGACGCAACGACAACAAGGGTGCCTGTAAAATACTCTTCTGCTTCAACACAGGTATACTGCCTCACCTAGAGGTTTTTGATAAGGAAACAGATTTCTGCATTGATCTTTAATGCAGTGTTCAACAATTTTTCATTTTGAAGAAATGAAGCATGTGCAGGTTTTTGGATTTTACCCCAGACTCAAACCTGGGCTCTCCTGAGTGAGTCATGTCATATCAGTATGGCAGTTGGAGTTGTTTCCCTTGAATGTACAGCCTGTGCATGTAGAGTGCTCCTCAAGGTCATGCCATAGTCAGATCAGTGTCAGTGTTTTGTGTGGGATATATGTGTGGTGTTGGCGCCTCAGTGCTGTGAATGTGGCAGCAATCGTGATGATACAATAAGATGCTGTCATGTTATTTTCACAGTGATGTTGAATCAGAAAGTGACATAAAGAATCAAAACAAATTTGTTATGTGTGTAGGGTTAGTGTTAAATCGTTTGCCAATGATATTAATTCTGAGACATCTATTGATGTTGTTGCAGTGACTAACAGCTGGTCTCGCCCTGCGGTGACAGGTGATATTCCTGGGGCCAGGGATGGTCACTCTGCCTGTGTCATCAACGGGAAGATGTTTATATTTGGAGGATATGAGGAGGAGGTTAGTGTTAGTGGGACAGGTACCATACAAATGATAGCATGCTGCAGTCTGGGTGGTCAGAAACAACAGGCAAAATAAAGCGAGAAACAAAACACTGTACATAATTGGCAACTGTCCAACAGGTGTTCCCTGAACGTGATGACAGTGTGTTGAATATAACAAGACTCTGGCAGAGTTTTCTAATTGCTGTCCCTTGAAAATCTACTGAATTCTCTCACGCAGTTTTTAAATTGTACAAAAAGAATCAGCTCAGCTTGCCAAAGCCCATTTTCATTGTGAGATTATATATAGCACCCTGTTATATACCTGTTTTTTGTATCAGTCTTGTGGTACATGTAGGTGTAGTATTTGTCCATTTATTTCATTTGTTACTTGTGGGATGATGATAATCTACAGATTATTTGTCTCTACAACTTGGATTTGTGTGGCAAATCCTTCCAGTACCTGTGAATGAAATTTGATTTGCATTTTATTGCTGAACCAGTTGTATATAGCATTTAAACTCCTTGTCATAAAAAGTAATTTCTTACCAGCTTGTTGTTTTTGTTCAGATTGACAGGTTCACAAATGATGTCCACATGTTGGACTTCTCAACAATGACCTGGATGTGTATAAATGGGAGGATGCTCAAGGTGGGTCAAGTTAGCAATGGATATGTCTCTCCACACCGTGAGTTACTGCCAATCCACAGATGGATGCTGCATCCTGCTACAGGCAGCAGTGCTGACTTTAGTTGTCTGATCTTGAATAAACACCTGTGATAAGGTATAATCCGCGCAATAAACTCTGGCCACCAGAGGCATAGAGGAACCCAGCAAAGGGCACGTAGCAGCCAGCCCTGTGATGGCAACCCTGGTTTGTCTTTGTGACACTATACCCTTTAATAGTTTGTATTAGAATGGCAGGGTAAAGTACCATGTCTTTAAAGTCACGAGGGATCACTGAACCTCGCTCTTGTGAATTCAACACAGAAGATAATGGCTCCCAAGTACATGCATTCAGTGATGGCAGCTACGAGGGCTGCATTTATCCATGCTTTTATGCTAGTTTAGATACACAATGAATTTAGTCAGAGGAACATTCTCAAGTCTGAAAACCTTGCACACACGAGGTTGCTTTACAATCCTGGTTGTTTACATCATACTACAGCCATTCCACAAAATTTAATCACAACAGCTTAATATGTTCTTGGGTTTGTATGGTAATATAAAAATCAATTTGACTTGAAATAGAAACTTCATTTTATCTAATGTTCTGATGAGTTCATACACGTGTTGGATGCCAAAACACCAAATAGAAAGATTGGAACTTACACTTAGTTATTGGTATAGGTCATGTAATTCTGTGATGGACGATGTGTGAATGTTATCTTAAATAACATGTGGAGCATTTGTGTCTATGAGAATATTGTTCACTCAAGGGAAGTAACTGGTGTGTGTTTTGTTTCTGTTCCCAATAGGGCGAGCCACCCAGAAGTCGGGACTTCCACACAGCTACCCCCATCGGTGACATCATGTATATATTTGGTGGGAGAAGTGATGAGGGAGGGCCCATCTTTACTAACAATGAGATGTATTTAAATTTATTACACGCATTTGACACCTCTACTTTCACGTGGACTAAGCCGTGTAGGAGCACAGTCAGTCCAGTAGGAAGGCGAAGCCATTCTTCGTGTGAGTGCAAATGCCTGTGTTTGGGGATACCTTGTTAGTCTAGCTTGACAGCAAAAGTAAACATCCATGGTAGCGCCTTTGATACCAATGGTGAAATTGACATAGCAAAAGCTTTTGCTGCTAGTAAAAACCAATAAACTGTTTCTAGTTTTTGCTTTGTTTCGTGTTGACCATAGCTCATCCTTTTCTTTGTCAGCTCTTAGCTGTCTGCTGTATTGAAAACTTATGGCTGTTCTCAAACCACAGACCAAGCCTGTTGCTCAGCCCCTTAAATTTCATGCTGCTACACATTCCACCCCACTACATCTGATGAAGCTGAAATCTAGAGCCAGCAAAAGCTTGTGCCATAGCAATTCTTATGTTAGAAAGTGCTTCTGGGATTGTTTGTTTTTGTTGTAAATCCCTTTGGTAGTCATGAAGTGGGACAATACCCCTTTTCATAGTTATCTTTAGAGGAGGGGGAAGCAAAAACCAACTGCTATAATGTCTCGCAGATTGGAATTCTGCCAGGTCAGAAATAGCACCGCAGTGACGTATGTCTTTTCAGTTGTACACCAGATGTTTTGATAATCCTATAGTTGTACCTGAGGTCTTTAAGCTTCCTAGACTCACATACAGGTGTATAATATCTTTTCAGTTGTACATAATGGTCAGATGTATATATTTGGAGGTTACAATGGTCTTCGCAACACGCATTATAAAGATATCCACAGATATGATCCAGGTAAGTAAAGCCTTTCCAGTCTTACTGTTTCATGTTCAACTCAGAAAATCAGAGGTACATGAAGGTGCACTATAATAGACATTTTTACGTCTCGATTTGTTTTTACTGAAGTGTTACAGAATTCTTTATTCATATGCTGTACATGTGCAGCACAGGATTGCAATTTATTAAGGACAGAGATGTATTGAGTTGTGGTATGGATGAACCAGTGTGTCAAGAAGATTTAGAAGCCAATCAGTGTTTATACAGCCAGTTTTACATGATGATGTCTAACTTTGGTGTAAGTTTTAATTTTACAAATGTTGGTTAAGTGTCCATGTACAGGTAGGAAGCTGTATAAGAGGGCGGTGGCTGGGTCACTCTATACATGAACATGTCAGTGCTGGCCCTTAGCAGGAGTCCTTCTCCAGTCTTGATCCTCTAATATTTTAACCTTGTGTTTGCAAGATGTGTTTTGCTTTTGTTTTTTTTTCAAGCATATTCTGAGTCTGTTATTTTGTGTAGACTGATAAGATTATGTTTTTCATGAAGCCCTGATATTGGCCAATCCAACTAATGTAGTTTTGTCTCTAAAATCGAAATGAGGTACATAAATCACACTGAGAGTTACACTTGTGAGTGGTAAAATTGCAAGTTTGCCATAAATCCTACCATTCAGCTACGTCTTATTTTTGGATATGGTCCTAGCCAATTTTTGACACTGGAATATATGCTGTCTCTAGAAAGTTTAATCCCTAATAATGATAATACTGGAAAAACTCCTGTCTTTAACTGTTGTGGTGATACTCAGTTATAAAAGACACACATTGGGTAATTTTTGGAAAGATAGATCTCCCAAAACATCATGTTGTATGTCGAGGTCAGCCAGTAACCTGAAATGGTTGTGGGTTAACCCGGGGCTCTGCCTGGTTTCCTCTCACCATAACGCTAGGAGCTGTGGTATGAGTGAAATATTCTTGAGTATGCAGGGTTTGACACAAGCTTACTTATCCAAACTGCCACAATGCATGTTTTCAAATTCTGCTTCAAATTTTTGTTTAATTAGAATCGTCTGGTCATGCAAATAATCGCGATTATTACCGTGTCGATTTTCCCTCTACTATACCTCTACAATTTGATATACGGAATAAAAGAAATAAATTACATATTTGTCCTTCACACTCTTCGCAACAAGAGACTGTAGGTGTGAATTTGACTCTCCATGTGCCCTGATAGTGTTGAATCTGTAGGACAGCCTGTCCAATAATATGATAGCCGGTCTGTAATCCTGCTGCCGCTTAAAGAAGCAACTTACAAGGCCCGTCTCTTTGTTCTTACGTCCATTTAGTTGCTCTCCCCAAGACTTCAGAATTGGCCAAATCTTTTTCTTCATTACTATCTTTCAGAATCATTCATTCCGCTTTATTGCCAGCGGTCCCGTTTGTGTATTTAAAATCAAACTTTAAAATTTGACAGTGAAGCTTGTTTAGCCTCCACATTCAGCAACAAAACGAAAGAGTTTTGAACGATGATCTTTGATCGTCCAAACTGATTGAACTGCGCTTTTAGAGACCTACAGAGGCCAACCAATGAATGTCTAACAGTAGGTCTAGGGAAAAGATGCAGCACATCACACAAGGCAGTGCCTTTATCAGTGGTAAATTGTTGACTTGCCCAAATGTTAAATTTCCTTCTTACATCTATATCACTGAAATAATTTGATTTTCTCCATGATTGAGAGAAGCAAAATCCATTTTTTTCTGTCAATTTGACCAGTCTCGTCAGACGAGTGAGATCTAAAATTCCGTGCTTAAATGTGATGTTGACCTGTCTTGGACAGCCAGGCATGGTGTAAAACATCAATCAAATACATAAATAAATAAAATACCCTCAGTGATTGCCAAGGACAAGGAGACAGTTGTGATATTGGCTGATTTCTTTTCAGTTGAGAACGTGTGGTCAGTGGTTAAAGTGAAAGGGACAGGCCCGTGTGCCCGCAGGAGGCAGTGCTGCTGTGTCATCAAGTCCCGAGTGTTCCTGTTTGGAGGTACAAGGTATGTGTGTCAGTACCTGAGACGTCTGCTTGTTTCCATTTTTTTATTAACAAGGTGATGAAAAAATATTGGTTATTTACAACCTAACTGGCCAATTAGAGTTTCCATTTTGTGGTTAAAATGTGGACTGTGTGACCCCAGAGGTCATTGGTCCAAACCGCAACAGGGTCACTCCATCACATGTGGGAATAATCCCACAGGAAAGAAATAGGCGTGGCCAATTGGAGATGCCTGATGTTTGATGTTATTGTAATCTTGTCTTTAGCAGTAAAAACCCTACATACTCTGGCTGCAGTGCTGTTGAATTGCCCAGAGCTCTGTTCTACAAGCAACACCATACTAAAACTGTGAGGTGTTTACCTTATAAAGCAAAGGATTAAACTATTTGGACGGACTTGTTCTGACAGTCCAAATGCCCACAACTTGCCCATTGTAGAAGCCGGATGTATATTACTTTTGACTACGCTTGAATCTATGGTGATCTTTTTCGCAAGGAATGTGGAACCAGAGTTGTTGAGTGAGTTGTGCTGAAGTTTCTTTCTGGTAGTACATGTGCAAGAATCTTTGAATTTGTGTGGACATCTGGCCAGCTTTTATTATTTAAAAACATCACCATGTGCACTCATTAAAGTAATGGATTTGCATCTCTCATGTTAGCTGTTTCTGCTCTCTGGCATTGAAATATGCATGCATGTGATTTTGTCTGCAAAAGTTATGTCCCCTTGTGCTGAGATAAAGCTGTTTGCCATACAGAAAGGCAATGATGGTACGGTATGATGGCAACCTTCCTTGCGTCCTGTTGATTAGGATTTCATATTTGGTACACAGTGATATATTGGGGTGAATTACATGTAGGTCTCTATTTGAATTGTGGCTGTTCCAGTCAGTTATCTGGTTTCCATTCATACCAACTGGAAGCAGCAAGCACCATAAATTAAACTGTCTCAAATATAGATTTCACACTTGATATGCATGTTCATGTTGATAAAAAATGTTACAGATCCTGAATGTAGCACAGGCAGAGCTGATAAATGCTTGTGTTATTGTTAGCATTTTCCTGAGCTCTAATATCCTGTTCAGGCACTTTACCTGTTTGACCTCAGGATGGTGTGTTACATTGTTCCTCTGACAATACTTCATGTTTTCGTCTCTGAAGGGTTACTTGTATCTTTATCAAAGTATTTAAGCTTTTTCATTTTTGATTTCCCTTTCTTTGTCTGATAGTGAAACTCCCTGTTACAAACATGTATAGAGAAGCATGCTTGTGTGAAATTTAATGTGTCACTTTTTACAAATACATAAATGTACTTGCTGGTACATAATACTGAACTAATCGGTTACACCATCAAGGAAATGGCGATAGGCTCCAGCTGAACCAACGATCACATATGATTACATGGTTGAGTAAGCAATTAATATTTATGTATATAAGTTTGGGCAGTCACTAATACACAGTTCCACTTATGTAGGTAAGTGGAAGTGCTAATAGAGTACTGATTCCAAATGGTTTGCGTGCATCGTCCATGCAGGCTATGCACAACATGCCAGCAGTCATGTCTCACAGACAGCAGCATTTCTCACAGACATGAAAGTACATGATGTGAATGGAAACATTAGTGTTTTTCAACAGTTTTATAAATACAGACAGGGGCAGGCTGATTTCTTGCTGAAGCTATAAAACTGAACTCTTTCGTGTTGAAAAATCCTAGTAAATTTAGTATCAAGTAATGGCAAACCATATAGTGTGAACCAAACCCACTGTATCATCTGAGAATAAAATGAATAGGACCAACACGGGAAATTAATTTCCAAGAAGAAACTAATTCATATCTACCCTATTTCACTGGCAACTGCTGGTTTCTATCTGTGTGACTATCTATATATGTCTGTCACTACTACATATATGATTCGCACCGCAGTCCGATCCAGAAAAATTTTTCTGGACACAACATTTTCCAAACTTTATCACGCTCGTAACTCCACCAGAGTTCATAGAAAGTATGAAAAATTCACAAAAGTACAGGAATACCCAAATCCATAAGTAATTATTTCCATATAAATTCTTGCAGAATAAATTGATGCATGCAGGTGTGGACATGGACACAATGGAAACATACATTTGCTAATCTGCACTTCAAATCAGGCAGTGATTTGGGAGGGAATAGGGGAGGGGGTCAGGGCGAAGAATGTACACATGATTTGAATATATGATCATTTTTTCGGAAATCACTTTTTCCGCTAACTTTTAAATGTTGACAGCAGTAACTTTCATAAATTAAGGAACACCATAGAAATATTGAACAGTGCAAGTACCAGACCAAATTCCTTTGAGTGTCTTGTCTGACACTCTCAGACTTGTGGTATTGTTTATACACGTAGTTATATGTGTATGTTGTCTGGCCAGCTGGAATTGCCAGAGAATGGTCAATGTGACAAATCGTGTGCACACTTCAACTGCTACAGTGCCAGAGAAACGCACAAAAAGTAAAAAATGACTGATATTATCTGTAATTATTACACAAATACATATACTATAATACATTATTTGACATCAACTTTCAACACAGTTCATGTTTTAAGTAAATTTAAAACAAATACATTTTAGGTTAAGTTCCAGACCGCTCAAGTTTTAACTTATACTTCAGTGTACAGTCCATTGTATTGCCCATGAATCGACTTTATTGTGTATACATGGCATTTAGAGGAACCCTAAACTGTGGAAGCCCTTATGACCCTGGAGTTGTAGATCCTGTTTTAAATCTATTGTTTTTGACACATTTTGATAGTTTTGATTTAAAAACTGGTCTCAGATTTAAGGTAAACAGTAAAACTGTTCATGTTTTTTTAAAGTTGTTCACATTCAGATTTTTATGTACTTTTTATGTAATCCCTTGTGCCCCCAAAGTTGCTACTACACACAGGAACACATTTCGATTCCCTGTTTATATATGGGTACCTTGACATAACGTGTTTTAAATCTGTTATATTGACTACTGTTAATCAAGTTCCTGCTGTACATGTATATAACCAGCCGAGCTGGACTGACATGGGAACAAGTTCATCCAGCTAACAGGATTTAATGTTAGAAGGGAAAAAAAATGACACATGGCCTTTATAGGTTGATATTTTTTGTTTACCTGTGTATTCCATAATTATATCAGGGTGCAAACTGTTATTGACATTTACCGGGATAAATAGCGCAGCCTGTAGAGCTGAGAAAGGGGTCAGAGGCTACATATCAGACTACACTGAATGGAACTACACATGTACCCAGTTATACACCTGTACTTTCTGTTCCAGTCTTCCCATTTATACACCTGTCGGCTCAATGTGAAGCCCTAGGCAATGTGACTTAAAATAACATACAGCACCAGAACACTGACCTCCTTTGATTCAGTTTTGTTGGTTACTTTTGTAAAAGGTGTAAAATCTCTAACAAGACAATACTAAATATGTTAGCTCTCCTTAAGTTTTCCTTATTAAAGTGTGTTGTTTCTTCATTTTAGGTTATAAAGAATGACAGATAATGAAAAGAAAATCAATTACACCTGTCTGTAACATCTTTAGATGAGGTTGTAAGTTTGAGTTCAAAAGTCAGTACAATCTGTAGACCATTTAGACAGCATTACTCTGGGAATCTCAAGGGTCAGCAGGATTTGTTGTCTTTGAGGCCATGACCTCTGTCTGGATAGGTGAACTCCTTTTATTAGAAAGATAGATGCATTCGTGGTGTAGATGTGTTGAGTTTTGACCAAGATAATCTAGGAACAAAATGTGTTTTTGTGATCACAGAATGTGAACAGAACAGAACTTGACCCAGTGTATAGTTTGAGAGTGTGTTATTGTGTGCATTTAACTTATTCCAGAAAATGTAACATTATATAGGGCTCACAGAATGTGGTGTTTGTGAAGTTTTGAAGTCTGGTAGAATGTGCAGCATATGTTATAATGTAGATAAATACCAGTGTTTTAGTAAATATGGCAAGATTGGAACGTTATTGATCATGAACGAGTTCATAAGCATCAACATGCATCAACTCATTGGCGTGTAAGAAGGTAACTGGAGGTGCAAGGTGGATATAGAAATTAAAATTATATTTCTTTCTGATTAATAATTTAAAATTAATTTTCTTTTAGATTAATAACTTCATTACATCACAGAAACACAATCTACATTTTTTTTTATTTTTATCTTTAGAAAAGGCAGTTTTCACTGTAAAATGCTTTGTAACAATGTGCAGAAGCCCTGTCAATCATAACCATAATAGACTGCCCATTCCGGTGAATCAGCTGACCAGTGTGTATAGCCAGGGCAGATGGAAGTGGCAGAGCAAGCACCATACTCACTCATCTCAAAACTGAGAGCCTGAAGTCTGCTCAAAGCTCTCGGTGTTATGAATTGGAAGTTAAGGTGGTCTACCATTGGTTCACACTGATTCGGCTGTATATATGCTCCTGTATAGCTAGAGTCGTTCTCATATTGGTCATCATTTTGATAGGAAATGCAAAATTATAAGCCTGGGGAAGAAGACATCTGTATCGATTGGCTGCAGATTGGATAGGGTAGTAAACGTATTGAATTTAGGATATTCCTTATGAGTATATTGGATCTTCTCCCTTATAATACATAAATCAATTCAGTATGTAAATTACTGGATGTTGTTTGGATGAAGATTTTGCATGATTCCAAATATAATATTGCAGTAATAATGGTGATGATGCATGCTATTTTGTATTAGAGATGAGATGAAGTATTTTGTGGGTAAATGGTCATTACTGTAGTGTGTGTTACTGGTCTTCTCTAAGCAGTTCAGGTAGGTAGTGGTTGTCCAGCTCTGGCAATTAACAGTATACATTAAGTTGAACTGATTGGGTTAGTTCATAGCCTGAATGTCACAGTGGCATGTTTGGTATGATATTCTGATCAGAAGTGTCCACTCAGATTAGAGCTGGAAAGGTTCCTGGAGTCTCCTCAGGTGGTAGACTTGTTATGTGCTCCGAATATCTGGTGCGGACGTAAACTTCTATAGGGAAGTCCAGAAAGGAAAAACAAAAGCTGAACGGTATGGGACTGAGGATTGCCCTGCGGGTGATGATGTGGTCCCAGTAAGGAGCTGAGAGTCTGTGTGGTGCCTTACCTCAGAGCTCACTAACAGACTCATTACAGAGGGCCTGGGAGAGTGTACTCGCTAACAAGTCACATCCCAACAGGTGTATTGTACCTGATGCCTCCTGGCCGTGTTAGCTGTGTGCTGGATATTACCCAGTTAAGGGGTTGGTGGACAGTGGGTGCCGGCCACTGCCCCTCGTCCCAGGCTCCTGAAGCACCCACAACAGCACAGCAGGGGTATCATTAGGCACCTGCTTTGGCCTATCGGAAATGAAAGGCTGGTCTGTTGTCTGCCTTCTCCCAGTCCCGCTACAATCCCTTAATAATGCCCTGCGCGCGTTAAGGAAAACTGATTTAGTTAATGTGGATGTGTTTGTGTTGGTGATTCTCCAGGAGCTGTGTCGCGGTGTGCATGGCCACTGTGCCAGACCTTCAAAGGAGCCAGATCTGGGGGTTTTGTCTGCTCTCTGGGGAAGCCTGCATTAAGTTAATAATCACCAACAAAACAACTTATTTTCACATTATTATCTGGCAGCATTATGGTTGTGGTATGAATGTTTGAGGAGCTGTCTGGTTAGTTCACAGTTGGTCTCTTACAATGTGGCCTACAGGAAGGGCTACAGTTGGACGTCTCAGACACTGGCACAAGACAAGAAAACACGTTAATCTCTCTTCCCCTCCTCTAAATAATGAAATTAGACAGTCTCAAATGATTGTCTTCTGGGAATAATTCCAAAACAAGTCATTTGTAACATGAGTTGATGCAATTTGTATGCTCTTGGATCAGCTTGGCTGCTGAACTCCACAGGCTGCAGAAAAATGTATGCTTGTGCCAGACTTTTTTTAAAATTAAAAAAATTTTTTTTTTGTTTTACTGATATGCTTGTGGAGAGAATTCAGTTTTTTATGTCATTCTATAGCAGCAGAAAATTCCCAATGGCTTATTGATAGCAAAACATGTAAATCTGAATGTGGGGAAAAACACAGAGAAGTTGAATGTGGGGAAAAACACAGAGAAGTTGATCAAGCATGCACCTTACAAAAAACCCGAAATCAGATCCAGCAAAATCCTGTAAATTCCATCAAAGTTGCGCACAGTTTTACTGTATAAGGTATAATATACCCAAATATCACATAGAAACAGCAATATTCTTCATAAAATTCATATACTGTATGATTAGCATTTATTTTGGTAATAAGAAGTACGCCATTCTTCATTATTATCATATAAAGTACATATTATTTCCCAGAAGTTATTGATCTAATGTAAAGTGAAGATTGTGGCTTTGATTGGTCACATATGCATTGGCAGTGACATGGTTATAGGTCAGTGAAGACCCACAACAACACAACAAACTGCATGTACCAAAGTACAAGTACAAGCGATCTCTTATTAAATACTTCCGCATTCTGATCTTGGCTGTAAAATGAGATTCTTGTAAGTGATGTCTGTGAGGATGTTTTGAGGTGAATGTTGTATTTGTTTTTTTCCCAACGAAATGACTGGACTTTTGTTTTCATGCCCCAGATGGTTGAATGCACAATTAAACCTCTGTCAGGAGGTGCATGTAAATGTCCCCAAAGTATGAGCAGAATACAGTGTATCTGTACATGGCAAAGGTCAAAGGTTTACTCCAGTCATGTCGGTGTCGCCAGCCATAAATGTGATAACTGTCCAAAATTAAATAAACTGAATTTAAAGAATAAACTTGTATATCGACTTTGTGACTTCAATGGCAGGATGTAGACTTGCGCCTGTCTATGAGTAGGTGTCTCTGCATGCATGAGAGAGCAATTTTGTTGTGCAAGTCGATTAGAAACATAACTAAGTGTAAGTCAGGCAGGTCAGGTGCCACTCAGGTATACTTTTTCTCATTAATTATTCTCATGATAGGGAGATTAATTTTTTAACAACATTGTTATATTTTTTAAAATTTTACCTGATTTTACAGATTGTATCCCTTACAGATCAGGTGTAAGGCATATACACTGCATCATGATGTCAATAAGAGCTCAAGTTTATAGGTGCTTTCCTTAGGCAGAGATATACCATTGTTGGCAGAATTCAGATCACAGGAGGCCTTAACATTTACATTATCTGAGTGCCACTGAAGGGCATGTCTGTACCTAACTTGTTCATCAGTAACTTGCCAAATATCAGTGGTTTACCCTGGGCTCTCCTATGCTTTTCACCCATGGAACTGTCGTTGCGTAATTCAAAAATTCTGGAGTATGGTTTCAACCAGCTGTCAGAGAAATGAATCATCATGCATTATGAAGTGGTCATAGAGTACACATAATTTATTTCCATGTTGAGTACCATATATTGCCGTTGTTGTTGTAGTCCTGTTGCCTGCCTGCAGCACCAGCCAATAGAAGACAGCATCTCTCCAGAAGATCAAGTTCTCATGGATCACTCAGATCTCCATGTCCTGGACTTCTGTAAGTAACTCACTGTATCTAACTACAGGTACACACCTGCCACCTTCACTCAGATCTCCATGTCCTGGACTTCTGTGAGTAACTCACTGTACATAACTACAGGTACACACCTGCCACCTTCATTCAGATCTCCACATCTTAGATTTCCTTTACACAACTGTACATCCTTCACCTCCAGTAATCATTTGTAGCAAGCTTTTCTATACAGTGCTTTCCTTTTTTTTTTTTTTTTTTTTTTACCCTTTTCAAAATAAGGATAGAAAATGTAAATGTAACTGTTTTTGAAATGAAATACTGTCATTGTCAAGGTATTGTCCATGACTAAATTGCTCATTTGGCCTAATTCTGGGAGTGAGAAGTGTTATGAGGTTTTTGTGGAAGGCAACAAGATATCCTGCTGGGTAAACCTCAGTTTCAGACAGTTATAATTTACAACCATATTTTGGGTTAAAAAAATATGCACTTCTTCATCATGTACATCCTCACTGCCCCGTCACATCCTCACTGCCCCATACCTTCTTCTTCCATGGCTCTCTTACTGTCCCCGTCACATCCTCACTACCCCATACCTTCTTCTTCCATGGCTCTCTTACTGCCCCGTCACATCCTCACTGCCCCACACCTGCTTCTTCCATGGCTCTGTTGCTGTCCCCATCACATCCTCACTGCCCCGTCACATCCTCATTACCCCATACCTGCTTCTTCCATGGCTCTCTTACTGCCCCGTCACATCCTCACTACCCCATACCTGCTTCTTCCATGGCTCTCTTACTGCCCCGTCACATCCTCACTACCCCATACCTGCTTCTTCCATGGCTCTCTTACTGCCCCGTCACATCCTCACTGCCCCATACCTGCTTCTTCCATGGCTCTCTTACTGTCCCCGTCACATCCTCACTGCCCCATACCTGCTTCTTCCATGGCTCTTTACCGTCCACATCCTCACTACCCCATACCTGCTTCTTCCATTCTCTTTACCGCCCCTGCCACATCCTCACTACCCCATACCTGCTTCTTCCATGGCTCTCACTGCCCCGTCACATCCTCACTGCCCCCACCTGCTTCTTCCATGGCTCTTACTGTCCCCGTCACATCCTCACTGCCCCATACCTGCTTCTTCCATGGCTCTCTTACTGCCCCGTCACATCCTCACTGCCCCATACCTGCTTCTTCCATGGCTCTCTTACTGCCCCGTCACATCCTCACTGCCCCATACCTGCTTCTTCCATGGCTCTCTTACTGCCCCGTCACATCCTCACTGCCCCATACCTGCTTCTTCCATGGCTCTCTTACTGCCCCGTCACATCCTCACTACCCCATACCTTCTTCTTCCATGGCTCTGTTACTGCCCCGTCACATCCTCACTGCCCCATACCTGCTTCTTCCATGGCTCTGTTACTGCCCCTTCACATCCTCACTGCCCCATACCTGCTTCTTCCATGGCTCTCTTACTGCCCCGTCACATCCTCACTGCCCCATACCTGCTTCTTCCATGGCTCTCTAACTGTAACCGTCACATCCTCACTGCCCCATACCTGCTTCTTCCATGGCTCTGTTACTGCCCCGTCACATCCTCACTGCCCCATACCTGCTTCTTCCATGGCTCTGTTACTGCCCCTTCACATCCTCACTGCCCCATACCTGCTTCATCCATGGCTCTCTTACTGCCCCGTCACATCCTCACTGCCCCATACCTGCTTCTTCCATGGCTCTGTTACTGCCCCGTCACATCCTCACTACCCCATACCTGCTTCTTCCATGGCTCTCTTACTGCCCCGTCACATCCTCACTGCCCCATACCTGCTTCTTCCATCTCTCTCTTACTGTCCCCGTCACATCCTCACTGCCCCATACCTGCTTCTTCCATGGCTCTCTTACTGCCCCGTCACATCCTCACTACCCCATACCTGCTTCTTCCATGGCTCTCTTACTGTTCCCGTCACATCCTCACTGCCCCACACCTGCTTCTTCCATCTCTCTCTTACTGCCCCGTCACGTCCTCACTGCCCCATACCTGCTTCTTCCATGGCTCTCTTACTGTCCCCGTCACATCCTCGCTGCCCCACACCTGCTTCTTCCATGGCTCTCTTACTGTCCCCGTCACATCCTCGCTGCCCCATACCTGCTTCTTCCATGGCTCTCTTACTGCCCCCGTCACATCCTCGCTGCCCCATACCTGCTTCTTCCATGGCTCTCTTACTGTCCCCGTCACATCCTCACTGTTCCATACCTGCTTCTTCCATGGCTCTCTTACTGTCCCCGTCACATCCTCACTGCCCCATGGCTCTCTTACTGCCCCATCACATCCTCACTACCCCATACCTGCTTCTTCCATGGCTGTCTTACTGTCCCATCACATCCTCACTGCCCCATACCTGCTTCTTCCATGGCTGTCTTACTGCCCCATCACATCCTCACTGCCCCACACCTGCTTCTTCCATGGCTCTCTTACTGTCCCTGTCACATCCTCACTGCCCCACACCTGCTTCTTCCATGGCTCTCTTACTGTCCCCGTCACATCCTCACTGTTCCATACCTGCTTCTTCCATGGCTCTCTTACTGTCCCCGTCACATCCTCACTACCCCATACCTGCTTCTTCCATGGCTCTCTTACTGTCCCCGTCACATCCTCACTGCCCCATACCTGCTTCTTCCATGGCTCTCTTACTGTTCCCGTCACATTTTCCACTTCAAGAAGTCTGGACCCCTAACATTCCACAGCCATGGCATCTATCCAAAAGGTGCTACATGCCGCGAATAAATCAGGGTCAGCTCTCCACATGACCTCGTTTATTCGCACAACATTTGGCTGAAAGCAGCATTGATCATGTCAAACAACATTGTGGCGTGTACGTTATCGGGGAGACTGAGTAGTTAAAATTAAAATGTGCATGGTTCACAGATAAATCACGTTGCAAAAAGAAAAACCAAAACAGGTGATGTTGAGATGCACAAGTGTGGGGTAAAATTTCCAATGTGACCTTTCAACCAAACTCATTAGCACATTTGGATAGACACCATGGCTGTGGAATGTTAGCGGCCCAGACTTTTCAGGTGGACAAGGCAATAGGAGACATTAAGAGAGCCGTGGGGGATGAGGCGAGTGATGAACTGTCACCATGTGTCAGTAACACTTGACCATGGCTTTGAAGTGTGCACCTGAATGCCATGTGCATACTGGGCAAGGGTCGTGGACTACATCGTCATAGCCTACAATGAAGGACTGAAAACAAATTACATACAGCCAGTACATGTGTAACTAATTAAAATATGCAAAACACAAGCATAGGTAGGCAAAACATGCACTTTTCATAGCGAACAAAATACTTCATGTTTTGTATTTACCTGAAAACTCGATCAAAGGTTCGATAAGCGTGTTGTTCTGTGATCATTTCTTTTGTGAGAGTCACACGAGGTGAATCATATGAACCAAGTAGCAGTTGGAATAAAATTATTTGATTAATCCAATAAACATCATTATAGTCACTAAAAAGTTAAACAAACCCTTATCAGTAAGAATGTAGTGGCTTTAAGCTGTTGTGTGGGATTTGTATTTGTCATTTTTGTCTGGATTAGCAACAGCAGGCGGGGCCCATGGACATGTAGTGCACAAACAACACACGCATCCAGATGTGCCTACTTTCACCCCTTGCCCTAGTTACAACGCCGGATTTCAGTGCCCTCTTACTTGTAGTTTTGAAATCTTTTAAGTGTTATGACAGCACATTGTTCAGCTGTAAACTTGTGTCCAGAAGAGAATACTGTTCTCTGGTGAAGCATTGAAAAGAAATGTTGAAGCACAGTAGTCAGCCTTGTTTCTCATAATAAACTAATTCTCACACATCTGTAACTCCCTAGCACTGGAACCTGTAAAAATTAGTAAAAGGCATAATGTGACATAAAAGGATTTATTCCAGTTGTTAACAAACAAGTATAGGTAAATAACGAACTAATGCATTATGACTGTTTGCTGCTGATATACCAGTATTTAAACCAGTTACAGCTATCAGCATTACACCATGGCAACAGTGCAGGTAGACCTAGAGTATACTCCCACAAGGAGAGGTGGCTATAATGTTGTGTTCTGAGGCCCTAAATACCGAGCCAATAGAGAGGAGAAAGATGGGACTGCATGGAAGCGTTCTCTTGCCAGATGCAAGCCACAGTCTAGGCATCCAATGATCTCTTTACACATGTTGATGGACTAAATAACTGAATTGGCCTACCGTTTTGTTGTGGTAAGAAGTGTAACCTGTAGAACATGGTCCATTTTCTGGTGAAGAATTCCTGGTAAATTCCGTTTCTGACTACAGTTTAGTTCTTTGGTGTTTTTGTTCTATATGGGGGGAAACCTGAAGTGTACGCCAACATTCCTGTTTAGTGAGGGGTCTGAATAATTACATTCTTTCAAATCCCATTATTATATACAAGAACAAAAAAATCCATCACAAAGAAGGGATGGATTACTTGCTGTATTTTCCCCTTGTTTTAAACAAAAGAAGCAGACACGCAAACGACAGTGTAGTGTCTGTTTTCCTAGGTCAAATTAGCACTATTTGTACAGAATGGGACTGATAAACACGGTCAGTGTCTAGAGTTGACCAGTTACCCTTATATCGAGTTTAGATTGAGGGTAATGTTTGTTTAGGGAAAATTTGCGGACCACATGAAACAGCCAGCCTTGACTGGATTCTGGTGTATTGAGGATGCGGTTATGACCAGATCTACTATAGAACATTACTGTCCATACTGCTGCAGAATGAATCAGTTGAGTGCACGTGTATACAAGCCTGGATTTCCCCACCCGTAGGCCTAAATACCGTCATGCAAGTGAATAATAAAACACCAAATCGAATAAAGAAAAAACTGTAATCAAGCATGGAAAGATGACAAAATGTTGAACAATAAATCATGCATAAAATATCAAGAAAATAAGTGTCTAGTGCTTACGGTATGCGATGTGGCATTTATCCATCAAGAGGGCATGTACATGTAAATCAGGTTGGCTGTGATGGTCGTCACAACATTGGGGGTAATGCTGATTACTGTGACTCAGCTATTGTCACAGGTACTTGTCGTTAACGTCTCGTTAGTATGCACACACAGAAAAGCCTGGGCTACCAGGCATTCCCACAATAGACCAGAGACTAGTCCGTTGACTTGTCCCAATGTTGAACTGAGATGTATATATTAATTGGTCATCCGCATCAGTTACATTATAATTTTTCACCAGAATAGCTGACCAGCCTGAGAAAGTACCCTTTTACACAATAAACAACTGCCTCAGACTTGATTTATTAACAAGCTCAGCTTTGATGCCTTGATCCCACCACTTTGATTGCCTTCACTGACCCAGATTATTAACATATTTCCAGGGACTGGCTGCAGGCCTATAAAGGAACAATGCACGTAGATGTGTTTGTCAGATTTTTTTTTCACCCACATATAATTGATTTCTAGGCGAACAAAGGCTGACAGTTTGAAGTGGTGTAGGCTTTTGACATTTTGAGCAGAAGTTCAGGAGGTGCAATAACATGGACATGGGACCTGCTTTGTGCTAGCAAGTGCAGAAAATCTGATGCTTAGCATACACGTGAATAACAATAAGAGGTCTTGCATTTCGTATTTCCTTGATTCATTGTGTTTATTCCGATATTTCTTTGTGGATTTCCACAGATTCTCATCTGCCTTCCTGCGATAGTTGATAGACTATATCATTATGTATGTGTCCACATTTTGTCTCTGTTACTTATTGAAAAAGTCATAGGCATTTGATCTGATGATGTGCACATTGTATGTCATTGGAGGACTAGATTCTTAATCCATTCAAATATACAGTATTGGATACAAGCCACATGTACAAAGCTGGATAGTTAGAAAGCATGTACCGTCCCTGGTGATTTTAACCTAGTGTATTGGAAAAGGTGATGGAGCATTTGTCCTGGCCCATGTTTACATGTGTACAAACCTGGGACATGATCGGGATTGTTAATCTCGCTGATTGACCGCAGAGACACACACATCCAAATACGTAGTCACACAGGGAATTGTGGCACATATTTTCCAGGCCATTCTCCTTGACCTGTAAATTAAGCAACTGATTTGAATCGCATGAAACCATTCTGCCCATGTTATCTAATGTCATGACTTCACTCAACTCTCAGTCTCGGTTTTGTGTAGAAGACACTTCTCCCAGGATGTAAAATACCAAACAGTCTCTAGAATGTCAGTACCTGAGCAGTGAATGGAGCATTGCTCAGCCTTTCCGTGGCCTCTTCTCACTGTTCAATCTGGCGCATACCATCATGTCCCCAACTTGTTACAGTCTACAGGCAAAGTTTACATCCGGATAATTACATTCTTTCAAATCTCATTATTATATATAGGAACAAAAAAATGTTAACAAAGAACTGACTTTAATTTGTTGAGAGCGTAATTTTATTTTCCTTCTTTTAACGAAATTTAATGAAATGAGCTCTGTCCTGTCTATTGTTCTGTCATTCCAGAGCGGATGATTTTAGAGTTGCGAATTGTCCAGAAGCAATGATCCCGCGCTGTCAGCTGCTAAGACAAAAGGGCTATTGTTGTTGAAGGGCACTTTTTTTACCCGGCAGATAAGTGCTAAATGTACTTCTGGCCTTAATGGTTACAGAACAAGGAACCCATCAGTATCTGACAATAAGACTGTTACACTGTGTATTTACCAAGTAATAAATACCTTCCCTATTTTCATTGTTAGTTGACATTCTAATGGGGAAACATGACATTTTGGATTAGCTTTAAAATACAAGTGTATTTTACACTAAGACAGATTCAAATTTCAGTCATTTGTCATGTAGGCATTAATAACACCTGTTTTTATAATTGAGATGTAAAAATGCATAAGAAATCACATGTTATGTTGCTTAACAGTAATCGCCCTTCAAGATAGAGATTAGCTTGACTCAATGAATGATGATGGCTTAATTCCCTCAGCAGCTGAGAGTTACTTGTTACTGGGAAGATTTTGGTTTTCCCGTTAGATCTTTGGGAAATTTTGTTGTTAAGGCTCTTGAAGTGAATCAGGGTAGGTAGCCGTCAAACTTTGAAATCATCTTTAACTAGTTGCGAATATTTGAAAACACTTCACGAAAGATTGGAAACCGTGAAATCAGTATACTGTCCTATTAGCACTATATTAAATGTTTTAATTAAGTTATTTATTTGATAAATATTGTATAATAAAAATATTTCTCTGTTTCTTTCACATAACCTCAGGTTTTTGTATAGAGGAAACCAGAAAGATCCTTGGGGTAACCGTGGCAATTTGCCAAAAACATTGTTGATATACTTGACAAGCCTCATGACTTGCAGCCGTGGATGAACAAGTGTTAACTGAATTACAACTAGTCATCTCATTACTTGAGGTCTGATCATCTTTCAGTTGGACTACCCGTTACATGGTTCATCCAGTGAGAGCCTCAACTTAATCAAATAATATTCATGAGATTTGCCTGTAAAATGTAGACCAATCATTGACACCCTGGTACAGGTACCTGTAGGATAGTTATATCATTTAACACAGTCAGTCTTTAATATGTTGTCCAATTGATCAAAGAATTCATTGTCTCTGAGCAGCCAGTATTATAGTCTAATGGCTTTACATTGTATTTCAGCTTCAACCCTGAAAACGCTGTGTCTGTTAGCAGTAATAGAGCACAAGCTAGATACAACAGGCTTACCTAAGGATATAAGGTAAGATAGAGTTACCTGTCTTAATAATTGCTAAGTACAATGCAGAAATTTGTCATTAAACACCTTGTACATGTAGCAGTTTCCCTTGGCCAGTTGTCATCAGCCATGTATGCTGTCACAGCTTCATGTTCCACTCACACAAAACTTCACTTCTGAGCATTTAAACTGGTTCTCCACTTCTAAACCCAATCAAGGTTGGTAGTATGGAGAATTTAAGAATCAGGGGCTACAGTACAAACTTTATAAATGTCTCATGCAGTATGTTTTGCCTCAACCAGCCGCTATGTGCAGGGCCCAGTCTTGCACACTCTACAAAACTGCTTTTATCTTTGAAGATTGGTGGATTGATTGATTTATGTTTAACGGTGTGCTCAAGAATTTTTCATCGCGATCATGTTTATGGGTGGAGACTCTAATCTATGTTAAGATACCTTTGCTTAAAGGTAAGCTGTCCCAGATCTATTTTTCACTTTACTTAAGATGATGCAAACAAAAAAATGCATCTCGTAAGTATATTAACCAGTACAAAATAAACATATGTTGGACACCAAATATTCTGAGAAGAAAATTGCACAACTCTAGTCTGCCCTTGAATGGCACTGTAGTGTGCCAGATACGTGTGGCATAATTGTGGCATTTCCACTGTTTAGGAGCAATGGTTTTAGTCTGTATGGGGAATTAAAACAAAAACTTCTCACATTGGCTAGAGTTTAATTTAGACTGCTTATCATGGTTATCCTGCATCTCAATTATCCATTTTTCGTCCCATGAAGCTTTCAACGGGAAGGCATGAAAACTAATCCCATCATAATTCAGTGTGTGATTAGCACAGTTGATCGCTGCACGAAACGGCAAACCGCCACTGTGACATCATACACTAGGGAACATCAGGGGCGGATTAGCGTGTAGAGTATACCAAGCTACACAAAACTCAGTCTTGAAAAAGCATAATTTTTAAAAAATCTAACAAGTTTTATTCTTGAAATCACTTTGGCACCGTGTTTCAGGTACCTCTAGGATATACTTTGCCAATTTCGCGCCCAAAAATTATCAATCTGCACAGTTCACCTGTAATATAGAAAAACTGCTTTGTGTGAATTTAAATGTAGCCAAGACGTGTACTCACTTTAGTCAATATTAAATTTAGGCTGGTGACAGTGGCATTCAGCAAAAACAAGAATGATGTCAGAATTGTAACATGTTCACTTTGTGAATGATTTGTGTATTTTTCTGGGGATGGGTGTGATGATGTGTTTGTTTGTGTTAGTACCAGTGTGTGTTGCTTGGTGTGTTTGGCATTGTCCCAGAAAATGTAAAATATCTCAGAATTAAAGAGGACTCTCCAAATTGTGTACACACTTTCCTAATACCACTGTTGTCATCATTTGATTTTTGTAGAACTTTAATTTTTCTTCCACATTACACAGATTTTGAACTTGTGCAGTTTTCTTTGAGTTGATGTGTTACACTATATTCAGATCTAATCCACACATTATGAGGGGGTGTACACTTAATTTTCATAACTGTGAAAAGTGTTTGGAATCAGGTGTGGAGGGTTGGTGAAGGGGGAGCGATGATGTGTGTGGTAAACACTTTGCTCAGTATCAAGTTTAATCTCTTTCCACAAGGTCAGGTTTGTTTCCACAGAGCAGAAATAGCCAAACCATTGCCTGGAATATATTCACAACTTCAATTTATGTTATGGCAGTGTCATGTAACAACAGTATAACAACAGTTTACATTTATTTTATAGTTTTTTTAGTTGACAAATAACTAATGATGGGTATGTTTGAATTGTGTGTTAGTCTTCTTACAAAGGACTATTATGTGTAGCTCAGCAGCGGTGGTGGTTTTGTGGGGGTGGAGTTGTTGTTAGGGCTGTTTATTTGTCATCGGGATGAGTTATCAGTTATACAAGGGTAATCACAAGGCAGGGCTTCTCCAGCTGTAATCCCCAAGGTTGTTTGTCGATCTCTCAGTTTATACGTAGGTAGTCTGTGGCAGACTTTGAGTGGAGGCTGTGGTCATTTAGGACTCCTAGCCAGCCATCTCTCATTGCCAGCAGGCGACTTTAAGGTTAGACCCATGGTAAGGGGAATTCCCACATCATCTCATGTTCAAAGAAAACAAATACTCTTGTAATTGTCCTGAAGATATTTTTATGGAGGGTGTTATGATGTATGATATGAGAGGAGGGTGTGTAAACAGGCTTAGTGCTCATTGAGGGCAGAGCCATTCAGGCAGCTGTATGCTAGATTGCGTGGGTGATACAAGACAACTGGGGACACTTTTAATCAAACATCCCCAGAAGGATTCAGGTGTGTAAAAATAGATTTTGGTATTGATCGTTTTCTAGAATTTGTGTTGTTTTTTTTTTCACTTTCTCATTTCAGGTGGGAGCTGGCTGCCATGACAACAAACAACTGTATCACTCGTCCTGTAAATGTGTCTGGCTGAGATCCCCATGGCTTCAGCTACAGCTTCTCTGTCATCGCTCGCTCCTTGTCAGCGGATGTCTGCTCGTATAGACTTAGCTCACACAAACGTGTTGTATTGGTCACAAGAGTTACATTTCACCGATGAGGATTTGTTGACGTGTTATGTCTTCATGGGGTGGATGGTCATGGACATTTTGATCAGAGAGAAACGGTTGGCTGAATGTTATGAAGTAACAGTGTTTTGTGATGTATGCCTTTACCCAGCTGCTAAAGATTGTAAAAAACCTATACCTTATCAAACTTGATGAAATCTTTTCAAAGTGAATGTCGTGCCCAGGTTAAATGGCTTGTCTTTCCATGGCAGTGACACACAAGGTACTAGGTGGAATGCTCCCAATCTCGCACCCCTGCCGTTCTCAAGGCTTCTGTGGCATTAAGAGGTCAGCATCAGTCGTATTGGCTATTCAGTGGTCTAACATGAGACCCTTCGCAAATCTCAATCGCATTCCAGTAACACGCTGAGCTAGCTTTGCATGTAAAGACTGTCTGTCACCAATCAGTTACCAATGGCAAATCTGGTACTTTTGGCACCTTTGGTTCTCAAACCATATAACTGACAGCACAGTGTGAATAGAATTCAGAACCAAATAAATACACAAATACATGTAGCAGTTTTTCTCTTTCTTGAGGGTAGCCTGTCATACACAAGTGATTATGAAAATTGGTAAAGCTCAAGGCTCTGTTACATCTGTAGTATTGAATACCTGCCCTTCCCTAAGGATTAGTTAGAACATTTGGAGAGCAATACTTTGTACAGTGTGATGAAATTGAACTTTTTTTTTAAGCCAGTGGTTTGTTTTTCTGTAAAAGTATTTAGATATGTGAATGACATTCAGAGTGTCTGTATTGTATAATGTATTTGCCAGTGGTTTGGTATATATCCTTTCCTACACAATCCAGGTCCTTGCAGGGAATTTTGTGTCTCCACAGTTAAGGTATTAGGGTACATGCCATTTACAGTGTAAAAGAAAAGAGGAACTGTATACATTGTGCAATGCTAAATGTATGATGTACAGTTCGTGTACATAGGCAAGTCATTCAATAGTTAGAATGTACGAGTGCTGTAGACTCGTTATTCATTGCAGTACTGTGTATACAATACATACACATATAACAGTGTAATGCTGAAGGTTGCGTCCACATCACTGTGTAGTCTGTAACATGGTAAAATGTGTCAACATCACTGTGTAGTCTGTACCATTGTATGATGTGTCCCCATGACTGTGTAGCCAGTAGCACAGTTTGATGTGTGAACATTAATGTGTAGTCTGTGAGATTGTATGATGTGTCAACATTACTGTGTAGTCTGCAAACAATGTCAACATCACTGTGTAGTCTGTACCATTGTATGATGTGTCAACAACACTGTGTAGTCAGTAGCATGGCAAGATGTGTCAACATCTCTGTGTAGCCAGTTACACAGTGTGATGTGTCAACATCACTGTGTAGTCAGTAGCAAGGTAAGAGGTGTCAACATTACTTTGTAGTTTGTAACACAGTATTATGTGTCAACTTCGCTGTGTAGTTTGTTACGTTGTATGATGTGTCGAAATCACTGTGTAGTCAGTACCCTTGTGTGATGTGTCCATGGTACTGTAAGTTTGTCTACATCACAGTACATAACATACATATACTGTTAAGCCAGCTGTATAGTGATGTGGACAATGTTACAAAGGACACCCTTAATGTGACATGCATGTACATACTGTGAATACTGAGCTGTATGTGGTTTGTGTGGACTTCAAGGCTTTACCCTGCAATCAGAATTTGACTGATAATCAGACAGTACAAATATAGAACACAATGTGCCTACAGGTTTAATTATTGGAATAACAGTTTTGGTTTACATGTCTGAATAATTTGCATGTCTGACCATGTTCTTTAGAACCATTGAATATGTGAATTACAGTATTGTGTGCTTTTTGGAAATCAAGTGTCAATAATTTTGAATATTTGTTGAGAGTGCCTTATCCCCCTCACCCCCAAACACACACACATTGTGTGTGAAGAAACATACACGTGTACCCTATTTTATATCTGAGATTATGCAAGTTCATTGCGGTTTTACGTGTGATAACATTTTCAGTAGTACCACAAGAAAGCAAAAAGTTGCCTGTATTACGATCTCTGATTGGGTTATAGCTATATCAGCATGCATATCTGGATGGTAATGTTGTTCAGTTTGCGTAATTCTAGATTGTTCAACCATGGTTTAATACTTTACAAAGAATTGCTTCAATCTCCAGTTTTTATGCAAATGCAACAGTTTAACTCACATGTGTTTGTTTCCCAATGTTTGAATTAGGCTGAGTTTATGGCGAGTTTCAGGCATTAAAGTGACATTTCTGAGATGCACTGTATTTGTTTGGTTTAATAATCACACCCCTTTCTATTAGGCCTGTGAATCAATGGGTCTGCAGTGTTCATAATTTGAAAACTAACTTTATGAAGATTCTGAAATTCACAGGTTAAATTGAAAATGTAATCTCCTCACCCAGTCCCCAGACTCTGATCACTTGTGGTAGCCACGAGTCAGACATTTTTGACACTTTTGAAATAAAAATTGACCAGTTTTGAAATAAGGATTGGTCTGTTTTGAAATAACCTAAAACTTCTTCCCAGTTTTTAAAGGAAGAATGCATCTTTCATAATTGGTCACTTTGTTGCTTTAAAAATTGAATGCTATTGCATAACTGCTCAATATTTATTTCAAAGGTGGGTTGTATTTCCAAACTGATATTTTGTTTCAAAAATAAGGAGTCATGGCACCCGTGCTACCGCTTGGGCAGCGTTACATGGTTTATAGGCCACCTGTTCCCACCAGTGTGGCATCAAGTGATATATGAACAAATTTACAACCTGGCTTCTGAGTGGAAAAAAAAGGCAACTGGATAGATACAAAACTACTTGGTAAATGGCCTGAATTGCAACATTTTGTGCAATGGTTGAAGAGTTTCTCCGGAGTAAATGGCTTCTATCATCCATTTTACCAGCTTGGACATTTGTTAATAACTTCAATGTAGGTCCCATTCCAGAAGGTATCACGTGGAGGCGGCTAGTGCTGCTAGATTAGCTCCAGAGCCATACTATGACAGGGCTATATACGAAACAGACCCACGGATTCCACTACACTGTTGTCAAAGTTGGACCAACTCTGACCAATCTGCCAATTAAGTGGCGAGATGATGACGTATCTAGGAATTCATGAACTCATGGAGAGGGAATGAAATAAGATTGGGATGCTGAATGTTGAAGTAGTTTTAACAGGCTGATGGAGCTGTGTCTAACTGTGTGATGGGCGTATGGTGACGGAAGCTGATAGGGAGCTTGTCATTTTTGTTGCCGATGCAGAACATTTCATCTCCACCTGAAAAGGACCAGACCCTCTGTATTAGTGATTTATAAAGTGAAAGATATTAGATAATCTTAAAGTCAAATAAGAACTTTATTTGGACCTGCACAAACTTTTTGTTCGCAAATGACAATGTCTGTATTTAAGCGCCGTATAAATCGAGGGGTTTATTGGAGAGGTTTGAAAAAATGATACACATTTGTGGCCCCAGCGCAAAGTCCACGTGCAGATGTTAAAGCGTGCACTGGGAGGACTATGGAAGTGAACTCGAAACTGAAATCGCAGTGGTTGGAAACTAGCACTGTGAAGAGTATGAAAATGTGGCCGAAAATTGCTGTTCTTTGGAAAAAAGAATGACAAATAATTTGACACCAAGTGGACAGTGACTTAAAAACTGATCACAATGAATTTAAAGAGTTGACACGAAGGTAACAATGAAAATTTTTTTGTTCACCTGTATATGCAGAGCTTCCCTCGATCGAATTAGTCGCGAAGTGGCTTTTTGTTGATGGCTGTTAACTAATGCCTCCGTAAAGTGCTTCTGAGATGAGATGTTATAACAGGGTGCTGGGTTATGTCCGTCTGTGTTAGGCGGGTTGATATCAAAGGCAGTCCCCTGTACGGTTTATTGGGATAATTGTACGGTATAACACTTCCCTCGGGTCGCGGGGAACGCCCTCTCGCACCTCCCTGCTGATGGCAAGCGCAGTCAATCGGCACTTCGCGCACAGCTACATGGCCATCGCCGGCGGTCAGTCTCTCCGGAAAACGGTAGCCACCGTTAAATTACCGAGCGGCGTTTGTTTGGGGCTAATGATTCGCAGCGATGATCTCTAGTCGTGACTAGATATTTAATTTCAAAAGCTATTTCCCCATACCTATCGTTAGCCATACACACCTCGACCTTGAGTAATTGTGCCACACATGGACAGCAAGCTGTGTTCATAATATACACAGACAGGCATAGAAATAAGCGGGAAAATAAATATTGCCTCACCAACAGGTAATTAATTCGGTGTAATAGTAGCCCCTTGTCGGACACCATTAGGATATTGTAATCCCGGCAACGCGTAAACTGGCATAATGGTTAACTGGGCCCATGTACACAAACAGGCCCGATGAAACTTGAACTAGAATAGAATAAATTAACTTACAATACCCGACCACCTGCACGTCGTGCAATGAAGAGGAATAATGCTCATTCTGATGTATGATATATTACACCAGCTAATTAATGAGAGACCTAAATCTATAAGAATACGTCAAAATAATATTGGTGTAATTGTTGACGGCTTAGGTGTGTTTTGGACTACACCTGCAGGAAAATCTTGCCGTGGGTGTCCAATGAAAGCAACTTCCGGTTTGAAACAGGTGATACCTGTATGCGTCTTTTAATTATCATGTAGGTGGTTATACATAGGCATTCTTGTTAGTGGTCGCTGGTTCAAACCTATCGTCCGTCAATAATTTGTTCTTCATTTTGTTTCAGATTAAGCTAATTTTGACTTCCTTACTTAATATCTGTGACTAATATAACAGAATCTATTATAATATATGCACTTTTATACAAAGAGGGTAAATTCTAGTGTAGTACAGATGCTCGAGTCCTAAAAACTAAAAGTTAACACGTGAACCATTAATGGTGTCAGACGGTATTTATGTTAATCAGATAAGATATTTTCACCTCATTGTTCTTTTTTTTTTTTTGTTCTTTTTTTGTTTGTTTGTCGTTGTATATTATACTATTTCACGACAGCAAATGTTGCGTCGCAAAAATTGGGGTTTTCAAGAACAGCCTCAGAAAATGATGCTTTAGCTTTTTTTTAGTCTGATTTGGCATTTTTTTAAGCCTGTTTGTCATTTTTCTTGCATGTTTTTCATTTTTCCGAGAAACTTGTCTGAGGTTTGAGAATGTATTTAATACACCGTTACTTCATTCTGTGGGTTCTGTAACACATAACACTGGTCAGGGGCGTAATGCTCGCTGTAATGGTTCATTAATCAGCACGAGCCATGCAAGGCGCACCAGCCAGTGTCCATATTTATTTTGATAGATGTTTAACGCCGTACTCAAGAACGTTTCACTTATAATAATGGTGGTCAGCATTATGGTGGGAGGAAACACACGACAGTTTGCAGGTTGCAGGCTGGCCTCCCCACATATGCCCAGAGAGGAAGCCGGCATGAGCTGGATTTGAACCCACAGTGACCGCGTCGGTGACAGGCTTGGTAACTTCACGTGCCGACGAGATTTGCGGTGAACTGATTTATGATACGACGAAACAGTTGACCGTGGACTTCCAAATAATATCCATTAAACATCACAGTCATAAACTGTACGGTTTAAAAGCCTTTACATTGCACGTCTTAAGATTCACTTTCCACTCTTTACACCGTTTTCTCAAGTCAATTGTATCGATTTGGAATCACCTGGAGCACGTCAGACGAAGACATGATATATCTTCCCGTCATCAGAATAGATTAAACTGATGGTAAATATGGCGTGGCAGATCGTTTCTGTATAATTCTAAAAGCTAATCAACTAATCAGGCTGTTCTCAAGACCATGGGCCGACAGTTTGTGAGTCTCCAACCTGCATGTGATAACGAATCAAAGACTTTTCAAGAAACAATAAATGCAGCATCCAGCTAAAGTTCAGCTTCGAAACATTCCTCTATGAGACACAGGTGACTGGGTAATCGTGGTGGACGTAGTTGGTACAACGCCATTCTGCTATTTACATATGTTACGAGATCCGTGGTCTGTCCCTCGAGATATCATACTTATCCCCACTGACTTATAACACAAGCTGGGTGTTGGCCGTTTTCGCCTCTTTCAAAAAAGACGCCAGTCTGGCGACACATTGAATCGAGAAGCTATAATGTTGTCAGTATCATCATACTTTCTTCACGTCTGTGTCCGTCAGTATAATGAAAATGTCGTTCTTTTATACGGCTAATGACGATATGCCCCCTCCTCCACCCCTTGGTATATTAGTCCCAATGCAGAGTATACTGCCAAAGTAAATGTCCCTCACATGGCCTATGTCTCTGACACTCGACACCAACAGTTAGGCTAAGCAGCCCAGTCGCAGTTCCAAGAAACTCCGCTTGCTTGTCTTTCAGTATTAGAATCTTGATCCATATAGTATGTTAAAGTGAAAGACAGAGCATAGCATAAGTTAAGTTTGTCAAAAAGGCTGAACAATATCATGTTTGATGCGGTGAAATATCTTTTCTAACAGTTACTATGACAGTGGAAATTGGCATTTAATCGTGATCCGTCGGCTAGTATGAAACGAAACCATTCCGTTTGGACTGTGGCATAATTGTCCCAAGCGCGGATCACTTGTCACGTAAGACTGTAGTAAGCTTCTAAGGTTGTGATTGTAACTCAAGTAGATGTGTAAATTTATGACATGAAACCATCAAGAAATTTACTCCCGCAATAATACGATGGTCTGGAAATAGTTGGTAGCGTTATTCACACACGCACTTGTTATAATTAAAATATATGTCATTAAAACAGTGTCCTGTTATTATACGTTACATTGACAATCAAGTCAGAAGATTTACATCACAGCTTATATACAGCTATCTCCCGACTGTCTGATTGGTCTCATAAGCTCCATAACACCCCAGTCTTCAAACGAAGATAATTTAGCAATGAATTCATACAAATTTTAACGGGTTTTTGCATTCTTAAGAGAATTTTGTAACCTTTTTAATGAATAGTGCCTCAGTCATGAGCTGTATTTTACTTCAAGCTGCTGCATTTGTTCTCAGCTGACAATAAAGGATCCCTTCCAAACAGATGGGAAATCGTCCCCCTGTCTATCAGACCGATTGTCAACCTTCAGACAGTGGCAGATCTACTGCAGAATGACGCAAGGGCTTCCCAGGAATGCACTTGATGTTGTTAGATAACAGGTCTTGTCGTCCAGTAGGCCAGGAATGAAAAAATATTCGTTACTAAACGTGAGCGCCCACAGTGTCTTTTTGACATAACAATTTATCCGCTAATATCTCTTCAAGTAAGATTTAAAACAAGTTAGTTTTAAAATAAGTTCTGTCTTACGAATTATAACGTGAATATATGACTTGTACTCTGGCGGACATTTATAAGGATGAACTGATAAACACATGCATGTGCCTTTCCCGATAATTTCACTATTCGATATGCCGACACCCAATGCGTGGCGTGTTGAAAAGCACTGATAGCGAATCATGTCACTTGCATATTTTTGGCTGCAGTGATTTATCATTGGAAATTTATACTATATATTGTCAGTGCGTACTTATTATTGCTGCAAACATATCTAATATGGAGCTTTGCAAAATGTAAACAAATAAGACTACTTGTCTCTTGCCTAATTTAATCATTTTCTCCATAACTCATGCTGTAAAAAACTTAGAGCTGACAAAAGAATAGAACCCCTGAGCTCTGCTGATATCTGGATTGTCAGGCACGCGAGTTACAGATTTACTCTGGGTAACACCGGTATATGGATTATGAACTATTATGGTGAATATGCAGTTCCAATGGTCCTAGAAAATATTTCATCTTTTTCGATTTACAAAAATGATTTTGGTTCACGTAAACCTATTTTTATTATGATGGAAATTCCCTTAGCAAAACGCCCTAAAATAGCGAAATCTGCTTTTGACCGTACTTTTATCTTCAGATAAAAAAAAAGTATGAATCACACCACTCCAATTTTTCACCGATATGTTGCTTAGTAATTCTACTTCAGATTCAAGTGGATTCTCCCTCTTTTCTGAAAAAAAAAGTACACCTCACTCCTGCAACACTCGGGAACGATTTCCCATCTAGTTGCAAAGGGATCCTTCGAACTCTTCGCGGTCCTTTCTTTTCCACTAAAATGTACCGTAAATGGCATCCCGGACGGCCCATGTCTAACGGCTTCACCAATAAAGCACACGGCCCTGCGCAAATTGGTTCTTCCACCCCGAATCCCCCCCCCACGTGCTCCACCCCCCTAAACAGTTAACGAGTGTGGTTAATTAAACATTAACACCTCTGTCAGTGAGAGTTGCAGAAACACGTGTTTGAATGTTGTGAGGTTGAATACCTGATCATAAAATCAGAAAGTGGCCAGTCATAGATAGAATTCATGGTACTTCACACAATGAGTTAAGCGGTAGTGTAGATATTACACAGTCTAAAATGGCTTACATAATTTTATACTTGGGAAATAAACCAGTAGGCCCTAGGCTGCTCAGCGTTGTGTCCACACTAGCTTGGTGGACGTGTACTACAGACCGATAGTTTTATTATTAGTTGTATCTATGCCCGTCGACTTGTTAAACTTAACAGATTCTCGTGTTGTATTCATCTATGATACCACCTGCCTTTGACTACACGTAAGTCTCGTGTTGTATCCCGCCATAACGCAGCCAACCTTTGATTAAGTGTCACGTTGCTTTCGGCCATAATGCGGCCACCCTTTGACTCAGTCTCATGTTGTATTCGGTGATAATAAAGCTAACTTTTGACCAAGTCTGGTGTTGTATATTCGGCCATAATACACCTAACCTTTGACTACAGGTCTTGTATTCGGCCATAATCCACCTAACCGTAGATTAAGTGTCACGTTGTATCGCTATGATACAACCAACTTTTGACCAAGTCTGGTGTTGTATATTCGGTAATAATACAGCCAATCATTGACTAAGGATGATGTTGTTTTCGGCTATAATTCAGCCATCGGGAAAGATCGCAAAATAAAGTCAGTGTAGAAATAGGAGATGGTTCACAGCGAAAGAGCAACGACGTTGGTCGGTAAGCTTATATGTACAAGAGTTCCAGACCATTAAATGTGGCTCAAATAGCCGACCGCACATTCTATATCCCCACACAAGTGACCCGTCCTTGATACCACCAAACAACCGACCGCACATTACATCCCGACACCAGTGATGTGTCCTAGATATCACCAAATAGCTCACCGCACATTACATCCCCACAATAGTGATCCGATATCAGCAAATAGCCGACCGCACATTATACATCTCCACAGAAATGATTTGTCCTAGATATCACCAAACAGCCGAAGGCACATTACATCCCCACACAAGTAATGTGTCGTAGATATCACCAGATACCCGACTGCACAATACATCCCTACACAAGTGATGTGTCCTAGATATCACCAGATAGCAGAATTGGAGTATGGTCGAGCACCTTATCTACCACACTTTTCCTTTGCAACAACCAGTGATTTCTAAACGATTCACTCAATTAACTTCATGTCTTTCTTTTCTCCTAATAATTCCACTTAAGCCTTGTTGTTAGGGTAAGTTTCTATTACCTAAGCATTTTTACATGAACTGTTAGGATGAAATCCAACTCAGGTAGATTGACAAGGGGCTATATGTCACCAGTTGCGTGTGCCCATAGCCAACTTTAACATTGTCTTCTTTGCCTTGGTATTACTCTGTATACTGTAATCATTTATATATTCGTCATGCTGTGAAATATTTCTTGATTGGTTCTTGTCTGAATTTTTTTTTTATTTTTGTTTGCTTGAAATCTACAGATGTTAGGCACCTGTCGTTTTTCTTTTTTTTTTTTTGTTCTTTGTCCATAGATTCCATTAGCACGTTAGGAACACCTATACTCCGTGTATCGCTAGTGTTGTTTGGCACCCAGCTGTTCATCAACGCTGTGTTCACTGTGGAATGGCGTTAGAATGTAACAGTTTTTTAATGACGTCGTTGTTTGCAGGTGTTTATTCATTAGTTACCAACTCCTTAGCACCTCTTCATGAAACCGTTCAGGTGGACGTAACGCATGAGCGTGCCCATGGTCAGGGTGGGGTCGTACACAAGTTGTCTGAAATTTTATAGATCTCCGGTGAGCTACTGCAGGAGGGAATCGGTCAGAAACTGGTGATGGTTATATGCGCCACACTACCATTAACCTGTCTGTTTCCATGGTTATATAAAAGAAATAGCCTTCAGTATGGTCTCAAATTAAACAATTAAACACCGCTAGTCTCCTCTGTGAACATGAGTAAAGTAAGTGCAAACAGTTGAAAATACCATGTAAAACTGCCTTAATAAGGAATATTAATGACGCACAATTAGTTATGTGAACACAGAGATTACACTCTAGAGGATCAGGTTGCCAGTTCAAGTAGCTCAGTCGGTACTTCCAACAAAATATCTCACTCAGGTAAAGCAACTGCGACGTTACACTCTACAGAATATCTCGGTCTACTGAGATAACTCCACTCTTTGAAGAATCTTTTAGGTGATTATGGCAAACCCATCATTACACTCTACAAGAGTTCCTAACCGAATAAATGTGACTCCATCGCTACACTCTGCAGAATCTATGAGCCAAATAAGATATCTCATCGCTACACTCTCCGGAATCTCTTGGCTAGATAGGTCTAAGGTAACTTCATGGCTGCACTCTACAGAATCTGTGAGCCAAATAAGGTAACTACATCGTTCAACGCTACAGAATCTATCAGCCAGACGAGGTAATTCCATCGCTACAGTCTATAGAATCTGTGAGCAAAATGAAATAACACCATCGCTACACACCATCGCTAGTGTTCAAGTGCCCTACCGTTTTTATAATTTACAATGTACTCCTTTTGGTATTAAAGTTACACTTTTAGAAGTCACCACGAACAAACATGTCTAGTTTGTCCAGGATATGAACATTCTAAATTCTTCAACCATCCGAGGTAACCCCATCGTTACACTCTACAAAATCTAACTGTTAAGGCATCTGGGAATATGTACATTGTTTTCGTCTGGAAGCGGTACGGTAGCTGTTCGGTAACTGTAAAGAAACACTACAATAGCTCTAGACATTTTTGAAGATTCTGAGATTTGTCTCTCCCCCAGCCGTTTAGAGATGATTCACGTAACAAATGGCACTAAAAGATGCTGAGAAATGTTGAGATAACTTCATACTTTGTACTAATGCTTTAGATAAACCAGACGCCTACGTTATTCATAGCTTTTCACATAATTTACGACAATATTTGAGTAATTATGGTATGTAATTGCAGTCAACGAAATTTTCTGTTATGGTAATGACAATGCGTCACAGGTTGATCAACTGGGCCCAGAAATAGGTCATTCCTTTTCTGAACCCTCAATGAAAAAGTACATACACCGGATTATATTTAACAATGTTTTACTATTAATAATTGAACTCTATCAATAACTTATTGCAGTTAGGGGCTCTTTGAGACAGAGATATATTTCTGACTCGATTGGTGCTATTTCTGTAGATTTAGTAGTATTCTGGGAGCAAATAGGAACTAAATAGGGAATTGGGAGAAACTGAACCAAAAATGAAAACCTTTGCGTTACAAAATGTGCTCCGTCACTGGAGATTATTAAAAGGTGCATTTGTCCTGGATTCCGATTGATCTAGTCAGGTATTCAGAATGAGTATCCATTGATTTTACTCGCGCAAGGCTAGATGGCTCACATCATACCTCCACGCGCTTTGATCTTAAGTCACGTGACAGCTAGCCAGCTTTCCATTGATTGACCAGACCACGGAGCCAAAATCAGCCGACATCCAAGGGTCACGTGACCGTTAATGAATGGAAGATATCGATGTACAGACTTCGGAATGAACAAACAATTCGAGGATTTTCTCAATAGATTTCTTGACAATGTACGGTACAGGGTAACCTTGGATTCACGGAAAGATAGGAAATGAAAGCGATGATACTAGCGGTGCTTTGGGTTGTATTAAAGCATATGATGATGGTGCTTTGCGGTGAATTACGGGAGATGATGATGGTGCCCTGAGATGAGTTCGGGGAGATGATGATGGTGCTCTGAGGTGTGTTAGGGGAGATGATGATGGTGTTCTGGGGTGTTTCAGGGCAGATGATAACGATGCTCTGGGCTGTGTTAGGCGTCTCGATGATGATGATGTTCGGGCGTGTGTTATGGTAGATGATGATGGTGCCCTGGATTGTGTTAGGGGAGATGATGATGGTGCCCTAGATTGTGTTAGGGGAGATGATGATGGTGCCCTGGATTGTGTTAGGGGAGACGATGAATATGCTCTGGGGTGTGTTAGGAGAGATGGTAATGATGCTCTAGGGTGTGTTAGAGGAGATGATGATAATGATGCTCTAAGGTGTGTTAAGGGAGACGATGATGATGCTCTGGGGTGTGTTAGGGGAGATGATGATGATGCTCTAAGGTGTATTAGGGGAGATGATGATGATGATGCTATGGGGTGTGTTACGAGAGATGATGATGGTGCTGTGGAGTGTGTTATTGGAGATGATGACGGTGATCTGGAATGTGTTACAGGAAATGATGAAAGTGCTCTGGGGTGTGTTACGGGAGATGATGGTGCCTAGGATGTATCAGGGGAGATGATGATGCTGGGGTGTGTTTTAGGGGAGATGCTGATGGTGCTCTAGGATGTGTATCGGGAGGTCATGATGGTGCTGTGGGGTGTGTTACGGGAGATGATGACGTTGCTCTGGGGTGTGAGATGATGGCGAAGCGGCATAGCGTGAAACGAGCCAGAATGTGCAAGGTCTGTAAGGAATATATTATCTATTTATTTCTTTGATTGGTGTTTTACGCTGTACTCAAGAATATTTCTCTTATACGACAGCGACCAGCATTATGGTGGGAGCAAACCGGGCAGAGCCAGAGGGAAACCCACGTCCATCTGCAAGTTGCTGGCAGACCTGTCCACGTATGGCCGAAGAGGAAGCCAGCATGAATTGGTCTTGGAACTCACAGCGACCGTATTGGTGGGAGGCTTCTGAGTCACTGAACTGCGCTACCGGGCTAAGAAACTGAGCCACGGAGTATTGCACATAGTACACGTAATGCATGTAGTACACGTAAGCTAATGTATATAGTATGTATGTAGGTAATGTATATATGTAGAAATGGCCAAAAACGCCACAAAAGAGCACACCTCCATTTTGAGGTTATCGTCTACCTCAATGACAGTGAAACAGGATGTCCCCACTCTCAAAACTTCAACACTAATTATGACTGTGGCTGTTAGTCACATCAAAAGTCTTACAACGACATCCTGTGGATGTATTCAGACTGAAGTTCTTCCAAAAGATTTTGTGATGAATTATATGCAATATTTTATCTGTATGCAAATCAAACCTACACTGCTAACGATGCCGAGGGGAGCGCGGAACATTGGTTCCCAACCACTAGGTGCGGGGTCAATCCAGGCCTTTGACAGAGAATTTGCAATCCTTCTCCCCCTTCTTGGGGTCCGTAGCGTCCTGGTGGACAAAAGGCGACCGAGGTTATTCGCTGGGCGATTGACGTAGTCTTGCGTTCGTTAAAGACCACCCGTTAGTTTTCCACTACTTCCTCACACCTGGGAAAGTGCGTCAGTACCCTCTCAAAGTTCAGAGGTTTATCCCGGGGCATGGGTTTTCTCCACTGGACAAGTTTTTCTTATGGATATGCAACATCTTGGTTTATTAATACGACGTTTCGATGTAGTTACGAACTTAGCTATCAAGTGAGTGCCATCAAAACACTGGTGCTTTTCAATATAACAACTCGAGATACACGTGTCAACAAGCGGAACAGAAGAGGTATATGATTAAGCAGTTGTCAGGGAATTAAAGGGTAACTGTATTAGGCTAAGGAAATAAATAATAAATAAATAAATAAATAAGTAAATAAATATAATTGGGAAAATCTTGAAAATCTTTTTTAAATTTTTTATTCTTGTATTCTTATTTATTATTTTTTTTTTATTATTTTTTAATTTATTTTTTATTTTCAATGTTATTGGAATGTAGTATTATTCCAAGTTAAGTAACCTAAATATTCCGAAGCAACCTAAAACTGCTGGCTGGCGTACAACGTCCTCAGGCACGGGAAATTGCCTTTACAAATTAAGTCCCCCCGGCCTCCCGGGAAGAACAAACAAACAAATGCTGTGGACAAGGAGTGGGTGTACGCTAGCCATTTGATTATGTTCAAACTTCCCAAGTACAATGATGTAGTTTCAACTTTTATGAAATGTTCCCAGGTTATCGTCTCGCAAAAACAACGCTCACAATTCTTTTGAGTTGCATGGTCCATCATAGGAAATTAAAGTGAATCTGATAATAGTTGTTATTTTAAACTAAAAGACCTGGTGTTAAACATGTAAAACGTGGTGTTACAATGGTCAAACAATAAACAACAATCTGTGTCAAAAAAGAGAAAAAGTAAGAGAATCTGCCTCTGGGTGACTTTCTTTTGGTGTCATCAGGAACAGAAGATTTCATTCTTCCTTTATAATTAAATTTCACTCTCAAATCCGGGTAGACAGCATCAAGCATGTGTTCACGATATGTCCCTGTTTAACGTATCTTATAACTCGAGGGGCGGTGCAGACGACACTCACTGCCGTCACGTGGTTAGGGGTGGGATTACAGACCGTTAAGCTAATTATTTCTTCAGACAGGTAATTAGTGCACGGGGTTATTGCCCGCAAACACACTGTTAAGAACGAGACCATTGTGTTGGACACAGGGGGATATTTTGTTTGTCTAAGAATCATTCTAATATTCCTTCAAGCATGTTGGTGCCGATAAATGTAGTTTCTCGATGGTTAGGCTGTTTGATAATTAACCAAATTTCCTGTTTAAACATTAGTTTCGTTATCCCAAACTCCACCAAAATTTAACGTATAGACACATTAAAGGTTATGAGTTGGATTAGTTATTACATTAGTACGCTATAATACATGCCCAGCCTTTTATTCCATATCAGATACATATTGATTATATTTTCTTGTCTCCAAAGCTCTTTGAATTCTAAATTCTTCTTTGAGGAAGGCAGACGACATATTCTGCCAGAGCCGATGCAGATATCTGACCGTTGGACTGATAACCCAGAACATGTGGAAACCTCTGTGCCGTGCCGGTGCCCTTTGATGTTGGAATCAGTGACGTCACCAAGCACGCGCTGTTAAAAGAACCGGGAATTTCCGAGCGGGTTGATTCATTTCATCAGCTGTCGGAGCCAGCGTGTTGGAGCGATTGACAGGTCACAGGAAGATCGAAGGAAGTGGTAGGGGTCTATTCGCCACTTTGGTATATTCCTGTTCCACAAGAATGTAAGTAATTTTAATCCACATCGGAGATTCAAAATAATTACGTAACATTTTCAGAACATCTTTGGAAATGCGAGACTTACATGTATTATATTTCAAATTCATGAATCATTATTCCTTCATGCATTTTTTTTAATTCCAGAAAGTCGCACTGTTTTTGTAATAATAATCAAACCTGTAGCTATTCAGTCAAACAGTTTCTTCGCGTATCTTTTTAGTCAGCATCGGATAGATTTTCTCCACTGACGTTTAGTTGCTTTTGTATGTCTTGAACAATTTTCAGTTTTTTAATGGTTTTTCTAACTTTAATTAAAAATATGGTTAGCATTTTGACGGATATGCGGTACGGGAACGACTATACTAGTGTAGACCTCTTTTAGATGTCTGTCGCTTCGCGCATGTCTATATAAATACACATGTTTGTGTATATGGCGAGTACCAACGGTATAACACGGAAATGTGATGGCGCTCCATACAGGGAAGCGACATCAGCCTGGCTTGTGGTTGACAGGTTTGCTTCATTCGTTCGTTTCATGTAAATGGTACTTGTATCTATGAAGATTATACTCGTCTATACGACGTAGCAAAATCGGGTGAACATGTAATAGCTAAGGAAATAGTTATACCCTAAAACAGGACTTTGTTAATTGTCAGCTCTGGAAGAAACCCTCCCAGGTCGGTTGTTTTCGACGAAACTCCGTGGATGTTTTATTGTTTTGACATGAACACTAAGCGTTCCACTGCTTGTGGATTACGGCGTTCTCGCTGCTTGTAGGTTGCCGTGTTCTCTCTGCTTGTGGGTTGTAGCATTCTTACTGCTTGAGAGTTGCCTCGTTCTCACTGCTTGTGGGTTGCCGCGTTCTTAGAGCTAATGGGTTTCAGCGTCCTCACTAGTTGTGGGTCATCACGTTCTCACTGCTGGCGAGTTGCAGCGTTCTCACAGCTTGTCAGACCTAGAGTGACAATAAGACGTCGACGACGCTCATGTGGCCGTCCTTTGAAGACAATTTCCATCAATATAGTGCCTGTATTAGTGCGTCACATGAGGAAAAGTATAAGAGTAACCTCTCACAGGTCAGTGGTATATCCCCGTGCACTGTACTTTGTTTTTTCCCACCATAAAGCTGATTGTCAGAGTAAAATTAAAAAAATCTTCTATATGGCGTTAAAACAGCCACCACATAAATAAATAAATAAATAAATAAATAAATAAATAAATAAATAAATATCATACTTGTTGAAGTTTCCGCCTTGGTTTAAAATGTTGTGTGACAATGGCGGCTTAACGGATTGACCCTGCCGCTTAAGCCGGATCACTGTACACCTTCAGTGACAAATAGGTTGCCCGTTTGATTAAACAACCTTTGCTTCCAGACAACATCGCCTTTACACTAGACTAGACCGTGTAAGGGCACATCCAACCTTATTGCACTGCTGACCGGCCAGTACGCAACTTGATCCATACGCGACTTACATGAAATATTATAAAAAAGGAAAACATTTAGATTTCGTTGGTGATGATTTATTTATATACATCAGAATATTAGGGAATGAGAAAGGCCGCTTATAGAACGTATAACCATGATTGGATAACGGTATCGTGGGTATGTTTAATCAAACTGTGACACCTGGCCAAAGTAACTCCTTTATGCTGTCTATTCCAGAACTTTTCACATACATTCAGGAGTATGCTGGCAGACTGAATTGTGATTATAAGGCTAAGACTGGAGGCTGCTTTTTGTTACACGTCACATGCACACAAATTAAGACAAAAATTTGTCTTATGCCAAATAGAGCCGCAGCTGGGCCGTGCTGTCACTGCTAACGGCAAAGTTCTAAATATTATCTGCCACCAGCGAAGAACAACTTGACTTGTAAATTATTACATATTAGTTACACTGAAAACTGTGAGGGCAAATTGCGAAAGAATGGCTATCGTGGATTCAAAGCTTTGTCTTCGGACACCTCAGGTGTAAACTGGACCACCTGCTGCACGGCACGTGCCTCACCTGATTACACAAGCCCCCCCACCACCCACCTTCACCCCACAAACCGACCACCTTTCCAAAAATTTGCCCCTGCTGGAAGGCAAACGGTTTGCCTAAAACACCACTCACCTGTTTGATGACGCTGAATTAAATCACGTTTGAAGATATACACGTAACCACAATCCACCCTTATCTGCTTGTATTAGAGACGCTTTGCCGCCAAGCCCAAGTAGTGGCTGTTCATCTCGATATACTTCTCCCCTGTTTACTGCCACAAGACAATGGGCCGTATAATGTGTATATATAGGGCTGTGTGTCTTCGGTCCTATTTGTTAATCATATTGTCTGTTTAGGACAGTGGATTAGGTTTGGTCCTATTTTATCTATGTAGGATAGTGGGTATGCGTTGGTCCTGTTTTGTTAATCACTTTATACGTTTAGGACAGTGGGTTAACCTCAGTCCTGTTTTGTCTGTATAGGACAGCGGGTTTTCTTTGATCCTACGTTGTTATTCATTTTGTTTGTGTAGGACAATGGGCTTACTTTGGTCCTATTTTGTTATTCATTTTATCCGTACTTATCACAATTCGGAAGTCCTGAAGCCACACTCTGATCGCTCGACGTACATAACATGAAACTCACAACTAACATTAACAATTGTTCGGCGGAGAGGTCATCGTTGATGAGAGAAACTTTCCTCAGTTCTTTGGAAATGACCTTATTTGTTAATACCGTCTTTACTATTAGATGTGCTTTGGAAAATAATATATACTGCGTTCCGTGTTGCTCTAGCTATGTCTGGTTTCTTTTTGCGCCTAACATACACCACTTTGCATTGACATATTTATAACTGTCCAAATTCGAAGGTGCACCTGTTATTGTAAAACTGTAATCGTGTCGAGAGCCGTTTTCTTTACATAAACATTGATAACTGGGCAGTAAATAATGTCTGTCACCATGACGACGACCATCCGAACCTTCAGAATCTGTAATGTCTCACTGAACTTCTATCCCTCCCCCCACACCTGGGATACGGCCCTTAACCTTTCCTATAATCTTTGTATATAAACTCGGATCAACACACTTTACCCCGCCTTGTGTCAAGGATGCGTTAACTTAATTGGATTGCTTTAATTTCTTGATAACATATAAGATACTTAGACTGGACTTGTATCGGACTCGGCTGTAGGGCAGAACTAACTTGCATCTGGTCCGGAGTTATAGACATATGTCACCATGCACCACAGTAGAGTGGGTGAGTTAATGGTCACTGTAGGTGATATATGAATTTTGCTGTTGTTGGCGCCACAATAGTCATGTGACCTACTCACAGTTTAAGTTACCAATTACGATATCCATTCAGTGACACGAAAACTACCCAGCTGACACTACTAGCCTGGTGACGTGCCCGTACGACATAGACTACTCCATTCATCCTGACAGACATCACTTTATAGCATTATGATACGTCCACTTTCTGTATCGGTTGGGGAGGGGTCGGTGGGACGTTAGGGCGGGCTGCTTAGGCCTGAGGGGTGGGAGTATCCTTACACAAGGCATACATTAAACCACGGGAATTCGGAAAGTTGACTTACAACTATGTATCCAAATTCGTCCTCCTTTTCTGTTCACCAATTATCAGTGCGGGGAGAGAGTCTGTTGAAAAGAATGAACAATTCGAGCTCTAATTCGAGACAATGGCTGTGAGAAAACCTTGGTGTTATCTTCGGCATGGTAACTTAACATCAACGTTACACTTACACTGTCAGTCAACGTTGTGTCATTTAACTTTCTTTCCCGCGCGGCACACCATTTGTTGAGTATGTAAATAACGAGCAATCTTTGAATACAACGTTGTCACTTGTTTAGAGCCCTATGGTCTAACGCTTTACTCTACAGAGCCGCCTTTGTCCGCAGAAAGTTTGGTCAATCATGTGGTGGAAAATCATGTTTCCGAATAAGTTACTTATGTAATTTACTAAAACCACATGTCTTTTTGAAGAAACCCAATTCTTGTACAGAATCAAAACTATATACCATGTAGTACCACGTGTCTAGTTCCTGTTTCTACTTTGCTAGATGTAAATATCCGTGGAAACTGATTTATGGTCAGGGTATTAATACTGACTTTGGAAATAAAACTTAACAGTAATCTGTCATCAGACACAGATAGTTTTTTCACTGTCTCAGTGTCGCTATATTTCTCAGCATAAATAAAATGTCATTTTCATGCAGAGCAATGGATTTATGACTTTAGAAGAAACAAAGCTTTATCTCACGAAACGAATGGAAAGAATGTTCTTACAAGGTTTGGTATATTTTAGGCCTTGCTGATGGTAAATATAGTTGATAATGAATCTTGATCACAAATATAGGTCTGTATCTCCATAACTGGGTCGCCATAGAAATCAATTGAAACGGTGTACAGCTTTTAATAACCACAGCGATATAACTAAATACGTCTTACTATGGATTGTATGGCGAATCCTGTATAGGACAAATCCAGGCGGCAAAATGTCTACTTTCTTTGATGTATGGGAAATATATGAACCCAATTTTATGCTTGTGCTAAACAATGGGACTTTCTTAATGGTCTGGCTCTGAAAAAAAAAGAGCATACGCTTTACGGAGCGGCGTACGGAGAGATGGACAGAAATGATTTCATTAGCTGAATATAAAACAACCAGACCGGTTTTAACTCCTCAGTATTAATTTGACCGGGGTTGAGCCAGGTCTTATGTTTACTGGATATTAACCACTCTCTTGTCTACTATGACTCTGCTGGAGGTTGCTGCGCGAGGATTTGCCATGAACGAAATGGGAAGGTAATTATCTTTTCGCGTATACGAAATACTAGTTTTTTTCTGCTCTATGTCTATAGAGAATATGCACAGCCCAGAGTATTTTCCAGTTCTGGATAACTTTTCATTCTTCATTTCATCGGATTGTGCGAAGAAGATTCGCATGTCCTATGACATGATGGATAAGACACGCATGTTTCAGGAAAAATATCATACGTCCTAAAGCAAACTTGTGTCAAAGGGGTTTTATATTGTTGTGATTAGTTAGACAGTTTGTATAGAAATTGAAACAGATTATCTTGTATAACTTTGCAGCATAACAGTTAGTTTATACATACACAGGTAAAAACTTGATCTTTGCCAGAAACAAGCAGCCGCGATATTCTGACGGCTAATAATGGTGTATGGATAAAAATGTGTTCACAAGTCAGAGTATTGTCTAATTTATACGGCAAAATCAAGGACGTATAATGTATATGGAAATACATAATGGTTTCCGTTTCAAATTGTACCGGTTTAGATGGTCTGCACTGGAAACAACATTCCTCCATCCACTCTATTATCATCAAAATAACATCAATACAATGAATGTAATGAGCGACATTCCCGAAAGCTGTCAGAACAAGGATGTTGTGTGGTAGGGAGACCGATAGTAATCGACGACAGCCAATGGATTTTATCACGAGACATCTTCATATCGGTGTTTATTAAATCATCATGTATAGTTTCTGGAGTAGTATTTGATGTGAACTGAGATAACAGGAGTTGTGGAGTTTGTATCCGGCGTGGCCATCGGCTGTTTACGCCGCCTTCTACTTGGCGGAGAACGTGCTGCTAAGCTGTAGACCACGATGACACGTCCTTCAAGGCCAGTCTGTACGCCGTAACAACGGCAAACAGGCTACAAAAACAAACTCTGTTGTTAGTACTGGTCATGATGACAGCAGCGATGGTCTTTTTTCGCAGAAAATTTATTACTCTTGATTTAAATTGGTTGATGTTTGAACAAGAGAGACTTATTCCCTCACAAGAGCTAGAGGCCAGGGACGAACGCTCTCCAAAGAGAGTGATGCCGTGTGAAATACCATCGGCTTTTTCCGGGTTTCTGAAGAGGGGTTAATGCTGTGCCCTGCCCTAGACTCACCCCGCCCCCACTCTCTCGGCGATACGCGCACTGATCACGACCATTAAGTCCGTACATCCGCTAAGGCTTAGCACGAAAACTCTGACAAGAACTCGGGGCTCTGCCTCACGTGCACTTGGGCGTTGTGAGATAAGAGAAGTGGAATTAGAAGGCTGGATTTAACATATTCTTAGATAAGCAACTTAAATAAGCTCAACAAACAAATCTTTAAAACCCCTCCTTGATACACGTTCACCCCGAATCTCAGTCCAGTCTGCACCGAAAAGAGGTGAATAAATCATATTTCAGTAAATCATATCGACAATTTAATATGGTTCCATCTTTCCCTCTCGATGTTAACACACATGTATATGGACTAACACATGTATATGGACTGTAAGGTAGTCTAACACCGGAAACATCCTGAGGCTTTGAAGAGAAGCCAAGACAAAGGCCACATTTTACTTTCTTTTTCCATTTCACTATTCAGAAGTCTCTTTATTTCTTCACACCATAACCTTTCCTTTTGATCATCGTCCAGATATATCCGGTCGTCACAGGTTTCCTGTCACACCGCAGATATTATTCGTAACAAAATTTGCGAACAATCTGACCACGTTTGATGAGGAGCTACACACCTGTAATATATATGCATCGCCTGTATACAGACACCTGTGTGAAATGCTTTTACCTGCAAAGTTCTTTGTATTGCAGGATTGACATCTTAATTGTACATCCAAAGCGCAGATTAAATCATCTAATGATTAGCTGAACCCTGATGCTTACCGATACCGTGAGACTGGTACAAATGACTGTCTGTAAATTACACCAGCTTCCATTCCACCTGTTATCTTCTCTGTGTTTTTACTAGGCGACATCCTTTACCTGCCCGTATTACCGGAACAATCAAACAGTTTCCATCGTGCCCTACATTTCCATGACAGCCAAGACATAATGAGTTGTGCCCGTACCAGTTTGATGTGCATCGGATGATAATAACGTGATGATCAACAATTGGTCAGTTGTTCTAACACTTTGTCCATGATGTTTTCCTGACGTCACGCACATTGCGGATTCTTGGCACAGTGTTCATAGCGTTTTCCTGACTCTGTGCCTATGGTCGTCTCCTAACATTATGCCCTTGACGGTTCCCTGGCACTATGCCCATAACGGTTTCCTGACACTATGCAATGCGGTTTCCTGACACTATGCGCATCATTGATTCCTGACACTATGTATGCCACTGTGCCCATGACGGCTTCCTGGCAACGAATAGTGAGCGGTATTTATATACCATATACACCATATACCATATATATCCGTGCATGGATGTAGTCAAAATATACCCCTTCTGATGTCGACAAGAGTTAAAAGTAAAAACAAAAAGATTGTCTCATTACTGTCTCATTACTGTTTGATGCTGCATTTGGAATATTACAGTGTAGAAATTGATAACTCCTTTTGTTATTCATAAAATACACTCAGGATTCCCTGAGAATATCTTCTCGGCATCATCCTTGCGGAATATATTGGATAGATGAAAACGTGACATGACGATTGTAGATCAGTAGTATCTTATACCGCAGAAATCGTGCTGCTTGTCCCGCAAATCGCTTGGTATGTGCCCAAGATATTTAGAGTTCCAGTAACTACAGAGAGCAACTCTAATATAATTCCTTCCCACCATGCAAATAAACCTCCAGTCAGCAAACGTCTCATCAATCGTTAATGATTTGTCAGAATCTCTTGATACCCGCCGCTGAAGTTTCTGAGTTAGCACTTTTGCGCAGCGTTTGTACAGCATATGACACTTGCCTTAGTCAAGCTCTGACGAAACCCGCACTCCAGTGACCAGGAGAATTCCGGCATTTAATGATAAAAACTTGAACAGCTAATTTGGGTGACGTATATGGCCTGGTTCGGATGTCTCCGTGTCAGAATAACCTGGTCTGCCCAGGCAGCCGCACACGTCAGCAACACGATATATACGCCTACAGAAACCTTACATTCTTATGCACTCTTCTCTATGTAGAGGTGACGACTGTTCTGTACGCAACAGAGATAACAGTTGTAAGACCAAACTTTTGCAGTTTTATTTTACCAAGTCCATGCTACTTTTTTCCGTTCAGCACTCCCATTTTGTGATACATGTATATGAAGCATTACGGCCTATACAGCTTAGACAGACAATGTCGACTGATTGGTTAACGACGTATACACATGTGCCGATTTGAAGTCCTATACATGCTGGGCGTAGGCCTCGTATGGGTTCTTCATATAGGCCTGCATCTGAACACAATTCATATTTTTTTAAATGGTTTTGCATTCTGACTTAATGCCAGCTCTACCTTGGGCCTGTACAGTATCCCTTATAAGCCCGTGGAATACACTGTGCCATTTTGAGGCGATCTGCCTTAACGCTGACCTCCCGCTCAAGGCTCTGGCCATACGATCTACAGATGCTAGCCGTGGATTGACTGACTGACTGGATGAATATTTATGGTTTAACGCCACATCGGCAATTTTTCGGCCGTATCAAGGCGATACTATGGAATGAATGAATGAATGACTATAGCTTTACGTCACATCGGCAATTTGATTGTAGTTTTAGGTTGTACACTTATACGACGGCGTTTAGGTTTATGGGTGGATTGTCGTCTGCGATGCCAGAGATCTTCACCACTTAACCAGCGAGGCCTCTTAGAACACAATATGCTCTTGAGAGGTAAAGATACGTGTTTAAGCCCCATCTTTCCTGGCATGAGTCTGAATACGCTCAGTTTAAACAGCACCACGTGTGTCTGACTACAAGACAAACTGATTTACAGGTTTACAGTAGAAACCATTATGTACATGTATATCTGGAAGGGTCCACACACTGCACTGCTCAGATCCGAGTTATACTGGTACAAAGTTACAAAGATTTAATAATTGATAGGCTAACAGAACGACTTCAATAACAACAACAATCGTCGATGTGGACATTGTCAGTGTGCATTACTAGGGGGCGTGCAAGTTGTTACTTCTTAAAGACTTACATCAACAGTTAGAATAAAAACCTAACTGAGGTAAACTGACAAGAGGCCGGATTTCACCAGTAACGTGTGAACATTTGCCAGCTGTCACACTGTGGTCGCCGCCTTGGTTTCTTATCTGTGCTGTGGTCTTATATACTATTGTTTAACAATCATGCTCAGTCGTGCAACCAAATGAGTAAATAAATGCATCAGTCGGATATCATCCATACCAAATGATTTCACCGTGAAAGTCCACGTGTTTTTGTTACAAATCTTTGTTCGGTTTCGAATAATTTCATTTTCAGCTATTGCACAGTTCCACTTTACTATATGAGGTAGGCCTATATGTATGCAGTATGAACTTCAATATTCTACAAGGGGAAGTAACCAATAGCATGGCTGACACTTAGCATGGAACAGGCCATATACGAGTACCAGTGTTGTTATTATTTCCTTGTCTGTTGGGAAGAGGTGCAGAGGGGAGAGGAGGGGTCAAGCTGTCAGTGCAATATACGAGTTACGTGACTCAGTGTCGGGATAGTTACAATCGCCCTGGTCATCTTTTCCTGAGACAGATACCACACAACGATGTAATCACCACGGCAACGCGCTCGTGGATGCGACCTCCTTCTTCACACGCCATGTCCGGAATATTCGACCAATCAAGCAGGATTTCAACCTACCCTTAACTGTTTTATCTGTTACCATACAAAAGTGAAATGCATATTAATTACAGTTGGTTTCTGTTCTCTAACATTTTATTCTATATAGGGCAAATCAAGGGCCTATAGTATCAGATATACGCTGGTTATTTTTATCTACATTTCTGAGAATAAATTCAGGACACTTCCTTTTATTAAGGTTTCCTGAGTGAAAATGGATAAGTACGCTTCCGCCAGTTTTTCGCTAATATTTACATTTGGCACACAACGTTACAGTACTTTGAACAACTTGTCCGAATATACGGTTTAAAATCCTGTACATACACATGTAGTTACCTAATCTTAGTTTGACAACATGAGAATTTCTTGCGGAAGTTTGTGTTGAAAGGTAAAAGCTGGTGGTAGTGCGGAGGGCTGGGGGAGTTCGGGGCTTGTTGGTCAAGTAGGGATCTTCCATTAAATCAAGGAAAGAAGATTTGTATTTCCTCGACAAATGTAACCTACATGCAGATAGCACACTAAAGGCTATCGTGTACTATCGCCTCGGAACATTTCATACGTGTTCACATGAGTATTTATTTATAATTAGTCGATATTACACGTCTTTCATAAGACCATTTCAGAGACAATGTCGCCGTTCATGGCCGGCCCAATCCACTAATTGGTTAAAGCTTGTACATGAGTTCGACTTGTAGTTATCTTGTTCGGATTTAATAGTTTTTGCCCATACGCCCTGCAGGTGGCGCATGCGTCAACAAATCAGATCAATCAATGGTAAGCCCCCATGCCTGACGAGGTCAAATGTTTCCCCTACTCGAGACCCTCATCATTCATATTGACTATGCATAAAGTAAGGTAATGAATAAATATGACATGATTTCAGCAGGGACCAATGGGCTCAAGATGGCAAAGTCACGTGGTCTTGACTAGTGTAGAGGCCCATTCAGGCCGGTGTCTCGTCAGATTTTCGCCCGCTCTCTGGCCGACACGAGCTAAAACAGCAGCTGGTCTGCTGTTATCAAACATTCGTAGTATTTAGTTGTTTATTTTAGATCACTTTTTAAATGTAAACATGGTGATAATGTCGGGTCTATCCGAGGAGCTGTGCTTGTACGACTTTGGCAGGTGAGTTCCTCATACTATACATATGAGTTGTTATGTAGAAAACTTGAGCCTGTTGACGGCGTGTAACATACAGTTTGAACCATGTCCCGATAACCTGGGCCACATCTTCTTACACATCTATGGCCGCTAACCGTGCCTATCTCTTAGACTTGTACAGAAGGTGAGGCTGTAGTCAGACTTGGCTTAGAAATGTCTCTAATTGCCATCATATAGATTGCCGCGCCCGTCTACGTTGACGGTACACTTGTTTGTACATTGCCTGGCTCTAATAAGAAACAGCTGTCAAAGTTAAAAGCCCAATATATATATATATATGTATATATATATATGTAAGGGACACTTTATATACTGTGTGGTTGTCCTCTCAGCTGTCGGGACAGGCAAGCGTTAGATATGACTTCTAGATAACCTTTCTTATGTACAGACAGGTTTTTATTTTCTAAAAATAAACCAGTTGCCGTTGTGAAGACAAGAACGCCAGTATGGGTAAATGCTGTCTACGATTAATAAACATCATTTTGGTGATGAAAAACACCGGGCGAAATAATCTAACGAGAAAATCCCAAGTTTTTGCTCTTTAGGCTTATTTATAAATATGCCTTCACAACGCATGAAAGTTATCTCACTTTTACTCTTGAGGACTTTTGACATTTAACTTTATTGCAGACAGGCTGGTCAGGAAGACAGTCAGTTGGAGAAGAAGTTTGTAAATATGCATTTCTGAAAGTTAATTGTATGGATGCCTATAGCAATCTTTCAGCAAGTTCCTTCAGTAAAGAAGTTTTCCTGAGCACAGTTTTTTTAAAACCTTTGCCCAGTGAAACATGGCTTGCAAAGTTTATGGGAGGAAATTGCATGCCCTTGAAACTTTGGGCGTGCCAGAGATTTCACCAAGGAACCGGTGACATCAGAAAGCTAAAAAATCAATGAATGAACAATCGAACTAGTACTAAAAAGATATCCACTTCACATTTAACCCATGCTAAATTGGAGCTAATTTTCAAAATGTGTTCTGCTTTTCCAGGTCCACGAAAGGCGCCTCCAAACAGAGGCGAGATCAGATTAACGCGGAGATCGGGATCATGAGAGACCTCCTTCCCTTGCCCGAGTCGGCCAGGCTACGTCTGTCCCAACTCCAGATCATGTCTCTCAGTTGTGTCTTTATCCGAAAATGCCAGCTTTTAGAAAAGCGTAAGTATATACATACATCCAAACGCTTATTACATTATAGTAGAAGACGGAAAAGGATTCTGATTTAATTTGTGGCGCGTTCTGTTTTTGGATTAGGTCTTTCACACCATGTACCAGACTTTCCATTTCTCATATTTATGTCCTATCCTCATTTAGTTTGATGTGTATGCGTAATTATATAGAAGTAAATTAAGGCAGTCTGGTTACAAAACTTAGGAAGAAAAAATACATGAAAGATTTCATTTTGCCTGGTTAAAAAGGAAGAAAAAAAAAAGAAACCAAGAAGACAAAAAACTACTACAAACATACGTGGAAGACTTCATTCACTGGTTGCTGAGCAAGTGTATTGGATACATATTATGTTATTATATTTCAGTCTCTAGAACTTAGTCAAGTAGTTTGGAATTGCCACTGTGTATATTTATGTGTTCGTGTTTTCTCCTATTTTTCCCATGTCTCCCATGTTTTGTCTTGTCGAGATTTCTGCATAGTTTGAGGTGAATTAGGAAAGTGAGGAAGTCGTTAAATTTAATTGCTAAGGAAACTGTTTGTTGTATGTACTTTTTAAATTTATTGAATAAGATATAATGGTGGTGTCTTGAGGAAAGTAGGCATAGATTCCTTGTTGAGCCTGACGTATTGGAGCTACAGTATACTGAATAAATAAACTCAGTTTTTGCGTTAGGTAAACCATTCGTTTTACAAATAATGGTGTCTAATTAGGAACTGTAAATTTCCTCTGCTCAGATGCGGAGTGCACACGCGCGTAGGAATTATCCGATGTAGTAAATCTGTCAAATTATTGACTTAGTCACGGCTTTAAATGATGACAAGTGAATACATTGTACTAGTAGCACTGGTAGATTTAAATTAAGACGATATGTAAATGGATGAATCGTACTAAATTGTGATGACCCAGCATTAACATTTCATTATTTATATGTAAATGCTATGATTGATATTAGGTGATATTATCTGCCAAACGTTTCCTGTGATTCTGATTTGTGGTCGAAATGACATCATCTAAAATCTAATTAGCTGGACACATGTAGGTGAATAATTTATAGAAAGGATCTTCTGAGAAGAAGTATAGTATTCGTTCACATAAAAGCAGCATTTTTTTTCTAAGTTTCTGAATTCAGCTTGATATAACTAATAAGAATCTTGTATAAAAATATAATGTCAAATTGAATCGGTTTCTTAAGAGAATATTGTGGAAAAGAGAGGCTGAAAAATTCGTCCTGAATCGTTCTACTGTTGGATAAATTTTTCAGTTCATTGAATTATAAGGGCGATGGATTAAAACCTCGCATCAAAAAGACGAATGGTGTATTTATCCTGCTCTCAGTCCTGTACACAATTTTCATGTTGATAAAAAGGAAAAAATACCAAAGCGGATGGTACGCCTAGAAATCAACGTCTCCTGGTTAAGCGGAGATAGCAATGTCTAGCTGATAGCTCGCCGTGTCCTGTTACCTAAAACCCCTTGGGTACTTCGAGAGTAGAGAATCCGGAACAATCGGGGCTGCGGAATGAGCAGAAAAGCAAGAAAAAAGAAAAAAAAAAAAAAAAAAAAAAAAAAAAGGAGGGGGAGGGGAGGTAGACAAGGGTATCAGTGAGAGAAGAAAACGGTTGCCATTAGGCCAAAGATATAATAAACTATAAGAAACTATAAGTAACTCCAAGCTGAAATATCTTATTTCTGAAATGATGTAAACATCTTATAAAGCATGGTGATGACCCATCTTGAACTGTGTTCTCCTTTCTCCTTCTTTTATGACACAGCGTTTTGTATTGTCTCGGTGTGTTGGCTTGTGGCGGCCGTGAGTCACACAGACACACGTGTAGATGGGGTCCTATACCTACATGTATACAGGTGTGCAGGGGTATGGGTCAGCTAAGGGTCCCTGTGTAAGCCTTACTTAGGAATGAACTGTACAGACAAAGTATACAGGTGGACAGCCACTTTTTAACAGGACCATTACAATAAATGTCGTCAGATAAAAGGCTACCATAGGTATTTGACACAGGATGACAATCTGAACTTTTCCCAAATTTTTATGTGCCCCCGTTTTTCTTTTCCCTTTCAGTGTTTGGAACGTCACATTTTAACGTCAGCACGCCATTTGATTTCTTCCAGGTAAGCCGTTATTAGTTAACACTTGATTAGTCTAATTACGTGAGCTATCGTATTGTGGTGGTCGGTATGATCTGATACGTAACAGGGTCTGAGAAGTCTGATTATATCAGTTTGCCTGGCGTGTGAAATATAGGGATACAATAAGGATGACAGACATAGATAACACTGTGTCCTGATAGATTTGATTCTTTTTTATCCCTCGGTGTATTCCTCTTGCCGACTTGGGCGATCAAGGCCTCTCCAATATATCCACCTGAGATCACTTCTGTGCAAAACAAAGCTCATTGTTCTCTTAGTCATATACATTCTTTAACTTTATCACAGGTGAAAAAAAAACAAGAAAAAATTGTGCAGTATATGCGAAACCCTAGGCCCCTGTAAGATAGTGTGAATAGTGTTTTAGTAAACGACAAGTAGGCCTGCAGCTCAAGGCTTTTTAGACGACACTGCCGGCAGTGGACTAAAAATAGCCCGCATTGACGTCAGGCCAATGAATCATAGGCTGTCAGTTGAGTGTAAAACTGGACTGTGCTCGTCTCCGGGTAAAGGACTAAAGGCCTGCCTCTATCTGTTAATGTACCGGGTACATTGACATTCAGTCAGGGTACATACATACATGATACATACGACACAAAAGCAGAATTAGTTCAGGCTAACTTACTGATCCAGACGTAGTTTAGGTTTGGGAATTCAGGTCACTTGACGTCATCGTTAAAAAAGACCCTATTAACGTTCTCTGACATTTTCACCTGGCCCATCGTCTCAGGTGTAGTCTCAATCTGAGCAGCAATTCAACAAGACCTGAACATTTAGAGAAAGTGAAAGATATGAGAACAGCCAACTCACATTTCTGCTCTTGGTGGTTACAATAGCCTCGAGTTGCTTCATCTGTAAACGGCAATTTTCCCCCAGAGACCCTGAGATGGATTATAAATGTTTTTTTGTTGTGTTTTTTTTTTTTGGCTAGTACTTTACACTTGAACGAGAATTGTTTTTTTTTTACCTTGTTTGACCTAACTGTTTCTATAAGATCAGTGTTATTTCACAGACATGTTTAACTTTTCTTAGGAAGCTCATATCTCCGGATGTCAGTTGAATGATCACTCAATAAATTACCGACCTATATATAATGTACGAATAACCTTCTCCTAGTATTCTTGACATCTGACGTCTTGCGGAAATCTGTACATCTTTGGGAAGTATAAACACCCAGTTTCATGTTGATTCGCCTGTCTCAGGTATTTATAGATCAATGCGTTCGTTGTATAATAAACAGAGTAGGCAGATTTGGTGTCTAGTTTTAATTTAATACCCATTTGCCAGGCAAGACGTTATGATGTTGGCCTAATCACCAAGCTGCAGACGGGATTTCAGCAGCTCTAAGATGGCAGATTGCCTTATCAGGATCAAAAAGGGACCCAACTCACTACCGCATCCGATAAACACGCATCAGAAGAGATTCGTATGTGCTCATACCTCTAGGCCAGACAATTCCAGTCAGCGGCATTTTGTTTACTCAAACCGGTTTTAGCAATTTTTTCCCCCGTCTGGAAACCCGAGTGTGTCTAAATTGGGCTCTTTTTAACTCTCTCTGGAGATAGAATAAAAAATGAACTGGCTTTGGTGTTTTTTTCTGTAAGTTCTCAGCGAAGGACGTGCTATAAATTGTCCTTGTTGTCTGAAAGCAAAACAACTGTTAAAAACGGCAACCCCGGAGGTTTACATAGGTTTAACACTAAAGGAGCTTCTCCCGCCCACACTATTACTGTATAGAACCAAGGTGTTTAGCTTTCAAAACAACCCCAATCCACAACTGATAAGAAGTTATGCCCTGGGTGGCATAAGGCAGACTCTGGTCAGCTTTGCCTTAGGATCGTAGAGGGGAAAAAGTTATTGTAGCTGCTAATTTAATGGGATGTAAATCACTGTTTGGTGTGCTTTTCGTGTGGCATGCACCTGGCTCTTAAATGTCATCTAGCAGCCGAGTCTATACACTTTGGGATTTAAGCATAATTGTCTCTCTAAGAAGGAACATTATACATGTTGTTATCTAAGACTAGTGTACCGGTATGGCCTCTGTTGTCGCCGATCGGATTCAGCGATAAAACCGGAGATATACCACTGCTCCCTGGTCGAAACCCATAAATGTGTATCCGCCTTCAAACCTCTGATATACGGAGGCAACTACACATTGTCCAAAGCTTTCTGTACTCTTTTATGTCCACGATCTATTGACAACTTTGATTACTTCTAAATTGTAGACTTTAATAAGCAACTACCTCGTAGAGCAAATATTGTTCTCCGGATACTGCTGATTTAGATAAATAAAACTGATTTTCATAGCGACATTCAGACTTTTGTCCTGCTAAATACTGCACTCTAGAAGAGTCATGGTTCCTTGACGACTTCTTTATGATCCACCAACCGTGACTTTCGCAAAAATTATGAAAAATCGTCCGATGTGTCCCGTAGATTAAACTGCCCAGAGTCCTATCCAGCACTTTATTTCATTCCATCATTTTCTGTTGGTGTTTTCAGTCCTTGACTGGGTTTTTGCTTGTCACAACGAGAGACGGAAAACTGGTGTACATTTCAGAAAACGTCACCGAGTATTTGGGACATTCTATGGTGAGTATTTATTGACGTTAAAAAAACATGGTGTATCTGCCTTGTATAGGATCTCAAAAACTGTTTTCTGTGACGCGGCTGTAGCCCAGCCAATCGGGCGGCTTGGATGGGATGCGGTGTAGTCATTTGACCTTTCTACCTGAGGCAAAATAAACTAATTTAGAGAAAAGTATTTTTCTTGTTCATTCACAAACAAACAACCGCAAAGATGTCCTGGTAGGTAACCAATGGGAAGAGGGCAGTCTAGGCACGTCATGTGATGTAAATATGCCAGACAGGGTTATCTGATAGCCCGTAGAACAAACATGGCCTCCCCCATCATTTCACACCTGATTGCGACTTGATCTCAATGACAGTCATTTGCACGGCCTGACGTATGCTTGTTGACCCTCGGCTAGCACCTTGCCTAAATTCCACAGGGGTCAAACAGCCGTGCACAAATTACTCTGTAGAGTGGCCTTCAGAAAAACAAAAAAAAAAGTCCTTAGTAAAATCCATCCATGCAGGAAGAAGCTGTTTTCGACGCCTTTACCCCCTCCCAATGGACCCTCTTTAACATAGGTGACTAATACTTCCTCTTCCATATGAAGAGTTCAGACATCCCTCTTGAGGATCTGGGCCTGGTAGTAAATGTATAGTTTCAAACGTCTGGCGCTTCTTACATGAGAAATCCTTGTCCAAATCTAAATACCATCATATATGGTTTCTTCCCGAAACTCTATGCATGGAGAAAAATATTCCTATTTATGGACCCAGAACCTTAGGGAATTCTTAACTGCTCCATATATGTCATAGAGAGAAATATAAAGTGTAGAAAGCAACGATGAAACAAAACAGAAACGAAACATTTTGTTTATATTTAGGTGGACATGAAAACTCAGGGGGATAGCATTTACGACATTATCGACAAACGAGACCACGCCAATGTGCAGGCACAACTTTTACAAGGCGGGGCCTCGGCTGCCAAGTCCGACCATGACATCACCTTCTTTTGTCGGATGAATATGTCAAGATGTTTGAAGAGACAAACTGGTCCGGGAGATATAAAGGTAAGATATGCATTGTGTAGAAACCACGTTGTCATCAGTTATATAACAGAGAGTGTGAACTGTCCTGAGCATACAGCAGATGCCCGCCTGTGTTGCTGTGGTTCTGAGCTTTCAGTACAGGTTATTCTCCATTGCTACACATTCAAATCGGTCATCTTCATTTCTGAGCATCTGGGGATTGACCAATATAAGATGCAACTGGAAAGTAAAAGGGCTAGAACTTATAGTGTTAGGGGTTTTCACACTCAAGATAAAGCTGCTTCTGGGAGGTTATATGGTATCTAGACCATTTGATGCTCATAGCAACATATGAGCAACACATTGTATTGTTTAGAGCATTTTAAGTCGGTTCGGTTTTCAGTGTTTGTGAAATGAGCAGATGGTTTGGCAACTTAATTCTGCAGTGTCTATATAATCAGGAGGTAATAATAAACCCACCAAATGGTACACGTGCTCGGCGTCAGCTCTCGCAGTGTTCGCGTTTTTTATAAGTCTTGGTAGCTTGACATTTGCGAAGATATTTCCCCATTGCTAGTCTCTGCCTATCACTGACCCGCAAACTCGCACGTCATTGGTTCAGAGTACACATGGGAATGAGGTGCACAGACACGCAGTCTCGTGTGAGATGGCATGATATGCCGAGAAGTTCCATCATATGTAAGATAGCAGAATGTACTGAAGGTGGGAAACTCCAAGGCCAAACCAGAGGCCTGCTTCAGAGTTTATCGTGTGGTTACCTGCCACGTGATGTGGTGGGAGGAGACTAATCGCACGTGCCACACCTCACACCTACCATTTGTCCTTTTTCTCTCTTCTTTTTTTTTTTTTCTTTTTTGGTGGGAACTTGTAGTAACCGGTAACGCGAATGTCAAATAAGCCTTGGTAAAGGTATAAACGTGATTTCCGGTCATTCTGATGAACTCAAAGAGGTCTGCCCGACCCTGGATTTACTAGCCACGTGCAACTCTGAGAAATGCAATAATTCGTCAGAGTCGTTTCTGCTTAGAATATCGCATTTTTAGGACACAGCGTACACTATATAGGGACCGAGACGCCCCTTTTCCTGAAACTGTCGTTCTCTAAGCGTGGATATAGTCCTATCGGTATTTTGTATGGAGTAGACCATCTATGTTGCGTGGCTGAGGTCGTTAACCGTTGTCGATAATTAATGTAACCACGAAGAACACAGGAACTGTCTCTTGACGGCGAACGGAAGACAATATTTAGATTTTCTGTATGTAGGTCTCTGTGTCCGTGGATTTCGAAATTATCGCACTCCACGGAGTATCCGGGTGTTCAGTAGATTGTTACTGCTCGTACATCCGGTCTGTGTCGAGGGTATTTGTGCTGGGTGCAGAGATGACATGGTTTAAGCTGTTCGGGATCAAGCTACATAAAGTTACCCGATGTCGAGCAGTTCAAGTTTCCGTCGACGGTCTAACATAATTCTTTATCGTGCGATAGTGTTTACAAAGAGCAGTAGAGGCGTTTCGCGATCGATTTAATTGTGTTTATAGGTTGTATATAATGAAAAGCCTAGTAAGGTAATAAAGCCACGTCGAGTGTTTTATCCATGGTAAAAATAATTTCCCCAAGACAGAAGAATGTATGGGGAGGTGTCTATAAAACGGGGACTTAAGTGGCGTGTTCTTACTGTACAAGAGGTTGGAGTCCACAGTGATAGACAACCAGGAACTTTCCGCATATATTGAACATGAATTAGTAAGCCCGGTAAATATGATATTTAAGATTATGAAAAATCTGATATTTCCTTGTGACTTACATATGTGGAAATGTTACCATATAAGGGCATAGAGGCCTAGAATTGTGTTACTAAGACAAGGACTTTGCCGCTGACCTAATTCTGCTGGTAGAGGGCACGGTTTGGCAGGGATGTTGTACTACATCTTGAGGGTATCAAACTTTCGCCGATATGTGCACTAGAGGCGGGGTCAGCCTCATGTTATATGGCAGGGCGTTTGACAAGCAGGCCGCATTGGTTGAGATAATCATATATACAGTATAGCCTGTGCCTGAAGATGCTGGGCATATTCAGGAAGAAAAGATCCTCGATAGACCTACCCCACGCGGAATAGATTAGCCCATATATACACATATATATGCACAACAAAAGTAGTGGGAGCGGGCACCTTGTTGCTTCTGGTAGATTAACAATGGCGATTTGGTCTGCTGCCGTGTATGAGTCAGACCGCGTCAAGACATGTAAACGCTGAGTGGGAAACTACTGAGAGGTTTCCGAGACACATTCGTAAGACGCTTCATAGAGTCTGTGGCACAGACCTTCCCTGAGCCATTCACAAAAAGGCTATAACATGAGAGGGTCACTCGAGAGATGTGCACCTGTGTGCCAAGGACGAATCAAAACGCTGGATAGGCTTAGATATCGTAGGGTTTCACCTAGTACATCTTGACCCGATTTTAACATAACAACAGCACAAAAGACCACCTAAGTCCATCGTTAATATTATGCGGCTTTGAGGTCGAGACGAAATCTACGTCAAAAACTCACAATGGACGTGAAGTAGATAACTGATACGGCAGTCTGAGGCACTTTATCTGCTCATTGCTTTCAGAAAGTCAGTGTAGTTTAAAACCGGACCCACCCTCAATATACCAAGTAGGACGCCCTGTAAAATTCCCCTTTCAGTAACACTCGTGAATTAGTCCGGTGGTTCTTTGCACATGTGTTTAACATCATTGACAGATAATGTCGCTGAGGTGTGAATCTGTCGGACATATTGCGTAGTTCGAGTGTAAGGTCAAAGACGTTGCTTGCAGCCTGCAAATTATTTCTTTGCAAATCCATTCTGTCAAACTATACAGGCATTTATTCTTTGACTTCGGTAACGTTCATGTGGACAGTGGGTAGAAAAACAGTTTGTGCTATATGTTTACACCTTGGAATAACATTAAAGTTTTGCCTGTTCCAGAAAGTTACGAAGTTAAAATGCTTAATGTAATTATGGCATATTGTTTGTCCACAGATCATGCACGTAAAAGGCCACTTTGCTCCGGTGCCGGCCACCGATGGATCCGGCGAAAAGTGCGTGTTTCTGGGCCTGTGCAGCCCACTGATAACCCCAGACATCAAAGAGAACCTGATTCAAAACAACACACTCGTGTTCAAATCCGTACATAGTCTGGACATGAGCTTCTTGGAACTCACCGAGACGTAAGTACATTTCTTTTGCATGTTTTTCAGGGAGACCACAATTGTTATACATTTGGTACTGGACCTGTCATCGTGTGGCATTAACACTTTAGAAAACAGAAACAGAAAACACAGAAGTGTGATTAGGTCTTGTTTGATGAATTTTCAGTGCATTTGTTTGGTAAGTGAAAAACTAGGTCAATACCACTGCGTTTTCAAATGCGCTATTTTTAGCAAATAGTCTGGCTTAGATATTTGACCCATGCCACTTGCCAGTAGTTCATTAAAATGTAGAATGTGTGTGGTAATTTATAAATAGATTTGCTCATTTAAAACCCCTAGGTTTGAAAACTGCAGTATGATTGCTGCTGGTTGTTATCATATGTTGAATACTTAAAGCTCTCATTAGCATAATAGAACGTATCTTATCTCTGTAGGGTGCGCTTGTTGGGTTATTTACTAAGTGACTTGGTACCGATAGGTCACGTGTCAAGCTCCATGGTTGAAAAAGCAAGTCAAGGCTTATATCCCGTGTGGTTTCTATGCATATATGAGTTAATCAGTCAACTGTTCATTAAAATGTATATAAGCTTATCCGGGATATTTGTCATTATAAAATTGCCTGTCTGAATCGGCAACACCTGAAATTAACCTCTAAATTGGACCTGACACCTGTCTATAGTCAAGTAATGTTGTGCAGGTAACTCAGTGACCAGGCGGAGTGACTTGCATAGTTATAGTTGTAGATGTCTCAACTCTGCATATCGTCTTACAGGTGTAACCGATAGCTCGGTGTGACTGGTGGGAGCGGACACCCGGTCACTTATGTATGAAATTTAATGCAATGTGCTTATAGAGGTTTAACATGTTTCACTTCAACATGGCAGCCGCCGAGTTTCTCCCCAGGATGAACAGCCCTCTGGTCTGATTTCATCACGTACACCAAATGGCCCCAAACTGTTACAACTTTAGCCTCAACGAACATGTGACATTTACACAACAAAACACCCTTTAATTTACTTATTGCCTGTAGCAGTTGTACAAAGGCAAGTTAGTTGGCATTTGCATAGTTGCTGGACAGTCACGTCTGGCATAGCTGGGATATTAAGGTGAAGTTCTCTCAAGGTGGGAACTTTTATACAATATAGAAAATGAAGGCAATCTTTGAAAATGGGTCAATGTAATTTTCACCCTAATACCGGCGATTTTCTACCATTACAGCATATTCTTCTGGAGAACATGGCGGGTTGCACATAATCCCAGCGTTAGGGATATGCCCCGAGCAGTTTTCTGTGTGTTATCATGTAAGACTTAAACACATATTAGTAAAACGATCACTAGGTGATTGTGTCAGATTGCCTGTGGTCTGTCAGCCATGGCTGTGTCCAGATGGAACCCTGTTGTTAATGGCCTCTCTGGCCTGCCTTCTTCTTACAGAGGTGAACATTACCTGGGGCTTACAAACGACCAGATCTTCAGAAAGTCCTGGTACGCCATGCTTCATCCGGAAGACCTCAGCGAGGCGCGGGAAAAGCACGTCCAATGTAAGTCCGCCTCCTGTGGCTAGATCCTTTAGATCTTTTTAACTTTGTTCTCACAGATTTTGTGACTGCATAAAACAACCAAGGTGTACGTGATTTCGCCAGAGTTTCCCTTCTCACAGGTCAGCCATGCATCAGTACAAAAACAACAGAGCCCTCAACGTTTTGTGTCAATATAAAACAATCTTGTTGCTTTATCACTAGTTTCACTCCATTTATGACCCCGTACGCCCCCTTTTACATATGTTCTTATGCAGGCACTTAGGCGTCGTTTTAACTAGGCACAATCTCACAGCTGTGCGGCATTTTAACCGTTAATCTTTTTTTATCTGATGTATCCAAGCTCTGTATCTGCACTCAACTAGTTAGTCGCAATTGATTGAAACAATTTGATTTTTTTTATGACAGTGATTCGGTCGAGACATGAAATGGGATGTATGATGACAGTGCGCATGATCGCGGAAAATGGCGACCTGTTCTGGGTGAATGTTGTGATGCACGTGCGACAGGGACTGGTCCCCGGCAGTAACGATCCCGTTATCGTCTGCGTTAATCAAGTTGTGAGGTGAGTCGCCATGCCTCTGAACAAACCACTTCGGGTGATAATGTCAAGAGAAATGTAGCGGCATCATCGGTTTTTGATTGGGGCAATATCTAAATGAAAATAAAAGTATGAACTAAATTCCTTATTTCATTATCATACTTGCTTTGATTTCTTGAACTGAAGTTTCGCCTATTCTGTTTTTGATAACCGAAGTTTCATTTTCCTTTCCTCAGTGACCAAGAGGCTTATCACTTCAAGATCCAGAGTCAGCTGTACTCGCTTCACGCCACGCGAGGGCCGGACTACTTTTGTCACCCTGGATATCCTGGAAGTACATCCCCTGGAATGGAGGGCGAGATGTACATGCAGTCATACCAGATCCCTGGTTACTACCCTCCTGCGGTCATGAGCTATCCATCCCCATCCGGAAACTACGGCAACTACGTGGTGCCAGAGCAGTTCTCCGGAAGTTGCACCTTCAACCAGCCTGGCATAGCTGTGTCTTGTGGTGAACCCACCGACAAGAGGGACAACTGTGCCAGGAAAGCGGAGCACGCCCAGGCGGTAGAAGCTCTCAAGAGGAAGTTGGGAGAAAACGGGCCTTGCCGCGGAAAGAAGGCTTCTGGAATGAGCGTGAGTCACAATGGCGGATACCCACCAGGTGCTGGTCACTATGGGTGTGTCTCCAATGGGCTCACATCTCCTAACCAGGGCTATTTGATCGGAGGAGTAGCCAGCAGCTACAGCAATCCGACCCAGTCTTACTCCTATGGTCCTTCCCAGGTCATGGCGTCTCCAATGAATGGTCACATCCCAGACCTTTCCTTTTCTCTCAAGAGTAAAGGCGCAGAAGCTAGCACTCTGGCAACCTTCAAGGCATCTCCTGTCCACACTGACATAACTATGTCTCCCGGTCTTCCACCTACCCCAGACCCGTCGCCCACCAGCAAGACGTCGACAGTCTCACCAGGGATGATAAAAACGGAGCTACCCACTGATGCACTTCCAGACTGGTACCTGACTCCCGAGGCCTCCCCAGGCTCACCGTCCTCTGTCAGTGAACATGATGTCACGGCTTTTGCCAGGAAACTCGAGGCCAAAATTGAGGCGGAGCTGATAGGATCCTGTCAACAACAGCAAGGGTCATCAGTGCTTGCCATGAGTTCTTCTAAGAAGAGGAGGACAAACCGAGACTTGCCAGTGATGGACGGATCCACCGTGGACAACTTCTTCGAAGCTGTTATCGGAGAAAAGCTGGAAATATTCCCACAAGCTTCCAAAGCGACAAGTTCACTGAAGATTCCCAAGAGGGAAATCCCCTTCATTGACCCGATGGACGTCGAGTCCTTCTTCAAGCAGTCCAGCCACCCCGATTTTCTGGCCGATCAGCCTGACCCCTTGACCAGGCCCATGTCGGTGGACGTCCAGATCGTTCCTGATCAGTCCAAACCGTCCCCGAGCTACGGCCCTGCGTCTGTCGACAATGGAGACTTCCTGGCCCATGAGATGTCCGGTGGAGGTATTGACCACAGCCGAGTAACGATGACCGTCTCTGTGGCTTTGACCGAGCCTCACACCGTTGATCCCTCCCTCGGCAACACCCTAGGAATCGAGGAGAACGACGAAATGCTTAATCAACTGCTGTCATGGGCATCCAATACTGGTGAGCATTCACACTTTCTGCTTTAATAAAAACTCTGGGACTTATACCCCCATCATATTGCCACCCATTGTATCCAGAAATGTTATGTCTAGTGCCTGTAGGCACCTTTAACTGTCCAGAGCAAGTATTATAGCAATCGACAGATTTTCTTTCTGTGGATGTTAATTTGATTCAGCTACGCACAAATTCTGTCAAACTTTTATTCATAGTCTTATTTATCATATGTTAACCTAGGACATTGATCTAATGTGAGGTATCTGTTGTATGTTTCAGAGGCCCACCCCGCACCAGACCCGAACCAGTAGGTCAGACGATGTAAGGCCAGCCCTTACAATGTATGGCATATTGTCATTATACCAACGCCTCAACGCTGTGGACAGCTGTTCTGGCAAAGAAAGAATACTATTGGCCAAGAGCGGACTCCACTGCTGCGCAGCCGCGATCTCGTCCAATTACATAGGAAAATATCTCACGAATATGCATTGACGCGGTATCGTGGCCTCGCTGGTCGACCGCCACAACGTCAATGCATGCTCAGTGAGACATTAAAACACATCGATTGAGGTTTTTCCCCCATTGTATTTCACCAGTTTAATTTTGACAGAAACTATCTTAGCTGTGCTTTGATAATTTTATGAAAAGGCCTTTTTTCTAGGTTTGGCCAAGTTTTAACGGTTTGTTTTGGAAACATCTTCCATCTTGATTTGGTTATTTTTTCTGTGAACCTGCATGGCGGCTTCGTGGTATGCTGGTCACGTCATGAGCATGCCAATGACGTCACGGAAACGAAAATAGGTAAACTAGGTAGAGTAAAGAGGAATGGGGTAAAACCGATATCAATTTGTTTTTACTGAACTATTTTTTCGGTGGATTATATTTCCGGGTGCCATGATGTGATCAAATGTGTGCAGCCTGGTGCTGAAAGTCACACGGGGTCACGTGGTGAGGAAAGAATCCGTTATATAACCATGGCAGAATCACCGCGTCGATCGCGGAGATAATTACGAGCGTCAATCAAATCTATATTTAAAACATTCTCACTGGTGCCATTGTGAGTGCATTGCCCGTAGACGTAGACTCAATCTGTAGACTTTATTAACATACCACGGCAGTAGGTTTACTGTGGAGTTACTTATACCGGTGCTTGTCTGGTTGAAAATTCGGCACCTTAGCCAAACTCAGGCTTTGAAACAGGGACAATATTTCCCCAAATATTTAGTCCAACTTTGTGAGTTTTTGCTGGCGTGACTTTTTCCTCTAATACAGTCTTATTATATTTTCATTTAATTGATAAGGCCATCCCATCGATGCCAATAATATCTTTATCATAGCCAATATAATGAAACATTGTTTTTCATCTCGTTTACGTAATACAAAAGATATTTTTTTAATCATTTGTGTCAATTTGTTGAATGTTTGGATTGATGACGTCATTATAGTGTGAATTCTGCACAGGTCACTAATGTCGGGGTTACATCACAGTTGTTGCAGTTTGCTGTTGACTGTTGTTAAGTGAATTTCTCCAGCCATCTTAGTGATCTCTCAGAGCTGTTAGTAACTCAGTTCGTTTTTTTCTGCTTAAGTGAATACGTACGCACCTTCATAACACCCCTCTAGTGTTACTGGCACAATATATACGCTGTTACCCACAGCGGGAACGTGTTATTCTATAATTTTACATTTTTGTGTTCTAAGTTTGTACCTATGTAAATGTAGGATGGGTTTCCACGCGATGACGTGCGTCGCTGGTCGACGTAACGTCATCGGTTGCGTCATGTATTACTCAAGGTGTCTACATGAAAAGAAAGACTGGCTCTATTGGCACAAGCGTTATTGTGGAAATATTGTTTTGCATTTTGCATTTGAAATACATTTTAGTTTTGTTCTCATCACAATTTTCATTTCGTAAGGAAAGTGTACCATTTTCACACCATTTGTCATGTTGTCATCTGTTTGTTTTTGTATATGATAGTCGTTATAAAGGTCGTCTAATGTCGTTTACATTATCTTTAAATGTTGCATGGCTTAATGCTGATGCTATATGAGAGGCGGGCGCTGGTCGCCTCAGCCTGCATGACCGCTGGCCGGCCTAAGAGATTTACACTATGGTCTTTTTACAGACGTAAGCGCTGCTGTGCGGTGTTTGTTTACCGTATATCTGTTGAAAAAAAAGCATATATACAAACACATAAGTATATCTATATATTTGGCATAATTTTGCATGTTTTTAAAGGGTTGGTCCACTTTGTAAAGCCGCCGCTCAGTGTGGAGCACGTGGCGGGCATAATACAGACAGCCATTAAACTGAATCATGTTTGTCACCAAACTCTAGGATCTGTTCTTACCTTTTCCTTTCCGGTTGTTTTTGCACAGGTGAAATTTGGTTGGGTCTTCATTGCACCTGGCAAATGTACAGCACTTTTCCTCCAGACAAAAACTTCGTTTACCTTCAGACAAGGATCGGATTCCCTTCAGACAAGGCTCCGTTTCCCTTCAGAAAGGGTTGGTTTCCCTTTATACAGGGCTTGGTTTCCCTTCAGACAACTGTTGGTTTTCCTTCAGAATAAGACATGAACAAAGAAAGGACAAGTGCTTGAATATTTGGCCTTAAATCATGCAAAATACGATTCCAAGACATTAAGTCGTGAAGTTGTCAAGTATTTTCTATCATAACAAAGAAGGAGCAATTAAGTACGATAAAAATATTCTGCTAGGCCTTGCCTTGTATGGTTGTGTGAATATTTCAACAACAACAACAACACGGACCCAACCATGACTGACAGTTTTTGAATGTTTATAGCTGAAAAATATTTCACTCATAGGACTAAGGCAAAGGATATACCGGATACCGGAACCAACCATCAGCTTTTGATAACTATCTTCACAAATTCGGGAAGATATTACATTAGTTTGGAGTTGGGTATGAATGAGGTCTATTTCCAATTCGCCTGCCATAGCGTATCTGTGCTGATCATAGGTGTGCTAACTGAATGACTGAAGAAACAGAGTTATCTGCACATCGTATCTGTACAGCCGTCCTGGCAGAGGCTGTTCCAATAATTACCTGAAATTAAGAAGGTTATTAAGTTTGGCCTTGATATTTTAAAGTGGGAGTTGTGGATCGAGATCGGCAATATGGTTATTAAGATTCAACGAAAAATGTCTAAATTAGGTTTGTCCGAAGCTACCAGAGACCGAAGGTTACACTGCAGTCTCTATTGTCTGATCCAGATCAGCATTGTTCTCCTCTACTCTATATCTTTTAGCGTTATCAATACAGAGGACCAGTACAGAGAATCAGTACCTAAATCCGGTACACAGAACAAGTAAAGGGAACCAGTTCAGAGAACCAGTACAGAGGGCCAGGACAGGGAACAAATACAGAGGACTAGTATTGAGAACATGTACAGAAGACCAGTACATCAGAGAACCAGTACAGGGAACCAGGGCATCAGAGAACCATTACGAACCAGTACAGACATCCAGTACGCAGAATCAGTAAAGGGGGCCAACACAGAGAAGGCCCAGGAGCTCTGTAACGTTCAAATGTGCAGGTCTGTAACACATGTATGAATCAAAAAACTCACTGCTGAGGTCTAAATTTATAAATTTGTGTCTCTCCTTCCCTAGAAAATGCGCAATTAATGCTCCGCTTACAATTAGTTTGACACTAATTTGTGCAAACCTCGATGAAACATTTCACAGATTAGAGCACAGGAAATAAAACAAGGGGCATTGCATTTGTCATAACAAGAAATGTGTGAACGAGGAGCATGTTTTCTGACGTCCAAACCATGTAGGTGGGAGGTAATTTGCGGTATTGTGCCCACGCCTTCTGATCTTGAAGACAAAGACAATCGTTATTAGAGCTGCGATATTTTCTCCCATCAAAGAAACCCTATACGCCCGTTCAGTACTATAAAAATACTGTTACATCTATGTTGTGAATACCTCTCCTATTTTCACATAAATCCCCATATGACTAAAGTGGAGTTTTATAGCGCATTAGCCGCGTAAAACGGGGATGGGCAAAGAGCCCCACACTGGCTGTCCACTGGGAGTTACAGGACAGTGTTAATGGACATTAATAATGCATACAGAAATCCAGGTGTTAATGGTATGCAGAGTTACTCTAAATCTCCCCACCTTTATTAAATAGCTACAGGTAAATGTTTATGCATTTTTTCGTCCAGGCTGCATAACAGGTACCTGGTAAAGAATACATGCTTCTCTGGCTACCCATTCATGCCAGGTCAGTATATCGTGTGTGCGCCGATCCACTGGTATGATAGCAATTTATACTGTTCTTATTCAGTGAGCCGGAAAAATCGAATTTGTTTTACATATTGATGTGCTGTAGAGGCATGTCCAAGGACAGATTATACAACCTGGATGTAGAGGCCTGGGTATTAATATTTACCTGGCACCTGTTATAGATCATCTGCACTTTAGACTTACCGCCACCAATACATGTAAACGTTATATACTGAGTAGTGTGTGTGGTGGATATGAGTGATCGACTGTGAAACGACCAAAACTATACATGTTCACGAATGGTGTGACGCAAGGACTTTATGGTGGACCTAGACGTGGTCCGTACATGCTTCATTGCCCGTTTCCTCCTCCCCCACACAAGTAAAGGGAATGCGAGCCCTCATTTTGTACAACACATATTGGCAAGGTGTTGTTTAATACTCAACAGGGCTTTAATGTAGGGTCAGGTATTTTTGCGTGCCAGAAATTCTCCCCTGGCGGTGCACGTTAAGCGATCGTTCAGATGTCTGTGTATTGTACGTAGTACCTCCCTGCCCACAACAGAACACGCATGTATATGATACACTTGAACTCACCAGAAATTAATAACTAATAACATACATATTCGGCTAAGATTTAAAAAAAAAACAACAACTTGCTTACCAAGAGCTGGAGAGTGGTGTGCATAAAGCAACTTTTGTCTAACATGCACATATTGCGCGGTAAATTATAGCTTGAATTTACACAACTATTCGCCCTTGGCGGTAAATGTTATCAATATCCCACAGTTGTGCAGGTTATAGTGTATACAGTAGTAAATGTTTTCAGTGTCTCATAATTGTGTACGGTGTTTTGTATACAGTAGTCAATATTATCAATGTGCCACAATTGCGTAGGTTGTGGTGTATACAGTAGTAAATGTTTTCAGTGTCTCATGGTTGTGTACGGTGTGTTGTATACAGTAGTCAATGTTATCAATGTGCCACAGTTGTGCAGGTTATGGTGTATACAGTAGTCAATGTTATCAATGTGCCACAATTGTGCACGTTGTGGTGTATACAGTAGTCAATGTTATCAGTGTGCCACAATGGTGCACGTTGTGGTGTATACAGTAGTCAATGTTATCAATGTGCCATAGTTGTGCACGTTGTGGTGTATACAGTAGTCAGTGTTATCAATGTGCTACAGTTGTGCACGTTGTGGTGTATACAGTAGTCAATGTTATCAATGTGCCACAGTTGTGCACGTTGTGGTGTATACAGTAGTCAATGTTATCAATGTGCCACAATGGTGCACGTTGTGGTGTATACAGTAGTCAATGTTATCAATGTGCCACAATGGTGCACGTTGTGGTGTATACAG